>JAMJFZ010000597.1:33527500-34227500 GCA_026225945.1 Cricetomys ansorgei
TAGGAAACAGGTATACATCACAGTATCCTAACTTAACACAATTCTTATTCAGCTAATACATTTAAATAAGTTTGTTATTAACTAGAAAACCTGACTTTAAGTCAGGGGGCTTTGCTTTTCTTAGGTAAAAGGAGAATATGTCCAGTCTACATGCCACACAGCCCTGTATACTCAAGGAATACACAAAATCTGATCAGTAATTCAATAATTGTAAAAACTAGGAAAATATCAAATTTATTGTGGTCAAGGAAGTTCATACTTACAATGGGCACTGAAACTCATTTGTTATACTTAATCACAGGCCAGGCTTCCTTTGTTCTTGTTCTCTAACCCTGACCAAAACAAATCTTCAGCTTCTAAGAATGTATTTTCTTATGTAGTTCCCTAGGTAATTTTTTCCAAAGCAGTTTGGAAAAATACCCCAATCTGATGTTATTGATGAGTCATTCTTTCTGGAGTTTCAATAGAGTTACCAATTCAACTGAGTGGCATTGCCTTTTAGAAAATCACCACTGTTATTATGAATTGTAGTGAGGGACTGAAGACTCCCACAGAATTTTTGGCCACCAAAGAGATAAAATAACTATGATAGCAATCAGCATGCCAGAGTCCAGCAGCAGCAGCAGCAGCAGCAGCAGATGGGGCCATCCAGGAGGCAATTCCTATGAGGCCTTGCCAATCCAAGGTAAAACCCATTGTCACCTTGCTAAATGGTGGGCTGCACTCTGAAGCTCCAAAGCTGGCTGCATGGCTCCCCTTGTATTGCTACCAGCATGGGGCTTAAGCTCAGCCCCATGTAGCATTTTCCAATTGTAAGGATTTCCCCTGAATATTTCTCTTGGATCTATATTCATATGCCCAGCGGCGACCCTTTCCACACTCTCAGAAGTCTGCTCTTTCTTTTCTGATCAATAATTAAAGAAACCATTGCCTTTAGAAGCAGCTTGATCACAATCTCTTTGCAAATGGCCATGTCTTCCACAGTTAAAGCATCACAGACATTTTGGTATTTCAGCTCTCTAACTATAGCTTGTCCTATTATAGCAGCTGTAAAAGTATTTGAACCAATGTCTGCAGTAGCTCTGATTCATTGACCCAATGGTGCAGAACTTGCTTTTAGTGGCCTTAAAACTTTCTTACACTCTGAGCTGTCATTTTCAAATGCCATGGTTTCAATCAGCACCTGTCTTGTTTCAGGGTCTGAGATGGTTCTATTCACAGCTGCAGTTAATGTTTGAAAAAAGTCAGTGAAGGCCTCACTTGAGCCTTGTATGATCTTCATAAATGAGGTAGACTATTCTCTTGGCTCCTCTACTTTCTCCCAAGTCTGTAAAGCTGCTAAACAACATTGTTCTATGGTCACATCATCAAACTTGATCTGTTCATGTAATTCAGCACGTGGACCCTCACAAAGGAGCTAATTTCAGGTTATATTTATTTCTCTAGCCCTATTCTGTTCTTCTATACTTGCTGCTTCTTCTCTCCACTAGGTTAACCATTGAAGCTGAGGACCTGCCTCTAGTATAGCTGATGTTAACCTTTTCCAATCAAATTGGACCATCCAGGGCCCAGTTAATAAAGCACCTGCTTTACATAGGGCACATGCATGCTATATGACACCACAGCTTCCTTCAGTCACCTTAAATCACTCATTTCTATTGGATGTCATCCTGCTTCATTATAACCTTGGGGATTATCCTTATCAGCTGGACTATGCTGGGCCACTAGTGGAAATGATGAAGGTGATTTTGTAACCTTTGGCTGCCTTTCTTCCACCTCAGGTGTGGCAGAGGATTCACAATTAGACACCTCTTTTGGGAAGGGATCATTCTCCTGTGCAGACTCTTCTCTATTTCTATCAGGACCAGCATCCTGTACAATCTCCTCCCTTTTATCTACCCAGGGGAAAACCCTTCTTTCTGTCACTGGGAATGAACCCAGTTATGTTCCCCATTACTTAGTTTTCCATTTCTCCATCCTTTCTAATTTCCCCCATATTTGTTCTAGTAACAGCACCAATTTTGTTATTATTTCCTTTTTTGAATAGAAAGAAAAGATTGAGCCCTTTCATTCTCCCTTTTGCTGTTTTTTCCTGTCTTGACCCTTTCCAATTCTCCCCACAACTCTTCTAGTTGCTTAGCCACTTCCTTAACCTGTTTTGAAAAGAAATAGAAGCAAAAGAGGACAAAGAAAAAGAAAATCACTACTGAAAAGCAAAGTGTTGTATATCCCAGTGGTAACAGCTGCTATAAATAATTTGCTGGCCTCTTGAACACAAGCATCCATCCCTTCTTCCTCTGCCTTTCCCTCTGCTACACTTGAAATCGAACTTCCCATTATCCTTTTTTAAAAAAAATGTTCTGCCAAAATATTCAAGATACCTGTGAATGACTGACTCACTACATGAGTGGCTGTCCTTGGCTCCTTTCTTTACCTCCCTTTGTCTAGAGTGGATAACATTCCATAAACATGGCAAGGAGTCATAGGGACCAGGGATGAGAAATATGGGGCTCCATGGCTTGGGTTCTAGAGGTGGTAGTAGCAGGAAGGAAGCATGTCAAGGGGGGACCTATATGTGGTATGGGACAGAGAATGCCCCGGTTTGATTGTGCAGGAAGGGTACAAGATGACCTCTAACTGTAGAGAATGTAGCCAATCATGTGGCTGTGACCTAGGAAGACAAAGACACTGTGGCTAGCTGTGGCTAGCTGTGGTCCCAAAAACCTCTGGAGAAGAATGCAGAGGGGTGCTGCTATGGGCTGTGGGCTACCCTGCTCCCCAGAGGTGGATGCAAATAGACCCAATGTGGCAGAGAGCCTGTGGCTGGTGTTGGGGCAGAAGACTTGCTTTCATGCGGCTGTGGCCAGTAAGCCTGCCTTTCCTACACACTTGCTGAGGTCTGTCTGGAAGGCAGCCCACTAGGGACTGGCAAACATGGACCAGAGACTGCAGCAGCAGGCTACTAGGGTCAGCTTCTCTAAGCTCACTGTTGATCTCAGAGTGTGGCTTCTAGGACAGGAAATTCCATGTCCCTGTGCTCATGAAGCCACAGGAAAATGCTGTTTCCTCAACTTCAGAAACTCCCATGCACCATCCCTGGGGAAAAGGGTGTCACTTGGTAGGGATGCTCTCAAGTATTGAGGCCTTCCATGTCGGGGGACACTCCTGACTGTGTGCTGTTGCTGTTCCACTTTACATATCGGGGAACAGAAGCACAGAGAGACGAAGAGCAGGGCAAAGTCCTGTTCCAGGCAGGGAGTTAGACTTAAGAGTTTACTCTGAAATACAAAGCCTGACCATGGCCCAGGGGGAAATCACAGTAAAAGATACAGTGAGTAAGCAAACAGCTCTATGTCCACGTTAAATATGGGATGGGAAAGTGGGCATCTTTTTCCCACAGACAGTGACTAAAAGAAACTACAACTACAGCCACGAAACAGAGTAAGTGGAACACAGACAGTTAGCCTTCTGAAACAAAGACATCAGCAATATACCAACAATGACAGGGCAGCCCAGGGATCCATGTCAGGAAGCTCAACACCCTTCCTTATTCGGAGTGTGCACTTAGCTCCTAAATCACCAGGCTGCTGGGTCCCCAACTGAAGCAGAGTTCAGTAAACAAAAAAAGGATCAAGCACCAGGCATTCAGGTTTCCAGGAGAAGTAGGGTGATTTTATGGAAATGACTTAAGATCACTCATGATATATCTGAAGTTCCCTTAAAGGGAAGAACTGAAAGGGAGCTGGGTGTGGTGGCACATACCTACAACTCTAGCACTCTAGGGGTTAAGGCAGGATGATTACCAGTTGGAGGCTAGCCTAGGCTACATAGTTGAGACCCTATATAAAAAAAAAGAGAGAGATAGAAAAGAAGACTGGAGAAGAGTACTGGAATCTTCTTGTTAGCATAGCAATCGTCAGGGAGGAAGGGCGCTACTCAGCCTGGGGAAAGCTGTATCCCTCATGCATCCCTTCTGTTCCCACATTTCCACCCTATAGCTTTTAAATAGATTTTGACTGCAGGGTCCTGTTTCCATAGATACCACAGCAGAGGTCTGAAGTTCAAAAAGATGCTGGTAGAGTTGTCTTCAAAATATAAATGAGAGGCTAGAGAGAAGGCTCAGTGATTAAGAGCACTTGCTGTTCTTCTAGAGGACCCAGGTTCAATTCCTAGCACCTGCATGGCAGCTCACAACCATTTGTTACTCATTCCTACGGATCTGATACCCTCTTCTGGTCTTCACTGGCACTAGGTATCCACATGGTACACAGATATGCATGCAGGCAAAACACTCACACACATGAATAAAAATTTTAAAAGCATATAGAAGAAGAGGGGCATAGCTTAACAGGTAAAGGCACTTGTCATATAAGCCTGGTGACATGAGTTCAATCTTTGGAACCTGAACAAAGGTAGTAGGAGAGATCTGACTCTAAAAGTTGTCCCCTGACCTACACATGCACAGGATAGCATGCACATTCCCGCACTAACACATACACCATGCACTCACACACAATATTAATAAATGAAAGTTAAAACTAAGTGGGGGCTGGGGAGATGGCTCAGTTGGTAGAATGCTTGCCACATAAGCATGAGGATTTGAGTTGAATTCCCAGAACCCACGTAAAAAGCAAGACTTGGTAGTGTGTGATTGTAGTATCAGTAGCGGGGAAGTGGAGACAGACAGATTCCTGGGGCTCAGTGGCCAGCCAGCCCAGGGTTACTTGGTGAGGTCCAGGCCAATGAGAGACCCTGTGTCAAAAATCAAGGTGGACATCACATGAGGGACAACACCTAACCATATGTATTGGAACACACATGTACACACACACACATACACACACACACACAAACATGTCTGCACATATACACACACGAAAATTTTTAAAAATAGGAGTCGTGTTGATCCTTAGCCATATTTAACAATAAATGTGCTCTCTCCTAAGAGCCCAGGAAAGTCTCAAGGGCCCACTCTGCTAAGCAGGAAAGTGAGCACTCTGGGAAAGGGCACTCAGCAACTCTGCCTTCTGTGCCTGGGGGACCTGCCGAAGGCCCTGCGTGGAAACAAGGTGGTCATTGTTCCTCCCACAAGCAGCACCTGGGGAATGTGGATGACAAGGAGGCACACAAGCTCACAAGCACAGCTGAGGCTTGGTAAAGTCTGCTCCACCAGGAGCAGGGAATGCTTGGGAAGGAAAGAGAACTGTCTTTGTTACTGTTCTATTGCTGTGAAGAGACACTATGACCAAGCCAACCTTATACAAAAAGCATTTAACTGGAGGCTTGCTTACACTTTCACAGTGTTGTCCTTTACCATCATTACAGGAAGCAGATAGGCAAACTACTGGGCTGGAGCAGCATCTGAGAGCTTAACATCCTAAGGCACAGACAGCAGGCAGAGAAGAAACACAGGGCCTGGTATAGCATTTGAAACCTCAAAGCCCACCACCCACCCCCTGTGACATACATCCTCCAACAAGGCCATGCCTACTCCAACAAAGCCACACCTCTTAATCCTTCTCAAATGGTTTAACAACTGGCAAAAAAGCACTCAAACCTATAAGCCTATGGAGGCCATTCTCATTCAAACCTCCACAGGAAGCTAGGCAGGAAGAGGAAGCTTGAGGAAGGAGGAGCCCTGGGGAAAAGTGAACAAGTTCAAAGGCCATGAGGAGAACATGCCAAGCACCTACAAGCAGAGGATTATCAAAGAACCAGGCACTGCCTTGCAGGATTTCTGCCAGCCCCTGAGATGAAGAGACAAGAAACTTGAGCCATGAGAGATGTGACATTGCCTGAACAGGTGCAGGAAAAATGAGGGGTATAGAATAGGGTGCAGCCATCAGAGGGCAGAAACACGGACCCAGCACTCCAACTCTAACACGGGCCCTTACTCTGCCCATGCTCACAGGATGCTCCCAGGGAAAACTGTCCCAGCTCTCTGCTGCTCCCTGGTGCTCTGTTTATTCCTCCATTGACCTGCTTCTGCTGTCCTGGGTCCAGTGATGTCTAGCTTTCTGTATCCTCTATAGTATCTGGCTGATGGTGCCCTGCCTCCTGGAACCTTCTCGGTTCCTCCAGTGTGCACACTCTGGTGGCTGCTCTCCAGCAGTGTGGGCCACCACCTTGCTGAGTCTGCTCTGTACCATAGAGGCCAGGTGGGAACTCTGTTTCTCAGGCTGTCCTGGAGCCTGAGGCTCATGGCGACATCGTGAGTCATCCAGCCATCCTGTGAGGCAATGTGACCTCATACCTCATGCTCTCTGCTGTTCCTCCGGATGCAGCTGCTCCTGCCCCCACTCTTGTTGCCCAAGCCTTGTTAGTCCTAGGATCCTGTTGAATTACTCTCCATGGGCTCCCGTGTTTGAATACTTGATCCCCAGCTGCTAGCACTGCTTGGAAGGTCGTGGGTCTTTAAGAGGTAGACCTTCAGAGTAAGGCACTGGGTCTGGGTGTTGAGGTTTTACAGCCAGACCTGCTATCGGCTGTGACTACAGATTCAATGTGGCCAGCTTCCTCATGTTCCCTTATGCCTCCCTCCTTAATGGCCTCATGTTTGTTTCTTGTCAAGTATTTGGCCACAGAAATGAGACAATTCACAAATGTAAGTCCTTTCTATTCTCTCCTGGTGATCTCATCCTGCAGTGGTGCTTGGAATGAACTGGTTGTTATGTCCCTTATGGGGAGAACCAAAACGGTGAGCACTGGTGAAAAATGGATACCACCTCTTGTAGAGGAACACTTGGAATTTTTATGTTCAGAAAAGCTTTTTGGTTTAACTGACTAGTCACTAGAGGTTTGTGTTCCCACCCCAGCTGTGGTATAGTTGTTTATGAGTTTGAATTGGAAGCTTGATGCAGGTGGCTATAATCTAGTTGGGTGCAGTCGTTCTGGCACCTGTAGCTTGTCTTTGGGATTGCATGCCGCATGCGTTTATGGGAACTTTTGGCTTAGGGCATAAAAAGTCTGAAGCCCCGATGGTTGGAAGTTCATTGATTGGGTTGTTGTCGTTAGTTTGTTTTCTTAGGAATTATCTCACTAAGGTTGGAGCGATTCGAGCTTAGGACAGCCTAAAATGAGGGTGTAAAGATTTCTACCTTTCTCTCTTTCTGTATTAAGGCCACGTATAAAAGCAGTGAAGATTTCTATCTTTCCTTTCTCCTTGCCTAAACTGAGGGTAAAAGATTGTAGTGTACTGCTACAGCCTCTAGCCTCAGCTCATGGGATGTGGAAACTTTTAAAGAATCTAAAGAAAAGCCAGATACATAGAGAGAGACTTTGGGATAAAGGCAGAGAGCAGATGCAGATACTGACAATAGACCCCAGGGTCAACATTTAGGACAGCAAATGGGCTTAAAATCCCTCAAGACAGGAAGATGAAAGCACAATAAAGTTTAGGCACAAAAGTAAGGATGATGCTCAGCATATGAGGCTTGAACAAACAAAAGACCGACTTATGAGGGGGGCTTGCCTCCTAACATGTTGATGTATAAACATGTCACCATGCTTTGCCTGGAGCCTAACTTACCTATGGCACAGCCTAGGCCTGGTGGATGGTAAGAAAGAAAATTAAAGTGTTAAGGGTCCTGTAGACAGAGCATGGGCACCCTGTATGTGGGCATATTTAGAGTACAGTAACATAGATGCTAAGACAAAGGAGATTTGTCCCTAAGTGGATAGTGGCCAAGAAATAACACCTGGATCTAGTCTTCATATTCTGTCTTCTCACTGTCATTTTTGCAGTGGGCGATAAATGGACAGACTCATACATGCTAGACAAGCACTCTGATGCTTAGCTGCACATACCCTGGGGAACAGCCATTGGATTGGCAACTGAGGAGGTTTGATTTAGAATGGCCCCCAAAGCTCATATATTTGAATGTTTGGTTCCTGGATGATTACAAAAGAGGTGTGGCCTTGTTGGATATACGTTACTGAGGGTGGGTTTTGAGATTTCAAAAGCCCAAGACAGGCCCAGTCTCTCTTTCTGCCTCTTGCCTGCGAATCAGCATGTACCCTCTCAGCTACTGCTGTAGCACTAAGCAGGCTGCCTACTACCACTCCTGCAGCCATAATGATCATGGACTAACCTTCTGAAACTGTAAGCAAGACCCCAATTAAATGCTTTCTTTTATAAGCTGCCTTAGTCATGGTGTCTCTTTACAGCAATAAAACAGTAACTAAGATAGCAACTCAGACAGAGGTGAAAGAAGTTAAAAACTATGCATGCATTAGGAGAAAACATGGGTAAATTTTCTTAAAACCTGAAAGTTGTTGGAGCCCAACAGGGAGTCACAGGACCTGGAAAGATATGCACATCCCAGGTCTATCCTGGGCTTAGGATCTTGCCATCCAGGGATCTGTCCCAAAGAGGTCAAAGCCACACTGGAACAACAGAAAAGTGCACCCCAGAAGAGCCACTACAGCAGTGCTAGTTGCAACTGAAAGGAGACAGGTCTGTGTGGCAGCTGGGGTCTTCTGGGGACCTAATCAGCAGGAAAAGCAGAAGGGGTTGAAATCTGTGTGGCTTGTTGATGCTCAGCAACACTGCAGGGTATGCCCTGGGGGAGTGGTGAGGAGAATTCAATCTCTGAACTTAGCTTGTTTTATTTTGTCTTTGAATCAAATAGTTTACATGATATAGAACAAAGTCAGAACTATAATCACGGAATATTTGACAACCCAACATCAATGTACCTATGTCAATGTACCTATGTGACTAAATGCACAGCGAATAAATCAGACTCAAAACAGATAAACCAAGTCCACATAGGATCTGAAGTGAACTAACTACAAGATCTACAGAGTAAAAGATGCAGGGGTCCCTATTAGACCATAACTGAGAGCCTAGAGTTGGAATGCTGGGGCCTGGAGCCTAGAGCTCTAAGTAGGGCCACTCCTGGATAAAGCTCAGAAGCAGGTGGCCCTTACCTATCTTGCATAACTCAACTTTCTGGCACCCAAAAACCACAGGGGATATATGACCATGACTGACCCTTAACCTTCTATCTGTAAGAAGCCTGATGGTGTGGACACACACTAGAACCATCGCAGAACCTTGAAACGGCCATATAGAGATCTTCCCATTTCAGTAGCTGCTCTGAAACTTAACATGTTAGCTCACACACTCATGCCAGTCTTATCTTTGCCTATAGTGACTTTCATCTTTCACAGTACTGCCTTGGGATGTTAAACACTATGGCTTTGTGCAGTTCATACAGGTTTATCTTTTGTCCTTTGGGCTTCTCTGCAATCCTTGTAGTCAGTATTCTCTGCCGCTGTCCTTTTGACATGTTGCCTCTTTCCCTGAGACTCCATGAAGGGCCAGGACTCCTTTATTGGTTTCTAATCTACTCAGTTTCTCCTCTGGGTGGCTCCATTTTCCAGCTCATTATTCAGTCTTGACCAACCTATGTAAATGAACTGGTCATGAAGAAGTTCATCCTAAGGCTTGGTTTTTAACCTCTCAATATTTAATTCAGTTCTTGCTATTGTGTGTTTTTAGTAGTCTGTTGATTTTTGCTTGCAATGTTTTTATCCTGTTTTTAAAACCTTAAAACAAATGAACAAACAAACAAACAAAAATGGCACACATCCTTCAGCAGGAATTCAGATGCATTGCTGTTTCTGCTGATACCAGCTGACAGCTTGCTTCTCAGTGTTCCTTACTTTCCATTGCATTTGCATGTAGTCAGTGTTGAATGCTGGTAGGCCTGCATCAATCCCTGCTCTTCCAGAAAGGAATGTTTGTTTATTCCTATGTACCTAGACAGATTCTGGACTACATAACTGGACCACAACTCAAAACAGCAGGGAGAAGATGAATCATGAATTCCTGGTTGTTCATCTCTAGATTTCTTGTCCCTGTCAGGTCAGCTTTTCCATAGCTTGACTTGGGAATGAGGATCTTACTCTTCTAATATCCTGTTTTGCCAAGTCTCATTCTTGAGCCAGGGCCCTGTCTTGACTTCAGGACTGCCATCAAACAACCTGCACCTGGGGCTTCAGACCTGTGTCCACCTACACAAGCCCAGCACTGTGCCCCATCTTGAGGAACAACAGCAAATGGAAGTCAAACCCTCTTGGCCTGCTGAAATCTCATGTAGTTTCCACCCTACCCTGAGGGTATTCCCCACTTTCTGATGAGCGCTTAGGTATGTATCAACTTGCCATAAAAAATCTTTTGAGAATAAATGCTCCTTATCAGTATCATGTCTAGAGCTGACCCACAACTTCTGTCAGCTGTTTAAGCACAGAATTAAGGGCTGAAGATCATCACACTTGGCACCTCCATACCTGACCCAGTGTGAAAAGGGACAAGAGAAGGTAAGCTGTGTGTACCCTACTTGCCTTCAGAGCTTAAAGACATCTTGAGATAAACATGGTACAGGGATTGATGGCCATATGGAAAGATACAATGGGCCCTCTGAGAAATGGTGGGCACCCAGAATGGCCTGGAAAAGAAAGAAGTATAATAAAGTCAGTAAGTGATACTTTCACAGAGGAACCAGTAACACAAGCACATGCTTGCTACCATTCCTGCAGAGCCCTACTTCTCACTGGAAACACACCCATACTGAGTGCCTGGTTCATACAGAGCCTCAGGCTGGCCTTCTCAATTGTCTTTAGGCCACTCAGCACAACCCTAGTGGGCCATGAACAAGGGAGTTTACTGGCTCCTTGTACTGGCATATTGTGGGCTTTGTTTAAAAAAACAAACAAACAAAAAAAAAAAAAAAACCCAACACACTCAGGAACAAAAATAGTAAACATTTCCTTAGAGGACTTTATTTTTCTATTTTATATAGACCACTTATTAAATTAAGAGGCTGAAAAGTAAAAATATATCATATAATTAAAGAAAAATCTGGACATGGACCCCATCCCAAAGATAACCCCAGACACAGAGTTCTGAGAACCATTCCCACCAACCTCCAGACAGGGTATCAGATGATAACAATGTCTATAAAGAGTGGTTTGGGAGGGAGAAGGCAGAACCCAGTCATACCACAATTCTCTCAACCAGGCAGGCGTCACTCACATGGTGAGAGAAACCCAGTGGCCGCATTAGACCATAGACGTGCAGTGGGTTACAACTTTAGTCAACCAGCATGTCCAGAGAAGAAAATAGCCCGGGCCATACCCAGACCCATGCCCACTCTAGAGCTGGCTTGAAGGCAGGAGGTTCCAGTGAACATCTTGTAAAACTTTGCTACCAACTTGAATCTTCAAACTTGGCAAGAGCAGCAATGATACCCAGTAACAGCCTGGCTCCTACCCAGAAGCCTGTCTACATTTGCAGTGGCCTCTGCCTTTGAGCTACTCCTTCCAGCTGTGACAACTTTTGATCTCAAGAAGACCCAGGATGGGATGGAATGGCAAGTAAGCCATGCTCTGATGCCTAGACTCCTAGACACGTGCTGACAAGCACTGCCTCTTCCCTTGAACTAGATGGGCTCTTACATGATGCAATTCCAAGACAAAACAGCACAAAACCTAGGAGAATGGGGTCTTACTCAGGCCTTATAAAATGTGATCTTCAATCTATTAAAAAAATAAAATGTTCATGACAAAGATTCTGTGTTCATCTCAAGTCTTAAATCTGTCTTAAAACCATCATTCTTCCTTATTTGAGCAAGCACAAGTTAGTGAGAGCTGCCTGAGTGCCATGCGGGCTACTCAGGGTTTGGCAGCGAATGTTGACACTCCCTCCAGAACCTCTCATGAAGGAAGTGGTCCTGTGCTCAGTCCATACCTCCTTAAGGCAGAAGCTGATGCACAAAGCCACACCTGAGAGCTAGAGACAGGTGCTGAGGTTCCTGCTCTGCAGCGTCTCTAGTCTGCTGGTAACACTAAGTGGACCACCCAAGGAGGCCCTGTCCTGCTTGATTCATCCACTCTATGAGAGGGCATCTGCTTACCAACTACAAGGCCACACAACAGTCTAGAATGGAGACTTCCAGTGCCTAGCTGTGTTAAAGTGAGTGAATGAATCTATTTAACAAACATTGGTCTTTCTTCTCCATTTTGCAGTTAAAAGGTTTAAAGACCTAACTAAAGAAAAGTGCTCATTACCACCACCCCATGCTCATCATCACCACATACTGCCTCCAGGCTTACAAAAATAAATACTTATGAACAATAAATTTGACAAAAAGCACCCCTATAGATGACAGAAAGTAGTATATTTTAGCTGACTTTAAAACTTAACCTGTATTTTTAGAGGGAGAAAGAGCAAAACTAAAACATTAACTTTCTTATTTAAAGTCTTTCACAAAAGTCCAAATGCTAGGAGTTACCTTCATGACCATACTGGTGGATCACATATCCAAAGGCTGGATGCAAACTCTTGGAAAAACAAGAAGCAACTGCAATGTAAGGCGAAACTGTAATACCACAAACACGTGACAATGCTTGCTGGCTTCTTAATGGTACCTGTACAGTGTGTCATTCTGAGAAAGCTTTCAAGGTTCTGAATCTTAGGACAAGGTATCAACTATTCTGTTCCCAAACAGATCTACAGCCAGGTCATGGGCCCAAAGGTTTGTAACCCAAAATACAACACCAAGTATCCACTAATCAGGTATAGGCACCTCTACCTCCATGAAGGTTTAACTTCAGCATGGGATTTTTATCACTCAAGCTGAGCTACAGTATGGGACCACAGAGTCTGCTGCAGGTCAGTAGTGTCATGGTGCCTGAATGCCTTTTAGTAGTAAACACATAGTGCCACACCCACCCACCTCTCTCCTTCACTTGACTCTGAGATCTGTGATAAAGGCCTATCAACAAGAACAGCCCCTAGAGTAACTTCCACAGTGCTGGTACTAAACAGGACAAGGTGGAAAGAAGCTTTCAGCAGTGAGGGCCAAGGTGGGGCCTGGCCAGCCAAGCACCAGGTCTGGACACCTTCTATATTCAAAATGGGTTTCTATGGCTGAGGCCTAGCCAGACAGTGACAGGTAACCTAGACAAGAAGTCAGACCTGTTGGATGTGACTGGCAAGCATATCTCACTGGCCCAGAACTAGGTGAGGGGCCCAGGTTCACATACAACATCAGAGGAAGGAAGGAGCTTTTAGCTTGAAAGTTCTAAAAATAACCTGCAAGTAAGTGCACATGAACTCAGTGCACCTTTAACAACCATCCCAGTTAGGCTGAGTAACTCCATACCATCTGCTGACTCAGAAGGATGCTGTACAAATTCTAATGTCCTGGTAGAGGCAGCTACTTTCTGTAAGAATGCTTTCCAGAACAGGGTGAAGGGAGATGCAGGTCCTCAAACAATAGGACCATTGGTCTGTGCAGTAACAGGGCCATGCCACCATCACCCAACTAGAGACAAGGAGTGAGCTCCTCTCCACCCCCCACCCCTGATCAACAATGAAAAGGACTGCCTGCCTAGAACCGAAAACCCACATGCATCCCTGAAATAGGTGGGAAGGGGCGGCACAGATGTCCAAGGAAGGGGGTACGTAGATGTCTTTCATCAGAATCTTGTGGGGATGGTGACCGTGGGGAAGCCCTGGGTGGGCAAGTCCAAGATCAGTGGTGTGAATCCAAGGGCCACAGGTGGGTCTAGGACTCTTCACCCATTTGCAGCAAGGAATTGATGGCAGCATCCTTATTCCCTCTTTGGGCTTCAAGCACAGAGCGGATCACTTCCCTGTCCATGTTGGGAAACATGTCCTGGATAGCCTTGAGGTCCTCCTCATTACAGCGGGGCTGAGGAGCCACAGCTGGTGGGGGCATGGCCACAGGCACCATGCCAGGGCTGCAGACAGCAGGCATCCCTGAAAACAAAACATACAGTTTGGTTAAAAATAATGGGGTCAGCAGGGCAGTGGTGGTGCGCACCTTTAATCCCAGCACTTGGGAGGGAGAAGCAGGTGAATCTCTAAGTTCAAGACCAGCCTGGTCTACAGAGTGAGTTCCAGGAAAACCTGGTTCCAGAGAAACCCTGTCTCAAAAACAAACAAACAAACAAACACAAAAGCAAAAATAGAAGGGGGGAGGTCACAAAGCTGCAGTGCCAAAAGAAGAAATAATGCATCTGACTGGCCTCAGAGGGAGTGGCTACCTTGAATCTGACTTGAAAATAGACCCTACAAGGATGCCCATGGCAGATGGGCTGGGCCATCCTTCTCACCACTGAGGCCACCTCTCCTGATGTATTTTCTTTCTGAACAAAAATTCAAATTGGATCTTTTCAATCAAAAATTATAGGGAGCAAGATGAAAATTTGGTAAGTGTATGTGCAACTTCAATAACTTAGGAGACTCATCACATATGAGTCTTTGGGGACAGCAAAGTATTATGCTTGTTTCACCCACACTTAAAAGTCTGCTTGTGTCAACATTCTAGAACTTACTTCCACAGCCTAGCAAGGGTATTACAGTAACCATGCATGTATTGGTAAGGTAAAGCTACACACAGCAGGCCCTAAACATTTCAGAAAGGCTGCACACTAGCCTTTTATAATGAAGACAACACACATCAGAAAGTGCATTAATTTTCAGTTGCTTGAAACACCAGGGCTCTGCATACAAAGAGGTAGGACTGGCCTTGGTGTCTTCCATTCTCCAAAGTGAATAAATACTATATTCCCAATCCAAGTCTGATCTGTCAGCATGACTGAGTATGAACCAGTTTATCAAAATTTCCTTGAATTTGTGAGAGTAGATGTGGGGTGACCAGCCAATTTTGTGGGTAAATGGATGGACAGGAGCCCTGCAGTCTTGGGACCCAAACAAGGTCCTCTTAGGAAGCAGGTACAGAGAAGAGCCACACAGATGGAAGTGAACCCATAGCCCACATTAAAGCACCATGTTGAATAAGGGCAGCTCAATAACATTACCCTGCCACCCCTCCTCTTCTTACTGACATAAACTGATGGAGTAGGAACAATTCATTTCCAACAGCAGGACACTTAGCTACAATGCACACACTATGGAGACAGTAGGCAGGCGCAATTCAGTGAAACAAGAGTCTCTTCATTAACAGAATGCCACTCAGAAAACAAAAGCAAGGAAGCTTTCCATTCAAGAACTGGCTAGCTTAGCATGGCAGCATAGACAGCCTGGGCCCCACAATGGCTACACAGCAATAGCCCTGTTGTGGAAGTTTATTTTTACCTGTGTTTAAAATAATTGTGTGTTTAAAATTGTTTTTGCGCACTGTTGGAAAAAGGGATGCATAGGCCTTGGCCTTTTGTATTGTCCTCAGGTGTTGGATTTCTGTGGTGGATGTTTGATTGCTTATGATCTGCACCTGAGGAGTTCTGAACCAATAAAATACCTGGGCTCAGATGCTCGGGGTTCCACTGGGAGTATGGCACTGGCCATGACGGCGGTTCCCTGTGCTGAGGTCTGGCACATTTTGCAGTTATGAAATATGCCTCCTTGTCACTCTTGGTGAGGCAAAGCAGCATACTACTACACAGCCCAGAACAGATACCAACAGCTAAAGGCCCCTGAGGACACTCCTGCTCAGTTCATGGGCTCAAGAGTAGGCTGCTTATCATGAGACATTTCTAAGCTCTCAAACTAGTAGATTCATAACACATAGCTAACCCTTGATCATTGACCTTCAGTTTTAGCTCTGCAAAGAAGCAAGCAGATGTGATCTTGAATCCAGAACCTCAGACAATGGGGACTATGCTTCCTGATTTGCAGAGGCAGCTGATACCTACTGGCTATACACTGTCCCCTACGCATATGGCAGTAAGAACAGGCTAACATGCGAGTCTCCCCATTCTTGTCCTACTGCTCACAGACTTATCTCACCCCACTGTCAGGAGCCTGAGTACAGTCCTCTTTCATGCATGGTCTATCTATGTATACCTCACATCCTAAACAGTCAAGAATATGTCTTTCCCAAGAAAGCAAACTCACTGTGGAGCTGATATGAAGCAATAAGCATCATGTGACTTGACTTCACTTTCAGGAAGCCAGAGAGCACCAGGAATAAAAATGCCACCCCCACATCCCTGAAGGGGGACAGGGACTGCTTCTCCTGTCTCTATGGCCTGAGATATCCTGAAAGCAGCCACATAGACCAGATTGCAGCCCCTGTCAGTCTTTGCACAGAACACCCAAAGCACTCTGGTAGGATGGTTCTGCCATCACAGATATATAAGAATTACAGGAAACAAAGCTGGGTACCAAGATTCAACAAAGCAGCTTGCTTATTAACCCTCCCAATGATTAAAATAAAAAATAATTCAGGAACTTTTCTAGAACTGATTCTCCATTAGTGGAAGCCAGAGTTCAGGGAGAAGTGGCTAATTCCAGGGTGGAGGAAGGAAATGCACAAGATAGACAAAGGCTTCCTGTGCCAAAGTCAGGAAGCCCACACAGCATGTGAAACATCAAAAAGCATATAATTCTTCAGCCTGAAGGGCTGGCCAACCTGGGGCCACTGAGTGACAAAACAATACAGAAACAAATTATAGCTCATAAAATAAAACAAACCTCAAGCCCACACTGCTACAGCTATCAGTGGACAGATCGGTCTGACAAAAAACAGGCTGCAACTGTGACCTTGAATATAAGCCCAGAGCAAATACAAAGGGGTTTTTCAAAAGACTGAAAGGCATACTGTGTCACCTCCTCAAACACTAAAATCTGAGCAGCAGTAATGAAAGAGAGCAGCTTTCTACGCAGTATCTGGGTACACCTGGCCAGACAGTGAACAGGGCTTGTGTCACAGGTTCTGGAAAGACCCAGCTCCATCAGCCCCAAGGCCTGAGCACCTTCACAGAACAAGTGAGGTTGAGCCTGGTCCTGCAGCAGCTCCCCTTGGGAGAGTGTCCCCACTTCCAGGAAGCATGCTTACATGCAGACATCAGAGGCTGGTCTCCAAAGGAAAAACATCTTTTTATTTCTGTGGCAGCTTTTCTGTCAGTAGAAGACTGTTTCTAACTTTCTAAATGCACATCAAAAGCAAGGATCAAAGTCTATTTATAGAGGAGCCTTCCCTAAAACACATATTCTAGAGCAGTCTGGGGCATTACAGAGAATGAAGGACAGGAGCAAAGAAAGAATAAACTGGTCAACAACTTTTATCTTTTGTTTAGAAGCAGTTCTTACGTTGGCAACTGGACAGAAGTTTGTTTTTGTTGCCCCCCTACCCCCTCTGCCACACAAAGATATGCTCAAGTCCAACCCTGGTTGTAGAAGTTTAATTTTAGGTTATGTATAAAATAATTGTTTTGTGCGCTGTTGAGTGAGGGTCTGCCTAGGTGTTAGCGTTTTATATTGTTTGTAGGTGTTGGATTTCTGTGGGGGATGTTTGATTGTTTATGATCTGCACCTGAGGAGTTCTGAATCAGTAAAAAAAACACTGAGCTCAAACACTCAAGGTTCCACTGTGGATTGAGTATGGTACTGGCCAGGATGGTGGTTTCCCTCTGCTAAGGTCTGGCAGAGTTTGCATGTACGGGAGTGCCTCCTTGTCTTTAGTGAGTGGCCACAGCGGTGTACTACTATAACTGGTGCCTGCAGATGAGCCTTACTTGGAAAGAGGGTACCCTTGTCAGGAAGAGATCATGAGGAGAAGAGCCCTTGTCCAGTGACCACATAGGACAGAAGCACACAAAGAGTGGGTGATCAGGAAAGTCTAAAGACAGACTGGGGAGATGTGGTCAGAAATGCCAAGAGCTGGAAAAGGTAGAAAGGGCTCTCTCTGGAGTTTCAGAAAGGACTGCAGTCCTTGTTTTGGACTTCTGGCCTCAGAAACTGAGGGAACAGATTTCTGCTGCATGGTTCCACCTATGACCCTCTGCCTCTGCTACATTGGGGTACTCTTTGTGCTCATTGCATTCCACTTGTTTCTCCTTCCTCAGACCTCCAACTCAGGACAGCTCAATGACATACCAGTGATGTACTGAACAGAGCACTACTGGGACTGCAATTCAAAAAGAAACTAGGAGCCACTTTGGGAACCCAACCCTCAGACCTCAGGATTCAGTTACTGAACTAGACAGGTCAGGATCCTGTACCGGGGACTCCAGAGAGCAAACATCCTGAGACCCCACTCTTAAATTTCTAAGGCTCTCTTCTTGAACAACCACAAGGCTTTAAGATTTCTTTAAGGTCTTGGGTCACACCCCATTTAACTGGTTTGCCCTCTACTGCAGGCTGTACATTCTGGTCTCTGCCGGTCTGGTGACAACCCACTCCATTCCAAATACTGCAGGTACCTAAAGGCCTGTGGACTTACCCTCCCTCTCCTTTTGTTCCTGCAGGCAAATTTGTCACAGGCAGAAAGCCTAAGCTCTGTCAGGGCTGTTTTCAAACTATGTGTGGATGGATCTCATTCCTGAGTCCTGCACTGTTTTCCCTAGCTCAGTTGGCAAAGGGACTGAAAAGCTAATGAATCATTCCATACTGTCTGTATGGAACCCTCAGACCCTACACTGCTAGAACCCCTGTGCAGCCCCAGCTCCAAAGCAACATATACCCTGAGCACTAGCAACCAGTGACCATGTGGACCAGATCCCACCCAGGGCCTCATATTTCTTCTTGGCTTACAGATGTGGTCATCCCCACTACCTTAGCCTTGGTCTCTTTGGGACAGTGGATCACCATGGTCTGCTTGGACTCCAGTTCCCTGGACCCTGACAGAGAATTAAGGACTGCAGGTCTGCCCTGGTATCTACTGTCAGAGTCTTTCCTGCTGGCTGAAGCCAGGAAGCAGCTGTGGTCTCATCTGGCTTGCCTGTTCTGGTGGGAGGACCAGTTGGGCACCAGGTACTGTGAAAGCCACTGGAAGATTGGAAAATTTAAAAAATACACAAAAGCCACATCTTTACTTTATGACCCAAGCAGATGTTAATTTACATGGGTGAATACTTTTAATGGATGCCACATTTTTAAGATGCAGTGTGCCTTAACAGGAGCCAGGCTTACTCACTCCAGTGACTTGTATACATGAAATGTTCTCAGACCACATTTCTACATTTCCAAAAAGTTCAACTCACCTCACATGTGACAGCCATTAGGGAAAACACTATTTCCTATGTATGCACAAATAATTCAAATATGACACTGGAGTCAGCTTTAGAAGGATCTTCATTTGAAGTGGCTATTTTCACATAATTCTATACTACTCAAGCTTCATAGGAATGCTGGGCCCTCCTTCCTCTGGTCCTACTCTGTCCCAGAATTGCCTACAGGAGAAGCACACACCTGCAATGGGCACATAGCCGACACCCTGCTGGTACACAGTTGGCATCAGGACCACAGGCTGAGGCGGCATCATCATAGCAGCTGGGAGGGACTGAAACACAACAAAGAAAAATATGAGGGTCAAGGAGGACCATACCATATGTCAATCTTGTTACTTCCAGTCTCACAGTAATTAACCTAGCCATAGCCCAGATACTGACACCCAAGAACATGGAGTCCTCAGCAAAAACATAGTGGCCTTGGCCACTGATTCCTTCTGTACCAACACACCAACACAACACCTCTCCTCAACTGGAAAACTTAAGACATGCTGTAGACTCACAGAACTATAGCTATTGAAATGTGATCAAGAGAACAGGACTGGGATAGGGGCACAGCTCAGTTTAAAAAGTGCTTGGTGTCCAAGTACGAAGACCTGAGTTCAATCCCTAGCACCCATATAAAAAGCGAGGTTTGGTGGCATGTATTTATAATCACAGGGCTTGAAAGGCAGAGACAGGAGAATCCCTAAAACTCATTGGCCAATCTAGTGGGATGAATGAGCTCCAGTTTCAGTGAGAACAAAAGTTAGAGTGACTAAAGAAGACAAACAATGCCTCACATGAACTACCACCACCACCACTCTTCACACAAGACTTACAAAGCTCATTTCAGGCTCTGTTTTGAAGACTGCATCAGTTTCAGTAGCTTCTCTCAGGAGCACTGAACTGTTGTTGTTGTTGTATTTATTTGTCTAATGTATCTTAGTGTTTGCCTGCATCTTTGTATGTGCATCATGTATGTGCCTGATGCCAGTGAAGATTAGAATAGGGCACTGGAGTTACAGTTGGTTGTGAGTGGCCATGTGGGTGCTGGCTATCAAACCTGGGACTTTCCAAAAAAGCAGCCAGTGCTCACTGGGCCACCTCTCCAGCCTCAGCTCAAATAATCTTGAACTGCAGGTAAGCTAACACAAAATGAACCTGTATAACATAAAGTACCTGTTAAAGATGGTACTAAATACTAAACAACAGAAGGAGAGACAGGTAGGATGGTCAAGCTGAGGAGGACTGCACACAGGGTGCTTTATACTCCCCTATTCTCACAGGCTCAGTAACAATAAAAAGAAAAGGCCTGGATGATACAAAAGAGAGAGTGGAAGCCCAGACGCCTAACCCTGCTTCCCATGACAATCTAAGGTTCTGGGAGCTACAGCTATCCCAAGGAAGTGCCACAACCTCTATAAGTGTGGCCTCTCCAGACAGTGGACTCACCGTGTAGGACATGACCAGGTTGATCATGCCCTCCTTGTCGTCGCCCTGCCTCCCACTCAGGCTATACCACTCGTCTTCCACTTGACCCTGCTTCAGGGACTCGGGGATGGTGATGTGGGTCCAAGCTATGCGGTCATCCATGGAGAAGGCTCGCTGAGGAGGATAAGAATGAAGTGACCTCATCATGGCCCACAATGACCCATGTTACAGAGACCAGCTTTCCCCATGGTTGTGATTCCACCTGGACTGCCTTTCTGTCTTCTTGACAGGGCAGGGTTCCTCCTCACAGCTCCAGCTTCCTTCAAGGAGCTTCCCTTTAAACCACAATCCCAGACCTCCATAGATCATCTGTAACCCGAGTACCATATCTGCATCTTCTGAGTAAACACCATAAGGCCAGGCCAAAGGAGAGGAAGAATCTCTGGGCTGCCATTCTGGCTCTGGGAAAGACGCCATTCTCCTCAGTCCTTGTGGCCCTACTCCCAACCCACCAGACTGGATGCAAAGCTCCACGCTGCAAGCCTCAAGCACAGTAGGCTCAGATAAGGACAAGAGCTCCAAGCCACCATCCACAGCCCGAAACCTCCTTCTCATATGTTCCTACTATTCTGAGGACACAAAGAGGGGAAAAGGACAAACAAAAAAAAAAAAAAAAGAAGAGGCAGAGGCAGCAGGACAAACAAGGGGAGACTGCCTCCTCATTGGGCTGTCCATGCCCAACTCCTCTCTGGCCTTCACTGTCCCCAATCTCTTCCCACTGCCCTTTGCCCTGGTTCAAGGAGGCAGGCACATGATCTCCAGAACTAAGCTACCAGGAGACACATACAGCTACCAGAGCTTCCTGATTGCACTCAAAAAGCTGCATGCCTAACTGCTGGTATGACCATGGGACATTGCTGGTAGGGTCTGTGACTCATGCCTGCAAGAACAGTGTTCCTACCACTAGTAGAGCCTTACTTGCTTGAAATTTGACCTACCCATGAAGAGCTGTTTTCATACTTTGTCTACACTTGTATCACTGGTTACAGTTCCCAGTGAACACTGTCAAAGAAGCTGAGAGAGGAAAAAGCTGTACCTTGCCATTCAGCTACTAAATGCCAGGCATCCAGGCAGGTCATACTCTGTCCAGCCACTAAATGCTAGGTACACAGGCCTGAGCACCAGCAGAGCAGCCTCATGACTATAACCTCAAGTCACACTGCAGCATACCCACATCTATTGGATCCCACACTTGCCAGATCTGTGACACTGGGACATCCCTCACCTCATCGAAGATCTCAAGGTAGAAGGAGTCCACACCTGGGGGCACTGTGCACTGGATGACCTTGTTCCAGCGAGGATTCTTGGCACCATTGTGTGCTGTGGGAGTTTCATAAACAGCATAGCCCAGACGCAGGCGGCAATAAGGGTCCATGCGAGTCATGCCATAATTCTTTGCCAATTTTGCCTGAAATGAAAGCAAATTTAAAAAAAAAGGAGGCATCCATCAGTAGAGAGAAAGGCAAGTGCTTACCTAAATAGTGCATGAAAAACAGCCTTCAAGTTCACTTAACCTTGTCAGTAACCTGCTCCTGAAAATGGTGCCAGTCACTGAAGGACTCACACAACACTGGAACAATCACCTGGCCACACTTGGCAGTATGCAACTAAGACAAGACCTCTAATCTGACACTGTGCACTGACTGTGCACATCCTAGGCCTCAGCATGGAGCTGAGGTTGAACAGGAACCCTGGTTTGCAGGGCAATTGTGCAGGGCTGAGTGGCTAATGCCTCAGCTGCTACAAAGGGGCCAGGAAAATCATCCTTATGGAGGACAGTGCCCAGCATGGAACAATAGTGATTTTAAATACCTTAGACAGATCCCTGTGAAATCAATAAGTATAACCAGATATTTTCAGAAATAACTAGAATCAAGTTCCATTTGGCTGGGTGGTGGTGGCATATGCCTTTAATTCCAGCACTTGGGAGGCAGGAAAAAAAAAAAATGTTCCATTTGTCCACATGGGAAATGAGGTGCAAAGGCTAATTCCCATGCACAGTCGCCTCCTCTTCTCCTCAGTCCAACCAGTCTTCAATAGAAACTGAGACCCACCTGTACTACAGTGATGCTGAGGCGGCCCACAGTGCCAACTGCCCCTCCATACTGCAGCTGCTGGGCTGCCTGGGCGTCCAGCTGGATCTGCTGCTGCTGCTGTGTGGGTGTTATGCGGAGGAAATCCTGGGGGAGTTCACCAATGTATACCTTCGAATGAGGAGAAAAAAAGAATGGCGTCAAAGCAGATAGCCGAGCCATGTCACAGCACTATTCTGCTTGCCTTGGACCACAGTTCACTCAGGCCCAGTCCAGCTCACCCACATCTCACCAAGGTCTAGAGCATTCTTGGTCTGTTTTTCACCTGCAAGAGTTTTTCCAGCCTTCTCATGCATTTCTTCTTATTCAATGGGTGCTCAAGGCAAACCAGAGTTCTTGGAAGGTTTAGAATATGTCTCAGTCCCTGAAAAGGCTAGCTAGCAGAGTTGGAGGGAGACCTGAAGGGCTCTGAGAAAATAAAGTTTTTCAAGAAAAATAAGAGAGCAAAAGAAAGGTTAACCAAGACTCCTAATGGTGGCCCTGGCTAAGGCTCACATTTTGGAGATAACCACAGGAACCTACCACAGTGGAAAACCACAGGAATACATGCTGAATCAGGGCCTTCAGTGGCTTCCTAGCTAGAAAACAGCAGTTGGAAATGGCACACTTGCCTGGGGCCCAAGATGGAAGAGTCAAGGACCCAGGGACCAGTGAGGGCAGCATTGGGAGCAAGCATTTACAGTAGTGGTTCTCAAACTTCCTAATGCTTTTAATACAGTTCCTCATGTTGTGGTGACCCTTAACCATAAAATTATTTTCGTTGCTACTTCATAACTGTAATTTTGCTACTACTACAAATTGTAATGTAAGTATCTAATATGCAGGATGTGTTTTCTGATGGTCTTAGGGGTGGTGACCCACAGGTTGAGAACTGCTGATCTACAGCCTCAGCCAGGGCAATCCAACTGAAGGTAGGACTGCTCCTTACCCAGTGAGGTAGAGGAAATGCTCACAATTAAGGAATAGCTAGTGAAGCTCTGCAGACTGAAAACTCACAGGAGGAAGGGCTTAAGCATCACACAGGTGCCTAAGGTAGTCTCACCATGCGTGGTTCCCTAGGCCAGCAAATACACTTTCAAAGAAGCACCAATGTCATACATGTAATCTATGGCAAAATGAATTAATTTACTGAGAGCTACTGGGAACATTTGGACACCCAGGTTCTGTGATACTGTGATAGGATACTGCCTATCCCACCTGGATCTGGGCTCCTGCTGATACATGCCAGGTAGGCTTCCAGTTTCTGCAGGTTTTTCAGCTCCCATCATCTGGAAAGCATCTCTCCCCAGTGGGTCTAGGTGCTCCTTTCTAAGGTCCATGAAAAAGTCAGGCATGGTGGCTCAGTTCTGCAATCCTAGCACTTGAGAGACTGAGGCAGGGACTACTGTGAGTTTAAAGCCAATCTGGACTACATAGTGAGTTCCAGGCCAGCCTGGGCTACACAGCAAGACCCTGGCTCAAAAAAAAAAAAAAAAAAAAAAAAAAAATCAAATAAAAATAAAGAAAGCAAGCAAAAGTCCCTGGATCCCTGGGTCTGGCCCCTTGCCATCTCCCAATTTCAAGAAAATACAGACTAGTCAGAAGTTCAAAACCAACTAAAGATACAGCCCAGAGTGTGTGCCACCCCTAAGCAATTGGCCTGATGATGCTCCCACTGCTCTCCAACTTGGGAAAACAAAAACAAAAAGCAAAACCACTGTCACACTGTTTGATGAGTGACATGTCTGTGAGTGGTAACTACTCAGTAGCATGCCCCTCTGCACCTCTGGGACCACTCAGTCCAGAGCCAGGAAGCCAGGCTCTCATAGGCAGAAGCTTCCTGGAAAGTAGCTATGCCATGGTTACCAAGAAAGGTACAGCTCTCAGATGCCAGAGCCTTTTTTGGGACAGACAGTCTTTCCCAAGGTTTGTCAAACTGACTCCCAGGGAGTCCAGGAAGAACTCTGAGAAAGGGTTGTGGCACAAGAATCCAAGTACCAATGTCTATGATATACAGGTAACACTGCGTCCCTCCCAGAGCAACTCCTGGCCTGTGCTAGTCTGCAGTAAATTTAGAAAGTATGCCTCTAAAATATGTATCCAGCTTTACAGACTTTCTTCACCCAGGTTCTTGGAGTTAACCTACAAAGGTCAAGTTCTCACTTATCATAGGAACAACTACCAATTGAATGCCACATATTACAGCAGGGAACACCTAGGGATATAACCAGGAGGGCAGACAGGCCAATAGTTATCACCACAGTGATAGATCAGGGTGTAGGTAGTCATGGGGCTACTTCAGGCATAGAGGTCAGGAAAGGCCATGTGGAGCAAGCCAGGACTGTTTTTTATTTTGTTTCTTATCGCTCCCCTTCTTGGAACTAGAACCTTTAGGCACTGCAATTCCATAGTATACTCTTCCAGGCTGTCATTAAAGAAAAAGAGATTATTGGGGGTGGGGTGTTAAGATCAATGTGGCTAGAGGTATAGCTCTGTGGTAGAGCACTTGCCCAACACTAGGGCACTAGTTCAATCCCCAGTACCTTTGCCCCTAAAAGATCAAATTCAAATGAGCTCTTTTTCAATAAGGATTTAACTATAAAATTATACATAGAAAAGTTTTAACAATGTGAGTTTATAGCAATGTTACTGAAGAGTAGAAAAGCATTCTTATGGTAGAGAAAACTAATCCACACTGCCTTAGCCAGGTGACCCTTCATCCAAGCCAGGGATGTGATACAACACTCTGAAAAATGTACCTCTTCAAAAAACAAAAACTAAGGGCAGCCTCAGAGATGGTCAAAGATAAAGCAAGGTGCTGGGAGGAGCCCACAGCAGTGAAGGGAACAAGCTGAATCTGGAGCAGGACTGAAGCCAGTTTCATGGCACTAACAACGGTCTGTGACAATAACATTAGGGGAAATAGAGTGATACAGGGTAGTATGGGGGATATAGAGTGATCCACTCTATAGCTTTTTCTTAAATATAAAATTATTCTCAAGTAATAAATTCTCAAGTAATTATTCTCAAGTAATAAAAAATAAATTTACTAGAAAAGAGTTTCACCTTAGCCAAAAAGAGATCAGGAAGGGATGGAAAAGACTTAGCTCAAATTAAGACAACAAACAAGTTGGTTATATAACCAATACTCTCTGTCCTGGGAGGGAAAAGACAAGCCTGCCTGTTGTTGCAAGTCCCTGATGATTTGACTAATGAGGACACTTCATGCTACACCTAAAGGAGTCACCACTGTTAGCACAGTGAGGAATGCTTCAAGAGTGAGAGGTGAATCCAGGTGTTGATGCAAATTCTGTAAGTCAATGACAACATTGGAAAATAAAGTTTTAAAATACAAGACTAATCCTAAAACATATTTTTCCCATATATTTTTGGAAGAAATGCTTGTCCAGATGAAACCATACATTTTTATCATGGCTTAAAGATTTAGGAATATTAAATGATGTTAACAAACTCACAATGAATCTTTTTTACAGTTTTACTTAAGAGTGTAAGATGAATACACATATTGAGTCCAACACTAACAGATGACTTTAAACATGTGGGTTAAGACCTAACAATTTCACTTCCAGGCACCAGTCCCACAGAAAAGCTGCAGGAGTATAGGCATAAGTATGCTCAATCTTTATTTCCTGGAGAAAAATAACAATTATGGTGAATTGCTGTTTGACTTCCCTAGCCAAAAGCATCTGTGTGGTCCAGACTCATAGCTCTCAAAAGGAATGGATCATTTCTGTGTCCCTACAGGAATGCAAATCAACCCCAGGACCCTTGCCAAAAGGAAGGACCAATAAACAGGACACTTTCAAACACTTTCTAAAAGGAAAAGTAAAGTAGCATACTATCATACAAAGCAAAAGGAAAGAGGCCAGTGAAGGTTACTATCTGCTGGCCACAGCCTGATACAGGGTTGCTAAACTTGTACCCAGTCAGAGCCTCAACTCAGAATCCAGAGCAGACATTCCCAGGGACCCAGAGACATATAGACCTAGTGGCCAGCTGGTGAGTACAACCTTTTGCTCAGGTTCTGCACTGTGAGGATGCATGGATACAGAGGCTGCTAACTCACAGAGGAGGTTTGAAAACCAAGGGTATACAGTAACACTCAAAAAGAAAGCCAATATACATCCTCAAGAAATCAACTCCTTCCTCTCTTACTAGCAAATAAGAAGCCTGTATTTTGCCTTATTTTAATAACTGTTTAGGGACAATCTCGGCACCTATGGCTGATAGGAAAAGCTTATCTTTAACAACAGACCCAGTTACCAAGTGAAGAACATATGACCAAATTCAAAAATCACCCTTTTGGGGTTGGAGAGATGTTTCAGTGGTTAAGAGCAGTAGCTGCTCTTTCAGAGGGACAGAGTTCACTTCTTAGAACTCACATGGTTCACAACTGTATATAACTCCAGTTCTGGGGATCTTGCCCCCTTTACTGATCTCCATGGGCACCAAGAATGCACATGGTATACTTACATATACACAGGCAAAATACTATACACATAAAATAATCTAAAAAAATTTTAAAAATCACCTTTTATCATCACTAATCAAGTCACTGACTCAGCCATAATCACCATAGTACAGTAGGACTTATGAGGCTCCAGATAGGCATGTGCTCTAAGGACTACCCACAGAATGAGGAGGGGCAAAACCAGAGCCAGTGGCCACTGGCTAAGCTCACTGGTTAACCAGCATCTCAAGCAGGACAAGTCAGCACCTGCTGGACTCCATACAACACACCTATAAAGGAGGACCTTCAAAATGCCACTGCTACATCAGATGCAGCGTCTAGCCAGCAAGATCTCCTGTGTGCATCCCCACGAGAAGGGTTTTCAAAGCTATTCACTGTAGGAAAGGAGCAGGTGCTTTTTACATAACCTATGGACTGGGTTGCAAAAGGGTTTGGTAATTTCAAAATACTAGCATTTTCAAAGTGAGATGGATATAGCATAGTGTGTAGTGGCCTGTGATAGGGAAAAAACAAACAAACACTGAAAACACCACATATCCTGGGGAAGAACTTATTCCTTCACAACTACATGGGTGTTAGCTGTCCTTGCCATACCTGCCCTGCCTAAACCTTCAACCAAGCCCAGTTGAGTGTTCTCTGCCTTTTACAGCCTGCCAAAACACTGTCCCCACTAATCAGAAGAGAAGGTTAGATGCAGAGTAAATTGCCGAAGCCTAAGTAAGTCCAGGCTCCTGGGATGGGGATTCTGGACCATGGCTGGAACCCCCTGCTGGAGCTATACAAAGAAGGCTGCCTGCCGGACCCAGCACTGACTAAATGCACATACTTTTTATCTGTTTGGAGGGCAGCATTCTGAGTATCTTTACAGCTCCACAACCCAGAATATGACATGAATAGTAGAGTACTACCACTCTGGCAATTCTGTTAGACCCTGGCAATTGGCTAAAAAGCCTTTGCAGATATTAGTGAATCCAGATGTATATGGGTAGATTGTTCTAGGTGAAACAGCCAGTGAAAAGCTGAAAACTGAAAAAGGCATGCATTTTGAGAACTGCACTTACCAGATGAAGTTCAAGGTCTTCTAGTCTATAAGAGACCCTGGCCACAGTCCATACAGTCATCCCATACCAACTCTATACCTTTCTGCTTTCAATGGTTAAGAGCACAGATCTGATGGTAACTGTTATTCTCTGGCTTACATGAGTCACCACCCATAGCTGTGTCCCTCTGCTCAACACCTTTGGCTCAGTGTCCAGTTGATCTAAATATCACCAACACTATGGCTACCCAACACTATGATGAAGTCATGCATATCCCAAGCAGATCCTGTGATCCTCACTGACCCAAGGATACAAATCATCAAGAGTGTTCCTAAAAACCACTCAGCTGCCTATGTTGTATTTATGTGACTCTGCGATCCCCAAAATACCTAGCAAGCAGAAAGACCAACCATCAGGACTTGACTTCACAGATCCTGCTAGTATGAACATCATTGGCACTCCCAATTACTCATCACAGTGTAGGTTATTCCAACTCTGTACACACGGCACCAGATTTCCCTCAGCAACAGGGAGGAAAAACTTCTTGCTCAATTCATGACAGGAACTGAGCTCACCATCAGATGAATTCAAACTCAGCCCATACCACAGGAGGTAAGCACACTCCCAGATCAAACAGCAAGGAAGGGTCCACTCTGTCCACTTGGCAAGGCATATGAAAAGGGCAAAGTACTGGCTCCTCTCCTCCTCTGGCAGCCACAACCAATCTTTTGTAGTTAGCTGAGACACAGGACGAAGAAAAGTTTCTGAACAATGAAGATTACTCCAACTCTAAAAAGCTCCACACCAACTGTGACAGGGTTCATAGCCCTCAGAAAAAGTACCTTGACTTAAAAGCATCTAATCAAGTTTGGGATTTTCTTCAAAGTCAGAAAATCAGCCATCCATCCCAAGGAGTTATCTCTCATATATACAGTGTGACACACACAACTGTCAACACCAAGCTGTCAGGATGAGAGACATGGCAAACCACAGGCTTTTCAGGCACGTTCGATATTAACTTCAGGGAAGACACTGTGGTGCCATCGGAACTGTGTTCTACTACACTCAGCCACTGTTAGCCAACAACGTCCCATCCACAAGTCTCAGGGAGCTACTGTGAGGACGTCCACACTAGGGGGAGGGGAGACAGGCCACATCACAGAACCCAAGACAACCCTGTTGGGTCTTCCAAGTTCTCTGTTCCAAATCTGTTACAAATCAAGAAACTGAGGCTTGGAAAGGTAGCTGCCAACTGGGCTCAAAAGGAAGTACCCTGCTCTCTATAGGTGTATGGAGAAGAGGAAACTGCCACATCTAAGGACTTATTGAAATGCAGGATCTTTCACCATCTCTGAAACCAAGGGGACCACGACATCTCTCCTTCTGGGAGATCAAGGGTGTCCAGCCCCACTCCTCTGAGACCATGGGAGCCAAGGCCCCTCTCAGTTTAGGGAATTAATGGGGTCAGGACTACTCTCTATCTGGGGTAACCAAGAGAGTCAGGGCCCAGATCCATCTAGGAGACCAAGCGGGTGGTTCATCTGGGGAGTTATGGGTTCAGAGCCCTTTTCCATCTGGGGAACTAAGAGGTGTCAGGGTTCCTCTCAGTCTAGGAAACCAAAGAGGGTGGGAGCCTTTTTCCCTAGAATTGACCAACGGAGTCAGGGTTCCTCTGTCTGAGAGATTAAGGGATACAGGGCCTCTTCCCTCTTGAGGACCATCGGAGTCAGAGCCCCTCTATCTAGGAGCCTAAGAGCTTCAGGGCCCGTGGGCATCCGGGAGCCACGAGGCTCTGCTCTCCTCCACCGGCGAGACCCTCGGGACCAGAGTCGCTACTCCGTTTGGGTACCCGAAGGTGGGACCCGAGCAGCCTCAGAACGGCCAAGCAACTCGCGAGGGGCGGAGAAGAGGAGCCCGACCCCAGGCTCCGCCGCCCCCACCGGGCCCTCGCTCAGAGGACTCACCGGCCCGCGCTGCGTGCTGACCGTGGTCGCCATGATGCTGTGGCGGCCCTGTGCCTCGCTGACCGCACACAGACCCGCCGGGAGAGTTCTTCCGCCCCCACCACAACCAGCGCCGCCGACCGTTGTCCCGCGAGGCAATCTGCGCCTCAGTCAGCTGACAGTCGCCCCGCCCCACCCCACCCCGGCGTTCCCAAAGCGCAGGCGCTTAGTAATGTCTGACTCCGCCTCTTCCGGCTAATCCGCGCACGCGTGCTCCGGGCTGGAGGGGGTGGGGTAAATCTCCCGTGTACGCATGAGCAGTGGCTTTTGTCTTGTGCTCAGTAACTCGGTAAAATGGCTTCCAGCTTGTCTGAGCGCTTCCCTGCAGGCGCAAAGTTGTTCACCCAACAGCGCGCACCCAGGGCAGGGACGATTATCTCAACTCGGTCGAGTCTCCACAGTCTCTAGTCACCTGGCTGGAGGTAGCTATGAGACCTCCACCTGCAGGTGCCTGATCCGCCTGAGGAAAGGAGGAAACTGTTATGTTTGGCAGCTTGATGAGAAAACAGATGGCAGTAGAACCAGCTACCCTCAAACCCTTGAATCACCTCAAAATGCTGTGGGAGAAAGAACATTTATATTTAAATTTTTTAAAAAGAAATCAAGCTAAAGGAGAGACAAGAGTGGGTTGGAAAACTTCCACCAGTCTCGGATTTGCTAAATGAATGGAAGAGATAGAAGACATGTCCCCAGGAAACCTAGGCCACCTACTCTTGCCTCTTCAGAGCACTCTCCTCAGAAGGACCTTTGGCCAGATAGACTCAATGTAGTTCCAGCAACCTTCTTTTACCCTCTGGTAGCCACCAATCTGCAGGTCCCTTTTCAGTCGTGCTGCAGTGGACTTGGCCCTGTTATCGGACCTAGAACATTTCTTCACTCACACTTCACTTAATGCTCTCTTGTGTTCCTTTCATCTCAAAGACCACATCTCCCTCCTCCATTAGCAAGTCTCTGCCTTGACGTCACATGGAACTGTGCCTAGGCTCCCGTTCCTGAACACCTGTCTATCCAGTTCTCACTGGTCTTCAGCTCCTATTGCCTCAAATGTCATCTCTTTGCTGATGAAGCTAAGACAGACCAGGACACAAGACTCAGCACCCAGTGTGGCAGACAGAATTTTAAAAAGACCCATGACCCCATTCTGGTGTTCACATCCCTGTACAATCCTCTCCTCTTGGTTATAGACAAAACTTGTGACTTGCATTTAAAAATGCAGCAGACATTCTGCAAGTTGTTTAAGATTATATCTGGATAGCAAACTAGGAACTCTTTGTGACTAAGACCAGCTAAAACTTACAGGATTTGAGATATCTACATATATGGCCTCTAATAGAGCCCAAATCCCTCAATATTAAGGAGGTAAACAAACAATAAACCAAACAACAAAACCAAGGGGGGATAACTTCTGAGGAAAAACTTTATCCCGCAAAATGCCGCAGTAGTTTCCCAAAGTCAGTTCAAGTGACACAGTCTGTCAGAGCAGAATCACAGCAATTGCCCTCCATTGGTTTAAAGCTCTCTAATGGTGGTGGTCCCATGGCTGGATATAACCTTACTTGTTTCTACTAGATTTGCTGCAGATAGCTACCCTGGTGTGTGTGGACTATGATAGAATTCCCTTAGGTTATTTTGCAGAAACTTGAAAACTATCTCTCTGAGAGTACCGACTCTCCACTCAGCAGAGATGTTAGGAGAAACAAAAATGGACAAAAGGCTTAGCATCTCTGTCTTCATCATCTTGTATTTGTCCCCTTCACTGCCTTCACTGTTGACTTGGATTTGTGTTGTTTTTCTATTGATATGATAAGACCAAGGCAAGTTGTAGAAGAGTTTATTTTGGACTTATGATCTCAGAGGGTTAGAGTCCATGATGAGCAAGTTAGCTGAGCAAGGCCATTGAGGCAATGACATGAGAACAATCAGTCTGAATTCTGTCTGTGCTGATTTTTTATTTTTATTTTTGGTCACCCTGACAAAAGCTAAAGTCACCTGTGAAGAGGGACCCTCAGATTGACCTGAAGGTAAATCTGTAGGACATTTTCTTGATTAATGATGGATAGTATGTAGAGGGGACTGCCCATTGTGGGTCGGTCCTGGGATGGATAAAACAAAAACAAACAAACAAACAAAAAACAACTTAGCAAACCATAGAAAGCAAGCCAGTAAGCAATGTTCCTCCACGACCTCTACTTCAGTTACTGCCTCCAGGTCTCTGCCCTGCTTGAGTTCCTGACTTGGCTTTCCTCAAAGTTGGAATATTATTGGAACATGTAAGCCAAATAAACCCTTTCCTTCCCTATTTGCTTTTGGTCATAGTGTGTACCACAGCAATAGAAAGAAAACTAGGATACCATCCAATCCAAATAAGCAGACCTCTCATCCCAGCCAGTATGACAGTCATGGGGTCAGACTCTTCTTTCTACATGAGAATTTTTAGAAGTCTAACTATAGCCTTAACTCTGCATCCTAATAGCACCAAACCTAGAGCAAAATTCCACTTTGCAAACCTTCCTTAATAAGTACCTATATCATCTTCTTTATTGAGAAAAGAATAATCTTATTGTTGCACAAAGGAACACATGATCAGAGTGAAAGAATTTGGCAAGGTGACTTATTTTTGCAAAAAGATTGTGTCAGAACCCAAAGAGGGATATTGAGTACACTTACTAAAATGACCTCTATAGCAAGAAGCTTTTAAGGACTTTGTGATCTTGGTTTCTCAAAAAACACAGAATGGCTTTGTCCTCAACCCAGGTATAGTACATGATAGTGAGTTTGATTTGGACTGTTACTGGTGGCTATGATTTGATTATGTACCACTATTTTGCCACGTGTAGCTTGTCGTTATGATTGTGTGCCACTTGTGTGCCACTGGGAACTTGGCTCAGAGTATATATTGGTTGAAACCCAGAGAGCCTGGGTTGGTTGGTTGTTGTTTGGTTGGTTGGCTGGTTGTTGCTTAGTGGGACTTTGGCTGGAGAAATTAGGTTCAAGTATTGAACTGAAATGTTCAAGTATTGCATTGAGATGTTAGCTCAGTTCACTATCAGCTCCTGCTCCCCAAGATTGGGACAGTCAATAAGGGCTATGGACCTTACTTCCTCCATCCCTTCCTTCTTTCCTTCCTCCTCTTTCTGGGCTGCCAACAAGGGCAGTAAAGATTTCTTTCTTTCTTCCTATCCTTCTTTTTCCTTTCCTGAGCTCGCAGGTAAAAAAGCAAGTAGCAACCTGAAACAGGTCTCTGTTTTTTATCCCTCACAAAGGGATCATTCCATTGTGGGAGCTCAACTTCACATTCTGATGCAATTTGCTAATAGATGCAAAAGGGAAAGGGGAAAGTTTGGGAAATAATGAACTTTAATTGAGATAACTACTTTTGGCAGAAAAAAAAAAGTTTTTCATATTTGTTATATTTTATTTATTTTGTGTGTGCACGTGCACACTTGTCTGTTTTATGACAATTCCTATAAATTAAAACATTCTCTCTCATGAGCCTCAGGAGGTAAAAATAAGGTCCTATGTTTGGGAGAATAGAAACTTTATTTTCACAGTCCACTTCCAGCAGTATAAAAAGGCGTGAAGTAACTGCTGGGAGAGGAGACTCTAATCAGATGGATTGAGCAGCCTGCAAGTTGTGTAATGCTCCAGCATTACACCCTTGTGTTGAGATGGGCTTTTTAGTGATACAATTGCTTTATATTCATCCTTGATCCTTGTAAGTAATCCATCACCCATATTGCTGTAAGTAACTTCAATGAGAATGCATCAGCTAACCAAATTGGACTTTGGCTCAGTTGTCACTTTGGTCTGTTGTGGATTTTCTTTCTGCTGCAAGCAGATGTGTGTGTGTGTGTGTGTGTGTGTGTGTGTGTGTGTGTGTGTCTGTCTGTCTGTCTGTCTGTCTTGCATCACCAAGGGGACAATATGTTACACAGTAGTGTCTGTCTCTGTCTATCTGTCTGTGAGTGTATTCTTGCCATACTGCATGTGTGCGTGTGTCGGAGGACAGCCTGTGGGAGTTGGTTGTCTCCTATCACCATGTTCCCAAGGATCAAACTCAGGTTAGGCTTGGCAGCATGAACCTTTAACAGCTGAGACAACTGATCAGTCCATTATACTGCACTCTTAAAGTCTCTCTGCAGTTTCCATAATATTTGTTCTCCTGCACAGAAGTGAGCCATGACTCTGCTTTGCTCAGCTGCAGGAGTGCTCTTGGAAGTGCTTGGCCAGAGAGCTTTGGCAAACCCAAGGCTAGAACTGCTTAGTCATGTGTGTACAGCTCCTAGAAATGTCAGAAATGACCATCTCATTCTCTGAAATAGACATTTTTTGTCATAGCAACTAAGTGTCTTAGTCCCTGTCTGCTCCATATATTAGCCCTCTGCTTATGCCCAATCCCAAGCTATCACTGAAGGTAGTTTGTCACCATGTGATGATAATTCCCAATGTTTCTCTCACCCCAGCAAGGAGTATGACCATGTGCTCATCACTCTGTACTAGAATCCCACTCCAAGAGTCTGTTTCCTGGGACCACTTCTGCTACCAATTACTATGTTAGTCGGGATCCCAGCAGGAAACAGATGGCATGCTCAAAAAGATAATTAATGGGGACACTCTGTCCTAGCAACCACAAGTAATATGCTGATAAAACACCTAGAAAAATCAGCAGATCTAAGGATCTGTCAGAAAAGTGAGGTCACAGGGAAAATGCACCCTCCAGATACACTAGAGAGACAAACAGAAGAAAAGAAAGAATTGTAACTCAGCAAAGCAGAAACCACAGCAGAACAACCTGGCAGCAAGTTGATAAAGTGCAAGAGGCTCAGCGTGCCAAGAGAACCCAGTGTGAAGCTACATGCTTTGTGAGACTTACCCTCAAGGTCTCTACCAAGCCCTCCCAAGGAAGATCTGAGAAATACCTCCCCAAGCAACCACAGTAGGTAGGGAAGGAGGCTGTTGTGAGTTGTGCCAACATGTCCCATATTTCTTAAGAAGGCCTGCTCTCAAGAAAGACTAGGTTACCAACACCAACCCAATCAAGGTGTTATTGATCCAACTGACTGAATACAAACCTTGCTCTACCCGGTTTCCAATGGGAAAAGGGAGACACCCAATTTCAGATCTTTTTATCTCATAAAACCTGAAGTTGTGTGGGAACTTGCAAAGCTCTGATGAGGTTCACTGCTCAAAGTCACAAGCTCACTGATGCAGAGCCCTCAGCACAGAACAGGCCTCTTGGCAGCAGGTCCTTTCAATACTCATGTCAGCCTTTCCACTAAAGATTACAGAGCACACTAGAGGACAGAAAACACCTCCTGGAGGGAGAGAGAGACAGAGAGAGGGGAGGGGAGAGAAACACTATAGCCAGACACAGGTACAGTAGGGATGTTGGAACATTCAGAAGGGGAATTCAAAACAATGACTGCTAATACTCTCAGTTACAACAGGGGATCAGGAATCATGAAAGAGAGGTGGGAAAGGTAAACAGATGAGAAATGATCAAAAGAAAATGACAGAGGGGGGAAAAAACATTGTCATGAAGATAAAGACCACCATTGTGAGCTCGTTAATAGACTGGACATAGCCAGGAAAAGAAGCTGTAACCTCCAGAATGTATTGGTAGAAAGTTTTAAAGTGGAAAAGCAGAGTGGAGAGGCCTGACTAGAATGGAAGGGATGAGCAGAGAGCTGTGGGGACAACTGAGAAGGTATGAATACTTCTGATGGGAATACCAGGAGAAGAATAAAGAGAGAAAGGAACAGAAGCAACACCTGAAGCATGTGGCTGAGAATCCCCCAAATTGTTGTCAGATATCAAACCATAGACACAGGAAGCTCAGGCAGGATAAATGCAAAATGAAACCAAAGAAACATTTCCTAAAATTCTTGAAAGAGGGGGAACTCTCTCACACAGACAGCAAAGATGATAATTATATACAGCTTTGTTTCAGAAATGGTGCAAGCAAGAAGACAGTGATGTGGAATGAAATGTCGAGAGCCACAGCAATCCCCATGCTGGGATCCTGCAACAGTAACACACATAGTAGACCTGCCCTGCCAGAAACACTGAAAGACAGTCTTCATTCTCTTTTTAGCTTAGTATAGTTTAGTTTTGAAGTGCTGGGGATCAAACCAAGGTTTGCATGCATGGGAGACAAGCACTTTGCAAACTGAGCTATATTCCTGGCCCCAAAATATTGAAGCAAGTTCTTCAGATGGGAGGGAGTGACAAAGCCAGGAACTCAGATCCAGACAAGGGAAGAACATCAGAGAAGAAACTAATGAAGGCAAAATTAAAAATGTTAACTTTCCTTATGTTTAGTTGATATTTAGTAAAGATAAGAGTTGTCAGTCCTGGTGATACACACTGGTAATACTAGCAACTGCCTCAGTTGAGGCAGAAGGATTGTGAGTTTGAGGTCAGTCTAGTCAGGAAGGAAAGAAGGAAGGGGAAAAAGAAAAAAAGACAAACCCAGACAAAACCAAAAGCAAGACAGGTAAGCTTATTCAAATATACTCATGACTATGTCTTTGTGGATTTCAGCCTATATGTAGGTTTGATGGATGGCAGCAGCCATACAAGGTCAGAGAGAAGAATTAGAATTATTTCTCTTATTGTGTTCACACCACCTGTGAAGCTGAGTTGTGTTAGCTGTAAACATTTGTCTATCATAAACTATAGAGAAACCATTAAGATATTTTTAAAATGATAATTAATATGCATTTTAGTTTTTCTCATTGTGTGACAAATACATAACAGAGACAATTTAAGGACAAGAAAAAAACTATTTTGGCTTAAAGTTTAAGGGGATAGTCTTACTATGGTGAGAAAGGCATAGTGGAAGACTCAGTATTAGAAACTGTCAATTCTCCCCCAAATTGCTCTATAAAATTCAATTTCTCAAAAGGGTATATATATATATGTGTGTGTGTGTGTGTGTGTGTGTGTGTGTATCCTCAAAAGGGATATATATATATATATATATATATATATATATATATATATATATATATATACATACTCACACTCATATGTACTCATTCATAAAAATAAATATTTTAATTACAACGAACAACAATTTAAAATATAGTTGGCCCAGTAAATCTTGTTGAATTCAGTATCTGTATCATTGCTAGTGAAGGATGATCAGGACGTCACCTCTCCAGTGATTCATTTGGGAAGGCTTGAGCAGGAGCTGAGGTATTGGGAAATAATGAGCATGTTGAAAGTGGAGCCACTCAATAAACCCAGCATGGCAGAAAGGCGTCCAACAGACCGAGCTAACCTGACTGGGCACTAAGTAGCAGCTCACGAGAAGGTGGAGTTAACGGGGAGGAAGGAACAAACTAGGTGGGCCAGAAAGGGAGTTTCCCAGCTAGGGAAGGACTTTAGGAGCCATCATAGGCACAGTGATGAGCTCATCACAGATTCTCAGGAGTGGAAAGATGTAAACAAAAATGTAGGCCTATCCAAGTGAGCAGGGAAATGTCTGCCCATCCTGTGAGTGGGTAAGCTGTCCTCTCTAGATGTACCAGTGAAATAGTACCCCATGCAAGTGAACAGGGAAGATGCTGCCCTTTACAGGTTGTTGGAAAAAAGAATATTCTTGGTGTCTTACAAAGAAACAGAAGAACAAAGTGAAAGTAATTTTAGCATGGCAATTTCTACTTTTGCAAAAGGGTACACCAAGACCCAATCCAGGTGAGCAAACAGACTGGGGCGGGAAGCTCACTTAGTTCTGATCCTAACCCAAGTAGTGACTGTGTCTCACCTCATTGGTGGATGCTCAGCTTCACAATCTGACATAATTAGCTAATTCACAATCAGTATGAAGGGAAAGGGTGTGATAGAGAGTCAAGTTTCGGGAACATCTGGTGTCTTGGACAAATAGGAATGTACACAAGAGTTTTGCAAGATGGGGAGGTTTATAAGAATTTGGGCCCTTGGTGGGTTAGCCATTGTTGACTTAAAAAAAAAAGACTTTCCCATAAGAATAGATAAGAGGTCATCACCTCATCCAGGTAAATAGGGAGGATGTCTCCACATCCCGATGAGCAAGGATGATACACTCCCATCCTGAGGAGCAGAGATGGTGTCCTTGGCAGGAGAACTACAAAAGTGGGTGTGGTGGAGGCTAGGAATCCAGCCAAATACGTTTCTGTCCTCAGTATAGACTCTGAAAGAATTTTGGCTTGAACACTAGTAGCTCCTGTGAATTGCCTACAGTCCCTTAGACATCTGATGCTAGTACTTAGTGCTTCATACTAGAGAAGGTGATCTCTACATTGGCTGTCAAAGTCTACTCTGTCTCAATTTTCTGTTTCCAGACCAGGCTCATAATGGCAGCAATGAAGGATCCTTCATGTTCATGGGACATCATAGTATTCAGAAAGCCCAGATACGTTTCCTGATTATCTTTAGGTTGCATTACTTGTTTGATGTTGTGCTTAAAGACAGGTTCTCAATATGTAGCCCAGGATGACCTTGTGCTCAAGATCCCCAGACTCTCCAGTGTTGGGATTACAGGCCTAGGATCCCTTGCCCAGATCAGTGGATTTCTTGAGCACTGAAAATGTTGTAAGACATTTTTGAATACTTAATGTGCTCCAGGCATTGCCCTAAGTCGTGTCTATCATCTCAGCCAATGGGTAACACAGCCCTGTGGAGTGTGTTTTGGGGTCATCTGCATCAAGCCGAGGGTAACAGATGGAAGATGAAATGTTTACAATGTCCAAATCCAATAAATAATTCATATGCATACACCTTATAAATAACTACTAAATATCAAAAGGGACGAAGAAGCTAAAGTTAAATTAATCTGTGTTGTAAATTGATAGCATCGAAGTGACTCCCAAATGCTTCCCAGATACATCCAGGTGCTCTGAAACTCACAAATAAAAAGAGAAATTAAACAATACTGAGGTTCCACTTGTGTTTATCAGAATAACAATTAGAAAAGGAGGATAGCAAGTACGGGGGATTGCTGTGGAGAGGGGAAGTGCCTAATGGGGGACAGACGGTAGAGGATCTCTGAGACATGGTGCAGGCTTGCTGAAGGAAGTCAAAGATGCCCTTAATGAGCTCCCTTGGAGTCTGTTCAGTAAACACTCTCACAGGGGCTCGCAAGGGAACACCGTTCAGACTGGCTGTTGCACAGTTGTTTGTGTAGCAGGAATTGGTAGCTTAATTATTCCTCTTTAGAAGAATGAATAAGCAAACTGTGATGGGTATTCACTATGGAGCACTGTGCAGCAGGGAGAAGCAACAAAGCAGATGTTTACAGAACAACTTGCATACTTTTACTTTTATTTTTAATCCAGAAAAATAGGTTAGGCAGCAGTTTTCAGGGCATTGGGTATCAGGGGAGGAAAGCCAGCTCTCCCTGAGAGACAAGCAGCAAACGATGAGAGCCCTATAATTGTCTCTGTTTACTGCCTGGAGAGTTTCTCAGGCTGCAGCACAAAGAAGGGAAACTGAGGCAAAGACCAGGACTCCCTAAGCTGAGAAGACCAAGAAGCCTTGAATTTTCAGGGAACAGAACCAGAGAGGAGAAATCTGCACAGAAAACAAGCAACAGAGATCTGCAGAGACTCTCTGAGACCCAATTAAAAATAAATGCAGGCATCTCATGGAGCCACCCCAGGAAAGAATTGGAGTTATCACCCTGAGCTCACAAGGCACAAGTAGGGCTTCTCCCCTGCCCATCAGAATAAGAGACCCCATAGCTGTCAGATATCCTAGAAGGTGCTCAGAAGAGTAACATATAGGAAGTATGAGTCATTCCATAAAAGAAGAAGTTAAACATCCTGAAAGTTTATACACTAGTTTCAGAACTTCAAAACACTTGGAGCCCAAACTGATGGAACCACAAGAAATAAAACCGTCAAATCCCAAATTATAATCAGAGATCTTAAGTCCTGTCTCTTATCATTGAATAGAACAAATAAAAGTGTAGTGAGTTTGAAAGACTCTAATGATACCCAATTAATGTTAATTTTTTAAAAAAATTGTCAGTTTATAGATTAACCAACAACAAAACATGTTAGTTACATACCAAACATTTATAAAAAAAGGTTTTTATAAATGTATCAGACAGCATTCTGAACCAGACAACAACTCTGAGATGATTAAAATAATAAGAAGTATGTTCTCTGGTAAAAGTGGAATTACACTGGAAATCAGAGCATGAGAGAGAGCTATAGAGAGAGTGAGAGAGGAGTCTGAGGGTTCCAGAGATGGCTCAGTGATTGAGAGTGCTTGCTGCTCCTGTAGAGGACCTGAGTTCTGTTCACACCACCCAGAACAGGTAGCTCACAATTGTCTATAACTCCAGCTCCAGGAGGACCTGACACCCTCTCCTGGTCTCCTTAGGCACATACCCACACACAGACACACCCATATACATATAATTAAAAATAAAATATTTGAAAATATTTTAAATGACCTTAAATTTTCTCATAATGTTTGTAGACTAAATACAACCAAATAACCACGCTTCGGATAAGAAATAAAAGAGGAAATTTACACATTCCTTTGTAGTGAATAAGATAAAATGTATAATTTTTTGTAGAATGAAGCTGAAGCAGTATTTAGGGAAAACCACAGCAGCTAAGCATCTACATTAGGAAAGAAAGAAAGCAAGCAAAGAGCATTCTCCTTTAGATATCAGAAAATAGGTAAAAAAAAATTGATTTTATGGAAGCAGGGGGAAGGGAAACATACAGGTCAGAGAAGAAATTAACAGCCAAATCACTTAAGAAGATCAGTGAAGTTAACCTATACCTGGGAGATTGGGAACAAGAAATAGAAGACACAAGTTATTATTAGTACCAGGAGTGAACAAGGAGACATTGCTGCAGCACTACAGAGTCGAAACTCATAGTAAGAGATGTCAAGGACAACTTTCCTTGAGTTAAATGAAGCAAAATTAAGCAAGTTCTTTATTGTCACCATTGTTTTGTTTTGTTTTTGCTTTGTTGTTGTTGCTGTTGTTTTGAAATAGGGTCTCATGAAACCCAAGCTGCCCTCAAACTTCTTATATAGCTGAGAATGGCATCGAACCCTTGATCCTCCTATCTGTAACTCCTGAGTGCTGTAATCCTGGTGTGTGCCACCATGCCTGGGTCAGACAAATTCTGTGAAAGAAGAAAATGATTAAAGTTTTCTCAAGGGGAAATAGACAATCTGATAGTCCTTGTTTATTAAAGAGGTCTAAAACCCACGGAGACACTTTAGGTGCAGATGGCACCATTGGCAAGTTTTAATAGAAAGAATACCAGTTCTACAGAATATAGCAGAGAGAATACTTTGCAATTCACTCCGTGAAGCCAGCAAGCCAATATGGCTTGTGAACTTAGCTGCAAAGCTATTGTTTTGTTGCTTTTTTTGGAGATCGGGTTGCCATGCTTTCCAGGCATGAATGCTTGCTGTGTATTTCAGGCTGGCCTCCAGCTAGACAAAAAAAAATAAATAAATAAAAATTGGTTGAATGTGGAGGTTGACACCTTTAATCCCAGGATGTGGGAGGCAGATGCAGGTAGATCTCAGTGAGTTCAAGGCCATCCTTATCGACCTAGTAAGTTGCAGGTAAACCAGAGATATAAAGTGGGATTTTGTTTCAAAAGAAAAAAAAGAAAGAAAAAGAAAGAAAGAAAGAAAGAAGGAAGGAAGGAAGGAAGGAAGGAAGGAAGGAAGGAAGAAAAGAAAGAAAGAAAGGAAGGAAGAAAGAAAGAAAGAAAGAAAGAAAGAAAGAAAGAAAGAAAGAAAGAGAATTAATTTGAGGCTGGAGAGATGACTCAGCAGTTAAAAGCACTGAAGACCTGGATTCAGTTCCTGGCACCCATGTTTTTGGCTCACAATTATCTTTAATTCCAGCTTCAGGGTTTCCATTGTCCTCTTCTGGCCTCTGAAGGCACCAAGTATGCACGGAGTGTACACATATACATGCAGGCAAAACGCTCATACATATAAAAGTAAAATAAATAAATCTTTAAAGAAAGGAAAAAAAATTTTAAAAAAATCGAAATCATCAGTATATAGAAAGGTCAGAACAGGATCACAGAGTGGCACCTACCTCAGGGATATTGGAGTGGTTTCCACCTAAAACCATCACATTATACACTAAGAAGGAAAAAAGGAAGATAGTCAACTGAAGAGATGCAGAAAGAGCTTTAGAGGAGAAAAAGGGGAAGCCACCCCTACTGATTTAGTAGTTAAGTTTTTGCAGAGCAGGAATGGAAATGACACCTTCTGTCTGATACTGGGCAACAAAGAATGCAGGTGGTGACGGGCGAGGGACGGTGTTCCCAGGTTGTGGAGCAGGGTTCAAATGCCACTTCAGTCACCTTCATTCAGGGCAGTAAGAGGCCGAGTTCAGGCTAAGTAGACAAGAAAAAGAAACACAAGGCATCCCAACTGAAAAAAATACCAGGTACTACTATCTTCATTCACAGAAAAACCTACAAAATAGTTATTAGATTTAGTTAATGAGTTTTACCAATTGCCAGAATTTAAGAAAAGTAAAAAATACTATTTATATGAAAGTAATACTCAGAAATTAAACTTGAAAGTACAGTTTATAATAATATCAAAATTACTTAGGGAGAGGCAGCTGACTGGATGGCTCAGGAAGTGAGGGTGCTTACTGCCAAACCTGAAGACCTGAGTTCAGTCCCCAAGACCCACATGGTGGAAGAAAAAAATTGATGCCCACAAGTTGTTCTCTGACCTCCATATGCATGCTGTGGGGACACAGTCACACCCCCCACAATCAATCAATCAATCAATAATAAAATTTAAAATTAGGATAAAAAGATGTCCAGAGACAAAAAAGTATTTGCAAATTATCAATTGGATAAAGATTTTTTACTCACAGCATCTCAAGAGTTCAATGTCATTCTCTGATGGTTGTTCCTCTAGGTGCAGTCAAACTTTCCATTCAGGAGCTTGGTCCAGTCTCATCCATCAAAGCCAAGATTTGAACTACAGCATTGCATATTATACATGGCTATTCCTCACAGGATGGACACAGAACTGTTCCTGATTCCTCTTGTGGGACATCTCAGAAGTCACACCCTCCCCATAGCAGAGCTACTCCTTTGCTTTGGCATGTGGGTTTCCAAAGATGGTGGTCTCAACAAAGCCATGGCACAGGCTGAATCATGTCTGCCTCAAATCTGCATACTGAAGCCCTGATCCCTACACCTCAGGGTGTAGCTGTACTTGGAGACAAGTTGTAGTGGTTTGAGTGAGAAATGTCCTCCCACAGGCTCTGGTTATCTGGACATCTGACCCCTAGTTGTCAGTGCTGTTTGAGGAAGTTTAGGATGTATGGCCTTGGTATAGGAAATAATAACTAGAGGTAGAGTATTGAGGTTTCAAAACATGCTGCATCCCCAATTCAGTCTCTTTCTCTCTGTGTCTGTGTCTGTGTCTGTGTCTGTGTCTGTGTCTGTGTCTGTGTCTGTGTCTGTGTCTGTGTCTCTCTCTCCCCCTACTTTGTGCTTCCAGTTTAAGGTGTGAGTTCTCAGTTTCCTGTTCCTGACATCATGCCTGCTGCTTGTTGTCACGCCTCCACATTGCTATCATGGACTCTTATCACTTAGGAACCGGAATCCAAGACAACTCTCTTCCTTAAGTTGCCTTGGTCCCAGTGTTTTATTATAGCAATAGAAAAGCAGCTAATACACATGTACCCTTTCTTTCTTTCTTTCTCTCTTTCTTTCTTTCTTTCTTTCTTTCTTTCTTTCTTTCTTTCTTTCTTTCTTCCTTCCTTCCTTCCTTCCTTCCTTCCTTCCTTCCTTCCTTCCTTCCTTTCTTTCTTTCTTTCTTTCTTTCTTTCTTTCTTTCTTTCTTTCTTTCTTTCTTTCTTTCTTTCTGTTAGGGCCAACCTCAGCAGGAAGCACAGGGACCAGGAACACAATGCTGACCAGAAACGTCCTTTCAACTGTCTTCTTTGACAGCCATGGAAGGACAGGCTACGGGGAAATTTTTGCCTCTAGGAGCTGGTCCCGAGAGAGTAGACTCATTCTGTCTTTAAATTAAGAAACAAGAGACAGTGAGGTGGAAAATTACAACTGCACTTCTTAAAAGGGTTCAGTGTCCATCTGGGCTGCTGTCTGGAGTCAAGCCCAGGGAATGTGTCTTTCTCCTCTCTTTCTCTGAGACAGGGCCTCACTCTGTAGCCCAAGCATCCTTCAAACTCATGGCAATCCTCCTGCCTCACACAGAGTTGTGGGATTACAGGTATGAACTACCATAGTCATCTTTGTTGTTTGCTTCTGTTTGTTTGTTTTGTTTTGAAACCTGGTCTTGCTATATAATCCTGCCAGACCTGGTGCTTACTATGCAGCCAAAAGCTACACTTGATCTTATAGTAATCTTCCCCCATCTCCCCTCCCCTCTGCTGAGTACTGGGACTACAGGTGTGGAGCTGGTCAAGAGCTGAGAGGGGATTGAAGCATGCTTTGAACCCTGGATTTCTCACCCTGAGAGTAGAAGGTATTTGGCTGATCCCTTTTTCTTACTCTGACAGACTACCATTAACAGCTTGCAAAGCTCCCTTGAATGTTGACATATCTTATGTCACACCATCCCTGATAAAATCCTGCCTCTCCAAGGCATGAGGCCTGGTTGCTGTTTATCTAACTGCTGCAGCTGGAGGGCCTTGGGCTGGACTTCCCCTTCCTCCAAATGACCTTAGAAGAGCCCTTCCCTCTCAGCCCTTGCAAAAATTCCACATATATATATATATATATATATATATATATATATATATATATATATATATCACTCCCCTTGTTTCAATAAATGAGCTGATCAGTGACACAGCCTCCTGAGAAGTCTGTTTCTTACTGCTTTCAAGCCTCCACCCAAGACCTTCTCCTCCTTGATGACTGTGTCTCCCTCCTTGAGTCTGGGTCACTGCACAATGGCTTGGCTGTCCTGGGGAAAGGACCAGAAAACAGGGACCCAAATACAGGTATGTACCAATAAGCCCAGCTGTGTGAGATTCTCTCAAGAGTGGGTTTGTTGTGCAGATGGAAGCTGCTGTGAGCCCTGGGGGGCTCAGGCTCTTCTGGTGTGTAAGGAAGGATCAGCTCTGCAGGGGCCTCAGAAGAGAAGGGAGGAGCCCAGAGCTCCTGCTTAGGCTTGAGACCCCAAAGTCCCTTCTTCTTGGTGGGTTGATCACATGTTCTGAAGGGACAAGATATGTTTTCCTGACCAGTGGTACTTTATAATTAAGAGGAAGCAGGGAAGTAAAGATCCAGAACTCTCTGAGCTCTCCTTAGCAGGCCTCTCTAGAGTGGCGGGGCGTATGGAGGAAGGAATTGTGGCTAGTCATTATGGAAGCAGAAAGCTTTGGGCTGGACATGGAATATGGCTATAGGCCTTATGAAATTCAATATAGACTGTTAGCTTGACAGTCCAGAATCACCTAGGAAACAACGTTCTGAGTGTGTCTGTGAGGGAATTTCTAGATCAGATTCATTGAAGTGGGCTGTACCATTCCATGGGCTGGGGTCTTGGACTGAATGAAAAAGATAAAGTTCCTGACCGTGGTGCAATGTGAACACTGCCTCAATCTTCTGCTGCCATGACTTTTCTGCCATGATGGAATGTATCCTCAAACCATGAGCCGAAATAAAACCTTCCTTCTTAAATGGCTTGTCGGATGTTTTGTCATAGTAAGACAAATGTAACTAACATAACCCTCAAGGCTCATCTCAAAGATCCCACAATCTTCCCAAACACACTACCAATGGAAGACCAAAAATTCCGACACATGCATCTACAGGGAAGGACATTCCACATTCAAACCTCAGCACTTCCCTTTGTCCCTAATGGGACAGACATTAGAAATGTGGTGGCAGCAGGTGACTTTGCAATTCAAATGAGGTGGAAATGACAGGGTAACCAGGCAAATGACAGTATGTGGTCATCTCAGGAGCGGTGCTGCCCCTGGCCGGTGTCAGGTAGCCTAGCATAATACAACTTTGCAGACGCACCAGCTTCTAGCCACCTTGCAGTTTGCACCATTTCCCCGCTGCTTGTCTAGTTTGCTCCATTTTGCACTAATTTGTGTCTGAGGTGCCTGTCTTTTCCTAGTGACTCTTGTACCTTTATTGTTCTGCTATAAGTCCTTCTTCACCACCTACTGCCTGGAAATCTCTTGCTCATTCAGCAAGTCCCAGTCTTGGGGGCTGGCAGGACAGCTGAGGGATAAAAGCACTTGCTGCCAAGACTCAGGACTTGAGTTCCATCTCTGAGATCCACAGGAGGGAAGGAGAGAACTGATTCCCACAAGCCGTCCTCTGAACTCCACACTTACGCCACGGCACACATGTATCCACATGCATACACGTACATACACCAAAAATAAAAAATAAGTAAAAACCCACAAAGATAAAAGCAGCCCTGGGTTAAGACTGTCTCCGCAGCTCTGGGCAGCTTTAGTGATTGGCTACGACCCAAGCTCATGGTCCGTGTCTTCTCACCAGCACTGATGTTAGCCATCTTGGAGTTGGCAGGAATAGCCTACTCACAGATGAACAGATTCACATGTACAGGGCCGAGTGACTGACGGGCATATAGCTAACATCCATGGAGATGCTTGGGTAAGCTCGGGTGCTTCACCTCCTCACAAGAGCCTCACACTCCACATAACACACACTGTCCTTGCTAGAGCGCTGGGCAATGCATGAAGAGGCAGTTTCACACATTCAGAAATTCTGAGAGCCTTGCAGGAATGCGGAAAACCACGCATCTTCCTCACAATGGCTGGTCAGGTGTGGGGGCTAACTAATGTAATCCCGGCACTTGGGAGCTGAGGCAAGAGAATTGCTCTGAGTTCTAGCCCAGCCTGGGCTACATTGTAAAAACTTGTTTCAAACAAAATAAAACAATAAAGGCAAAATAGACAAAACAAAACCACAAAAACCAAAGCCTTGCGTTTCTCCCTCCCTCCTCTCCTCTGTGTGAGTGAGTGTGTGTGTGTGTGTGTGTGTGTGTTTATTCCTAAGTGTGGATGAGGTCACACACAGGCTGTAACAGGTGTGTAGAAGTCAAAGGACAACCTCTGGTGTCAGCCCTCGCCTCTCGCCTTGTTGGAGACATTGTCTCTGTCATTTTTCTATTACATGCTTCAGGCTAGCTGGCCCATGAGCTCCTGGAGTCTCCTGTTTTGCCTCCTATCTCACATCAGGAGTGCCTGGATTATAGGAGCAAGCTTCTGTGCCCAGCTTTGCACAAGTTCTGGGGTCTGAACTCAGGCCCTCACGCTTGTGTGCAAGCACTTAACCCACAGAGCCACCTCTATAGCCTCTTCAGACAGTCCTTCACTGGCTTGGAGCTTGCCAATGAGACCAGATTGGCCAGCCAAGAAGCTTCGGGGATCCTCCTGTCCTTGCCTCTCCCACTCTGGGATTACACATCTACTCCATCATGTTTAGTATTTTTCCAAAAAAAAAAAAAATGTGTATGAGTGTTTGCCTGTGTGATATATGTATACCATGTGCAGAAGTCAGAAGAGGATGTCAGATACCCTGGAGCTGGAATTATAGACAGTTACATGCAGCCATGTCAGTGCTGGAAACGAAACCCAGGTCCTCTGCAAGAACAGCCAGTGCTTCTACCCACTGAGCCATCTCTCTAGCTCCAATGCTCAGCTTTTTACACGGATACCGGAGGTTGAATTCAAGTTCTCATGTTTACACGGAAAACATTATTTACTGGATCAAACAAGTTAAGCAGCACAAAGGACAACAGAACTCAACTAACTTCTATGTACTGCCTGGGCGCATGCGCGCGCGCACACACACACACACACACACACACACACACACACACACACCATGGGAACTAGAACATTCCATCTTGGAAAGAGGTGGGAGGCTCCTAAGACTTGGGCAGTTCAGGATGCTGACCATGCGTATAAAACTTGGAAAGCTGCGATGCTCACAGGGCTCACAACTCTACTCGGGATTAAATAGGATCGCAGTAACTGCTGGGGAGAAGAGATGCCTCACTGAAGCTGCCTGCAACTTGTGCTCTAGGAAGTGAGCTTTAAACTAAGGCATTGGCTTGCCAAGCTAGACTTGGGTGGAAATGATTTCTTTGATTTGTCCTTGGGTGTCTTATCTAGAGTGAACAATTGTTTTGTTCATGTCTCCCTGGAAAAAGTCACAACAGAAGCGGGAGGACAACCCCACAGAAGTGGGTGCGTCTGGCTGTGTTTCATGTGCTTGATAAGACAACTGATAATATAGATAGCAGAGTGACTGTCTCAGTCAGCTGATTGTGGAGGAAGATGTCTGGTAGGAACACTGTGTCTTATGACCCTGGCTCCATGGGAGGGGACATTAGGGACAGGATGAGGAGTGGGGCATCTAGTCCTGGAGTTCCTTAGGACCATGTGCATTTGATGTTGAGAATGCTTGTTTCTGCAGGAAGCCATGGTGCTGAGCCTACCTCTTGCAAGGTTGCCTTCTCCTACTCCGAACCCACCATTGCCCTGAGCCTTCTCTGGACTATGTTCCTAAATAAGAGGGAGGAGGGGCCCCTGATCAGAAATCAGAAATCATGGTCCTTCCTGCAGAAACTAAGTCAGGAGGCCTCTAGCGCCACCTGCCGGCGGCTGAGGTGTGCACTCCCACCCCCACCAGTGATGGGGATGGGGTATTTTCCAGCGCTTGAGGCTCCTGACCAGATTACTCTCACGTTTTCGATTTCTCTGTCTCCCTGTCTCTGTGTCTATCTCCACCACCAGGTCTCTCGGATTGCCTCCTTCCTTCTGTTCAAAAGCCTTCTATTGATCTTCTGTTCCTCTTTTCCCTGCCTTGGGCTCACTTCCACAAGTAAAGAGGGGCCCAGTTCCTGCTCTTCAGCGGCACCCTGGATCTCCTTTTTTAGGAGAGGCCCAGTTTTCAGGATCTGGAGGGCTGTCCATGTGGTCAGAGTATCCCCAGAGCTGAAAGTCCCCAGTGCCTTCTGGTTGTGTGTGTGTCAGGCTGCAATGGACAGCCTTCAGGATGGTGGTTGTTTGCAGTTACTCAGGTAGTGACTGTAAGTGTCCCTTTTCTGAGTCTCTGGATATTAATGACCAGGACATAGCAGTCCCCAAGAGGACAAAGCTGACCCCCCTGTTCTGTGCTTCCATCAGCAACAGTCCCACACCTCTCAACTCTCTATTCCCAGGGCATAAGGACCTGGCATCTCAGGACATGGGGGACAAAGCCAGAACAGAAAGGAGAACCAAGCCATGTGGGAGTGAGCAATAGAGTGTATACACATGTGTGGCTGAGATATGTGAGGGGTCCCCCAATGCCTGTGTAGCTGTGGTACATGAGTAGTCCTAATACAGTGTGTAGATATTGTACACAAAGAGGCCGTGTACACATGCGTGTGTGCATTTCATGTACATGTATAAGTATGAATTAGGCACAAGAGTATGAGATGTGAATATAGACAAGTTTGGTGGAGTGTGGGTGTACAGTTGTACATATGTGTGTGGGGTGTGGTTCTGTAATAAACATACATATCTGTTTTGTTTGTACATACATGAATGTGTAGTATGTAGTAGGTATATGTGGGCATATAGCTTATATAGTTATCAGAGTATAGTTGTGTGTATGGGCATGTGTGCATTCTGTGTGTAGGTGTAAGTGCACACATGTGTATGTGGGGCCTGTATGAGCATTTCTGATCCAGTGTTTGAGACTTTTCTTGTTTCTGAGGAGCCCTTGGATAATGACACTCACCTACCAAGAGAATGGCAGGTACTACACCCAGTTGCTAAAAGGAATCAAAAAGCAGTAACACACCAATTGTGTATTTATGTGTTGGCACCACACCATGACTATCCCAAATGCTGTGTGATGATTGTCCCTCAAGGGAATGATGCCTCATCTGCATGGGCCACAGGAGTCACTTCTAATGGTGATAGAAATAGCTTTTTGGTGCATGATAAGATGTGAAGGGCAGCTATCAGAAATAGATAGAGAATGCAAAACTTGCAACCACCACTGAGATAAAAAGTGGAACAAAGAAAGTTCAGTAGACAGTGAGGGCTGATGTCTTAGTTATTTTTCTATTGTTTTGATAAAACACCATGACCAAGGAAACTTGTCTTGATCCACAACGATGAGGCAGGGAAAGAGACCTGAGTCTTTTAAAATTCACAGCCGGTCCCCAGTGACATATCTCCTCCAATACAACCACACTTCCCAATCCTTCCCAAACTGTCCCACCAATTGGGGATTAAGAATCTAAATATATGAGCCTGTGGGGGCTGTTGTAATTCAAACCACCACAGCTGAAGAAAGAAAAAGACTAGCTCAGGGGACAAGAAGTAAGTAGGTGGTAGGAGCAGATGCCAAGTCACTAGAAATTGCAGAAAAGTGCCCAGGCCTCAATTTCTACTGATACTCTTCTAGATTTGAGAGTATTGGGAAAAGGGACCAGGGCCAATATGCCATTTATAATAGACACAACAGAAAATGAACAACAAAACAGGAAGGAGAAAACAGAGGTTAGGCAACCAGCCATGAAAATAAACAGAAAACAACTGTGCTTATAAATACATATAATAGATGCTCATTAAACAGTTGGATATGGGGCTAGAGAGATGGCTCAGTGGTTAAGAGCACTGGTTGCTCTTCCAGAGGACCTGGATTCAGTTGCCAGCACCCATACCATCTGTAACTCCAGTTGGAGGGGATCTGGTGCTCTCTTGCGACCTCAATGGGCAACAGACACATACATTCAGGCAAAACATCCAAACATATTAAATAAAATAAATAAAATATGTATATTTTAAATGTCAGGTGTGGGCTGGCTCACAGTGACAGATGGCTCCTCAGGTAAAGGCTCTTGCTGCCAGGCCTGACTACCTGAGTTTGATCCTTGGAACCCACTTTGTGGAAGGAGAATTGACTCTTGCAGATTGTCTTTTGACCTCAACAGGTGAGCCATGACATGAACATGTACACACACACACACACACACACACACACACACACACACACTGTAATAACAAATATGTTTTTTTCTACAATATTAAGCCTGATGCGGTAGTGCATATGTGTAACCCTGGCTGAAGGAGCAGAATTGTGAATTCAAGACAAGCCTGGACTATATTGTGAGCCCCTGTCTCAACAAAACTAAACAAATACGGACTTCCCCATAAAAACCCATAAACAAATCAAAAAGTGAAAACTCAACAAGTGTAGGGAAGGGGAAAGATGGGCATTACAGACATTCTATTGCTTATGCTGATACATTTGCAACTATTGAAATGGATAATTTCTAAGGTCATTTGGGGTCAGAACAGGCTAATTCACTAAACTAATATCCAAATGTTCTGTGGGGCCCTCCTAGAAGACAGGCTGACCAGAGCCGGGACAGATAGTAGATAAACATAGATCTCTGCCCCCGAGTCTCCAACTTCCTCATGGAACCCAGAGAGGCAGAAAGCCAGGGTGAAGGCAACCAGGAGAGTGGAGGGTGGTGACTTGTTGCCTGACATTGACACTGTGGGGACCTGACAACAAGTTCAGTGAATATCCAAGTATACTCTGTATAATGTGATCGTGGTGTCCATAATGCTGTGGATAGCTCCCTCAGTCCTGGCTTCTGCACAGTCACAAACAAGACGGAGAAGCACACACAGACATACACAGAGACATGCATACAGACAGCCACACGTCACACACACTCCAACACACAGACATATGCATAGATATACAGACAGTCCACATGTCATACACAGAGATAGACCTAAACACTGACATAGCCTAGTCTCACACACAGGCCCAGAGAAACACGCACACAGACGCATACATATATATAGACACACATACAGACAGCACACGTGTCACACATCCATAGACACACGCGTGCACACACACACACACACACACACACACACACACACACACACACACACACACACTAAGAAAGACATCTTTCTCAAAAGAGAAAGCCACAGGACAATACCTCAGAGGAGGTAAACACTCTAAGGCAGTCCACTCTCTGGTTTATGTTAGTCCACGTGCCAAGACTCAGGAGGTGTCCCTGCCCCATGGCTATCTCCTATGGCCTGTCCTCCCAAGAGAGATGGTTTTCTGGGCTTGGAACTGTGGGTTCTCTACACTTGTGGCAATGCACAGAGCTGCCTTTGTGCTTCCTAAATAAGACACTAGGAACGGGACCCAGCGGAGGATGAAAATAGCAGCTAGTCGTGGTGGGAAGCAGGTTATCTCAGCGCGAGGGCGGCAATGTTAGGAAGTCTATTATTGCACCCAGCTCAGAGCACAGAGCTGGGAAGTGCGTCAGGAATAGAAATCGCTGCCTTGGCGGCCCAGGATGTGGCTCAGACCCGCCCCCCCCCCCCCACCTCCAGCAATGGCCTCTGACTTCTTCAACGTCAGATGCACAGGGCCATTCCTTATGTCTGAAATGAAGCACGAAGGAGAGTTTAGGGAGAGTCAACATGCTCAGCTCCAAATTTTTGACCCATAGCTGTGGTGTTTTTCTTTGCTTATAGTTACGAATTAAATTCTTTCAGATTGTCACGATTTTTATGCAGTACTATGACACATCTCTTGCTGGATTTACTCACAGGTATTTGATATTTTGGGGGGTATCATGAACATCATCTCCATTTACCAGTGGTTTGATGCAGACATGCAAACAACTGGTTTTGCTGTGCTCTAGCTTGTTTGAGTTTTGATTTTGTTGTTGTGGTAACCGTAGTGGCTGTTTATTTTTTAAGCATCGTCTAATGTATTTGAGGATGAATTTGAACTCCTAATCTCTCTGTCTTTCCACCACCCGAGTGTTGAGATTACATACATGATCACCCCACCTGGCTTACAGTTGATTTCTTGCATTATTTTTTTTCTTCGTAGTTTCATGTATTTGTGCGCATGGTATACGTGTGTGGCTGAATGTGCTCTAGTGCATTGTGTTTGAGTGTGCGTCCACGTGTGTATGAGTGCATGTGAAGGCCCAAGATTGTTGTCAGGAGTCTTCCTGAAGCATTTCCCACCTTTCCTTTGTGCTCTTGGACTGGACTGGTCTCCTCACTTGCTCCAGGAATCCCATCTCCGCCTTCCATGGCTGTAATCACAGGTAGGCTGCTGCACCCACTTGGCACTGATGTGATTTCTGGTCATCCAGACTCCAGCCCTCTCTCTTGAATGGAAAGCGCTTTACCTGCTGAGTCCTCTCGTCAACCTTACATTATTTTTTTAGTGGAGCAAAATATAGATGATGTAAAATGTTCCATCCTAACCATTTTAAGTGTATGGCTCAGCAGTAATAAGCACCATTGTTGCGTGGCCATTCATCTTCAGACTTTCTACTTCCCAAGCTAAAACTGCCCCCTCAGTTGATCTTGCAGTTTGCTTCAGCCAGTGTTCCAAGGAGCCATGGGCCAAGGGCTTGAACAGAAAATAATTTTCTCATAATCGTAAGGACTAGAAGACAGAGATGAGGGTGGCATAGGACTGACTCCCCCAGGGCCTCTCTCTTTGGCTTGAGGTGGTATCTTCTGTCTTCACATGCTCGTCCTCTGGCTATCTGAGACATGGAATGCTCCTGTTTGTGTGTGTCTTTCTGTGTGTACACACATTCGTGTGTGTGGGTGCAGTCATGTATGCGGAGGTTAGAGGACAATCTTGGGTACCAGTCCTTGCATTCTACCTTGTCTCTTATTCCATGTTGCATATGGTAGGCTGGCTGGCCCGCCTGCAGTCTTCCAAAGTATTCTTGTGACTCTTTCCTCCCATCCTGCCGTGGAACACTGGGATTGCAAATGCATTCTCCCACACCCAGCTTTATGTAGGTTCTGGGGATTCAAACTCAGGTCCTTATGCTTGCATGGCAAGCATTTAACCCACTGAGCCATCTCCCCAGTCTCTTCTTTTTAAATGTGTTTTATTAGCACATAGTAACTATGCATAAAACGGATTTTATTATGACACTTCATACATGTATATAATTTACTTTGATCATATTCATCCCTTCATTATTGTCTTTTGTCTTTCCTTCTCCCACTGATTTCCTCCATCTTCACAACTAATACCTCTTCTACTTTTATGTCTTTATTTTTTCCTGGTGACCCAATGAGTTTCATTAGGGTGGCTTACAGGAGCGTGAGTGCCCTGCAATCCCTTTCTTCTAAGGACCCTACTTCTATGAGTCAGGGCCAACCTTATAACTTCATTACCTCTTACCTGGTCCCATCATAGGGTCACAGTATACAGTACTGAGGTTAGATGCTGGGTTTCCATGTGTCCAACTGTGTCACATGTGAGAGCAACGCTCTGCTTTTTCTCTGTGTTCTCAGGATTGAAGGCACATTCATCACAAGCCTCAGCTCCATTCATAATGTCAGAGATGGCTTATCTAACTCACCAGGGTGCCTGAAGAAGGTTCCTCTATTCCTAGTTGGCTGTTTTTTTTAAAATTATGAATAAATGTTAGGTTGTATTGAAAGCATTACCAACATCTACTTAGAAGAGCCATCAATTCCTTCCTTCCCTCTGTTCACGCACGGGCTTTGCTGATGAAGTCTCCAAGGGTCCTTTGTCCCTGATCCTCTGTGTACTGTAAATTCCAGGAGTACATCCCTTCGCTTAGTATCTTCTCTGAAGCTCAGCTGCCATATCACAATCATTACTTCAGTTCTGCATGTGGCTTCAGGGTCCCATTATAGACACAGGCAAGGTTGGGTCTCTCCCACAGGCACTGGGATATGTGGAGGAGTCATGGGGGCTAGGGCTGTGACTCCAGGGAGTTCTTAAATTCAAGGATTAGAACAGCAACATGGGTGCCTGTCACTTAAAACCTCCCTGGGACAAAAGTGGCAGCTTCTGTGAGCCATGTTGCTGCTCTGAGACCTCTGGGGCTACCTTTAGATGCCTGAGAGTCCCCTCAGTGAAGGAAGAAGTATCCCATACTTGTGGATAGACGAACCAAGTCCCACGCCAATGTCAGCTCTTCCTGTGTTAATTTGAAAATTCTGTGCAAATCTGGTGAAGATTCAGGACCTGAGTAGTGGAGTCAGACACATGGACCCCAAAGTTCTGGCAAAGAACCCAAAACATCCGTATCAGGACAACCAGGGTAGAACACTTGTGAGGGGGGCCTGGCAAAATGTCTCAGTTGCAAAGGCACCTTTTGCCAAGCCTGATGACCTGTGTTCACTCTTCAGGGCCCATAAGGTGGGAAGAAAGAACAGATGTCCATAAGTTTTTGTTCTTTGACCTCCACACCCATGCTATGCCATGCATGTGTACATACACATACAAATAAAATAAAATAAAATAAAATAAAATAAAATAAAATAAAATAAAATAAAATAAAATAAAATAAAATAAAGACAAAGGGAAACCTGTAGGAACCAGATGGCACAGACTTAGAAACTCACTGCAAACCTCTGGGAAAGATGCAGAACACATGTTTCTGACAAGGGTGATGCTACAAGTCATGGTCAGAGATATCGTGAAATAACCCACAGCCTTGGAAAGAGAGTGCAGACCTGATCCCAAGGGTGCTGGGTTCTAAGGCTGTGTAGGGCAGGCAGAGCCCTCAGAAGCAGATGCTCTGCACACTGTGACATCAAGAGTTGCTGGGAAGAGAGAACACCTTGAATCTGAGCCAGATTCTTCCACGGAAAGAACAAGGAGGGAAAAGCATTGTTTTTAAGTGGATACTCGTGCAGGCCAGACATCTGCTCTGCTTTTATCACCTCTTTCTTTTGTCCTGTTGAACCAATCAAACTTTTACATACATACATACATACATACATACATACATGTGTGTTTTTTTCATATATATGTGTCTGTATGAGTTTATGTGCACCACTTGCATGCTATGGAGGCCATCAGAGTGTCAGATCCCTTGGAACTGGAATTGCAGGAGGTTGTAAGCCACCCTATGGGTGCTGGGAACTGAACTCGGATCCTCTGAAAGACTACTAAGTATTCGTAACCCCTGAGCCATCTCTCCAGCCTGCAAATGAATCTTTTTTATTGAGAAAAATGAGTTTCCAGGGGAGACTGGGCCCAAGGCCAGTGAAGATAACACCTCTGCTCTGTAGATAAGATAGTCTGATGCTTGCATAGAATGTATGCAACCATCTATGTCCTTTACCAGAAAGACAGCTAGGAACCTCCATCAGTGGATCTTCCCTCACTGTCAACAGCTTTGCTGGGGGCCCAGCAAGGGATTTGACCCAGATTCTGCCTTTCTGCCTGGTGGTGAATTAATGTTCCTTTGGAATAAGGTTGCAGATGTTTCCATGGTCTTTGGGAATCTCTCCTGTAAACCCCATCCCCTTCATGTTACTCTCCACAGCATCTCAAACCCTTCCTGCTTCTCCTACTGTGGGGATTCAAAACCTAGGCATGGATCCTTCCTGTCTGTGCACATAGGTGCAGATCTGTGGCAGTAACATCCAGTCAATGCATAGGCAGGGCCCAGTGCAGGACATTGCTCCTATCTGGGAAGGGGCAAATAAAACTCCTTGCACACAAGGCCAGCTGATGGCAGAGATAATTAGATGCAGCAGAGTCCCCCAGAGAACTCAGTCCTCGCCAAGCAAGGCTGGCTAGTATCCAGGAAGACATCTCTACAAGCAGGCAGGAGCAGTTTGCAGTTCCTTTGGTGGCAGGTGGTACAAGCTGAGTGAATCTCCAGGAAAGCCATGAGCACTCATACTTCTGTTCTCTGGGAGGCAACCTCTCAAGGCCTGCCCTGTAGGGCCCTGGGACCCTGGCTGGTGGATCAGCTGCACCATGTAGTCCCCACCCCCTTTCTCATTAGAATGCAGATGAGGAACCTTCAGGTTGATGATGGATGATGTATGTCAGACCCCAGGCTGACAGCACAAAGCCCCAGTCCCAGTGGTGGCCTGCACCTGCTCCATCTGGTCTGACACTGGGAGATAGGCTGCCTGCTGTGGGGACAAGTGTCCAGCTGCTGGCCTTCCTTCTCTTTGTCTCTCTCATTCGCCAGACTATGGGCTTCCACTTCTCAGAGGAGGAGTCTGGCCAGAATGATGGGCTCTGATCAAGAACTAGGTGGCAAAGCTTTCCCAGTAGAGTTATCTGTCTCTATTCCTCATGACCTGCCCTGCCCTGGGACGGGAGTGAAGTGGGGGTGGGGTTGGCTTCTGCCATCTTCTGTGCTGTTCCATGTCTCCCTGTTGGTCTTGGAGCTCCCAGGATATCCTGAGACCCTGGCAGGCCAGTCTGTCACTCAAACCTAAGACAAAACTGACCATCTGCTCACTTACCACACTGACCCACAGCCTCAGGAGGGTGAGGCGCTGTCCCAAGAGGCCAATAACTCCGGGCACCTCTGGGACGACCGTGATAGCATTGCTGTACTAACTCAGAGGCAGGATCCCTTGGGCCTGTGGGAGCAGATATCACCCTCAGGCCTCAGCCTGCAGACACGAAAGGCTTCAGAGGTCCCACTTTCCTGGCTGCTATACATCTTCTTCCTTGGCAAAGGGTGAGTGTGATATCACTTGGGGCTCTGCAATGGTCCAACTCAAGCCCTCACTCAGGGGTAGCAGATCTAGTTAGAGCATCTGTTCCTTAGAGTAGCTCTTTCATAACCAATGACACCCAGCTTGATGCTGGGCTCACATCCTGCTGGCTTCTGGAAATGTCCATGGCTTGGGTGTTTCTGAGCATAGGGCTTCCAGGACCATGTTTTTCCAGCCCACATATGATATCCTGGACCCACCTTCATCCTCCACTTCTTGGGAAAGTGGTCACTTCCACACAGCTATAACAGGTTTGGGCTCCCATCCAGGAGTTTTGGTCCCTTGCTTATATAATCATCCTGATTGACACTGTAGGGTTTTGTAGAGTTGTAGTGAGCTAAGTGGAAGCCCCAAAGATCCACCTATGTCCAATCCTCAGTATCTATGAGGACTTCTGCATGACAAAAGGATCTTTACAGATGTAATCAAGTGGAGAAGCTCAAGAGGACACCATCTTGGGTCAGAGAGGCCCCAGTACAACATGCTAATAAAAGAGATCAAAGAGGACAGAAAGGAGTGAGCCAAAGGAATGCAGAGGCAGAGGTTGGAATGATGCATATACAATTTGGGAACACAAAAGAGGAGGCAGGAAAGACACTACCCAGGCTCACCCACACCTTTCATGCCTCTGGCCCTGGGCCTTGGAGGAGTTGGAGCAGTTTCTCAATCTCTCTCTCTCTCTCTCTCTCTCTGTCTCTTTCTCTCTCTCTCTCTCTGAGTCTGTGTCTGTGTTGGCATGTATACTCTCTCTGTATGTATGCACATGTACACACACTCATGAGTATTACTGTTTATTTGTGAATGTGCATGAGTGTGCATATTCACATAAAGGCCAGAGGTTAATTTTGAGTGTTTTTCCTCAAGGATTGCATGCCTTATTTTTTAAGACATGGTTTCTTACTTGGCCTGTAACTCACCAATTAGTCTAGGTGGGCTGGCCAGTTAGCCTGGGGGATCTTCCTGTCTTTATATCCCCAGTGGAAGCATTTTGATCACTCACACATTTTTAATCAATTAATTAATTAACTAATTAATTAATTTAGGAGATGTTGTCCTGGTCTTCATGCTTGTGTGGCAAGCATTTTACTGACTGAGCCATTCTCCAGCTGTATTAGTTAATTTTCTGTCACTGTGATAAAGCACCATGGCCAAAAGCAACTTATAGAGGAGTTTATTTTGGGTTACCAGTCTAGGGGGAAAGTGCACAATGGCAGAGGAAGCCTGGAAGCAGGAAGCTGAGAGTTCCATCTTCAATCACATGCAAAAAGCAGAGAAAGTGAACTGAAGTGGGGGTGGGGCTATAAAATGTAGATGTATGGAGATGTAAATGGCAGTTTATTCTTTGCTAATTCAATTCCTGGTCCTAGAGGGTTTCAGCCTCCATACAGTCTAATCTTAAGTCTGGACCTGGAAAGCTTCAGCTATCATACAATCTAATCTTCAAACATAAACCTAGAACACTTCAGCCTCTGAGACTTACTGCTGACTGAGATCACTCTGTCTAGCTGTCTTCTGAACTCTGAACAGTAAATCATAAACCCTCTGCTTCTGATGCTCTGCTTTCTGTCTTAGCTTATTCTGGACTGGCTCTGTTCTTCTCAGCTTCTTCTGAACCGAACTGTCTGTGAGCTGACTGCACTCAAACTGCCTGACTGAACTAACTCTCCATTCTGTTTCTTGTCTACTTCCACCTTTTTCTGTCTGACAAGCTCTGATTCTACACTCTGCTTCTATTTTACCTCCTTCTCTGAATTCTGCCTCTACTCTCTGCTTCTCCCTCTGAGCTCTGCCTCAGCTTGCTAAGTGCTGGGATTAAAAGCATGTGCCATCACTGCGTTCTGAATTGGGATTAAAGGTGTGTGCTACATTCAGATTAAAGGCATGTAGTAATATTCTTTCTACCACAGAGCAGCTATATAGTCATATTAAAAGATTACATGTTCCTCTATAATAAAGTCTCAAAGCCCACCCCCAGTGACATATTTCTTCCAGCAAGAGTCCACCTCCTAAAGGGTCCATAACCTCCTCAAACAGCATCACTAATTGGGAACCAAGTTTTTGAATACTAAGCCTATGAGGGACTTTTCTCACTCTAACTCCCATATCAGCCTAGGTTGCTTCTGCCTTATTTTGAGCCTTGATCCTATTAACATAACACACTGAAGCTCAGGAGTCCATGACAGAAACCCCGAGCCACTCACACCTTTGCACAAGGCAATGACACTGGTGTTTCTGGGGTTCCTTCCGTGGCGTTCAGAAGAATGTTGCCTTAAGCCAGCTGGTGGCTGAGTAGTACATGAGGTTTGAGCTATAGTCCAGTCCCTTCTGTATTCTGATGGGATAGTCTACCCAATTTACAGATGAAATATGATCAGGCTTACAGAAGAAGGAAGCTCTGACACATGTTGCGGCATGGATGGACCTGGGGGACAGGCAGAACACAAAAGACTATGTACTGCAAGAATCCACTCACGGGATGTCCTCAAAGTCATCTGATACACAGAGGCAGAAAGTAGGATGGGGTGCTACAGGCTGGAGAGGGGTGGGAAAGAAATGTTTCAGGGGACAGAATTTCACTTGGAAGGATGGAAAGTTCTGGAGGTGGGTGGTAAGGGAGCTTTATGCTGAGCTGTGCACTTGAAAATGGCTGAGATGAGACATTTTATATGTATTTGACCACTAATTTATTCTATTTTTAATTTAAAAAGTGTTTATTTTTATTTTATGTATGTGTGCAACATGAGTGCCTGGTGTCTGCGGAGACCAGAAGAGAGTGTCAGATCCCCTGGAAAGTGGAGTTAAGTGGAGTTACAGATAGTTGTGAGCTGCCATGTGGGATCTGGGAACCGAACCAAGGTCTTTAGCAAAAACAAAAACAAAAACAAACAAACAAACAAAACCCCAGAAAGTTCTCTTAACTGCTGAACTCTTGCCTAGCCTCTATTTTTAATTTTTATTACATTTACTTATTTTATGTCTGCATGCATGTGTGAGATGAAAGCCACATGTGGAAGTCAGAGGACAACTTGAGAGAGTTGGGTCTCTCACTGTTGGACCATGTGGGTCCCACAGATCAAACTTGGGATTGCCAAGCTTGGCAGCAGGCGCCTTTATCCCTGAATTATCTTACCAGTCCCTAAGGGGACTTTTGATATGACACCTGCAATATCCTTCAACTAATCTGGGGTGAGATGCTAGGCAGGGGAGGGGTCGCTACCTCTGCCAAAACTCATGAAATCACCTTTACCGGAAATACTGGCATTCCACTGGGTGTGGTGGTTTCTTCTCATTTTAAGAAAAGCCAATGATCCAGGTATGGTGTCAGACGCCTGTAATCCCAGCACTTGGGAAACAGAGACAGGAGGATCATGAGTTCAAGGTCATCTTTTGCTACTTAGTGAATTGAAGGCAAGACAAGGATACATGAAACTTTGTTTTCCCAGTGCCCCCCCCAAAAAAAAACAGAAAAAGAAAAAAAAAGAAAAGCAGGAAGAAGAGAAGGAGGGAAAAAGAAAACCAATTCACTAGGTAGGAAAGCCAGGGAATCCCTATTTGTTACTGGGTCTCTCTTCCTTCAATGAACAATGAAACACGATGCAATAAGAAGCTAATGCAGTAACCCCACAGGAGTGTGACTACACCACAAATGGACTTGTTCCCAGCAATACCACCCTCAGAGGCCCCTTTTCAAGCATTAAGCGGACTGTTCACTTAATACCCAGTGCTGAGGTGCCCACAGAGAGCATCAATGGGGCAGGGAGGTTTGGCATCTTGCAGTCTTAGCCGTACAGTGAGTGTATGTATGAGTGCTGCAGCCCAGAAGACAGTGCATGACCAGGAAACATCATACACACCCTCCCCAACTGTCCAGATGAGTCCCACAGCCCTTCTCCTTTGCCTCCAAGGCTGCATCAGATCCCCTTGTTCACCTGACCTGGCTCCCTGGAACATCCTCCATTCCATCAGAGAGTGAGTGCCATGAAGGATGAGGTAGAGGATAGTATCCCTGCAGATCCACCTGCCCTGAGAAACCTTTCCTTTGACTTTCAGGACAGTCCCTGGGTCCCTTTAGTTCAGCACCATCCTCTACAGTCCCTCTCCTCGGTAAGCAACTTGGTCCTGCACACATATCACCTGAGCCCCATCTCTCACCTATGCCCTTGGGAGCAATGAACATCTTTCAGGGCTGTCTGATGAGTGAAGCAATACAAGTAAACCTGTTAGAGGAAATTCAGAGTTCTGTTCACAGCGTCAAAAGCTAGATCCACAAATAACAAAGTGAAGTGATGGGTCTTTGGTGTCCCAGGGTTCATGCTGGAGCTAGGGGAGACAAAGGGACATGCTTAGATTAATTTAACAGATGATTTATCTACAGAGTGTATAGAGAGGGATCTGGAGAGTCGAGCAAGGTTCACTGAGAAACTACCTTTCTGGTCCTGTTCCCCTGCTGGGAGCCTGTGGCTTCAGGCTCAGCCCAGGAGCCCCTGCTCAGAGGGTATAGACCCAGCCCAAGGCTCCCCTTCTGGGATTGGCTGAAGAACAGCACAAAGGAGAATAGGATTGGCTGAAGGAAGGCACAAAGGAGAATGGGAATGGGGTGGGAAGGCATCAAATATGTAGTGGCGCCAGAGTGGAATGGGACAGGGCTACTCAGTGTGCTTTATGCCTACATCAGTGAGTGGTTCTCAACCTTCCTAATGCTGTGACCCTTTAATACAGTTCCTTAAGTAATGACTCCCTACAATAAGATTGTTTCCATTGCTACTTCATGACTGTAATTTTGCTATTGTTATGAATCATAATGTAATGTAAATCTCTGATATGCAGATGGTCCTAGGTGACCCCTGTGAAAAAGTTGTTTGACCCCCCCAAAGGGGTTGTAACACACAGGTTGAAAAATTTTGACCTAGACTTTAAGGCATCAGGACAGGAAGAAGCTGGAGGTCCTCAGAACACAGGATCAGGGAGGTCAGCAACAAGGAGAGGGAAATGCTCAGGTAGCCCTTGTAGAAGGAGAAAGAGTGTTTTAACGAAAGCCTATTGCTGGTGTAGCACAGTGCACAGTCCAAGGATGTCCACAATGCCACTCTTAGTTCCAGTGTTCTCCTGGGCCATGAACTGCTCATCAACAGGTGGCAGCTGCTACCCTTGAGCCTTTGTGGACCTTTGAGCAACACGTGAGAAAATTACAAATCCACTGACAGCCCAGACAACTACTAGAGTAGAGTAGGCAGTGTGAGTCAGATGAAATGATTCAACCTTGACCTATGGTATTTGGTTAAGAGTAGATTGTTAAATACAATTAAATTACTGTTGAGTTAGTGATAGACCTTCACTGTAAGTATTCTTTTTAATGTTTACCTTTAAATAAGCTAAGATGTGAGGGGGCTGGTGGTTTGACTTCCCTGTTGTTAGATCCTTGAGGGCACTAGTTCCTTTGAGCAGAGACTATCAACAAAGTAGTTAGCTGGACCACTCTGATGATAGCCTGGCTGCTTTGAAACTCCACAGCTGCCTTGAAGAAGCTACATAGCAACTACAGCCGATTGCTGCTGAAACACAACTCAGGCTCCAGAAGACACTATCCCAGCCATAGACAAGGCTTGCTTATTTTAGATTTTTCCCATTACAAACCTCAGTGAACTCTAGGATCCATCTTCACCCAGGTCAGAGGATGAACAATTTTCATAGTGGCCCAGCAAAAAAGGCCTGTGATTGTTGCAAACACAATCTTTTATTTGCTCGAAGGATTGCGCTATGGTTGCAAAGGTTGCGCTATGTTGCAAAGATCCTTGCCACATTCCCTTCAGTTTCTATATAGAAGCAAGATGTTTGGCTCACTTCTCTAGTCTGGTAGGAGACACCCTTTAGTGATGCTCCAGGATTTTGCAACAATAGGCATCCTCCTAGTTTACTTCCTATTGCTGTGATTAAAAACCATGAGCAAAAGTAACTTGGGAGAGGAGAGGATTTATTTCACCTTGCAGGTTACAGTCCATCAATGAGAGAATCAGGGAAGGAACTCAAGGCAGGAACCTGGAGGCAGGAACTGAAGCAGAGGCCATGGAGGAGTGCTGCTTCTTGGTTTGCTCTCCATGACTGTTCTCCATGGTTTTCTCAGTTTGCTTTCTTATACAACCCATCACCTGCCCAAGGATGACATGGTCCACAGTGATCTGGGCCCTCCCACATCAATCATTGACCAAGAGAATGTCCTACAGACTTACCTATTCTGTCAATCTGATGGAGGCAATTCTTCAGTTGATGTTACCTCTTCCTAGATGATCCTAACTTGTGTCAAGTGGGAAAAAAAATCTAAGCAGCAACAGACATAATATAAGGCATTGCTGGAGAGGACTTTTCTTGCTGACTTTTGATCTTTATCATGGGTAGAGCTGGATATTCTGGTAACGTGAGGATGAAATGGAAGTGCCGGTTGAAATGGCAGTAGCAGGGCAGTAGCAAAGGTGAAGGTGGCAGCAACAGAAATGAGGAGGCTGAGGGGTTCCCAAAAGTGGCTGCAGAACAAATGATGGGGAGCAGAGGCAGCAAAGATGAGGCATGGCAGAAGTGAAGAGAGATGGAGGGAGTAAGGGAGAGAGAGGAAGAGAGAGAGAGAGCAGACAGCATAAGCTGAAGAAAGGCAGACACAAGTTGGTTCAGTAGGTAAAGGTGCTTGCTGCCAAGCTTGACAACCTGAGTTTGATCCTAGGGATCCATGGTGGAAGAGAGCGACCAGCTCCTAAGAGCTGTCTTCTGACTTCCACATGCATGTGTGCTGTGATATACACACTCCAGCACGCACATGTAAAAACATGTTAAAAAAATTTTAAATTTACCTTACTATTTTCACATAGATGTATGCATGCTTGAGTACATATTTGTGCTCAGGGTGCAGCAGGTGTCCTTGCAGACCAGAAGAGTACATCAAGTCCCTTAGAACTGAAGTTTCAGGCAATTGTACACTGCTCAATATGGGTGCTGGGAACTAGAACTGAATTCAGGTCCTCTGCAAGAGCAGGTATTCTTAACTGCGGAGCCATCTCTCCAGCCCCTGAAATTTATTTAAAAAGAAAGCTAGAAGCTAAAGATGAGAAACTACAGCCTTGAGCGCTAGAAAAAATTTCCGCGGAGCTGCTAAGCCATAGGGACCAAGGGTCTCAGACTCCTAGACCCAAGAGCTGTAACTCCAGCTGCGATCAAGGGTGAAGGTGAAACTGGCATGGCTTGGGGTTTGGGGCATTCATTCCCCACGTGAACATGGAGCCTGCCTTGCTGTCAAAATAAGATTTTGATTTTAAGAGAGATTGTTTTTAAAGATCAGAGATGGGGAGGGGAAGCCTTTTTCAGTGGTTGTTGTTGGTTCTTCTCGAATGAGAACAGTTGACTAGCTCCCGCTCTGCACCCCAGTCTTGGCACTACACACACGCCAGCCTTGTGGAACCTCGTGAAGAATTAGCCTAGTTTATGAAAACTGACTTACCAATAGGCATGAGGGGCCAAGCCTCATAGTCAAAGGTGTACAGGACTGAAGTGGCTGCTACACACTAGGCCCAGTCTCCCCAGCAAGCTTTTGCCAGGAGACAGAATCTGCAGTGTGAGGAAGTGGGATGCCGGCAGCATCGGTCTCCAAGACTTTCAGCTCAGGAATTCTGTGGCTCCAGGAGTCTCTCTGTTACAGTCACTGTATGGGCAGCTTAGGTCTTCTCTTCCCATGCTTGCTCTACGCTGTAATCCTGGACCCCTCTGACTCGTCACTGGCAAGCACCCATATACAACAGTGTCTGCAGTTACACAGAGATCTACAATCAAGAGGAGTTACAGCATCAGTTACAGATGGGGAATGGATACCCCAAACCCTAGGCCACACCAGCTTCACAGAGAAATGGAGCAGCATTCAAAGTGTCAGTTCCCAGCAACTTCAGAGAGCTCTCAACCAATAGTGGGCTGGGCCCTGCCTGCCTCCACACACAGCTGATGTCGGCAGAGATGCCCTGGCTTCAAGCCCAGCACTGTGATTGGGAAAACACAATTCTTAGTATCTGATATGTTTTAATGAAAATAAAATGCTCTCAGTTTTCCTCCTGGTCTGCTGTTTGTCGTTGTCATGGGAAGTCAGATGCTTTTTGCTGCTTCTAGACATTGAGGCTGAAAGGTCTGTCAGGAGGGGAAAATGGGCTGTAGGAAATAGAAATAGGCAGAGATGCCAAGGAGGTCACCAAGCTGGGATAGGAGGGGTGGAAGGAACCTAGTCTGTCACAGAGACAAAATGTGGCACAGCCAACAACCCCAAGCTTGGCCGTGTACAGTATAAGCATATATATGGTCAGAGCAGGTGTGCAGAACAGTTAGGTGGTGGCTCAGCACTGGAGTCTCTCTGTTCCTGTGCCACACCTAGAGAAGCCACTAGAGACGTGTTCTCCTTGCAGCTGTGACAGAAACACAAAGGTCTGTCATGTATGGTTTGTGATCAGATTTGTGTACATGATACTAGCCAAACAGGTTCATTGGACATGTCCAGCACTGGTGCCTGTCCAGATGAGGAGGTTCTGGTTCTGTGATGGGGCCTTAGGGAAAGCAAGGGAACAGCATCCTTCCCACAGACCAGGGTCTGGACCCTGGCTTTGCAAGGACCTAGATACAGTTGCTTAGAGTGTGCTTGGCATTCACCCTAACACTGGTACATCCCAGTCATGGGGAAGGACTGGGGAAAGGCTCAGAGAGTAGCGGGCTCAGAGAGATGGGGAGAGCTCAAGTGATCATGAGATGTGCAGGGGCAGGGAGCTCTGTATACAAACAGGCACTACACAGATCCAAGGCTTCCCAGAGGATCAGGGCTAAGGGAGACAAGGAGGGGATGGTGGCCTCAACAATGAGCAAGTTTCAGGGCTTTGCTTCCAAGGAGAGGGTGGTGGGGCTAGAGGATGCGGGAGACCTTCAGCTGCCTCGCTGTGGCCGTAATACATGAATGATGCCACGAGGAATAGAGGGGCATGACTACTGAGCAGAAGGTAAACACAGGTGGAGAGGAAAATTCAAGTCTTAGAGAACCACAGGGCCATTGATGAGACACCCCCACCCCCACCCCAAGTATTAGGATGTCCACAATTTCCCTTTGAAAAGGGGGCCCTCTAAGACCAGCACCCTATAACTACCACCTGAACTTCAGTCTCTGCAGAGGCCCTTATGTGAGAGGGAGACCTCTGGGTTTCTATATGAAACCCCACAACTATACCCAACCATAAAAGCTTTGACATCCAGGTGGCCAGAGATGACTCACCCATGTTGGAGTCACTCCAGGGCTCTGGGGCAGGTACACCTAGCCTCAGGACTGCTGTGGGGGCTACAGCTCCCAAGTTTGTTCCTACCCTGGACCTTGAGGAAGGGGGTAAGGAGGACTGGGCTGTGTGGTTTCCTCGCAGAAGGAAGTCCAAGGATCACACTGCTGGTGTGAAATGGGATCATGTTCCTCCATGTGTGAGCAAGCATGGGGCAGTATGATGCACATTCAGTAGCCATGACAACCATGGCAGCTCCTTACCCTCCTGTATCACTTGGGAAATGGTCAGGTCAAGACCAAGAGAGGACCACAGTATTGGAGGTTCCTGAGAAAGGCAGGAAAGAAACCTTTATTAAATGCAAATTTCATGAGAGACATGAACTTTGTTAAAAAAAAAAAAGGAAGCCCACTAGCTATTTGGGTACGGAGGATTGACACACAGGGTTACCTAGTAATGAAGAAAAAAATAAAACTTTATGCACTAAGCCATATTGACTTTAATTATCAGTGTTCACCGTGACTGTGATGTTCCTCCCTGTCAGCTGAGGAACACTTTGGAGGCGTGTGAGACAGGAGAAGCCTTGACGTAGTATATCTCCAAACTCTGAAAAGCAAACAGCAATAATAATAAAAACTAAATTGAAACCATAAATAGTCTCATTACAGGCAAGAGCAGGCAGGATGGGAGCACGAGGCAGGGCACATCTCCTCGTCTCAAAGCAGGTCTGTGGCTGAGACCTCGCCTCTGCCTCAGAAGCTATCTCATTAAATAAGTCAATACAAGGAGGGTCGAGCTGAAAATCCATGGTGGATTAAGGTACAGCTTACAGTTTCATCTTGATTCAGTTGTTGCCAGTGGGCTGGGAAGATTCCATGCAGACAGTGTTCTGCTCAATTGCCTTGGACACAGTTCCTCTCTGCGTCAATTCTCTGTGGCTTGTTCCAGAAGGAATGAAGAGAAAATATGCATACTCCTGACAGCTGCAGTACTTGCATTTACTGCATTTGCTAATACTGCTACTGCAAACCTTTCTCTCCCCTCCTTTCCCGGTGTGGGTGCATATTCCCAGCCTGTCCTCCACTCCGGTTTGCCTTGCTGTGTGCACAAGACAGAAAGGAGCCAGGATGAGGGCCCCCTGGTGCTGTCTCCTAGGGAATGCATTCAGGGGCCTGGGCTGTTTCCCAGGAAATGGATTAATGCTCTAAACCAATCCATGAGGCCTTAGAAACAATGTCTCCTTTCCTTGCTCCCCATAATCTCGCATCTGGCTCTGGCTTCCAGAGCCCTGGCTGTGGGAGTCCCAGATGCCATACAACAATATCCCGTGTGCCAGAGAGTAAAAGGAAGAAAGAAACAAAAGCACCAGTTTTAAGATGTGATCCTCCAGCCTGCTTTCAGTATTTTAAAGCGTGGGAAAATGCACACTGCATACAGCATCTGTGGTCCTTTTTAGATGTACTCCAGTCTCTTATCTGCATTTAGAGTGCTGTGCAACTGTTCTCAAGGCCAGTGCTGTAATTTCTTAGCCTCATTTTCTTCTTGGACAAATGTGAATGGAATCATACACAAAATGGAGGAACAAGCAAAGGTAAGTAGAGGTATGCCTTCCCAACCACACCTCACACCGGCCTGCAGCTTGGCCACCTGCCAGCCCTAAAGCTCCCACAAATGTATCAGCCCTCCCCAAAGTCCAGGCCCGACAGCTGAATTACTGAAAAAGCAGTCCCAAAGTAGTAGCCTCTGCCCTGGGACTTACAGCCTTTTGGTCTTAGGGTTATCTTGCCCCACCTATTTCTCTAGGTCAGCCCAGGCTAACTAGAAGTAGGCTTGATCTTCAGGAACTCTAAGCCCCTCCTTGCTTCTTGGTCTCCCACCTGGGGGTTCTCTAAATGCTCTGTAGTCCCCCTCCCTGGGCAGGCAGGAACAGGCATGGCAGCACATGCCTGTAATCCCAACAACTGGAAGGCTGAGACAGGAAAATCAAGGCAAAACTGAGGCCAGCCTGGGCTACACAAGTGAATTTAAGAGCAGCCTAGAGTACATAGAGCCTGTCTCAAAATAAAACCAAAAAAGAAGCAAGTGGAGAATGCAGAAGAATTTCATTAGGACCTTCAGGCTAAGGACTCTGGGACCAGCCTAACACTAGGTGGGGCAATGGGAAACTTCTTTTTTTTATTTAAATGATTGTGTATCATAGTTTTGTGTTTTGTTTTTCTGGCCTTAATGGCCTAACCTACTAAAATTAGTTTCAAACATTAACTGGGCATGTCTGGACAAAAGCCCTACAGGCTCACATGAATTCTTTTCATGTATCGCTGGAATCAGTTTGCTGATATTCCGTTAAGGATTTTTGTTACTAGGTCCTTGAAAGTAAAGGGCTTCCACTTCCTTTTCCCGAGCTGTCTTTATTTGGTGTTGGTTCTGGATTGTGTTAAGCAATTCTGAAAGTACTGGTGTACTGGAAGGTTAGTCTGCCAGACAGGCCTCTTGGTTTGGAACAAGGACCTCCTTTCCTAACCCTGGAGCAGGTCAGCTTGATCAGTACTGCTGGACCCCTCACAGCTCCTGTCCCCACTATACAATGGAACAGTTCGGCCCCGTTAGCCATGGCATCCACAGTCATAAGTGCCTCTTAGCTGCCCATTAGTTGGAATGTCCCTCAATATCAGATCCACTGAACCTGGATGGTGGCAGACTGGCCAAAGAGTTTGTGCCTGTGATCTCACAAAGATGGAGAAAGGGGATGTAACATCTGTTAAAAAAGATGTAGAATTTGAGGATCTCTGAGACAGGTTCGGTTGGGACCTGGGCTCCAGGTGGTCCTTGCAGTAGAAAGTCACTGGGCAGTCGAAAGAAAGCCGTAGGTGCAATAGGGACACAGCTGCTCCTGGAGGGCACGTCCAAAGGAAGAGGTTCTATACCTGATCCTGGAGACCTGCAGATGGGCATGGGCTAGATGAACACACAAAAATGGGCAGCCAGAGAGAGAGAAAGAGACCAAGAGGCAGAGGGTGGACTGGAACTGGGGAGAAAGCAGAAATCTGAAGATAAAAAATTTGGGAACCATATGAAGGTAGCCACAGACCAAACACTACTGAGGCCACTGGAAAGGTGGGAATGTAGGCAGGGAGGCCAGGTGACCAGCAGAGCCTAGTACCTAAGGTAATGCACCTGGAATCTACCTTCCTCTCTTACATGGACCATTGGCCCTCCTACTTGCCTGCCCATGTTCTATGTCTCCTGGTCACCTCTGGCCAAATCCCAATGAATACTGTCCCCCAAGGCTCCAGATACTCCCAAGTGCAGCTGAAAAATCACCACTGCCCCTAGTGGTGCCAGCAGCAGCCCGAGGCTCACCCTCTGTGATTGCCTGTGTGCTCCCAATAGCAGGCTAGTACTGTTTATTCCAGAACAATGTTTAATACCTAGTGACCCTGAATCTACCAGTTCGAAAGATCAGGCCAGCTTTTTTGGAGGGGAAGCTGTTCTGAGGGCTGGTTCTTTCTTACATTGGAAATACAAACAGGCCACAATGCCCTTGCTCTCCATTGGTGGTCCCAGGTAGTGCTGGAAAGAGTGGGACCCTACTCAAGTTCACACTATGACATCTAGGGTGGGCAGGGGCAAGCAAGTGGCTGAAGGTGAAGGTACTTGTACAGGTACTTGTTGGCCTGGACTGTTGTTGGCTAGTATAGCTTGCGTTGAGGTATACAGGAAGTATACCCCACATCAGTAAAGCTCAGAGCCTGGCTCTCATCTCTCCTCTTCCACCACCTTCCACAGCACATCGTAAGGAAATAAAAGGGTTTTGTGCGAGAAAAGGAGGGTCCCTATAGGTCTGACTGCCTCCACTGCTGGCTTACGGCCATACACATTTCTGAGGCTTGTCTGGATCTTAGGTGCCATGAACCCCTTGGCTCACTGCTTTTCTTAAATATAGAAAGGTCTGCAGCAAAGGTCTGGGAGGTACCAGGGGGCCTTGCTGCAGAGTGCCTCTGATAGAGTTCATTGATCCTACTGCACTGGTGTCCACTGGCATACCAAGGAAATGCTGTCCCCTTCTTCCCATGCGAACAGAAACAGCCGGTAGAGAATGGCTTCCAGGACACTCTGGGCACTGCAGTGTACAGCACTCTCGCCCTGCATGAAGCACGACTCGTATGCAGAATATTACCTGTGTTCAGAACCCTAGCCTGCACATAATACCCACGCTGTATGCAGAATCCCAACCTTTAAAAGCAGCATCTCCACCCCGCCTGCAGAACCTGGCCCGCATGAATCCTCACCAGCGCTTAATATCTCCACCCTGCAGGAAACACCTGTGCCTGGTGACCAGCACTCCAAACCTGCCCACACACCTTGCCACTGTACAAAGGCTCCATTTTATAAGTAAAAGTCTCGCAAGGTGCAGAAAACTCCTTCCAAAACCCAGGGGTACAGAGAGAAATCTCCAGACCAAGGCGGCCACATGGACTTCTCCCCAAGGCCTGCTGCCTACATTGCCCCGGCATTCGTTTTAATGACCAGGCATTGGGCATCTAGAGCACTGTCCAGAGGCTCCTGGCCCTGGCATGGTCTCCACTTCACCCCTACCTCAAAGGCACCCCAATCTCGCCTTTCCCGGCCCAGTGGTCTAGCGCGTTCAGAGACTGGCGGGACGGTCCAGGCGGGAGGCGCTGATTGGGCCATGCCTCTGATTGACAGCTGCAAGCACCACTTGTCTCGGTCGCTGCTGCCGGTGGCGCTCGCTCGGGCTCGGCTCGGGCTCGGCGGCATTCGAAGCGGCTCGGCTGCTCGTTTGGGCTCGGCTGAGCGGCTCGGTTCGGTTGCTCGGCTGGGCTCGGCTGCACGGCCGCGGACGGGCGTGCGCTGGGGGGCGCGGGACGCGGGCCTCGGAGGTGGCGGCGGAAGCCTGGTGCCCCCGCCCGCCGGGACCTTTTAGAGAGGCAGAGAGACGTCCCCGCGGCCCGGCCTCGCACGGGTGCGGCGGGCGCGGCGTGGGGGGGCGGCGGGGGCGCAGAGTAGCGCGGCCCGCCCGGGGGGCGCCGCGGGCCGGGTCAGCGCGGACGGCGCTCGGCGGACGCGGACGCACGGCTGGCCGGCCCCTCCCTGCCCGCGCGCCCGGGCGCCCACTCGCCGGCGCGGGGCCCGGGAGCGATGACATCGACGGGGAAGGACGGCGGCGGGGCGCAGCACGCGCAGTATGTGGGGCCCTACCGGCTGGAGAAGACGCTGGGCAAGGGGCAGACAGGTGCGTGCGCGCCGGCGGCTGGGGGCGCGGGCGGGGTCGGGGTGCGGGGCGGGCGCGCGGCCGCGGGGCTGGGGAGACCGTGCTGACCGGCCGGGCGGGGCCGAGGGAGGCCGCGGAGTAGGGATGCTGCAGGCCCGGCCTGGCGGCAGCGAACAATGGGCGGCGGTGCGCCGGCGTCCACCGCACTCCTGGGTCCGGCGGCGGAGCCCCGGAGCTCACCGGTTGTAGGCGGGCGGGCGCAGCCCAAGGACATGCGGCGCGGCCTGGGGCACACGGTGACTGGGACTGCATGGGCCAGGCCTGGCCGCTCGCGGCAGTCCCGCTGCAGGTGCGCGGCCCGGGGTCTGCATTGTGCTCCCGAGCGAGCGCCGGGCCCATTGTGCCGCGGGAGGAGGGGGACGAGCGGGCGCCCATCTGCCGTCTGCCGCGCTAATAGGCGTGCTGCCTGAGCAGCTGCGCCCCGGCCGCATGACCCCCACCTCCAGGCAGCGGCCACCGCCCGGTGGGTCCTGGCCTGGCTTTCCTAGCCTGGACCTCCCGCTCTAGTGGGGGTGACAGCGAAGGAACCTTAGGAAAGCTGGACAGCGCCTTCTTCTGCACCCAATCTCAAACCTGGGCGTCTGCGACATTGGACTTCCCTGGGGAGGTAGAGGGTGACAGTTCCTGCCTGGGCTTGGGCCATACATCCCCGCCTGGCGGTTGGAACAGACCTGGGCCTACAGCAGAAACGAACCTCCCCAAGAGTCCTCACTGTCTTTCCCCTGGCAGGTTCCATCTCTGCACAGCTTTCCTATAGACCGGCACTGGACCCGGCTAGCTTGCATTTGGCCAGCTTTCTGGGGCGGGCTGGGTTTAGTCAGCCCCCTCATCTGGTCAGCCAGGCGCATTCACACAGTCGTCTTTGTGGGAGGCTGGGACTCAGCCATTTTCTTTCTTCTCCCAGGACTGGCCTGTCTTCCGGCTGCCCAAAGGTCCGACTGGCACTGCCCACATCTCTTTTTCCCTTTGGAAAAGTTCCCCAGAGCCAGTGCAGGCTGGGGAATGGAGGGCAGCGGGAGGGTGCAGTGTGGTAAGGGTGGGGGCTTGAGAGCCCTCGACAAGCACCCGAGGGCTGCAGGGAGGCAGTGTAGAAGGTTGGGGAAGAAGGTGGGCCAGGCTGAGTTCCCTTGGAGGCTCACGACTGTGATGTCACTGAGGCAGAGGCAGATGATTTCTTGGGGGCCCAGGAGCCACATCTTCCCACCCTAGAGTCAGCCCCGAAGCTGAGCAGTCAACACCAAGGCACTGAGCAAGGAGCCTGGGGCTGAGAGAAAGGCATAGGCAGCTGGTGTTCTCTTGAGTTCCAGATATGTGTGTTTCCTGGGATGAGCAACTGTAGTTTGTGAGGGAGGGGCCTGGAGCAGCAGAATGCAAGAGGCAGTGAAATAATCCAATTATTGTACCAATAAAACATTGTAATAAGAAGGCCTGGGTGTGTAAGTGGTGACAGCAGTGAGTGATGGATGTTCCTTGTGGACTGTGTGGGTAGGGGCTGGTCTCCTAGTTTTCTCTGTGGCATTACATGATCGTATAATTAATGACACCACTATGGCCAGTGATACAGGAGGACCCTGAGCAGCCTTACTCCTAGGCCCTCTGAATGCACCCTCTCTCCTGACTTCTGACTGTCCAAGAGCAAATGTGCAGCCCAGGAGACTGTTCATCTTGTCTTTCTTCCCTCTCTACTAATGAAGGGTCATCCTGGTGGATGTAGGGAAGTCCTGACTATATTTGCTGGGCCTGGCCACTTAGTACCAGATGCCAGCGAATTGACATATCTCAACCTTATGTGTTACCCCTGGATCAGGCAGAGTCAGACTTCTTGCCAGGAAAGCTTGATGGGGGAGTTTAGGCCAGACCCCCGTCCACTGCTGCCCTGCTTACATGCTGCTCTGAAGGCTTCTCCTGGCATGACCACATGTCATGGGAACACACACCCAGATGGCTCTCAGTTCCTACCCACCTGCTCATTTCAACACTTACCCTTTCCCCTTTCTGCTTGTGTCTGTCTATGCACATATAAACTGCTTCTTGGGCTGTGGATAGGGATAGTCTGGCAGTGAGCCTTATTGAGTAGTGTAAGCCCATCACCTATGGGAAGGTGGACCTCAACATGTTGCCTCCATGGAGTCAGATAGGGTAGGTTGGCTTCTCTATGCTTTTTGGAGAATCCAATCTTTCCCTTCTTTTGGACCACCCATTGGGTATTGGCTCAGCCTTGCTTGGATGGCTCAGGCCCAGTGAGTTTCTCTTATCATTTTTGCTGGTATTTGGCCTCCTCATCTGGCTGCTATGGCTGTGGTCATCTTCTCTCTTCCATGCATGTACCTGTAAAGCTACCCTTAGAGGCCTTGAGTATGTCCTCTGGTGACTTGTCCACCTGGGTCCGGGTGCCGAGTGACACTGGAGCAGTTGAAAGCCTGGCCAGCAGAGGCTTTTCAGGAGTTGGGGGGCACACCAGGGCCAAGTGTCCTGGACAGGGCTAGGAATCCACTGGCAAAGGCTCTGCAAGACTTTCCCCTGATCTGAGATGTGTTTTTCCCAGTTCCCCCCAGAGGTGACCGCTGCAGAGATACCTACCTTTGAAGGTACCCCCAGAGACTGAACTGGGAGGAGGAATGGGAGATACTTCAAGTCTAGGTGGTGTCAGGCCCAGAGGCTTGCATAGGCTGTGTAGCCTCACTACTCTGCCTATCAGAGGCAGAGCAGGGTACTTTTCTGCCCACGCTGGAGCTCTGCCTTTGCAGGCTCACAGCCCTGTAGGACCTGTAGCACCTGTGTTTGTTAGGATTTCTATAGCTGTGCTAAAACACCATAACCAAAAGCAACTTGGGGAGTAAAAGGTTTATTTCAGCTTACACATCACAATTCATCTTAGAAGGAAGTCATGGCAGGAACTTAAGGCAAGGCAGGAATCTGGAAGCAGGGACTGAATGAAGAAGCAGAGGCCACAGAGAAATGTTGCTTACTGGCTTGCTCCTCATGGCTTGTTCGTCCTACTTTCTTGTATAACCCCAGGACCACCTACCCAGGAGTAGCATCACCCACAATGGAATGGGTCCTCCCATATCAGTCAATGCCCCATATGCTTGTCTACAGGCCAATCTAGTGGGAACATTTTTTTTCTCAATTGATTTTCTCTCTTGGCAAATGACTCTAGCCTGTGTCAAGTTGATGTAAAAACTATCGAGCACAGACCTACTATAGGAGGTAATGATAAGGCACTCTACTCTTGCAAGAAGCACTCACCCAAGCCAAGGGGGTGAATGAAGGGACTGCCTTCAAGCTTACCTGACTGGGCTCACAGGACAGTGGATGGGCTGCTAGGTTGAGAGAGCTGATATGTCTACTTCACACTTCCAAGTGGCCTTTAAGAGGTTGGATGCTAAATGGCAGGCTGCAGAGGAATCTTGGGGTAAAAGAAGCCTATGAGGGTGGGGCAGGTGGGCCAAGGGGGAGACAGGTAAGAGAGATGGGTGACTGGGGAGATGTGTCAGGGGGATTTAGGTGAGAGTGAAGAGTCAGGTCATGGAGAGACAGGTCAGAGAGATGGGTGAGGGGGAACTGTAAGGGGAGAGATGGAGCAGAGGACAAGTAAAAGAGATGAGAGCAGGAACAGATAAGAGAGATACGTGGTAGAGGAGAGGGGGCTGAGAAGGGAGACAGGTGTAGAGAAACAAGGATGAGAAGGGTGTGGCAGATCCCATGGGCATCCCAGGACCAGGAATGTTGGTGCCCATGGATGGAGGAGGGGTGCAATAGAGTGAACAGAAGCAGGAGTGGAGGTGGCTGTTGAGACCAGCTCACTTTTGAAAGTCAAGCAGGAGCTAGTGAGTTGCTGCTGTGCCAGACCCTGTAGATGGGCCAGGCTGGTGAGAGGCTGAATGGGGAGCTGTAGGGCCAAGGCCCAGAGCCCCTAGAACTGCATAGAAAGGACCTGGCAACCTCTGCAGCAATGAAGGTGGGTGGCGTGTAGTGTCTGGTGATCACCACTCACCACGTTCTTCCGGCCCCTTCTGTAAGTGCCTGGTGGGATTATAAAGCGTTCTTCCCACATCTGGCTCTGGCCATCTGACCTAGTTGTACAGATGAGGATAGTGTGGCTCCAAAACTAGCACTGTGTTAGAGTTGAATTTGGGAACAGAGAGAAGGACTATCTCCTGCCAAGGGCCTTCTTCAGAGTTCACAGCAGGTGGCATTCATCTCTGGGAGTTGCATGGGCAATGCTGTTATGTTGCCTCTCTTCTGTCCAACTCAGCTCCTCTCAGTGGCTAAGCCTGGGCACTGCCAGCTCTCTCCCCACAGTTCAGACTTGCTCAGGAGTTCCTATTCTCTCTGTTTCTGCAGGCAGTAGGGCACAGAGGCCAGGGAAGAGGAGGTGGGTGCACTTGAAGAATAAGTGCTCTTGGTAGAGGTGGGGGAAGGTGGCTCAAAGTGCATCTGTGTCCCTGTGCACATGGGTCTCTGCCTTGTAATAGGCGGTGGAGAAGACCATGGAGGGTCCTTTGATGGACCCATGAACTTCCTGCCATGGGATGGGGTATGCTGGTACTGGAAAGATACACTATGGATGCTCACTCAAGGTATGTTATGTGCCTGTACAGAGCCTCCCTTGATGTGGTCATGGCTTGACTTATGTGGGCTTTGCCCAGGGCCTGGCTATACACCAGAGCCTTGGTGTAATAGGTCTATTCAGGGTGGGCTTCCAGAGTGGGTCATGTCTAGGTCTTTGCCCTGCCATTGCCTGAGGGAAAACTGCATCTAGAAGCAATGAAACAAGCTGTTCTGTGCAGCTGTGCTGAAGTAGGTTCAGGCCTAGCCCTCGCTGTGACTTGAAGCAGAGTCAGCTCTTGCTGCCACTTACCAGGCTTTGTTTCTGACAGATTATCAGGCAGTCTCAGAGGTGAATGCCACTGGGGCCAGCCACAGCCACCATAGCAATGTGGGATGGTGTGGGACTCCAGGTAACACCATATCACTGGCTGCCTGAGGTAGCCAGAGCCCTTCCTCTTTATCAGAAGGTGGCAGACACTGTATCACTGGTGTGTAGACTCCCCTTAACTTCCATGTACTGCCATTCTCCCTGACTAGTCAACTGAACAGGGGTGTGAGGCTGGCAAGGCCTGTACCTCACCTGTTACCAGCACCAGCGAGGCCACTCCTGAACACAGCCTGTCAAGTGTGTCCTAGTGCCCTGACCATCTGTTCTAGGTTCTTCTCTGGTGTTTGTGTAGTGGGCCAGGGGAGAGATGTCACTTTCACTTCTTTTTACCTTGGTATCCAACTTCTATGCCACACAGTGGGCAGCAGCCCTCTCCAGGACAGTCACCAGCTGTCACTGAGGGAGGTGCAAGTCACTAGGAAGTCCTGTTGTCTGGGCTCTGGCAGAGCAGTGAGGAAGATACCTTCACAGTGACCTAGCTGGGTATTTCTTTTGGAGAGTCCCTGGGGTAGGTTAACACCTAGTTGTGCAGGTTGTCCTTTGTGGGCAAGGCTCTGGGGTCCTGTGGTCACTTAGAACTTAGTGGAGGCTATTCTGTGCTGACTCTAGAGGCTGTGCATTGGCTACTAGCTATAGCAGAAGACCTGTAAGACTTAGACCCCATTTACAAATGGAATTGAGGATGCAGTTTCTTTGGGACTTTTGTGAGGCTCCAAAGCTTAATCCTTTGTGTATTCAGTATCTGAATGGGAGCAAAGTGTCTAGCGGGAGCAAGTAAGGGTGCCTGTTATGGCCCTTCTGGGGGTACTGTGGGAGATGAGGGTCTCTTTGGGCTCCTCTATTTGAGGTCCCTTGTTTTGCCCTGTACTCAGCAGGAAGTTAATTAGTCCATGAGAGGGCTTCCCTGGTAAGAAGTAAGACCCGTGCTCACCTGCATGGTAGCTAATGTGCCCAGCGATTCAGGTCCCAGCCTAACATAGCCAAGCTGCCCACAGGCCTCCACAAGGCCTTTCCCAGAGATGCTGGCTGAGCCAGGCTGCCCAAGGTTCTGAACAGGATGGAGGCTGGGCTTTGGCTGAGGCTTCAGGGACAAAGCAGGGATTGTGCCAGGGTGGCTACCACTCAGGGCCCAGCCCGCTTGGTTCGGGCCTTGTTCTGTTGCCACTGAAGGACCAGTGTTCTGGATCCCAGCAGCTGGGAGCCAGCCCCGCCTGCTGGACAATATCCTGAAAGTCCATCTGTTTGATAAGAAACCTCCCCCTTTTTGAGAGTGTCTTCTGGCATGCTAGTCACAGGCTGGGTCTAGGGTCTTGCTCCAGACCTAGAGTTTGATAGCATCTTCTTGGCTGACTGTTCAATCCATGTAGAGTGGGGTAGTGTCCTCACTTCCTAACTGTGGGAGGACATAACCATTTTCTCTTGGTGGCCACACCATCCTTGTGATCCTGACCAGGGTTGAGTGGATTATTTTGGGCCCATATTTGTTCTGGGATGGCTAGAGTAAGGCACAGAGCTGATCTTGGAGCCTTTGGGAGTTCTAGGTTCCTGCGGATGGTTTCTGGCACAGTAATTCTTTGGCTTTCTTGGGGACAGAAATGCCTTAGGATCATTCATGTTGCTGCTGCCCACTCTGTGTCCCAGAACTGGGTTGGCCTTCTTGGCCTTTGGTCAGAGGTTTGAGGGCAGCCTGGACAACTGCCTCAAGGCTAGTGACGCAGATGGGGGCGGCTACACGTCAGCTGAGGCTCAGAGCTGTGGGCGGTTTGCGCAGGGAGGCTCTGAATGTGGCTGTTGAGGGATGGCTGGGCCTGGGAGCCCCAGTTGCCCCAACTGCCTACAGCCCTTCCGAGGGTGAAAATTTCAGGATGGGATTTGAGGTCGCAGTGCCTGGTGGGCCCTCAGTGTTCAGGGAGTAGGGCTGCTGAGTTGAGTCACATTGGCTGTGGGTCCCTGAGAGCCAGGAACCCATGGCTAGGGTGAAGCCAGTTTGGTAGGATTACTGCCACATAGGCTGGCTTGCTACAAGCTCTCTCCTGGGCCCCTGGATACTGGTTTTCTCAGCATGTGGCCTCTACCCTGAACTGAGAGTTCTCTCATCCTGACCGGAAGTCCTTGCCCAGGAAAGATATTGGCCTGAACAGCTGGCTCGAGGAATTATTGGTGCTAGGGTTGGGGAGGTTGTCCTGAGATGGAGTTCTTCATCATCTGGGCCTGGAGTCCATCGGCCAGGTAAGGGTTTGTTCAGCTTCCTCTTGTGTCCACGTGAAGCCTCTCCCCGCAGGTAATGAGCTACAAGTCTTACCTTCAACCTCACTCTCAAGCACATCCTCTGGCTTGTTTTGGTGTAATCAATGGAGCCTTCAGAAGTGAACAAGGGCCTGACATAGCCTGGATGCTAAGTGCAAATATAGTCAGTCAGTGCCCGGAATGCCAGCCCTTCTCATCCTAGACCATATCGAGGAACAAAGAATTTTGCCGGCTTTTAAGAGTGGCAATGTCTCTTTATTGTAGCACAACAGTTCTCAACTTGTGCATCATGACCCCTTGGTGGTTGATCTACCCTTTCACAGGGGTCACCCAAGACCACCTGCATATCAGATATTTACATTACATTTTATAACAGTAGCAAAGTTGCAGTTATGAAGCAATGAAAATAATTTTATGAGGGTCACCACATGAGGAGCTGTATTAAAGGATTGCCGCATTAGAAAGGTGGAGAACCACTGTAGCTGTTTCTGGATGTCACACACACCATCATCAAGTCAGGCTTCTGGTCTTTGGCATCACATCATGCCACCTTCCTTCAGGGCTGGCAATTGCAGGTGTGATCCTACTGACCTGGCCCCCACCAAAGGCAAGTCCATCCCACTAGAAGCTGGGCAAGCCCCATCCCATGCCACAGCAAGTAGCGTTTACAATTGACTTGAGGCTTTGGGGTCAGGACTGTGCTGTGGCATAGTTTGTGTGCTATGTCTCTGGGCAGGTCTATCCTTAGGGCTTAGTCGAGAGACCAGACTACAATAGGGAATTCCCTCTTCTCCATGCCTCAGCTTCCCTGTCTTATATAGCATTGAGTGTATGACAAAGTTGATGCCAGGGAAACCTTACATGGGACTGAGCAGTTCTGTGTCTCCTGCTGTGGCCAGTGCCAACCTCAGGGTCAGTGATGTGTCGGCTAAGGGGCCCGAGACATAAGAAGAACAAGATAGATGGGCCCTTCTGCTTGCTCACTCCTTCCACTAAGATTTTCTTGTTTGGGTAGCAGCAGGCAGAGAGAGGGGTTGCAGTCACTTCTGCCTAGCCAAGGGAATGCTAGGCAGGCTCAGACTCTTGAGGCTCAGTTGGCACCTCTACCACCTTCACAGGCTCTGGGCTAGTGAGTGGGCTGAGTCTGTTTATTGTCATGTGCCCATAATGCCTCAGGCAAATCCCTGGATTCCTACTGGATTGTTCTCATCCTACTCTGGCCCTGTCTCCTGCCTGGTGGCATGGGGGAAGGAGACTGAGGGCAGCAAGCCAGCTGTAGGTCTCAGCTTAAAGGGTTTCCTCCCAGCCTCAGCCCTTTGGGGTTTCTGTGAATTGGGCTGTTATGGAAACTGTGTGCCCAATGCTGGCTCTGTCCTGAATTATGGCATTTCCAGGTAGGATGTAGAGGAGTCTCTAAAACACAGAATGCCCTTCCCTAGCATTCCCAGCTCCAGTCACCAGCAGTGTGCACGTAGTTTTGCTTCAGTTGGGTTTATTTAGAAACAAATCCTGCTTGGTAATGTTCCAGTGTGTTTATCAAAAAGACAGAGATTCTGAGGATCACAAAGCTGTTACCACCCGAGCAGTAACTCTGGCTTCTGAAACAGCAGAAGCTGGTTCAGCACTGGAATGAGAATAAACAGCTTTCCTGCTCCTGGTCCTCTTCTACTGGCTACCCGCATTTGCTGATCTGTCGCTCCAGAAAGCCTGGGTGGGGTGGGCCTCTCAGGGGAAAGTATAAGAGTACCCTCTTACTGGGCATTGTGGTTGCCCTAGACCCTACTATCTGTCCAGAGCCTTTCAGCAGGTGAGGGGTGAGGTGAGGCAAGAAGGTTGGCATCCCAGCTCAGGCCAGGTCTCTCAAACTCCTATGGAATGTGATGTCAGAGCTTCCAGCTTTCCTGTATTCCTCAGTGCCCACTGGCTCCTGATACAGCTTCTATCTCCAGGGAGAAGGACTTCATGCCATCAGAGTATGAAGGTTTTTAGAGCACCTCTAGGGATATTACATTTCCAGCAGATGGACAGTGGGTGCAGTAGGCATGGAGATGAGTTAAGTGAACCAGCCTTCCCAGGCCTCTTGCTCCAGGCCCCACATCCTAGTACCTTATGGGCCCCTGTGTGGCCTCAGGAGGCTGTGCCAGGAGCTGGGAGCCAGTGGGCAGTGACTGACACTGTCACACTGCCTGGCATCCAGCAGATGCTGGGGAACTGGCATGGGCATCCCTGGAGAATATCTTTTCATTGGAGTTGGAACTGCTGTTGTTGCAGGATGTGTTTAGTGCCCATGAAGTGGGGTTCATGTCTAGAACACAGGCATCTTGGGTATACATACAACTATGGCAACTTGGAAAGAAATACCTTTCTTCAATCTGTTAGTCCATGTGTATGGGAGACATCAGGGTTCAGGAGTCCCTGGAACTATTACCCTTTACCTTAGCAGCTCCAATACCCTGCCCACCCTGTAGTGAGAGAGCCCTGGGGTGCTGGGTGCCAGCATCTAGTGACCTCTGCCCACCCCGATTTGCAAAGAAAGCTTTTGGAAAGCCAAAGTAGTGTAGAAACCTCAAGTCCCTGGGTTCTTGGGGGATAGCCTCAGACCTGCTCTGTTGTGGGAGAGTCTTTTCTAAGTCAGGCCTTTGCTCCTGGCTAGCTGTGAGCTGTCCAGCAGGACTGTGCTGAAGTCCACAATTTCTGCCAGGTAGGGGTTGGGGGAAGGGTGCTTCCAATAGCTGTTGGTCTTCAGTCCCCAGCTTTAGTTGTATTGAGCTATGTGAGGGACTCAGAGGTCTTTGGTGAATCCACAGATTTGTCTCCCAGCTGTGGCCTTGGGTTTTGTGATGGCCTTGGGTTGCTGTTGGGGCATGGACTGAGGAGAGGGTGGCAGTAGGCCAGTCTGATTCCTGCATCCCACCCCTAGGAGGGGAGGGGCATGGAGATGAGAGGTTGCTGGTGCTCACCTCTGGCTGCCCCAACGTGGGTCCTTCATTTCCTCGGGGCTTGATTCTAGGCCAGCACTGCTGGTTCACTGAACACAGAGTCCATTTTTCCTGTCACCCCCCTCAGGCTAACTGGGAGATGGGAGTGACTGTTCGGAATAAGGAGAGGCCTGGGGGAACTCAGGAGAGGCTGCTGAGCCAGATTAGTAAGGGACCAGCTGCTGGGGTATCTACAAAGAAGCAGATGTGTCTCAGACTGGAGGATTGTGGGTGCCAAATCCCAAATCTCAGAGAACTTACAACTAGTCCTTAGTGTCAGTGGCAGTATACAGCAAATGCCACTTGGTGACAAGGTAGGCATAGCTCTGTCTAGTGAGTGGGCTCACAAGCTCACTGTCCTGTCACATCCCTGAGAGGACACACTGAAGACCAGCCCAGGCTGTGCGTTAGGACACTACCTAGTGACATCAGGACCCAATGTCTGTAGGGAAGGGGTCAAGCTATAGGTCTAGCACGGGCACTTGGTAGTCCCGTCGTCCCCAGAGCTTGGCTTGCTACCATAGACACACTGACACACGCAGGGATCAGTGAGTTTGCGGCACTACCCTTGCTCCAGCCCCGCTCTGTGTCACATTGCTCTCCTGATATACACCTCCGGGGCCTATGCACCGCCTGTGTGTACCTTAGCATCATCTGGAGGACAGAAACACAAAGCCTGATTAGGTCACTTTGGGGTCAGTGGCAGTAAACCCAAGAAGGCAGGATGGTGGCTGTCACCTTGCTTCATTGCCTTTGGTTCATGGACCACCGTGAGGACCTCTGCCTTGGATCTTTTGATGTGGTGCTGAGATGGCATCCCACCAGGGAGAATTCTTGTGGGTCCTGAGCTGATGGGGTGGGACTACTGGTGGGACATACGCTGGTCTGATGCTCTTGAAGCTGTTCTCTTGCTGGTAAATACCTGGCTGGGGTTGGGGGGCATCTCTACAAGAAATTGCCATCCTCAAGGCCCAGTCTCGCTGCCAAGGCTGGGTCTGGCTGCCCAATGTACTTTGACCCATTCTCTAGATGGAAACTTCCAAAGCTAATGTTCTTCCTTAGCCCCTTAGAAGCACCTGCATTTTCTATAGCATTTCCAGCCAGACTTCAGCTACCCTGGGAGGCTTGCCAGGGTCAGATGGCTTGCCTCCTGGCCTCTAGAACCCCAAATACTTCTGGGTTATGGGACCTAAGGTGCCAGGGTCAGCTTCTTCTTGCAGGTCTAACTTCTCTATACCCACTCCTACCCCTGTCTGCCCTTCCCAGCTCTGCCCCCATTCCCAGTGCCATACTCTTCCTGATCCTTCCTCCTCTGTTACAGCCTCTCCTCAGGGCTCCCTCCCAGAGCTATGGACTTCAGAGTGGGTGTATGAGGACAGAGCCAGCCAGATAGCCCTGCCTGGTGCACAGGAGGCAGATATGGGCATAGAGACCCCACTGCACAGCATCAGACCCTCTGACTTCAAGTTCTGGCATCCTCTGGGGACTGGGATGAGGACAGGCAGAGCCCTCGGGACAAGGCAGGCCCCAGCTTGAATACCAGCCTTGGGAGGAAGAGGTGGCTGAGGCAGATATACTGCCAGGTTTGTCAGCTGGATACCAGCTCAATGGTACTTGGGGACAGATGCTGCTGTTTGGGAGCACCAGTGTGGGCCGGCAAGCTCTGCTTCTCTCCTCTCCCTGTCCTTCCTGCCCGCTGCCCACTAAGCAGATTCTATTATTACCTTACTGCAGATTACTGGCCTCCTGCCTGAGGATGGACAGGCAGGCATTTGTGCAGGGGTGGGGCCAGTGTTTCTGTCTCTGACAGCAGGTGACTGCAGGGCTCATCGTGACTCCCCTCCCTGACTGTGGCATCCCATTGACATTGTAGGCCAGGCATGGGTCCATCTGTCTGTCTCTCTGATGATACAGGCAGCATGTCCCCTTGGGGGAGGGGCATCCCTGAAGTGTGTATGGTTCCTCCAGGGAGATTGCTTCCCCTGCAGGGGACATGAAAGTAGTGCTGGTTGGGCTGCCTTACACATAGGCAACAGCTGGACCCTCAGCCTTCTCTTAGTTCATAGCTTCTGTCTTAGTTCACTGTTCTGTGGATTCTTGCAACAGGACTGGTATAGAACAGAACACTAGCTAAGTGACATGGAGGTAGTCAGAAACAGGTGAATCCCACCTGCATGGAGGGAGTAGATTTGTCTGTGCTGGCCCACTGGTGCTCATAACTGCCAACAGTAATAGGACAGACATGTCCCTGGAAAGACTAAGGATGGAGGCCCTTTCTTCCCTTGAATTCCTCAAGGAGATACTGGGGTTCTTCAGGTGAAAAGGCCCAGGGTAACCTGCCAGGGCCCTACCTGCCTGTGGAGAATGCTGATAAGGGGCACCCATGGGTGGGTGTGAAAAAGCTAGCCGGATTGGGGCATTGCTGGGTCTTGTAAGTTGTCCCTGGTACTGGCTGTGTTTTGGGGAGAATATTGGAGTGGTCCATCCCTGGGTTGTCAGAGGGCCTGAGTGAGAAGCCTGCAGGGTGCTCAGATGGAAGTCCTGGGGTCTTCTGCTTTGGAATGGGATTTAAGGGTGTGTGCAGATCTGCAAGCCTATGTCAGCATCTGCCTCCCCACCCTTTGCATTCTGTGTTTTGTGTGTCTATGCACATGTAGGCCTGTGTGAAGGTGTGTGCAAGTGTGTGTGTGTATGTGTGTGTGTGCTTGCGTGTGTGTAGGGCTGGTATGCCTGTGAAGGTCTGAACTCCCATGTCTGCCTGTGTGTGGGATGACAGTCAGAGACTCCCTGGGGCTTCCCAAGGAAGGCATCCCTAACCTCATCACCAAGGCAACCTCATTGGCCATCCCTTGGGTATTGGAGGGGTGGGGCCTGGCAGGTGCAAAGCAAGAGATAGCAGCTACAGTACTCAGAGCTCTTCCAGCACATGGAAGCCTGGGAGCAGGTATCTGTCTGAACTCCCACAGCCAGGACTGCATGCTGTAGTGATTCCTATTAAGCCCCTACCTTCCCAGAGCATTACAGACTGCCCAGTACTGCCCTTCCCTTCCCTGCCTGTCCCCAAGAAGCGAGACAGCTGCTGGCTAGAGCACTCACACTAGCTGTGTCTCCTTAGCCACACCATGGTATGCAAACAGAGTCTGCCTGCACCCTCGTGGAGACCAGTGGGGTCTCCAAGTGTTGGATCCCCAGGTGTGGACATCACCCTCCCCCTCTCACTCTGCTGGGCTCCACCAGGTCCTTGTTCACCTTTCCACCTTCACCATAAACATGCCGTCTAGGGAAATGCTGCTTCCTCAGAACCTTCTCCTTCTGGGGTCTCCAGGCCTATAACTCTGAAAATGGCTCAGCCAGTGGCCTAATCACCTGCTTCCATTCCCTAGGTCCTGCACCAAGGGAGGGAAGAAGAGCAAGGCTTCTTTAACTAGGACACCAGCTTAGATAAACGGTTCACCCAATTGAATTACTGAATAGATAAGGGATTCATCAAAAAATACCTCACTGGGATAATTTTATAGTAGTGAATTTCAGAGACCAGTTAATAGAAATGTAATATGATCACCTAGCACTGCAGGGATTGGAGTGTGGGGGGGTCCCCACCCACCTCTAGGGATATGCCTCAGCAAGAAGGGAGGTCCCAGAACTGACTGAAGCTCCAGCATGGATAGTGGGAGTGGTGTGTACAGGGGGGTGTCCTGCTAGATTCTTTATGTACCCTGAAATTTTCAGTTTCATAGCACTTGTGGCCCCAGATAAGGGAGCTAAAGGAAGGCTGTCCAACCCAGGGGACTGCAGGGGATGCATGGTGTCCCCTAGGGGAAGCTGGGGCCTCCTACATGGGGTTTTGGATAACCCTTCCTGCTGCTGAGCTTCTGGGGGGGGGTGTATGTGGTGGTCAACACTTTTCTGAGTCTCTATTCTGGGAGGGGCTTCACTGACATCACACCAAGGTTGTCTCCGAGCCACCTCTGCAGGGGCTGAGTCAGCAACTACCAGGCTGTGACTGTCCAGGAGGAAAAGGGGCCCCTCATTGTAGGTTCTTGGCCCCTCTCCTTCTACGAATGGAAGATATGGAACTGTCTTCCATCCCTCACCAAGGGGTATGGATGGTAGATCTTGGAGTGTGCAGGGGACCTAAACCCTTTAGCTGCAGAGTTCAGCTCTCAGGGCCCTCCCAGGCATCTCCCTAGCCTCCCAACCTTCTCCTCCTAGGACGTCCAATCTGTTTGTCTGCTTGTCCCCTCTTGTCAGCAGGGAGGACCCGTGATACCCAGTTCATGGCCTACAGAGCATAGATTTGATCTAGCTTCCCTCAAGCCTGCTCCACAGTGGGGCTTACTGTGTGTTACAAGGGCACTTCCTCAGTCTAGTCCTTGCTCCCCTTACTTACACATGTGTATGGTCCTATTCTTAGTGCCCTTGGGGAGGTTCACCTGCCCATCCTGAATTCCAGCTTTAGGGCTTGTAGTTCAATGTCTGGCAGACCCAAGGGTATAGCTATAGAAACAACTGCAGTCTGTGTCATTCTTGTCCCCTAGCCTGAATATTCTTCCTGCCAGACCTCTGAGTGCTAGCTATGTGGAGACACCCACACTATCAGTCCAATATTGTCTCTGCATCCACCTACAGACCTTAGCCTGGCCTCAGAGCTATGGCCAAGTCAGACCTCCTCAATGCCTCTCATGCTGCCTCCATCTTGGGAACAAGAGAGTCTTTGGGAGAGCTAGCTTGGTAACTTGACCCCTGGGGAGGTGGTCCCGCCTGGGCTATAAGTGTAGTACCTGGATTTTCCTCATTCCCCTGTCCTTTTATGTCTTCCTTGATTCCCCATCTGGTTTCCCCCTTTCTAGGAAGTCTGTCCCTTAGCATGAGGAATGACTCTGAGGGGCTAACCTGGTCTTGAAGCTTCTGAACACTCTAGGTTCCTATCTTGGATATGCTAGCAGGCAAGAACAGCTTCTCTAGGATTTGAAGGTGTTTCCTGGGCAGAGCATGTGGAGCCCCTTAGCTCAGATGTCCAGTCATCTATGTCTCCCTGGAGAATCACCTGTCACATCCTTAAGGGTGCTGGTGATGCCCCTAATGAGCTAGAGTCCCTTGGATACAACAGGGGCTGGTGTGTTCCCGTTCACACCAGCCTGTCACTCTGGGGTGTGTTTGGATTGTAGAAGTCACTTCGTTCACTTCAGGGCCCATGTGGTATCCCAGGGGCTAGGGTAATGTACCTTGTGAACCCATCTGTGAGGTTGCAGAAGGCATCATGACAGTGATGGAAGTGGGCCATGGTTACAAAGAACAGAAGGGCACTTTGAGAGTGAAGGCCATGTAGGCTCTCCTGATTGGCTGATGACTTAGTACATGAGGGCTGAATCCAAGACCAAATAAATGTTTGAAATCCTTGTAACTGCTGTAAGTCAAGTCTATTGAGAATGCTGTAGGGTGTAGCTGAGGTGGGAATGCTGGATGGCAAGTCTCACGGCACGCATCAGCGGTTCAGAGCAGAAGATACGAACTGCGAAGGCCCAAGGGATGTGTCTGTATCCTCTTCCTACTTGCCTCTTATTTGTCAGGTAGTCTTCTAGTTTCTGAGGCTCGGGTATCTTGTAGTAGTGATGCTTTAGCATTCTGCTCTGTAGAGCAGGAAGAACTTCAGTGTGATGCTGGGAAGACCTTCCTGCAGCTACACTGGTAGACCATTGACTGCTCTGGGTCCTGGGCAGTTCTGCATCCCGGTGTTAAGCGCACCAGTGCACATGGGTGCTGGATGTCTCTTTTGCTCTTTGGGCCCTTGGAAGTTTTGTGGGTAGCAGACATAGAAGGAGTCTTTTTTTCTGACTCTGGGTACTTGTTACCCACACAGCATCATCCATGGACCCTGGCCAGGATGTCCCTGGCTATCCCTTCTTTGGGCTGCAGCAGGTGAGGACACAGCAAGGGAGCTAGCTGGGTCAATGGGCAGTTGAAACTCAGTGTTCATAGGGCTCAGTGGCCAAGGCAGTGACTTGGGCACAGTGGGGACCAAAACCCAGCCCCAACCAAAGGAGGCAGGAAGGAAAGGGGAGCCTTGGATGCTCCTGCCTGATCTGCTCCTATCACCATGGCAACAGAAGAGGAGGACTCTATATGAGGTGACTGGATTTTGGAGACAAGGATCCTTCAAGGATCATTCAAGAGGGAGGGATATGATCTCAGACAGTAGGAATCCTTTCACATGGCCATTGATCCCCAAGACCTGTGAGTGGGCTTTGGAGTAGGACTTAACATCTTTTTTAGGCCTCCCAGCCTAGCCCCAGGGACAGAACCACAGACTGGGAAGGATTTCATGCACCCAGCTGGATAGCTGGTGGGTTGAAGTGAACAGCAGGATGGAGAGCTTGACAGTAGGCATGGCTCTGTCTCCCCCATCCTGAAGTCACGGAAAAGGCCTCCCTGGGACACCAACCTCAGCCATAGATGGTCATATCTGAGATGTCCCTGAGCCCTTTCTCCCCTCCTCCCCAGAGATCTCTGTAGCCTGACCTGGCTGGTAGAGGTGGGCTGTGGAGTACCATCTGGCTGTACTCCCAGGATCAGCCCTCACTCAGTACTCTGACCTCTTCAAGGCCAGGCCAAGGTTCAGACCAACCCTGCATGAGAAATTTACAGCCTGTGAAGTTCATATTGGTGCATGATAAGAGAGGGACTTGGCCTTCTGGGTAGACCTAGGTAAATGCCTGAGAAAATAGTGGGAAATTTCACCACAGGGAGGGAGAACAGCCCTAGCCAGCTGTTGCATTCCCAAGTACTGTGGGAGTTTGGCACTTGAGCTGGGAGGCCTTGGGCCTAGTACAACCCACTGTGGGGGAGGGCATCCTGCTTACAAACCTGGCTTTGATACCCAGGAACAACTTGCCAACCTTGCTTGGCTTTAGGAAGCCCTACCTGCCTTTCCCTCTGGAGCACAGCCTCTAGCCCCCAGTATGCAATCCTGCTGCATCTTCTCTAACAGTCAGTGGACTGTCAGTGGGGTATGCGTTCCTTAGGTGGGGCGCAGCAGCAAGGGAGTAAGCACTGAGTCAATGTTTAGGCAGGTGAGAGAGGATGAAGAGGATGATGTCAGTGAGAAGACCTTTCCTCAATTGGAGACAGTGGTAGAGATCCCATGGTCAAACTCTCCCTCAGGTCAAACACTGCCCACCTGCCTAGTATAGGCCTTAGGGCCCAGACTACAGTGATACAGTATCCTACCTTGTCTCTGGAGTTCAGGGCACCACCATGTGGTTCTCATTCTCCAGAGTCAAGTGTAGGACAGGTTCTCCTTGGGCCCCAAACAGAGCAAAGGATAGCATATAAGCTCACCAGGAAGCCATTGTATGGACCTCCACTATGTGCCCTGTCTGCCATAAGGCTGGTGGCCCAGCCAGGTCTCCCAGAGAGGATAGCGGGGTAGGTATTTTTCTCATAGCCACCCCAACTCACACTAATCCAGGCTGAAACCAGTTGGTTATGGTGGCCATGAGCACCTCTGGTGGTCCTGTACTCCATTGTGGACAGTGCTTTCTCTGATCTTTAGTCTACTACCCCAGATGACTTCACCAGGACAAGATTGAGGTAAGCACACGCCAAGCCCATAACCCTCCCTGTTAGCTCAGAGAATTCTTTCCTTCCCAGTTCCTGGGTTCTGATCTGACCTCCAGTACCCCCACAGTAATGGTCCCTGTGAATGGTCTTCCCCATGTGGGGCCTTTAGAGGATGTCTCCCTTAAAGGGAGGGAGACAGGCTACCTCAAGAGTGTGAGTTCTTACAGTAAAGTACAGTACAGCCCAGTCAGTACAGAAAGTCTTGTGTCCAAATGGGTCCAAACAGCCTGTGAGGGCCCCTGACATTGGTGTTGGCAGAGAAGAGAGACCCTGTCCTCAGGTATGTTGGGAAATGAAGGTTATCACCTGCTTCTATGAAAGAGTGCCATACCCTCTCCTCTCTATCCAGTACCTAGAGGCTGGGGCAAGCAAACGGGAGGGAGAGGCAGCTGCAATGGTGCCTGGGCTTGGCCCTTCTGGCTGTCCTAAGGTTGAATTCCTAGACCCAGGCCATTGTCCCGTGATTCCTAGGAAATTGCTGCACAGGTGCATACAAGCATGGTCTTCTCCTGGGCTGGCATAGGGAAGTGGCACTGATTTGTCACTAAAGGACATGTTTGGGCTGACATGCTGTGTAGGTTGGGACTTAGTGCCTTGTTGCTGTGGTGGGTGATCCCTTGCAAGCATCATGTCCACTTGCAAGGGGCAGCCTGTTAGCTTTGCCTGCTGGTTGATATCACTGAGGTGATTCAAGCTGGCCTCAGGGTTCATCGAAGCCCCTGGCCTGGTGTAGAAGTGGGCAAGGTTTCCTCCACTGCCCACTTCTGCCATTCTCTGATGGAAAGGGATGCATACAGGGAACCTGGGTCCTCTGGCCTTGGTGCAGAAGGAGTTCTCTGTTGGAAACAGCTAACATTAGGGCTCATTTGGAGATGTGGGGTAGAAGCAAAGGGGTAATCTCTCCCCAAGGTAGGGAATTAAAATGGATTTCTTGGCCACTTGGTGGAATGTTCCCATTACATGGATCAATTTACTTTGACTTTTTTTTGTTGCTAGAAGACAGGAGAAGTGAGGGACAGGCATGGGCATCCAGGGTAGAGTCAGAGACCCACTGGAAGGATACTACTTGTGTGCCTGCTGGCTCTGTGCTGAGGCCTGATTTTCATAGAGTTGGGAGATCAGGGGGCTGGAAGCCTGTTGAGTAGCTTTTTTCTCTGACACCATGGATGTTTTTCATTCATGATATGGTCCATTTATATTTTCATCATGTTCCTGAGGCCTTTGAGTTTCCTGGAGTTCTACGTTGCCTTTTTTCCCTTTTGGTGGCATTGCTTACCTATTATAAGCTCAATTTTATAAACTCCAGGTCCTTCTTCATACAAGCACCCCCTGCCCCATTGCCTGGGTTGGGAAGGCCTCTTAGGAGCAGTATCCTTCCTCTAGTTTCTCTGTGGCCTCCTTATCCTCGCTTGAATGTGACCTGATTGGTAAAATGCCTCTGTGGCTGCTCCTGGCCAAAAGTGCTATCCTCCCCCATCTGTTCAAAGCCTGTGCCAGTCTGTCCCTGGAGGCCTGGGTGCCCAGTATCTAAGCCCTCCAGACTGCCTTTGGGCAATGGGGATGGCTCCTAGCTTGACATCTGCCTGGGCTTCTTCCTTGGCGAGCTCTCAGACACCTTTCAGTGGGAGATGAGATGAACAAGTGCAGAGTTTCTGGTACTTCAAGTGTGGTGTCTTCATATTTGATGTCTACCACCAGGAGAGGATACCAGGAGAACCTACCCACCCAAATCAAGGCTATAGGGACTTAGGTCCTGCCAGACAAGGTGATAGTGCAGCGAAGTTCCCAACCTTCCTCGCCTATCCCTGGGCTACAGAAATGATTTTACTCTATCTGGGAAGCGACTTGAGAAACAGCACAGCAAGGTCACCTGAGGATGATATTCCTCCTCCCCTCCACATCCCTTCTATTCATGGGTCAGAACCCCTTTAGTGGGCACTGACATGGAGGTACATTTTACAGATGAATAGGAGTGCCCTGCCCCCTATTTGGGTGATAGGCAGGGGAGGGTAGGGGCGCACAGAGGCAGCCAAAGGGCTGCAGGCATGTGCAGTACTTCAGGGCTTAATTAATTTAATTTGAGAGATTCCTTTTTGGAGTGTGAACAGTTGTCTCCCCAGAGGCATGTGCCTTCCCTGGCGCACTGGTGGGCGTCCTCAGGATCTGTGTGGAGAAGCTTTGCCTGTACCCTGTCGCCAGCCTCCCCCAGCACCGGGGAATCCTGACTACAGCCATGGCTTAGAAACATGGGTGCCCAAGCTGTGGGTGTGGGGGCTGAGAGGTGAGGAGTGGCTGTGAGGCTGCTTCAGCACCCACAGCTGTGTGGCTGCTGAGAACATGAATACTTTGATGTCTACAACTTCAAAGTCTCCACAGCCTGACTGAGGGAGAGGCATGCTCCAAGCCAGTCTCCCTTTGAAGCTGCCTGCTGGGCCTGAACGCCCCCAACCCAGGAGCCAAATTCCCTCCCCTGAGTGTGCCCCAGGCATCCAATCCCTCTTCCCACCAGCCTTGATTTCTAGCCTGATGTGATCTTTCATCAGAATCAGGAGAAAAGGAGCCAGACAGGGTCTGGGGTGAGGAAATCTGACAGCTTTCCTGGTCTAGCAGCCAGGCTCTAGAACTGTAGTTAAACTGCCTAGCTCTCTCTCTCCAGAGTATTGTTCTCAGCAGACAGAGAGGGAGTCAACTTCTAGAGATCAGGAACCCTGAAGCCCCACCAAATTTGGGCTCTCGAGACTTAGGGGCTTCTGGTGACTCAGGAACGCTGGCAACCAGTTTACAAGGACACCCCCAACTCAGCCCTGAGCAAGTCTCTGCTCTCCCAGACTGCTCAGCTTTTTGTCATAGGAGGTCCCTCTACCTGGCAGCTACATTGATGTCTATGTTGCTGGTGGCTGTCCATTGTTTCAAAGAGCTCTCATGACCCCAAGCTTCTTGGAACCCATCTGTTCCCATCTGCCCCATCCCTGGACTCTGTCTCCCCAGTGTGGCTGATTCTAGAGAAACAGCATGGTCCCCCTGGTTTCTCTCAGTTTGACTACTCCTCTGTTCAGGCATGATAGATGCCCTGAGCCTGGACTGGGAGTTCATGCTTGGGATATCACCCAGCTGAAAGCCTTGACTGCTGGGGCAGTGAAAGAGGAATGAGGCCTGAAGTCTTGTGAACATAGATTTCTGAGCATATGACCCCAGGCCTTGAGCATGCTCCCCCTTCTGAGAAGAAGAGCAGAGCTTCATGATGAAAGAGGAAGGTGCATGTGAGCCTATTCTGGTCTCATGGCATTGCTGGGCTACCTGATCAGACTACCATTTTGTCCTCCATGCCCAATGGGAACCCAGCCGGTTCTGTGTACCAGTAACTCTGGCATCCTGCCATGATGTGGGTTGTGGTTGTATGTGTATGTTGGGGATGTGATCTGCAGTGATGGCTGAGACCATCATGAGGCTGCTGCTGCTGCAAGCTTTCTGGGCAGAACTTGCACAGTTCTGTCAGGATGTTCAAGGACAGCTGTGAACTGGCAGGGATGGCTTCATCCGCTCTCTGCTCTCAGTGCGACTCTGTACATGATAGAAAACACCTGCCCCCTACTGGTGTGGGTGGGGACTCCATTTCTCAGTTGCCCTGCATCTTACCAGACACTTCCTCAAGGACTAACCTGTTACTATCATGGACAGCCTGGCCAGGGCAAGTTGGACTCTGCATTGTGATCTACTTTCTCAGGATGGGGTCACTCCCTGCCAAGCCCACAGGCTGGCTGTGAGTCCCATCTGTCACCTCAGGGAAATAGGAACCACTGCCCCTTCACACGCCCACAATGCTGCCTACAGAGAAGTGAAGGAAAATGGGTCATTGTGTGCTTATATAGTGTTTGTTTTGGGAGCTGATCCACTCAGAATAGAGGCAGGGGGGTCTTAGGATAAGGAGCACTTGGTCCCAGAGGAAGGGTGGTCACTTTTTGGGGAGGCACAGGGGACCCTTGAAGCACTCTTCTCATGAGCACTAGTCTCAAGTGTAAGGATAGGCAGGCTCCCCCTGCTGGGCTCAACTGGAACTAGGGATGGTGCGCTCATCAGCTGACTGAAATCCGCATTCAGGTGCATCCTGCCTGGTGTTAAGCCTCACTCCTCTAAAACTGCAGAGGAGGCTGCTGCCAGCCATTCACACACTGTACCCAGGCACTAGCTAACTGTGCAGGACCCTGCCCCCAAAGCTGCCACAGTCCAAGCCCTGATGCCCCAGCCTACTGCATTCAGCACCAAGGACAGCAGTCCAGATTAAGCCTCCCTACACAACCTGGAGGCAGCTTAGCCGCAGCCTGAGCTCTATCCTCTATTGCTGCATCCATGCCCTATTGCTGCATCTGATCTCTGGCATTTGGCCCTGGGCATAACTGACTCCACTCTGAACCAACTCTGGCCAGGCAGGGGTTGGCAGAAGCCACGTTCCCCAGGGTGAACCCTAGGCAGATGACCACCCTTATGGGCAGTAGTGGCAGAACAGATACACCCAAGTATTTGCAGACAGGTTGCAGACGAGGTGCCCCTCCTCATACATGGATGTTCCTGAAAGACCTATGAAGAGCTTAGCACACCAAGGACAAGGCTCAGGAGAAGCCAGGGATGTGCCTAGGTAGAGTATCCACACAGATGGCCTCTGGGAAGATTGGGAAGGGGTGAGACTTGAGAGTGGCTGGATAGAGATGGTCTGAGGGATAGGAGAGGGGGGAAGAACCCTTGGCTCAGGTCTCACTGGACCTGGCTCCTGGAGCCCCTGACTAAGGTGATCCCTTTCCTGTACTGGCTCCATAGCTATAGGGCAGAGCTCATAGGGACAGCCTGATTTAGGCTGCCACTGATTAGGTGACACTGTTATCCTCTGTACAGCCAAGTTCTGAACCTGAGCACCACTGTACAGGGCTCTAAGAAATCAGTATTGTGTGGAGTGACCTGGGAATCTGTGAGACTCATGCCTTCCTGTCCAGCCTATGTCCTTGGACCATGTACTCCTGATAGCAGGTGGCCCACATGCATGCACATCTGCCATACCTGGGAGTGTAGACTCTGGGCCTCATGAATTCTGGGTTCCCATCTATACAGGGTAGGCTGTATGCTGTAACCTAGCCAGGCCTGCACTGAGGCCCACATGCAGTGAACATGTGTGCTTGTCATGTCATCAGCAGGAGGTGGAAAGGAAGAGAAGTATTGGTGGGAAGATATGAAATGACCCTCTAGGAAGGAATGATGGTCACTTTTCCCTCAGGATGCTGCAGACAGGCTGTATCTTGGCTTTGTAAGGAGAATGACTTGGGAAGACCAGCTTCCTTCACAGAGGGAAGCTGGGGCTGGGGAGCTTGGCCCTAAGTCCAGTCCTGTGGAGGGCTGGGTACACCAGGAGACCCTGAGGCACTGGAAACTTGAGGCCTGAGAAACATGAGCGCAAGTGGATGCAGCCCACATCTCCCTGGTAAAAATCCTGGAGAGGGAGTCACAGCCTTGGAAAGTGGCATTAGGACCCGAAGAACAAGCAGAAAGTTGCAGCCATACGCATTTTCTAGATGCCCTGGCCAGGTGTAGAAAGACAGAGGGAAGGAATTGACAACAGGAGGTTATAAGTGGATTGTGATCTCCCAATTGACTCGATACCTCTGCAGAAATATTGTGGGATATAGCGAGGAGTGTGATGCAGCCCTGAGCTCTGCATGCTAATCACTTTGAGGTGGATACCAGTCATGAGACACGTAGGCACATGCTGCATCTGTGGCTGGTATTGCCACCCAAGTGGACATTATGAATATCTGGGGATAGGACATCTCTGGGCTGCCACTTCTGTCTCTTTAACTCCACTGCCATAGCTTGAGGTGCTTCTCTCCCCAATTGCTGGTATTGTCACCTACCTAGGATACACTGCCCAATCCATAGAGCAGCAAACCATCCTAGTGGCTGTCACTGGACAGTGGGAACAGAGTTCTCTGACCTTTGCACTCATGGTCTCCAGGGCTCAGAGAACCCCAATTGGGCCAATTGGGGTTTTCAGAAGGATGATGACCTATAAGAGAAACCGGCAATGGCAGGCTGGAGGGGAGAGGCACTGTTTCCTAGTCTGTGTTCAGTGCTCCCAGGCCATCAGCCAAGGACTCCTACAAGCTCATAGGGAGCTAGACCTGCCTCCCATGATGATAGCCTCATCCTCCCTACTGCCCACAGTTATCCATGTGGTACCTTTGGAGAACATCTGGCTTGGTCCACAGTTAGGCTCATTCTTTCCTCTCCCTGATTGAGACAGTGATCCTTTGGGGTCATTGGAGTCCAGAGAGCAGAGCAGCATGCCAAGCTGCCACTCCACACCTTCCAGAAAGTGCCCAGCCCACATAGTAGTGTAAATAGCGTGAACTGTTCTGTTTAGCTGGATGAGGACAGGTACGTTGGGAAGGCAGCCTGTTGCCCTTACTCTGGCACAATTTCTAGTCTCTGCTGGGTCAGAAATGCTCAGAACCCAGACACCCTGTGCTTCTTGGGCAGTTGGGGGCCCAGTCAGGGCCTGCCTGGGTTGGCCAGCTACAGTTGCACACCTACCTACCTCTGATTCTTCCAGTCAGGATCAGAAGCCCCAGGTGCCTGTGAGTGGGAACAGCCCTGGAAGGATCTGGGACCCTTACACTCATTTCAAGGTCACCTCTCGGAGTCTGGGGGCCCTCTTTAGAGGCATGGAAGCCCAGTACCTTTGAGCCTTCTGCTGCCTCACATGGAAGAAGTGCACAGTTGGAGCTGTTGGCTCCTCATGCTTCTAGCTCAGCACCACCCTGGCAAGGCCCCATGTAATTATCTGTGACATGGTATACTTTCCCTTTCTATGTGAGGCTACATTTGTGTGAAGACAATAATTAGAGATAAAATCACAATTGGAAAATAAGCCCCGGCGAGTTAGAGGGCTGGGTAATGAGGGGTGATCGTGGGCTTCCCACCAGAAAGCCGCCTGTCCCTGAGGCTGCAAGCCAGCTGGCAGGGCTCCCAAGGGCATACTCCCCACACCCTGTCACAGGGAAGTGGCATGACTGCTCATAATCCAGATATCTAACCCTGGAAGACCCCCATTTCCCCCTATTCCTGAGGCAGGATCCCATTTTCCCACATGGAGGCAGGGAGTGAGTGGCCTAGAGTATCAGGAGAGCTTATTAAGAAGAAGCATTGCCATGTTGGGCTGTGAAGGTATGTAGGGATATTCAAGGTACAGTAGTGGGAAATGGGTTTTCTGTGCATACTAGAAGCCAGTGGAAGAAGGTGAAGGGAAGAATCCAGGATGCTTCCCTCCCTGCACCTTGGCCATGCTGTATCCAAAGCTGCTCATTGTGTCACTCATTCCCCTGAGCAGGGGTCATGATCCCCTCTTCCCAGGAAGCCCCTAGAGAAGGCTTGGGGCTCAGGAGCACCTTGTTCTGGTGACTCTCTTTCCTCTTGGCTATTCAGAAGCCAGTTAGGTAGATGCTACAACCCTAGTTCCCCCCACCTCTAAGGTGGGGCACGAGGCAGTGCTTGACATACAGCTATGCTCGGCACACTCCAGAAGTCACACTAGATGGCTATGACAGCATTATCTTAATATTTGATGTCTGAGAAATTAGCCCATGGTTACTGGTAACCCACTCCATTTCCTCCCAGTTCCTGAGGTAGGACACTATTTTTTTATAGGCTTCTTTCTCACGGTGCCTACTGTATAGGCCATGTACAGGTTGGAGAGTATGCATGAGTACAAGGCATGTACTCAGCATGTGAGTGGATATGTATAAGTGCATTGTGGGATATGGTTATGCACATAGCCATATAATAGTGAGTGTGACTGTAGTGTGAACATAGGAGTGAGGAGATGAGGCATGTGCCATCTCTGCCAGGCCCCAGCATGTCCTGTGAGGTCAGTTGGTGAGCATCTCATGGTTTGGCTTCACTGTTGGTTTAATGGCTACTAGGTTTGTTTGTCTGCTGGACTGTGATGGCATATGTAACTTTTCCTGTTGAGACTCCAATATTCCTTGTTCCTTACATGCTGAGCCATACAGAATTAGCCGAAAGGCTGGGCCTACCTGCCTGGAACACATTTGAGGATGCCCGCCATGCCCCTTCCTTCCCACCAGCCCTGCTCTTATTACATCCTTGGGCAGAACCTGGTTTCTTGTTCTCTGGGATCTCCTGAGGGGGAACATTGTTTCTGGGTCACTCTCATCTGCTTTGCTCTTGTGGCCTTGTCCTTCTGCAAGTGAGTCTTTAGGTTCACAGGAGCCCTTCCTCCTGGGGCAGGAGGCTCTTATCACCTGCCATACTGTCCCTCACCATTTCCCTTGCACCTATAGTCTTGTTTTGGGCACTGGATAGTTTTTGACCAGGTCTTAAGCACCTTCTTTGGCCAGTGCCACAGCCCATGTGGTGACTGAATTATGGATAGCAGAGTATGAATACCCTCACCCTCCTTGGTAGTTCTTTGCTCCCCAATTCAAAATCACAGGCACTCATGATGGATCAAAGACAACCAGAAAGAGGCACCAGAGCCTGTGTCAGGCCCCAGAGAGGGCCTCCCTGGCTAAGGTGCCCCACTACGGCCACCTCCCAGTCTGGTCTCTCACACGGTGGCCTGGGCTTCTTTCTATCATGAAAACTCAGCTTTGTGCTTATATACACTGGACCCCAGCTCCAACTGGGTTCTGAAACCATATCTCTGTTGTGACCTTACTCAAAACATGAGCTGTCTTTTCACACATTTATCTGTTTTGTGTTCATTTTTTCCCATTTATATAATACTGTCATGTTCATGTGCATGTGCATATATATGCACATGCACATACATGTGCATGTGTGTATGTGTTTTCTTCTCAATTTGCAAGAGCCCTTTGATTTAGTTGGGAAAACAATCTTTTGTGGAGAAGGGGATGACTGAGTCAAAAATGCTTCCTCCAGCTCTACTCTACCTTTTTATTCATCTCGCCCTGCACTGTTCTCATGGCTTCTGCTGTGGCTCATTCTACCGGGACAGTATCTGGACCTACCCTAAGTTAGAAATAGCAGTATCTGCTTCATGGGCTTGTGATCCTGATTCAGCTTTTCTTCCCACTAGCCATCAGGGGTCCCAGAGAGGACCCCCACTACCTCCTCCAGGTTGTCTAGCACTCATATGTGTCATTCTGGACACTGAGCCTCCTTCAGCTCCAAGCACCAGCCTCAAGATGGGTAGACTCCTCCATGGGGAGCATGTCTAGAGGCTAGGGCTGACAGGGCTCTAGGACACAGGTACAGAACACTATCCCTGCAGAAGTCTGCAGGTGAAGGGGTCTTGAGTAAGATTGTGTTAGAGGGCAGAGTAGCTTTGGACCCAGAGCATGTTGCCTCTTCAACTGAGGATGTAATTGGCCTAGAGGAAGGGTTCTGGTGACCTGGAAAAGGAGTAAGGGACCACAAAGACCTCAGGTTCCAGGAGGGATTTGGTTTTGGTGCAGCAAGCTCTCTTCCATGGAGCCATTCTGATCAATGATCAAGGTGGTTAATGGCCAGGATCTGACAGGTTTGGGAATTGCAAGTCAGGATGCAGAGCTTCCAAGTGAGGATGGGGTCCCTGCTCCCTAGGGTGGGCATGATGTAGTGCTGGGGCTGAGTCTGGCTCTCTCCCACAGGCCTGGTGAAGCTGGGAATCCACTGTGTCACCTGCCAGAAGGTTGCCATCAAAATTGTCAACCGTGAGAAGCTCAGTGAGTCGGTGCTGATGAAGGTGAGGCAGTGGACTGAGGTAGAAGGGTCACCACTTGAAGGGATATACCTAGGTATCTGGGACTAACATGGGTAGCCTCTGTCTACCCCTAACCCCAGTTGAACCCATGGGGTCCTGCCCATCCCTGCTGGAGCAACACCAGGGTGGTTCCTGGGCTATTTCATCCTTGGGAAGGGTTCCACTTGTCTTGACCCTGTTAGACTGCAGAACAGTCCCCAACGGGGAGTGGTGGTACTGGGCTGACATGCTGGAGCTACTGGCTGGGCCTCAGTTCTCTGGAGAGAATGAAGAAGTGCCCTTCTCTTCTGAGACCCCCTCCTTCCAGGACCAGGCTGTCCTGAAGAGGGCTGGATAAAGTACAGCTCCTGATGTGGAGAAACTGAGATACCTGAGTATAAGAGAAGAACAGCAGCTTAGTGGAGTGGAGGACTGTTGGCACGGGGCTGACCAGTTTTGAAGTGAAGATAGATACATTGGGTGGATATATTTCATGGCACAAGGGCCCTGAGATATAGGGCAGGGTTTTGGTGCTGTGGGCACTGAACACATAGGACTATATGGAGGTGGAAAGGCTTTGGGGTCAAGGAGGCCTATGAGAGATTAGTGTCTACCACAGTCTAGTGGTTTCTCACTGCCAGTGCCTGTGGGGCTGAGGAAGGCTGTGGGTAAAGCTATGCTCATCAGAATTCTAGACTTAAACTCAGAAACAGACCTAGGAGAGGCAACATGCCTCTTTAGGAGGCTCCTGAACAGACTCCACTTTACCTTTCAAGAACAGTGACAGCCTGGAGCCTATAGAAGAGGGGCCTATGTTCTTGTACAGGGCCTGCCACATTATTCTACAGCTGCATGTCTATGCACATGCAGCCCTTTATATACACACATAGCCCCCTACACATATACACAGGGCAGCAAGCACACTCACCTGCAGCTTTGTCCTGGTCCCCATTGCTAACTTCTGCAGAGCCCCTGCACAAAGCATTTTTCCTGGCATCTGCCCTCTGGCCTCTGGGATAGCAAAATCCAAGCTGCAGATATCTCTTCACTCTAGCTCAGCCCCAAATATAGTATTATAACCCTAGAAGACAATGCAGGTGGACCACTGGAGGGTCTGCTTGAGTGGGCTGTGGTTGGCTGCAGGGCAGTGACTGGGTTTCTCTGCAGGTGGAGCGAGAGATTGCCATCCTGAAGCTCATCGAGCACCCACATGTCCTGAAGCTGCATGACGTCTATGAAAACAAAAAATATTTGTAGGTATTGCTGGGGCTGGAGAGCTGGGGAGGCTGGGGTGGGTGGCTGCAGAGGCCCAGGCTGCTCTTGTTCTTGGAGAGCTGGCTGTGGCAGTGTTGCCAGCTGGCTAAGGAGGGGCTCTCAGCCCTAGCCACGGTAGACACAGTTTCCTTACCAGACCTGTGGCTGGAGCTCTTGGGGATCTCCAGGCTGTTAACTTGAGGCCAACAACAGGAAGGGCTTTCCTGAAGGATGACCTGGGATCTAGGGCCAGTACTGCTTGTTCCCTCCTACTATTGTCCCCTACTGAGTAGCCCCTCTATGAGGCTACATCAGTCTCCCAACTCCCACTGCCCCACAAGGCCCAGGCTCAGTGAGACAGACTGGGAAGAGGGTGGAGCTGTAGCTTGGCAGGGGCATTAGGAGGCCAGGGAGCAGGGCCATGAACTTCAGCACTGCATGGAGGCTGAGCCTGGCTGCTGTATTAGTCACTGTGACCAAACACCTGACAAGAAGCAGCTTGAGGGAAGAAGAGTTTATTTAGGCCCCTTTGAGAGCTGAGGATGTGTGGTGGGGGTGGGGAGCAGTGAGTGGGGCATCAGCCTCCACAAGCCTGGAGCCCTGGACCTCCATGAAGTCAGGAGGGAACTGGGGAGGGGCTCTGTTGAGGCAGTGCTGAGGCTCTGTTGCTGTGTCCCCCAATGCTGGTCCCGGTGTGGCTCTTTTGTAGGATCTGCCTTGGTTCCCCAACTCTTACTAGGTCCCACACAGCTTGCTCACAGGACTTAGGACCCCAGGCTAGCTGACTACTTCCAGTAGGCCACCACCCCAGCCTAGATTCCTGTCCAGTACCACTGATACTGGTCACCAAATGAAATGGCTCCCATCTGTTTCACTAGCTGTCTTTTGTTCTACCCTCAGAGGCCTTGTTTTCCTCAAGAGTTCAGTCTGAGCCCATCAGAGTCCATGCATACCCTTGGTTACCTCTTGAGTCCTATTATACAGCTAACATCCCAGGGGACTGAGACATAATCCCCCAGTTATGCACACTTCCCTCTAGAAACTAGTCCCCTCTGGTTCTACTGTACAGAAAAGACCCCAGGGGACTGACATCAAATGGGCAGGGAGGAGATGGCAGGCCTCATACCATTCTGTGGTTTCCACATCTGACCCTCTGCCCAGCTACAGGGGGTCCATATGATCTTCATTGGGACCCAGATGCCTGGTGTGAGAGCCACCAGGAGCCATGTCAGGTGTCCCACATGGGCCCTTGTTGGGGCTTTGCTCTGGGCCCTGCACCAGGCTTCTCTGACTAGGCAGCAGGAGGGCAGTCAGGGGCTATGTACCAGGCCATGATGCTGGCACTGATGTTCCCCTGCCCCATTCCACAGATACCTGGTGCTAGAACATGTATCCGGGGGAGAGCTGTTCGACTACCTGGTGAAGAAGGGACGGCTGACCCCCAAGGAGGCCCGCAAGTTCTTCCGGCAGATCATCTCTGCACTGGACTTCTGCCACAGCCACTCCATATGGTGCGAGCCAGGCCAGGCCGGGTCAGACCTGCAAATCAAGAGGGCAGTGGGGTTCCTATGGGATTCATCTAGGAGGCCTTGCAAGGCCTCCAGGATCTCACCCAGGCTTCATCCCTGTGGAGGGCAGGAGGACACCTCATCTCTGTCACCTAGGCCAGGAAGGCCACTTAGTATTAGCTACCTGTGTATTATCTGCCTAGGCTGTCACTGGCCTGTCCCGCTAGCAATTTGGAAAGGGGAGCAGTCCCCCTCAAAGGTTGGAGTGGAGACATGGGTGCAGGGCCACACTCAGGCTCACCTGGACCTTCCTCCCCAGCCATAGAGACTTGAAGCCAGAGAACCTGCTACTGGATGAGAGGAACAACATCCGTATTGCAGACTTTGGCATGGCATCCCTGCAGGTGGGAGACAGCCTGCTGGAGACCAGCTGTGGGTGAGTGAGTGGTGCCCTACAGGCCAATGGCATAGCCTTGGGGGCAGGCACTGCAGCCACTGCTGCCCAGACTGGACAGGCTTTAAGACTGGCCTGTGGCTGCAGAGCTACAGGACATTCTGGTGGGAAGCCCAAGGGCTGGCTTTCTTAGCACTAGAGCTGGGCTGAGGGCAGAAGGCAGGACTCTGTCCTTATAGTAGGTTTGTGATAGGATCCTTTGTCTGACACCAGTATCTCCTTTCAGTGGTGGGAGCTGGGGAAGGTTTCATTGGCATTCTCTCCTCAGTCTGGATAAGGCTCCAGACCTCCATCCCCTACCAGAGCATACAGGGTATTTAGGTTGGGGGGACTTGGACTCAAAGCCATCCACCTCCTGGGACCAGCCCAGTCATGGCCCTTGACCTTACATACAGGCTTCTTAGGGCAGGGCTCATATGGAGAAAGCCTCAGGGTGGGTATAAGTGCATGGGCTATGCATTCTAGCCTCCTGCCCCCTGACCTGCTGTTTTGCCCTTAGATCGCCACACTACGCCTGTCCGGAAGTGATTCGGGTAAGCAGCCACCAGGGTCCCTGTGGTGGAAGGGCCCCTTATCCTGCTACCACTGGATAAGACACAGCTCAAATGCCTTCCCTCAGACCCACTCCTCCACTAGAAACCCACACCCTGCACACTGCCAATGCCTGGCATTGCCCTCCTCCCACAGGGTGAGAAGTATGATGGCCGCAAGGCAGATGTATGGAGCTGTGGTGTGATCCTGTTCGCCTTGCTGGTGGTGAGCCCCATTTGCCTCACCTTTTTGTTCCGCTTCCCCCAGTTCCTATATCCTCTCCCCATCCCCTCCTCCTATGCTGTCTACCCTTGATGAGTGCTGTTCTGCCCGCCCACAGGGGGCTCTGCCTTTCGACGATGACAACCTGCGGCAGCTGCTGGAGAAGGTCAAGCGTGGCGTGTTCCACATGCCACACTTTATTCCGCCAGACTGCCAGAGTCTCCTGCGTGGCATGATTGAGGTGGATGCAGCTCGGCGCCTCACGGTGCGTCCTGCCCACCCCTTTGCCCTAGCCAGAACTTGGGTGCCCATGGGGAACCAGGCCCTTTTGCATTTATGTTGTCCCTTCTTCACATCATCTGGGCCTGTCCCTTCCTTAGACAGCCCTGTACTGGTGGGGTCAAGCTTCCATCTCTAGCACTTGCTCCTGGGTGCGTTAGGGAGAAAGTGTCCCTGAGGGTGGAGCTTCCCACCTGTGCCTGTGTGTGTTGTAGGCACACTGCATGCACAGCCATGTGGGTCTGTGTTGTGCCAGATGGATGTGCTCAAGTATGGGTCCATGTATGCCAGCTAGCATGTGTGCCCAGGAATGTGGGGGGGTGGGGGAGTGTGTACCCAGCTGTGTGTGAGACTGTGTCCAGCTGCACATAGGGTGAGTGCTCATGTATGTGCTACCTATGTATATATTTGTGTGTGTACCCAAGTTTGTGCTGGGGGCTGTGACTGGCTATTGTTGGGGAGAGTATATGTCTAGCTTGGGAAGTATGTGCCCAGCTGTGTGCAGGGTCTTCAGGTGTCACCTATACACAGCAATATGTGGGTGCAGGTGTGTGTATGTGGCTGTGTCCAGCTGCATGTAAGTTGAATGCCCATGTGTGTATTATCTGTACATAGCTTTGTGTGTGCCCAGGTGTCCCGGGCATGTGTCCAGATCTTACAGGCACATATGTGGTAGGTAGCAGGCCTGAACCTATAAGTGATTGGTTCAGGTGAGCGCTGGAGGGTTTGCCCCTTTTTTTGCCATCCTGTCCTTCTGACATTCTTGTGGCATGCCTCCTGGCAATGTGAGCCTCAGAGCTCCATCAGCTACAGGGTGGGTAAAGGTGTGAGAGAAGCCCCAGCAGTTTGTTTTGGACCACTCAGCATCTGCCAATATAAAGGAAGCAAGAGGCCTGGTGGGCTGGCCTTTCCTAGGAGAGGTATCATCTGGCCCCTTCCCCAAAGCAAGCTATCCCTGTCTCTGAGTTAGGATGGAGAGAAAGGTGTAGTGGGCTCCCCCAGCCTCCTGCCCACACCTGCACCCAGCCCCTCCCAACCGTGGCTTTGCCTCCTGGACTGGTTCCTCGATCCTGCCGTTCTTATCTGGGAGGGCCCAACTAGGCAGGACAGGTGCCCCAGGGTGCTGCTTGTTTCCTTGACTCTCTTCTCCCTGGACCCCTGTCCCCCAGCCTTTCCTTCCCTGGCTTTATTTTCTCTGCACCTGGGGTGGGGGCAGGGGTAGGGGTGCTGGCCTGGGCCTCTGGGAATGCAGCCCCTGCCCTGCCTTTTCCCATTCTCCTGCTCTGGCCCCCAACCCCCTAACGTGGACGCCCCCTGGTACTAACCCCCTGTTTCTCTTTCCTTGTAGCTAGAGCACATTCAGAAACACATATGGTATATGTAAGTAGCTTCTCTGCCCACTAACGCCTGCTTTGCCTGTTGCTGTGGCCTGCAGGGCCTGTTAGGAATGGGGGAGGGTGCCAGTCAGCTCGGGGGGGCTGCCCTAGCCTCACTCTCCACTTCCCTGAGCAGCTGTTGCAGGATACAGGTCTATAGGGCTGGGTGCAGGGACAGCAGCAGGACTTGGGCTCATGTGAGGGTGGACTTCCCACTCTCCTGGCCACCTCAGGGTGGGTGGAATGGTTTCAGGATAGGCCAGGAATGAGTGACTGCTGCTGGGTCCCCTGTCATCCACAGAGGTGGCAAGAATGAGCCAGAGCCAGAACAGCCCATCCCACGCAAGGTACAGATCCGCTCACTGCCCAGCCTGGAAGACATCGACCCTGATGTGCTGGATAGCATGCATTCGCTGGGCTGCTTCCGAGACCGCAACAAGTTGCTGCAGGACCTGCTTTCTGAAGAGTATGTTGGGGAGGAGTAGGGCTGGTTTAGTCACTGGACTCCATGCCTAAAGCTCTAGTTTTTCTAGGGGGCATCCCTGTTGCTCCCTGTGGACCATTCAAGGCAGGTGGCCATAGCCAGAGTCCCTGAAGGACCACTGACAGGCACCCCATGTCACCACATTACCACCCTCTTGGTACCTCTCGCCTGCTGCAGGGAGAACCAGGAAAAGATGATCTATTTCCTCCTCCTGGACCGGAAAGAACGGTATCCCAGCCATGAGGATGAGGACCTGCCCCCCAGGAACGAGATAGGTACAAAGCTTCCAGCCCACCCTATGCCCCTTATGCCTGACTCTTGGCCCAGCCTGACCCCAGTCTGCACACAGACCCTCCTCGGAAGCGTGTGGACTCCCCAATGCTGAACCGGCACGGCAAACGGCGTCCTGAGCGCAAGTCCATGGAAGTACTCAGTGTGACAGATGGTGGCTCCCCAGTGCCTGCGCGGAGAGCCATTGAGATGGCCCAGCATGGCCAGAGGTATGTGCCTGCCCTGGGGGCCCAAGCCTCCCTCCTGTTGCCCTGGCAAGGGCAGCATCAGGTTCTTAGCCTATTACCCTTAGTCTGGCCTTGCTTGTCTCTGCTCTCTTGCCCTGGGATCTGGACTGAGGCCATTGGACTGAGCTGGAGTTCACTGTGCTAAGCATGCTGGCTGGCTGCATGGGCTAAGCTGGGCTGCACTACACTGAGCTGACTAAGCTGGACTGGACTGAATTGAACTGGACTGGACTGGGTTAGGCCAAGTTGGACTGTACTTAACTGCACTGGGTTGAGATGGACTAGACTCAACTGGACTTGGCTGAATTGGGCTAGATTGTGCTGAAATGGACTGGGGTAAACTGGGATGGACTGGACCGAGCTGTACTGGCCTGGACTAAGCTAGACTGGGCTGGACTGAATTGGTCTGTCTGGTCTGAGCTGTCCTAGACTAAACTGGACTGGCTGAGCTGATCTGGGCTGAGCAGCACTGGACTGGAATGAACTGGTCTGTGCTGATGTGGCCTGGACTAAGCTGGTCTGGCCTATACTAATCTGGGCTGTCCTATGCTGGATTGTATTGGGTAGGACTGAACTAGACTGGACTGGACTTAGCTGGACTGGACAAAATTGAATTGGGATGGACTGGACTAAGCTGGGATGGGCTGTACTTGGCTGGTCTGTTTTTGATTGAGCTGGGCTGTGATATGATACAGCTTTGTTCAGAGCCCCTTGCTCAGCAGGCTTGTCCCTCCCTGGTGCTTGGCTGTCTCTGATCTGGATTGAGCTGGGCTGTGGTGTGGTGCAGCTTTGTTCAGGGCCCCCAGCCCAGCAGGCTTGTCCCTCCCTGGTGCCTGGCCATCTCCAGTGATGGCCAGTAGCAATGTTATGAGCAGGATGTACAATTCAGGAGAGTGATGAGTAGAAGGGCACCTAGAGCCTGCAAGCCTGCCCTGGCTGAGTGGAGCTCCCTAACAGGCAGGGGTCTTGGTCATCTGGGAGCAGACCTGGAGCTGGGAGATCCCACAGGCCCTGCCAGCAGAGATCAGCATTGTACTCTGCACACAGCACCCATTGCTCATTCTTCCTGCTGGGAGCTTAGGTGCTAAAGCAGGCCAGGTCTGCCCCTGAATTTGTCAGGAACTGGGAGCCATGAGGTGGCTAGATAGTCATCAAGATAGCACTTCCTCTGCCTTGACTCTAGTGTGCTGGTATTTCTGCCCCACTAGATCCTCCCCATGGATCCAGGCTGGTTCATGCTCCAGCCTCAAAGTTTCACTCCTTGAGAAACTTCTTCCAACTTTCCAGCCAACCATGGCCCACAGTCCCTCTGCTTCTGGCAACAAGGCAGGACAGCAAGGGTCCCTCTTGGCCATGTTCTGACCTAACCCTTCTCTGGGATTCTGCCTCTTGTGGATATGCTTGACCTCAGCAGGAATTTTCCAGTAGCTCTAGTGCATACCATCTAATCAAGAGATGGTTGCCTCTCCCTGTCCTCTCTTGAGGGTAGCTGATGGTCAGTGCTCAGCCCTTCCAGCATCTAAAGCCTGAGTGAGCTTCCTTGGCTTACAATACAGCTTCCAGGTCTAGGTGCTGCAGGGTGGGCCCATCTATGGGGTGGTGGCTGTCACCAGGGAAATCTGGAAGTCCCTTTGTCCTGGCACATCTAGCCTGCTTCTGCTCTGATTTTGCCACTTGACACTGGGCTCTGATGGGACCACTGGTTTGGACAAGGGATCCGTGGCTGGTGGTGAGTCTAGACATCTCTAAGCTTGGCTACTTCCCTACCCAGCAGATCACCCAGGGCAGGCTATGCTGTGGCTCCTGTCCCCTTCCTCTCTCTTCATCTCCGTACAATGGCCTGGGGTTGGCGGGCCATGCTTGGAGGGCTTGCTTGGTGTGGCCAGGCAGCACATGGCCCAGCAGCTGATCTGCGTGCGTGTGGCCAGGGCAGTAACTCTGTTTTCTCGCTTTGTTCCTGCTATAGTAAAGCAGTGTTCAGTAAAAGCCTGGATATCGCTGAAGCCCATCCCCAATTCAGCAAAGAAGACAGGTATACACCCTGCCCATCCATCTCGTGCTCTCAGCCCCAGATATAGGACTCCTGTCTGAACCGGGCAGACAGAGGTGGGCCTGGAGGCAGGGCTTACTGACAGACACTCACACTTCTCCTTTCTGGGGATGGAACCATCAAGCAGGCCAAGGGAAGAGCCTGGCCTGGACAACTATGAGGAGGCAAGGAGGGGTGGGGTTGCTGAGGCAAGGCCCATGGCCAGCCCAAAGCAGAGGCCCACATACTTAAGATTTGCATAGGCCCAGGACAGGGGCACCACCCTGCACCCTGCAGACATGCTTTATATTTGCAGGCCTGCCACCCCCTGCCACTCCTTTGTCCAGATGGCCAGTTTAGATGAAGTGGCTAAGTGTTCTATACTCCTAGCAGGTGGCAGCAGGCCAGTAACAGCTGCTGCACATTCATGCTGATAATTGGCCGGGCCACATCCTGTTGAGCTGCACACTGCCTAGTACCTGCCTGTGCCCCTTCCTTTTGCCCACCTGGCTGTCCTCGGGGCTAGAGTCATCTTTCCTACCTTGGACAAAATGCAGCACAACTCCAGCATTGCTGGACAGAGGAGAGGTTGCTGTGGCTCCCATGCTCGTCTCAGCTTCCCTTCTTCTTCCCTTGGGTCCAGCAGTGTGCTCCTATTTGGCATAGTGGGATCAAAGGCCTAGGCCTTACTGCTTGTAGCTGCATCCCCTCTCCCCTGTCTCCTGGTATGACCATCTCCATCTTCTCAGGGCCTGTCTCCTAGGTGTACACCTGGACCTTTGTCCCAGTGAGGAGCCCTGGCATGCTGACCTAGGCATGCTGCTCTGGCCATGGGTCTCTATTGTTCCTCAGGCTCCTTTAGCAGTAGGTAGAGATCCTTGTAGGTCATGGACACAAGGCTCTGATCAAAGGGCCTTTAGGAGCTGTCAAGGAGCCAACAGAGATTGGAGTTACCCAGGTGGGAACCAGAGACCCATTGTGTCTAGTCTGGCTGGTGGTGGGCAGGCCAGGGCAGTGCAAGCTGATCTAGTGCTCTTCTGTCCTCTTTTCTCCTGTGGCTGCACCCCACTCCCACTTCTCCCTCTAAAAATGGCAGGTCTCACTGCCAGGGAAAAGCTGTATTTTTGTGTCCTTTGTCATTGTGAGCTGGATGAAAGGCCTGGTCTCCGACCTTCAGGGAAGCTATGCAACACCTGTGTTGCAATGGACACACAGGGCTAGCACCTGCCTTCAACTACTTGCAGGCTAGGTCTTCAGCCCAGTTGGGTAATAGAGAGTGAAGATGAAGACTGTGGGCTGGCCCTGGGCTTCTCTTGTGGGTAGCTAAGGATGTGAAAGGACTGGGCAAATGCCCAGGTAGTGAACCACATGCTGAATACTGTACAGTATAGCCTTGGAGAGGCTGGACTTGGGTGCCAGGATCACGGAATGCATGAGGCTGGATCTAGTCCACAGGAATACCCCCATAGTGTGTCCTTGCACCTCTGTCCACAGTGTCTGTGGGCTTTTGTTGAGAGCCCTGTACCTTTTCATGTGTCTGGTCTGGGGTTTCTGGTGGGTGGCTTCTCTGTGTGGGGAGGAGTTCCAGGGACCCTGGCTGCATACTGGGTGGTAATTGCCAAGGTCTGCAGGATGACCCCTGACACAGCTGTGCTTCAGAGACCTTCCTGGGCATGGTAAGAGCCTTGGAGCTCTGGGCCAGGACTCCAGGCCTCCTGAAAAGGCCACCTTGGGGACAGGATCTGGGAGCCCTCTCCTGCTGACTCAGCTCTCTGCTTTGTACCCTCAGGTCTCGATCCATCAGTGGCGCCTCCTCAGGCCTTTCTACAAGTCCACTCAGCAGTCCTCGGGTGAGTGACTACCCCACCTGAGCCTTGGGTTACAGGGTTAGCCTCAAGAAATAAAAAAGGAACCCTAGCCAGAGTGCCAGGGGTGGAGAGCAGGGCCTCCACAGACTAGAAAGAAGCCCCCCTCCCTGCCTGGCACACAGATCTCCTTTGTGGGTATCCTTCTGGCTGCTGCACTGCTGCTGGGCTCTGGCTAACTGCATGTTCTTTTGTTTTGTGTTGTCCGTTTTCTCGTGTGTCACTTGTTTTCTTTTGTGGCAAACCCTCCCCTTGCCTGCCCCTTCCCTCTGGTCCTGCTTGGGGTCCTGCTTGAATGCTTTGCTGGTCCTGGCTGCTGTGTATGCATGTGGGTGGGGTGGGCATGGGCTCCACTTTGTGGTAACCCCTCCTGACCCTACTCTGCGTCACTGTAGCCTGTTAGGAAGTTCGTCCTACCCCCTCTGCCCCCTGAGCTCCCCTATGTGGTCTGTCCCCCGGCCACCTCCTCGGAGCCCGAAGCTTGTCGGAGCGCCTTGTGGCCCGGACACATCCTCTCTCCACAGGCCGCCTTGCGGCCCAACCCCAAGACTCAGACTTTGCCGTGCAAGGCCAAGCTGACTGACAAGCCGCTGCAGGGCACCAAGTCCAACCCGCTCCCAGTCTGCACCCAGACCCGGCCTCCTGGAGCCAGCCTTGGTCCTCCACTGGCCCTGTCCCCTGGACCCCCTACCCTGCCGGCCCCTGCCCGGCTCTTGCCAACTGGAACTGAACCAAACACCAAATCTGTCCCCACCATACAGGTGACCCCTCACCCCTCACCAAGGGGTAGTCCCCTTCCTACCCCCAAAGGGACGCCTGTCCACACGCCAAAGGAGAGCCCAGCTGGCACACCCAACCCCACACCACCATCCAGCCCTAGTGTTGGAGGGGTGCCTTGGCGGACAAGACTCAACTCCATCAAGAACAGCTTCCTGGGCTCACCTCGCTTCCACCGCCGGAAACTGCAAGGTTAGCACTGATGTGGGGCTGGGTAGGTGGGGAGTCCTGCACTGCTCCGATGGACATGCCTGCACCTAGCAGGCCTGTGGGCCTCTCTACAAGCACTGGCCTCTGAGTCTGCCCTGTACCCCGTCTTGTCCCAAGCCCCATTCTATCATCTTCTGGGCAGCAGCTATATTCAGCTAGGCCTGTTGGGTGGTCAGGAAGTCTACAGGTCCTGGGCTGTGCTGGGCCCCCGTTTCTATGCTCAGTTGGGGTCTGGAGAGGCACAATGGGATTTCAGCACTAGAGCATGGACAGTGCCCTGAGCTGGGGCAAAATACGGGCATGGTCCTGAGACTCAAACCTGCAGCACTCACCAACCTTGCCCTTGTCCTTTCCTGTGCACAGTTCCCACGCCAGAGGAGATGTCCAACCTGACCCCAGAGTCCTCTCCAGAGTAAGTGGCTTTGCTTGAGGCTGGTGAGAGAGGGATCTAGGATCATTCTCACTTGGCAGGGGATAACCACCTGAGGGCTTTTGGTTCCTGGCCCCTTGGGCCTGACTCAGCCCATGAGTCTTTATGAACTTTAGGTCCTGTCCACATGAGGAATGCCAATGGTGGGACATGTCCTAACTCTGCTCAGAGGAATCTGAGGTTGGCTAGGGGCAAATGAGTGTTCCTGGGCTTCCCAGGAGTCTAAGGGATCACAGGGATGGTTTGGACACAAAGAAAAACAGAGTTGTGCTGAGGAGGAAGGACAGCTACAAGGTATAAGGCTCAGGTAAAGTGCCAGTAGCCTGGCCTGCTTGGGGTGGGGGTGTTGGCAGAGGCCTGGGATGGACAGAGTACCTCTGGCCCTCAGCTGGAGGGATGGGAATGTAAGTGGGTTGGATGCACCCACCCTGCAGATGCTGAGTCCCTGTGTTGTGTGGCTTCTCTGTGTCCTTCACAGTGGCCTTCCAGTAATCCCTTCCTTGGTAGCTACAAGTTTAAAAGTAAGAAAATGTCATATGACCGGGGCAGGGATTAGGGGAAATACCAGCAAAGTGCATTGCATCATTGTAGCTGTGTAACCTCACAGAGTGGGCCAGACAAGAGGAACGGCCTCAATTGTGTTGCCAGCACTCAGTGAGGACCTGTGGGAGGTTGCTTGCTCTGTGTTAAACCCACTGAGAACACATCTGCAGAGGTACATGTTGTGCAGGCTTTTTGTCCAGGTGGAGGCCAGAGGCCAAAGCTCACGATAGCTGCACCGAGGCTCTGGGGGGCAAAGGACCATTTTTGCCTAGGTTAGACCTTTATGTTGCTCTGATCAATGCTTTTGAAGATCTACTTATACTTTTTTTTAGAAAAGTAAAAAAATCTGTGACAGTAGCTTGAGGCCAGTGAGAAAGCCTTGGCATTCCACCTTGATCAAGATCCTTTGGAGGCTTTGCTCCTTCCCCAAACCCTGCACAGTGGCCCAGAAGGTCTTGGTACCCTCATCTTCTGTCTCCCAGCTGCCACTGGCCCCTCATTGGTAATAACTCCCACAGAACCATAACCAGGAGAGGAGAGGTATCTCAGGAACTGGTTCCCTTAGTTATCTATGATGCCAGGCCAACCAGCTAGAAGCTATGGAAGCTGCAGCAGTCTATAGAGTTCACCCCTCCAGAGCTTTTCTCTTTAGTGCCTTCAGCTGGTTAGCTGGGGCCCACCAAGCTGAAAGGTTTTTGTCCACCAACCTAGGCCCTTCTCATGCACCTTCCTGTCCCGCACCCAGAATTCCATGGGCACAAGGCCTAGCAATATGGACACCAGAGCTCTAGAATGGGCTGTGTCACCCTGTGCTATACAATCCACTCTGACCCTCTGGCTTTTTTTAAACATGGCCATGTCTCACATGCCATACCAGCCAAGTGTTTCTGCTTGCATCTGTGATTTTCAGCCAGAAACTCTACTTGTGTTTTATAGAACCTCTTGCCTGCTTCGAAATAGCCTGAGCTTTGCTGGTCTCTAGGCCCAGGCATGGGCTTTGGGTACAGGTGGGGCAAGGGCCTATACCAGGGGCCTGTACACATAGGATTGAACAGGAGTGACAGTGGAAGCACAGAGAGGCTGGGGTCTATGTCTGCCACAGAGGCAAAAGAACCACCCCAGAAATGAACAAGAAGGGGGAAGTCACACAGACAGGAAACCCTACACTTAGCCTAGGTTAACAGAGGCTGGGTGCTGCCCTGCACAGATACTCTCGTTTATGCGGGCCTCATGCCAGCCCTATCCCAGAACACCTGTGTGGCTGCCGTGGCCACTTCCCCAGCTTCTAGCCTCTCTGAGTCACTGGTGGAGGAATGCAACTGATGGGGGGGGGGGTAACTGTGCCCTCACTGCAGCTACACCAGGCAGCCAGAAGTCTGCCTGGCTATATTGACTGGAAGTTACCATGAGACAGTCTGCAGCTCAGCCTTACCACAGGCTTTCTGGAACAGGCATCTAGCAATGACTTCACTGGACATTCTGCTTTCTAGTCTCAAGGCTGCAAGCCAAGTGGTCTAGAGGGCTAGGAAAGAATCTCTTCCAATTGTCCGTGGTGGTAGATTGGGTTGGGGTCTCTGCAGCTGTTGGTGGAAAGACTGTCAACAAGGTATCAAAGGCTTCAGCTGTGTACATGTATAGAAAAGAATGGGTGGGACCCCACAAACGAGGCTGGGAAGCTTGACATCTGCCTTCTACCCCTTGGACTGACATTTCTAGCCCCTGGAGCATTGTACTTCAGAGTATACACAATTTAAGAGATGGTGTGTGCAGTGTAGAGGGTTGCAGTGGGGCTGGAGTGGTACTGGTGTGTCCTAGCCAGATAGCTGAGGCCAGCTGGGCAGCAGTGTTGTGGTGGCCAAGAACTATGTTAGGCTACAGTGGGAAGAAAAAAATTCCTGTAGTCAGGTGGGTAATGTGTGCTAGACCTGGATGAGGCTGTGCTGTGGGAGCTCTGGGCAGGTCCTTCCCTAACTGGCCTTGAGGATCTGCCAGGGATCTTACTCCACCAGCTGAGGTGTGGGGCCACATAATCTTTACCTGACCCCCTTAGAGTCTCACAAGATTCTGTAGCACACAACAGCTTGAAGACTGGGAACATTCAAGCAGTCTTCTCCAAAATTTAGGGACCCAAATGGAGGGTGCGACTTAGGCACTCTCTCCTTTCCCTTGCCCTACACAGTGGAATGTCCAGCAAGTATCACTCAGATATCTCTGTGGGAGTTGAGGACTTGTGGTTGGGTGTGTGTTGGAATGAAATTTATAGTTAAGGACATATGATTGGGGTTAGGGTTGTAGTGTGAAGGTTGGGACAAGGGTTCCAGGTTAAAGACATAGGGTCTGGGTTAGTGATATGGGGTTCATTCAGGCTGGGCGTATAGGTCTAGGTTTATGGATTTTGGGGTAAGGTTAGGAGTTATGGTTGTGGAAGTTTAGTTAGAGTTAAGGATTTTGGTTTATGGTTACAGTAAGAGGCATTTGGTTAGGTTTTGTCCTGATTGTGGGGTAAATTTAGAGTTGGGGATCACCCTTATTGGAATGTGGGGTTAGGGAGTGAGTGTGGTCAGGTTAGCCTCAGAGCCACATGGCCGGTTTGGGATGTGGGGAGCACCAGCACTGCTCTGCAGTGAGTGCTCTACTGCCGCAGCCCCTATGGAGGTTACAGGAGTAGATCAGGCACCACACCCCCATAATCACAGCCTCTGCTCTGCCTAGGCTGGCCAAGAAATCGTGGTTTGGGAACTTCATCAACCTGGAGAAGGAGGAGCAGATCTTTGTGGTGATCAAGGACAAGCCCCTGAGCTCCATCAAGGCTGATATCGTTCATGCCTTCCTGTCGGTGAGGTCACGGCAGAGCCAGGTGGACACCCTCACCCATGGGCCCAGCCTCCAGGCAGGCCACAGGATCTCTCATTCACGCTAACTCTGGACACCCACCTGTCCTTATGTTCTTCTGCCTGGATCACCACTGTCTACCCAGGCCTTCAACCTGCTGGGATCTGCACAGCACCTCTGGGAGTGGGGAGCTGCCTATGGCTGGGGTGTGCTGGTCTCCAGGTGAAAGCTCCCTGAGACTGAGGGGGAAGCACAGGTGGCCACATGAATCAAGAAGAGGCTGTGACCCTGAGGGATCTGTGTGGGCTTTGATAACACCCAGCTAACATCTTGAGGCCCAGAGTCTGTATCCCACCCTACTTCTTTATTTGAAGTCTGTGACCCCCTGTGGCCTCCCAGCCTGCCTGCAGAGGCTACAGCACGGGGCATCTCTAGGTTCTGAGAAGCAGAAAGGCACACAAAGACTGGAGTTGAGACCTTTCAGCCAGGACATGAACTCCCAAAGTGCCCTCAGAATTGATCCTGCCCCTCCTGCTCCCTGTGTTGGGGCTGCCTTATGTTGGGCCAGGCCTCTCTGGGACTTTCCTCAGGTTGTACCTCCCACCCCAGGGACTCAATATGCTGACTTTTGGCCCAGAGGAATCACCTCTCCCATGGTTTTCTATCAGGTGCCTGCTTTGTTCCAAGATAGGCCCTGCTCCAGGGTGCCCTTGCTTCACTGGACATTCTGCCCTGGAGTCCTTCGAGCTACCATATTTGTGGCTATAGCTGAAGGATTTCCTTGGTGCTCCGGGGACAGCTGAGAATGTCTGCTAGAGGTCTCAAGCCAGGAAAGGTCATTCCCAATAGAACTGTCACACGAGGTTGGCCAGACTCTTGTTCTGCTTTGTCTCTTAGCATTCCTATCCTTTGATCTGGAATTGTCTCCTCTTCACCCCCATCCATTACATCCCTTTACAAGGTCCCTGGGTCCAAGGCCAGCCTGGGGCCCACATCCACTTCCCCATGGTAGCTAGTCCCTTATGGTGGGATGACCCTGTCTGTTTTCTAGTTTTGCTAAGTCCATGTGATCATCCCTCGGTACTGTGGACTCACAGTCTCCCACATCACAGAAGGCTCATAGCTTTCCTGACTATTGCTGTGATGCCCCTCCATTCCTGCCTCTGACTCAGGGTTCTAAGACCATCTAGTCCCTTCCAGTTTAGGGTTCTTTGTGGGAAACCCAGGGTAATGGTTAGCTACCACTGAGTTTGTAAGTAGCTGAGCTGAGCTGGCTGAGCTCCAAAGTGAGTTTCTCTCTGTTAGTCTTCTGTGTCATACTTGGTTCTCAATGAGATGGCTTGAGGGTTGGGTTTGTGTCTAGTGCCCAGGTAGTGCTGGCTCTTCTGAGGCTACCTCCCCAGAAGGCCAGGAGTGGGCTAGTGGGGCCTGCTGTTAGGCTGTGCTCATGTCCAACCTGTGCACACTGCAGATCCCCAGCCTCAGCCACAGCGTTATCTCCCAGACAAGCTTCCGGGCCGAATACAAAGCAACAGGGGGCCCGGCAGTGTTCCAGAAGCCAGTCAAGTTCCAAGTGGATATCACTTACACTGAGGGTGGAGAGGCCCAGAAAGAGAATGGCATCTACTCAGTCACATTCACTTTGCTCTCAGGTAAGCCAGCTCACTTGATGGGTGTGTTTCACCCTTACTGGTCCTGCCAGTGCTCTGACTTGCCAGTCTTCCCTCAGGCCCCAGTCGCCGCTTCAAGAGGGTGGTGGAGACCATCCAGGCCCAGCTGCTGAGCACCCATGACCAGTCATCAGCCCAGCACCTGTCAGGTGAGGTGGGGGCTTGGCACAGCATCTGTGGCTAGTGCTGCTTGGATGGGAGGTATGAGGACTAAGATGGCCTCCTACTCTGACGGATGCCCACCTCCCTGCCCCGAGCAGTGCTGCACCACTCAGGGAGCAGGGCCCCTCCCCGGGCATGGTGGGCTGCATCACACTGAAAGGCGCCTCTTGTCCACCGTAGAACCACCCCCGCCAGCGCCAGGACTAAGCTGGGGTGCTGGGCTTAAGGGCCAGAAGGTGGCCACCAGCTACGAGAGTAGCCTCTGACGCTGGCAGGTAAGGTGTCCGGCCTGCTGCCGGGGAGGGGAGGGGCTGCGGGCAGGGCCTTTTGCAAGAGCCAGGCTTGCTCTAAGAGGGGCACCCTGTGCCCACTCATCTGGCCTGGCTCTGGACAGGCCTGCAGGCTCAGCACCCGGGCAGCTGGACATGAGGGCAGCCTGAGCAGGCTCTGGGAGTAGGACCCAAGGCCTTGATCCTTGGGGCTCCCTCTGTAGCACCCTATGAGGGCTGGGGCTCCCTGTCTCATGCCACTAACCACCAGAGCTCTGCCTTAAGCAGGGTGGGGCTAAGGCTCAGGTTCCAGCAGGGTGCTCAAGAAGGGCATCTGGGCTGCTGATCCCTATGCATAGGCACACACATGGGACCCATGTGTCAGAGTAATAGCAAGGATATAGTCTGGGCTACCTTTAGCAAAGGGACAGGCTGATGGTGTATGCATGGGACTGCTTAGACACTTGAGAAGTCTGCTGGAAGAGATGAGATGTGACTCAAGGCCAGCTTCTCTGAGTCCTATTCCCAGGTTACTGTCTGCACAGCTGGGACCTGCTCGGGTCCCTTCTTATATGTGTGTCTAGGTCCTTTCCACCTGTCCCGCATCCTCATTCCATCCTCATTCCATTGCTTGTAGATGTGCTCCCAACAAGGGCCTTGTCACCCCCTGCCAGGTGGGGGTGGCGCCCCCAGCAGTCTTGGGTTCATTCAGCTGCCCACTCTTCTTGGGAGAGAGTGAGCAGGCAGGACCAGGTGCTCCTGTGGGCAGTATACTTCAGCCTTGTCTTTGTGGGGCTTTAGGCTTCCTTCTTGGAAAGAGGAAAACAGGCTGGAAAGTAGCAGCAGTAGTGGGAATCTAAGGGCAAGGAAGGACAGGCAGTAGCTAAGGTGGGCCAAGACTGTTTAAGGCAAGTGAAGCCAGGGTCTAGCATGCTGCTCACAATGACCACTCAGACGTCGCAGCCCTCTTGTACTCCTGAGTATTAGACAGTTCTCCATGCCCTATCCTATGAGATGTTCTGTCATACCCCCAACCAATGCCATGTCCCAGGTGTTGCAGGGAATATGGTGGGTATGGACTGTGCACAGGAATCACCCACCAGTTCTACTTAGTCAACCCTGGCAGTGCTGGAGCCTGCCATTGAGACTGTTGGGTACCCACCCGCTCTTGGATCTCAGCCTTGTCCCTCTGATGCCTTCCCATAGCATCCCTGCGTCCTGGGCCCTTGTGTAGTAAGTTTGGCTCCACAGACCCTGATGAAGGTAGGCAGAATTACAGACCTCCAGGATACCTGGGGGCCATCCAGACAGGTAGCCCACTTAGGGAGAGGAGGCTGGGAACCTCCAATGAGTAGGCCAAGTGGACACACCCCACACAGGTCTCCTTCTGATGTCAGCAGACCCAGCATAGTGGGAGAAGTAGTGGTAAATGGGAGTTAGTGGGTGGTGAAGTGCAGGCACTGTGTAGGGTGCCTGTTTGATCATGTTACAGCAAGAGGTTTATTCAGCCAAGGGGAGAAAGGCCTACCAGGGGAAAAGACCACATTCAGTCTTCTGCTTTGGTTGTTGGAGGATGATCTTCCACTACTGCCTGGATCCCACCCAGTTGTAGTCATAGCCTCCTCCTCTGACCTAGATCTTAGCTCTCAGCTGTCCCTTCCAAACTCTACAATTCCCTGGGCCTGCCTGTTCCATTGCCCTGTCTCTGCAGGTTCAGCTCCTCTCTTCCTGCCAGCCAACATTCTTGGGCCCTGTCTACTCATAGCCCTACTCTTCTATGAGCTCCAACCCCTCTGGACTCTGTCCACTCCTGGCTCCAGCCCTCTCAGGGCCCTGCCCCCTCCTGGCCTGACTGGCTGCAGGTTGCCAGCCAACCCCAGGTAGCAGGTGGGCAGCCTGTTCACTCTCTCCCTCCCTCTCTCCATTCTGTGCTCCAGACACCACTAACTGTATGGAAGTGATGACGGGGCGGCTTTCCAAATGTGGTAAGAACCCCTCATGCTCACTCGGCCCCTAGCCTGCCACCTCCACTGCGTGCCCGAACAGCCTATCCTGACTAGTGTTGTCCCATTGTCCCTGGGCTGTCCTGTGTCCCCTGTGTATGCACAGGCATTGGACCATCCACCACCCCTGGGCCCCATCTTCTGCCAAGAGTGGTCTTAACCACTTGCTTCCTGATCCCCATGTTCACAATTAGGCCACGCAGAGGAGGTACTTCAATGCTGACAGCAGGAAAATGTCCTTGTGCTTGAGTTCCATGAGGGTCCTATATGTAGCACTGCCCTAGAGGGCAGGGTGGAACCTGTCCACAGACTGTAGTCAGAAGAAGAGGGGTATGCAGCACTGGGCTCAGGTTGAGGTCAGGTGAGGGAACGGAATTGAGGCATCCAATTGGCACAGCTGGGTAGTGAGCACAGGCCCAGGAGGGTGGAGGGCCACCCATTTACCCTATTACTTCCGCCCTTCGGGACTAGAAACCCAGCTGTGGCTGCCTGTCCTCAGCTCCCTGCCTGCCCACCCACCCACCATTCATCCTGTCTGTCTGCTGCTAAACTGTCTTGTGTTAGCCAGGGCCAGCTCTCCCTGTATGCTGCTGGGCACTGGCTCTGGCAAGCTTTTCAGAGAGCAACCATTACCCTCAGAGCAGCAGCCAACCCCAGGGTCTGACTCAGCCCTGGTCTTTCCATTGCTATTTCTATGCCTGGGGTTGTCAGCTCACATGGCCCTGGCACTTGGGAAGGGAGGCCCAGGACTGTCAGGGCCACACTGGGTGAGGGAGGAATCTCACCGCCTGTCCTGGGCCTCAGTTCTCAGAAACAGCCATCAGGTCCCATGCTACTTTGGAGGTATGGAGGGTCCACGGGTCTATTCCACAGCAATAGCACCTCCCTCTGCATTGCTCCTGGCATTAGGGAACCCCACTGGCCGCCTGCCCACCCTGCTTGCTACCTGCCTTTCCTTGCTCTGCCATTCCATCTGACTTCATCTCGCTGAGTTTTTCTTTCTCTTGTCAAGGCCCCTTCGTTCATTTGTTTGTTCTTTCTCTCCTTCCCTCCCTTTCTCCCCTTCCCTTTTTTGTTTTCTTTTCTCTCTTTTTGTCTTCTGTTCTGTGTACCCAGGCACCCCATTGAGTAACTTCTTTGACGTAATTAAACAACTTTTTTCAGACGAGAAGAACGGGCAGGCGGCCCAGGCCCCCAGCACACCCGCCAAGCGGAGTGCCCACGGCCCCCTGGGTGACTCCGCGGCCGCTGGCCCTGGAGGGGACACCGAGTACCCGATGGGCAAGGACATGGCCAAGATGGGGCCGCCCGCCGCCCGCCGTGAGCAGCCTTAGACACTAGTCCCTCCCCAGCACAGCACAGCACAGCACTGACTGTGGCCATCTGTCTCCCTGTGTGGATCAGGCCCCACCTGCCTGCCCAGACCTTGTCTCAAGCCTGGGAGGAAAGGAGAGTGGCCAGGGTGCGGCCCGCAGGCTGGGCTGCTGGGCTTGCTCCCTTTTCTCTCTTGCGGTCTCTGTCTCTGCCTGTCTCTGACAGCATCGCTTGTTTCCGCTCTGATACCAGGAATTATCCCGAAAAGTTAACATGTCACCTCCACGAGGCCATCCTCTGTGCTGCGTGTGGACACTGGCTGACCGAAGGCAGCTGCTGCGGACCACCCTCCCTCCTTCTCCTCCTCCTCCTGCTGCTGGGCAGAGGCTAGCCCACTGTCCATCACCTCTGCCTGTCCCCTGGCAGCTCCACATGGCCCAAGGGAGGAGGGCCTGGCTGCCAGGGAACTCCTAGCCCAGCCACCCTGGACTAGCAGGGACAACCTGTTCACCACCTTTTGGGGTAGGAGACCTGGTGGGTGAATCAGCGGGAATGGATTGTCCTCCACACCACATTTGGAGGCTTCCTGGCCACTCACTCACCTCACCTTTTCCACACTTTGGCCTCACCAGAGCCGCCTCTTCTCATCTGCATCCATTGCTCCACCTTGCCAGGCTGCAGAGCTCCAGCTGTGGTGGTCTCTCGGGCTGAAGTGGAAATAAGAGACCTGGGTGCTCCAGAGCTGCCTGGGCTGGCCAGGCTGTGGAGGCTGTGCTAAGACCAGTATTATTTATTTGCTGTTTTAATTTATTTTCTTTATGTCTCTGTTCTCTGTTCAGGGAAGGGGGAGCAGCAGCACCACCCTCCTGCCGTCTGTCTGTCTATTCTGTCTGTCTGACTTGGGCAGGGTGGGTCCAGAGCCCAGGTTCCCTCCGAGGACAGAGCCGTTGTGGGGCTGGGGACAGTGGGGAGCCAGCCAGTGGGTGCAGCACTGGCAAGCTACTGTAAACTTTAAAAGAATTCCTGCAAGATATTTTTATAAACTTTCTTTTCTTGGTTGTTTTTGGAAAAGGGTGTGGGGTGGGGCCGATGGGGCAGAGCTAGAGTTTGTTTCGGCTCCTTGCTCTTGGCTATTTCTATACACATATACATATATATATATATATATATATATTTAAAGAACAATGTGGTTAGCTCTGTCCCAGGTTGTTTTATTACTACTTAGCAGCAGCTCCAGTTCCACACGAGGGCATCAGCCTGCACTGGCTAGCTGTGCCTGCTGCCTGGAGGCACTGCACAGTACTTCTCTGCTGCACCAGGCTGAGGGTGATCTTGGTTTGGTGTCTGAGCGAGAAGGGGTAGAAAGTCCTGAGCTGGCACCCTACTCACACACAGGATGGCAGGGGTACCTCGGGGCTTTTTAAAAATTAAAATAAAAAAGTTTTAAAAAGTTCAAAGCCAGAAATGGAGTTAGCAGTGTGCTCTGCAGTGGTTTCCTCCTGGAGGTGGCGAGGGCAAGGGGCCCACACCACTGCGTGCTGCCCACCGCAGCCCACCTCGCTTCCCTCATCTCCAGCTTCTGTCTGTGTTCCGTTCTGTCTGGCTGAGCCAGTCCCTCCCAACTGGCCCAAGGTGCCCGGCGTAGCAGCAGGAGGGGCCGGGGGGCAGGTTTCATGCATGCCTTTGCTCTTCCCCTCATGTACAGATTTTAATGCTTCTATTACATTCAACCATCACAGGCTGGGATTTCTATACATAGGACAAAAATCAAACACCTGTAACAGCAAAGCCACGCAGTACAAGTGGGAAGGGGCTTATCCACGAAGTCAGGATACTGAAAGCAATACCTCTCGTTAGCCTTCCTCTTTTGTACTTTGGACATATGCGGACTCGCAGACATCACAGAAATGGACAAGCCCCATCTGGTGTAACCCCTGTCAAATAACTGTGAGCAACTTCAGTTCTGGAACAATAAATTCCTTCCGTAAAGTCACATGACGCAAGGTCTCCATCCGGACTGGGCGGGCATGGGAAAGGGCAAAGGATGTCCAGAAATGGCTCCTGTCCCCAACGTGTTCCTGTCTGGGCTGTGCTCAGGGAAGAGTTCCACCCATGGAAGGGGATCCATGTGATAGGGTCAGTTAAACAGGCTGGGGTATTTTCCTAGGCTGTCTTCCACCAGGGATGGGCTTCCAGTGAGAGCCAGGGTTAGGGAAAGACCAGTCTAGAGACAGAGGCTGGCAAAGAGCTCTGCTAGTAAGATAGGAGTGACAGAGGAGTTTCTGCCTTTCTGGTGGCAGTTCCAACATCATCCCAGATATGCCTGGGGTCAGCTAGCACTTGGGCTTTCTCCAGGATTAGAGTCCCCACTATACTCCCTGTGACCAGCCAGAACTGCCCCAGCCTCATCAACACCTCTCTGCTGCTATTAGATGGAGGACAGGTCTATTATCATGTCCTGAATGCCCACGGACATGTAGCTGAGCAATCCTCAGGATTCTGAGCAAAGCACCCAGTCCACTCAGCCACCCAGTGGCTGAGGTGCCACACTGCCTAGTGGCAGCGCTCTACTATATAGCACATTGACAGTCGGGGGCTGATGGTTCTCTGTGGTGGAGACTGCCTTGCACTGTAGGAGTTCATAGTATCCCTGGCCTCTGCCTAGTAGATGCCAGCTGTCTTCTACCCTGTTGGGGCACGCAGGTGCTCCCTGACACTACCACGTGTTTCCTGGGGGTAGAGCAGCCCCAAATTAGGTCCTGCCCTGGTGCTGAGGCACAACTAGCACAATCTTGCCAGAGAAGCCTAAGAGCAATTTTTGTCTAGCTTCGTTGTTAGCTAAGGGGGAGCATCTCTGCAGAAACAAGCTCAAAACAAGGACAAGAAAGCAATGAGGTAAAGCTAGGGTCAGCCTTTGATGAATTCTAGATGTCATTGTACCCTCCAATTAGTGGGGTACCCAAAAGGCACTTGGCAAGGACAAGGGACGAATCTCCTATTGCAGCTTTTCCGTTAACTTTAGCTTGAAATATAGATTAAGGTAAGAATTTGGCCCTAAAGGCCCTGATTATCTGGGTGCTAAGATATCTTCCTATGGTCCTGCATGTGCTTTGCTGAGCAGTACCCTACTCACCCCCACCCATTCTTCCTCTAGCTGGCCTTCTGGACATTTAGACTACAGTTAGCCTTGGTGGGCACTAAGGAGGACAGCTTACTGCACAGACAGTAAGCTTCCCATCTGCACACTATTGTACCCCTAGGGCTCAGAAAGAAGCTTCCACAATCCCACTCCTGACACTAAGCTCTCCTGACTGTACGTAAGTCAAAGCAAGCTCAGCTTTATTATTCACATAAAAAATAAACAGGAAGAGACTGTGCACCAGACATAGTAGCCTTCTACAGTTCACACTGAGTATTAAACTCATTGGTCTGCCCCCTATTCTGATGAAATTAAAATGAAGATTACCAAAAAGTAAATAAAGAGGCTTCCAGAGGCCAGCCTCTATCTCAGGAGCTAACTTGATTGGCCCAGCACTAAGTGTGTAGGATACTCTGATGGGTGCCATAGCCTGGCACCCTTAGGAAGAGATGCTGAAAAACCTAACCTCTACCCAGGTGAGCCACGCCAGGCTTCATGCTGCCTTCAGCTGAGCATCCAGAGAGCAGAATGGCACAATTCCTTGCAGAGGGTAGGGCCTCAAAATCCTATACAGCTGCAGGGTGGGTGGTTGGACAGCCCTGCCAACACCTCAATGCCAGTTCACTATGGACGGCCAGCCTGGCTGATGGCTCCTTGTCAGGTGTCTCATTCTCCTGTGGCACAATGCCCACCCCTCCCCTCCAATGACACCATTCCATGCCCACTAACCTAGGTCTCCAGTAAAGTTTAGTAAAAAGCAGACAGCAGCAAAGAGCCAGAGGATGGTGGTGGTCACCAACGGTGTGGTGCCTGACAGGAAGCTGGACTTACAGGTGAGGAAGGAGTGTTCCTTCCCACCTGGGGAGGCCACCCTGGAGCTCCTGAGGGATTCCTGAGGTCCCTGTATCTCTTAGGAACTCCAGGCTGAGTCATTGTGTTGTTGCTTCTAGCTCTACTGGCTGCTGCCCCTCCCACTGTTGTGAAAATTGTTTTAATAAAGGCCTGGATCCCCTCTATGCCCGTATCAGCTGATTACAACCTTCATTCCACCTTTAACTTTATATCCTCTCTGTGCTAGATAACAGTCACAGGTTCCAGGGTGAAGACTGGGCATGTTTGATATGAGAGGCATTATTCTACCTATCTCAGTCTGCCCATGGGCCCCACTTAAATTTCCAGTCTCATATACAAATACTCATCACATTCCAAAGTCCCAGCACATCATAGTATCAAGCCAGGCCTCACCTTATTAGCTCAGAAGCCTCAAACTGCATCCTCTAAGTCAAAGGAGGGTGTTGTGTTAGGTGTGATCCATCCTGGGAGTAATCTTTCTGCACCTGTAGGCCAACAAGCCAGACAAGGTCATGTACTTCCAGTCACAGAAGTACAAACAGGGAACCAGCAGCAGGCATCATCTATGGCTTAGGGGTCTAGCACTGTATTCTGCCCTGTTTGTAGGAAAAGCAGCATTCACTACTGCACTAGTTAGCTTCCTACCTGAGAACTTCCTGGCTCAACAGCCTTTTGTTTCATCCCATCTCTCAAGGCTTCTGATTAGATGCATTGTTCTCATGGACCACACTCCTGTGTCTATCCTAGGGCTCACTTCCCAAGACAAAAGGCCTGTCAACAAGTCCTTCACAAATTATCTTTGCTCTACTTTCAGCTTTTGGCGAGAGCGCTGACCAAAGGTATTAGTAACTGCTGATGAACAAGCCGTTCAGGCTGCCTTGCTGAGGTCCAAACAAAGGACTGTCCAGGTTCATCTGGGCTCTATTTCTGGAGGACATTTTCCTGACAGAGTCAAAACTTGAGTGTCATTTGTCATTCACATAGCCTGAGTGCCCCCCCAGTCATTAAGTGTTAGCTCCCTGCTGGTCTATAGCTTTTCTGTCTTCTTTCCCTCACACTACACAATGGCAAGACCAAGCTGTTTGTCTTTCATGCTGTTTGGAAATCTCTGCCAGATGTTCAAGTTGCCTGCTTCCAAGTCCTGCTTTCCACACAGCTGTGCAATAGCTCAGCTACCTTCTGCCACCACATCTTTTCTCTCATTCCCAGTGGCACATGCTTTTCTCCTGAGCCCTCACTAACAGTGCTGCTCACATTTTATTTCCATTTACCAACTAGTCATAGCAACTTCGAGTATTCTCAGGGATGAAGTGGGTTTTCTCAGCTGTTTCTCAGTTTCCTTTCTTTCACTTTCTATCCTACACTTGGTAACAACAACTGATATCCATACTTCTGCCAACCATTTATGGGACTCTGGGCATTCTATATGTGCCTTTTTAACAGCACTCAGCCTCTGTCTGTTGCCCCAGGTCGGTTCAGTTTGAGCTGAGCTCAACCTCACCAAAGGTTGAATCCAAGGATTGCTTCATGGATCTACTCCCTGTACAGACAAGAATGCTGTGGCAGGGTCAAGGAAGCAGCAAGGAGCCATCCATGTGGTAGAGAGCACACAGAGCTGGAGGTTCCTGTTGTTGCTTCCTATCAGACTAACACATACCAGATGCACCCTCTGACATTTCCCCCAGGGAGGAGGCATTTCTCTCCGCTTGGACTCTGTCTCAGGGTTCGTGCAGCAGCTCCAGCTAAAAACCCATCTTCTCAGAAGCCAGCCATGGATTCTGCACTGGGCATTCTCCTTCCCACTGGATGGCCAGGGCTATGGTAGCTTTGTTCCCTGAGGGGCTCTGCCTGGAGTACAGCACCCTATACCTGGAAGCTGAGAACAGGGGAGTCTCACTAAGCCAAGCTCTACTTTGTTCCTGCTGTTCTTTGCCCCAAAACTCACCACTGGCACTTTCAGCCAGCTGAGGTCCCACTACAGGCTCCTATAGCAGTTCCAGACATACAGTTCCATGGGTATCCTGTGGCTTCCACTTAAGGGGTCTGTGCTGAGACAGAAGATATGATGGACAATACTCAGGGGCAGAGGCTCAGGCAGTCTGGTAGGTTCCATTTCCAGGAACTGAGAAAAAAGGCTTGGAGTTGGTCCAGGGAGAAGTTTTTGACAGGAACTCTCTGTGTAGCCCTAGGCTGGCCTCAAACTCATAATCTTCCTGCATTAGTCTCAGAAGGACTCCTGTAGGAGAGGCAGTAGGATTGGGCTGCGAAGACTCCATGTACCCTGAAATTTTCTGGTAATCATTAGACAGGGGCAGATGGCCATTGAGAAATGTCAGAAGGCAGGAGAAGTTGGTCCAGGTGTTCATAGGAGCTAAGTCTCCATAGTTAACAGAAGAGCCTCCAGCCCCAAGTTCAGCCTCCCACGGGCTGCTGATGGTGCAGTAAGTGGAGAAAGAGACTGTTAGCCAAAATTCATTGCACAGGCTGAGCCATAGGACCAGGCAAACATCAAAACGCAGGAGGGCTCCACAATTTAAAGGGAACTTGTCAAGAGGCTGAGCCTCACAGGATCAACTACCAGAGCAGCAATGCCAGTCAGCAGGCACAGCAAGCAGGTTGCCAGGATCCAAAGATATGATTTCACTGTCTGTAAGGATCAAGCCATAGCTATGCCTGGCTCCCCTCTTCTCTTAGCCCACTGGCTTGGGCTCAGGCCCTGTTCCTACCTAGACAGCAGGTTGCCTGCTCCTGGGCCCCCAGTGTTTGAGCCAACTATGAACAAGTCTGAAGACCTCCTCACTCAAGGAGGTATAGCCAGTGAGGATAAGGTTAAGGTGTTTCTTACCCAGGCCCCCCAGGAAAAACTCAGAAGAACAATATGAAACAGCAGGCTGAGAGGACAGAGGCTCTGACCTGAGAGAATTCTTTTTATTATGACTGAACACTAAAGCAGATTCTGCCTTTCGCTGACAGCCCTGTCTCCACACAGGGCCTCAGCCAGGTCCTGGCGCTGCCCTGGCCCCTATGCACAGACAGGACCTCCTTGGGCACTGAGGAGGCAGCAAGAAGGGGTGACAGGAGTAAGCAGCAGGTGTGGGCCCTCCTGGGTCACCCCAGGTCTCTCTATCCCAGGAACTCTGAGCCAAGATCTAGGCAAAGGCTAGGGAGGGAAGCTGCAGATGGGCCTCTGTAAAAGCCCATCCTCCAAAGCACAGCAGAACTCCAGGTCTGCAGGGCAAGCTCCATAAAGGGGAGACACCTCTCACAAGGTGCTTCTTTCAAAGCCGTAGAGCACCCCCCCCCCAAAGAGAGGGGAGAGGAGGGCAAGAGCCACATGGAAGACCCAAGAAAGGAAAACCCCACAGAAGAAAAATCAAAACATTAGTCCAATAAATGTTTGTTGAATGAATGAATGACTCCAAATGCTCTTCACTACAAACAGCACTCATCCATCCAACAGGGAAGTCAGGAAACACCCCTTGACTCCAGTGGCATCCATGGAGTCCACACTCTGCGCAGCCCGGGGCCCTCAGACCTTGTCACCAGCACGCCCAGGCAAGTGTGTGCACACACAGACACACAGTTGTCTCTTTGCACACGTGCAGCCATCTGGCCCTGGAGGCTCATCTCTCCTTCACGTGGTTCTGTGCTCCAGAAGCTCCATTGCTGGCCCCATCCCCAGTGGCACCACCGCTACCCGGGCTACTGCACAGCACCTCAGTAAGGTCGTCCATGACGGCGGTTTCTTTGGGGTCAAGCAGGTTGAACTCTCTGGCGAAGAGAATGAAGTGCACGTACAGTGTGTTCAAGTGTCCGTGCAGCTCAAGAGCCAGGGTCTCCTTGAAGTGGGCCCAGTAGATGTGGCCCAACACATGAAACAGATACTTGCAGATCTTCTTCACCAAGGACTCGAAGGAGCTGGGGAATTCTCTGCCTAGGGGGAGGCCATATGTCATTGACCTGCAAGGAGGCCAGGCTCCTACAACTAGGCTTCCCTGGATGGACCTGAACTGTCTATTTCTCCATAGAGTTCCCAGAAACCTGTCCCCTTGAGTGGCATGTGCTCAGAGTAACAGGTGCTGGCTCACCTGTATAGCAAAAAATACGTGGTGGGCCCTCAGGCTCTATGTGCTTCTTCTAGCAGACACCCCAGGGCTATCTGTAGAACAGGTAGAGGAGCAGTAACAAGTATATGGGAATCCCTGTAGGCCAGCACTAGCCCTCTTACTGCTCAGGATGAGTTTTGAGTCCCCATCAGGAAGGACCTTAACAGGTCTGAAAACACCAAATCCAGCAAGGTGGACTGTGATGGGCTCATTGTGCAGAGCTGGTAGCAGGGGCAAAAGGGGGCCAAGTGGTAGGTCCCAGGGTATAGATGAGCATTTGACTCCAGCTGGGCTGAACCCTGCATGGGAACCTCCCTCCCTCCTTAGCCCAGGTCCCTCATTCTAAGCAGGAGCCAGAGTCACAAAGCTGTAGCCCTTCTAGACCCCATTTGCAATCATACCCCAGAGATTCTCTAACCTAGTGCTGAAGAACCTGCTGGCTTTGCATAAGGATCTGGGTACAAGCTGCAAGAGACATACCGTATTTTGTGGGGAACACATCTTCGTCAGTTACCAGCTTCTGCACAGAGCTCATGACAAAGTCAACATACTGGGGGGCGGTGCACTTGACCTTCTTCCCCCGCTCGTCATACCAGTAGTATTGTCTGTAGGGACAGAGACCTTGGTCAGGGTGCCAACCCTGCCAAATACCCGCCCCAGTGCAGGCTTCCACTCATCCAGCACAAACTCAAAGGCGGCAGCAGCCAGGTGCGGCAAGCTATATACAATTGTATGAATGGGACCCCCAAAGTGCTCAGAGCAGCATCTGAGGAGAGCAGAGGCCTCATGTATAGAACCAAAAGTGCAGGTAGCCTAATGTGACACCTTCATTTTGCCTACTTCTGTAGGTTTTCTTTCTTTTAAATAAATGTTCACCTGTAAAATTAATTGGGTATAGATATATCTGTTTAGGAGGTGGCCTGGGAGTGGTCAGAGAGCCTATATCCTTGGCAGTGTACCCCTGAAGGCCCACCCAAGACTCTTTAGCCTGTGTATGGGGTAGCCAGTCCTCATGTGATTGCCAGTTCTGAGAAGACTAGCATCAGGAATGGGAAGCTATTCCCCATTCTATATATGCCAATGGGAATATATAGAGCCCCTGGGTTTTAACCACGTGCAGTATCACAGTCATTCTGTGTTCTGCCAGGAGGAACTGGTGCTTCCCTTGGTGCACTGCCTGCTGCTCCTCATCTATGAGATCCTGGATGAAGGAATCAGATGGGGCTCTCACAAACCTCTAGTGTCTGGCCATGCTATGGGGATGCCATACTATCTAGATACCCTGAACTCAAGGGCACAGCATGATCCTCCAAGCTCCTGCTGAAGACCTATGATTCTCTCAATTGGGATCGATTATAGACCACACTTACATCTGTTTCCATGGGGGAGTTCTATGTAAACACAAGTTTTCATGTCTCCAAAGCAAAAGCCAAGGGCAAGATTATGGTCACAGCAGAACTGTGCATCATTTCATGACAATGTGTCAAAGTTATCCCATGTAGTGTGCCACATGTATCTCCCCAGCATGACATGTGCTCCCCAACCCTAGTGTTTTGCAGTACCCAATGTGCATTCCATTTGTGTTTAACACCTTGGTGGTGAGTATCTTCTTAGTGGCTCACACTGTCACTATGGCAATCAGTCCTTCCCCATTCCTTTTGATCAAGCTGCTGCTTGCATGCTGTTGCACTGAGAGCTCTCTGCGTGTCCTGGATACCAGTTCTTGTGTAACAGGTGCTTCCCAGACATTTCCACATAGTCTGTTTTCATTCTTTCCTCTCATAGTTATCTTTCTTAGTGCAGAAGTTCTGAATCATCATAAAGTCCAACTGGCTGAGTCCTTTTCATCAGTGGGCCGCTCCTTTGATGTAATGTCCAATAGCCTAATACCAGGTCATAGAGATTTGCTCCTGCTCTCTAAAAGCCTTTTATTGTCCCATTTCTGCATCAGGTGTGAGGCTAAAGTTGAGGTACTTTTCCTTTCCTCTGTGTAATGTTGCATTTCACAGAAGCAATTGTTGGGAAACAAAGCAAAACTGTCCTTTATCTACTCTGTTTCAATGGTTACTTCATCAGAAATCAAAGGACTGTGCTTTTGAGTTTCCTTCTGAACTCTTCCCTGACCCACTAACTTGTGTCTCACCTTTGGTCAACACCACACTGCCTTGTCACTGTGGTTTAATAGTGTATCTTCAAACTGTGGGCCTCTTCCAGGTGCACTGTTGTGGCTTCTCCAGCTACCCCTTCCATGGAAATTCCAGAACACACTAATTTAGCAGCTAATATATCTGATGGAGTTTCTTTTAACTGGAAACCACAGATTCATTCAGCGTAGACGTATATGTTCAGCTTGTCTTTGACTCTCCGTCCTGGACTTGTGTGGTTTTCAGAAACACAGCCCTGTAAATGCTAAGCTTGTATCTAAGCATTTTGTTGCTTCTGGAGCTATTATAAATGCTTCTGATTTATTAGTCAGGTTTCCAATCATACACAGCTAGCATGCAAACCTGTGACTGTTTCTGTGTGCTGATCTTGCAGAATTTATTTTGTTGCTGGATTCCTTCAGGGTTTCACAGTTGTGTTCTCTACAAAGAGGGACAGTTGATTTCTTCTTTTCTGATGTAGTATTTTCCTGCCTCTCCCATGTCTTACTGCACTGGATAAGCTCTCAAGTTTTTTTCTCCAAAGAACAGTTGGTTTCATGTCAGCTGTGTAACATTGGAAAGGGTCCTGCAGTTTCCTAGTTACCTTTGTAACATCTGTTGGATTCATAGTGTTCCATTTCTTATGTTCAGAATTCGTATCTTCTCTCTAATAAGGCTTAGCAGTTTTACTGCTCTTTCCAAATAAGCATGTATTTCCCCTATTGTTTGTTGTTTTATATTTCCTTTCTTCTATCTACTTGGGTTGGTTTTGGTTTTGCTCTCAGGTCTATGTCTGAAGTGTGCACTTGATATTATAAACTGCTCTGACCACCTTGCTGTAGCTGCAGCCTTCAAATTTTTCTCTTTATCTTTTTTTTTTTTTTTTTTTTTTAAAGACAGGCTCCCTCTGTCGCCAAGAACAGCCTCAAACTCAGAGCAAATTTCCTGCCTCAACTTCCCAAGTGCTGAGATTACAGATATGAGCTATAATACTTGGCTTATCTCACAAATTCTGATACTTTGCATTTTCACTTGTGTTTAAACAAACTCCTTATTATCCTTGAGATTGTTTCCCCTGCCTATGGATTATTCAGGAGTGCACTGGTCTCAAAGTGTTTGGAAATTTGTTATTTCTCTGACACTGATTCCCAAGTTTAACACCACAATGCTCAGTTAACTTACATAGTGTGACTTCAACTCTTTAAAAGGTGTCAAAGGCTCTTCTGGGAGCTGGGACAATATCTTGTTTGGTGAACACTCCTTGTGAAGTTGAAGAGAAGGTTCACTTTGCTGCTGGGCCAGAATGTCCTTGAATGGTACCTCAGCTTCTCTGCCCCTGACCTTCCCCCTGCAGCTGATGGTTTGCTTTGTGAAGCTCTGCCATCTGGCAGAGGCACTGAGGAACATCACTGACTTTATGAACAGCCCTTTCCAACTCACAACTTCCTTCTACAACCTGGATGATTTTGAGTCTCTGCTGCTACAAACACAGCAACTTTGGCTTTCATTTGGTAGTGTTTTCTAGGTTTGTCATCAACTATCTTTTACTGTTAACTTCCCCACTTTACTGCATTTAAAGTGCCACTATGAGCCAGAAGCAGGTAGGTGCAACTGTGATTTCAGCTGCTTGGCAGATAAGGCAGGAGGATGCCAGCTCCAGGTCTGCTTGGGCAACATAGCAGAATTCTGTCTCCTATAAAACTTTAAACAAGGCTGGGGATATGGCTCAGTAACAGAGCACTTGCTAGCATGCATAATAAGGCTCTGAGCTTCGGCATAAATCAACCAATCAATCAAAACGAACACTTTGGTATTCCTAAGTCCCTCAAATCACTAGGTCATGGTATTAGGAAGTAAGCTTCTGGAGGTGATCAAGCCACAGTGGCAGAGCTCCCATGAGCAGTACTCATGCCTTTCAAAAAGATCTACAGTCCATGAACCAAGAAGCTCTTCTGGATCTGAACTTGCAGCCCCAGAACCATGAGAACTATGTCAATGATGTTCAGTAGTCTCCATCATGGGCATCTGGACTGGTATGGCAGTCCAGACAGACAATGGTGAGTATGTTTCTCATAGAGAGGCTCATATTTAGTTCTACAAGAATGTTTTCATAAAATGTCTTGGGAACTCTCATGCTCACATTGTGGCAGTCCTTCATCTGCTGGATTGACATTACCATAGACAGTTTTCCACTTGCTCTGTTTTTTCATCTTTGTATTTCCATTGTCTTGCTGTATCTGGGGCTATATCCCCCCCCTACCTTTATAACTATTCTATTTCAATTTACCCATTATGTTTCTGACTGTATGTTTTCATGCCATTTTCAAAGTTACCTAAAGAATTTCAAAATACATACTTGGCTTTTCATATTCAAGATTTTGCTCTTGGTGTGGCATCAGCTGGAAAGTTGGTCATCAAAAGGAAGTGGGCACCTCTCCACTCTCACCGACATGGCTCACATGTTCCTTCTCTGAACCCTGAGAACGGGTCAGACCACATTCCATTTCACTCTTGAACAATTTCTGAGAGCTCCAGAGAAGACTCAGTTTATCTAAGATTGCTGTGACTCTTCTCTTGTGCTGTTGCACAGCTGAAGAACTGGCTGGCCCTCTTCTGCAGTAGGTCAGACAGCTCGCAGTGGTCTATTCAATTGTGTTCCTGAAGGGCATGTCTGCTGGAAATGGAATGTGGAGTAATGCTTCTTCCCTGTGGCACCTGGAAGTGCTTCCCCAGCTCCCACGGCATTGCCCTGGATGCCATGGGACCGTTACTGTGTTTAGCATCTGGGCTATTTCAGAGGCCAGTCCTTAAGGGTTCACTCAGCTCTGTCAATGTAAAGGGGTGTCTCTGAGGATTCTGTTTGTCCATGTTTCTGAATGTGTCTTGGTCCCCTGGATCCCAATGCTGGCCTTTTGGGTTTACCCTGCAGGTGCTACAAGAATGGAAAAAAGACCTAGTCTAGTGCAGACCCTCCCCAACATAGGCAAACCTCAAGGGCTGGTGCATAGCAAGGAGTTCTATGGATTTCGGACTAAATCTCTTCCTTTCAAACTAGTTTTGAGTTTCCAAAATCCCCTGGTTGCACATGATTCCTGCAAAGGGATCATAGTAGGAATTAATAAGTGATCCCACAAAATGAACAAAAGGCAAGCTTAGCTGGCCAGGCTCTCTAGCATGCACCAAATGCAGGTCTTTTAAACACTAGCTCTTATGCTCTTGAGGAAGCTTCGCCTAAACAAATTTGGTACTGAACGGCACATGGGAGAAGCTAGGGAGAGTGTCGCGTTGTTTGGCATTGTCTAGGTTGTGCACACACTCTCAAGTGCTACCTCAGAATCTATCATGAATCTGTTCTTCAAAGGCCATACCTCTGTCCTACACACACCAAGCTTGTTCCCAGCAAGGCTACCTACCTTCTCTGACAATGCTTAGCTGATATCTGACTCCCAGGTTAACAGAGAGCTACTCTGTTCCCCCTACATCACCAGAAACTGAGTTATGGCTACTACAGCTATGTGAGCAGGCCTTGCTGGCTGGGGCAAAGGGGACTCCTTGTCACCAGGACTTATAGTAGACTCTTGAAAGCAGAGCTCAGTTGTCTGGTGAAAGTTACACCAATGGGGGAGGACTGCTTGAATGTATACTACACACATGTACACACACACACTTCCATGTGTCCACAGCACATGGATGACAAGGAGCCATCATGGAAGATCTTCTACCTCCTTGGCCACATCCACCCTTGGCTGAGCTCTGGCAGACCCAGACTTCTGCCTGCACTAGCAGTCACTCCTACCATTAACTCAGGGCTGCTGGCGAACATGTATCACCAAATGGCTTTTCTATGTACAAAGCTAGGAAAACTTGGAGCCCCTGAAGACACCTGAATAAATAGTACAGCACTGAATATACAAATCAGTCAGAAGAGAGCTGTCAGCACTAGACCTGTTCAGAAGTTGTCAGTAAGATGCGTCTACTAGTAGAATGAGCCTACTCACTTAGCCCTACAGCTCCCAGGACACTGAGCACTTTACAGGCTCAGAGGCCATCTAAGCATGGCCTGCCTTTGGCCTCTGATGGCTCTTAGCAACTCTTATGACCCAGTAGAGACACTCATGCTCTTTAGGTACAGAAAGATTCTACCTAGCCTGAGATTGTGCAGGGACTCCAGGTAAGAATGGAGTCCAAGAAGCCAGGAGCCCAGACAGCAAGGTCAACCACAACCCATCCCACATTCCCAGCAGGTGCTATGGCCAGACTGCTACTCACGTGTTGCACACAGCCATTGTCTGACACGTCTCTCCTGTGCAAAATTCTGAGATTGTGCTATACTGCAGGTTGATGTGGTGAAAAAATGTTGTTGCTGGAAGAGAAGCAAAGGGCCAGGTGAGTAAACACCCCTGCTCCAGCTGGTGTGACAGGGAGTGGGTTCAGCTGAGTTCAGCCTGTCCATGGACCACTGCTCTGGGGGTACTTGGAGATGGGGGGAGGCTCCCTGCCCTGCAGCTGCTGTACCCGCCTCCCCACCCACACGCACTGTTGCTGGCCAGCCACTCGTTGAGGTCGATCTCCCGGGGCAGCACTACCAGCTCCTTGAACTCAAAGTCAGTGATCCTGGACTTGGTGTGCTCCGGCTCCAGGTACACCTTCTTCTCCTCTGCAGCAGGTTTCTTGCCGTTTGGCTTAGCTTTAGACTTCCTGCCAAGAAAAAAAAAAGGAGAGCACAGTCACTACATGTTCCGCCTGGGCCCAAAACACAGGGGTCTGAAGAAGGACCATGAACACTGGGTTAATTAAATCAGATGTAGGCAAGGAGAGAGGCCACCAAAGACCAGACTGCTCTGGGCAATTGGGTAGTGGCTGTGCTACCACAGGCTAATCCAGATAGTTAATGACCCTATGTTGTAACACAGGTGTGACAGCAGGGGGCAGCACCTGATGCCTGAAGCATAAACCTCTTTCAAAAAGCTGCTCTTTCAAGGGTCTTCCTGAGCAGAAGCCCCACACAGGCCAAGGCTCTACTTTCCAGACAGGCCAGTTCCAGGAGGTACACAGCTACCATCAAAGCTTCAGAAGAAGGACCACTCATGTGAGGTACCAGGTTGCCATTTCACAGAAGTGCACTCTAAGAACAGAGTGCTCTTTCCAATAGAGGACTAGCTCTTCCTTTAGGACTTTGTGATGTGTTCTACCACCTAGCAGCATACTCTCACTGGGGTGTAGGTGCATCTAGCCAGAGCACAACAATCCCACATCATCACCCTGCACAGAGTGAATGAAAGAGAGAACAAGCTGTAGGGTCAAGGTTCTGCCTCAGCATTGAGACTCCCTCTACTAGTTCTCATGTAAAGACAGAGGCAATAAGAGAACCCAGTCACCTCCCAAGCCAGACTGCACAGGACTTTGTTAAGCTTCTACCTTGTCTTGGAATTTTTTTTAATAAAATGTTGCTCTGTTACACACACTGGGTTTATAACATCTATTTTAACAATAAATACGTGTCTTTAAAATGTCTTGTTTTCACTTGAATAGAGATCCTAAAGTCATGGAATGGGACACCTCAATCACACATATGCTCAATTCCTCCAGGCCAGCTACTCCCCAAACACTGGTGACAACACTGAGTCTGTGTGCCTTTGGCTCTTGGTGCACAAACTTCTAGACAGGCACTGAGATGGATATGCCCCTTAAGAGAGGAGGCTTAACAGTGTTCCATTGGCAGTGACTACCTGGTCTGAGTTCTCTATGGGGTGCGAGCCCATCAGAAGACATGATTCTGCTGAAGTCTCTGTCATGCCTGTTGAGAAAGGCTTTTTGACCTTAAGTCCCCCTGGTGAGCTCCTCAAGGCAGTCAAGTAAAGGAGTCTTCAGATGTTCCTGGCTGGTCATGTCAGACTAGCACACTGGAGAGCAGGTCCTTCTAGGCACTGACCACACAATGCTAGAAACAAAGGAGCCTCTACCAATCTCTGAATTGCCAGCTGGTACCCACACATGTCTGACATATTCAGACTCAGGATGAGATTACTAGGTGAGAAGTTTGAGAAGCACAATGAATGTTCCCACAGCAAAGCTGAGTCTTATCCTCATATAATCAAATGAATTCTTCAGTAGTGAACATTCTGACTTTTAAAATGTAAGAGGTAAATTGATATTCGCATGAAGCCAGAAAAGGATGCTTTTGATCAGAAACTCTCAATACAGGATTCTGTGGGAGGTACTGGACAGTTGGAGGGCCAAGGACAGGAACACAGTTTGACCTTCTCTAGTAAAGCAACCAATTACAAGGAGCACAGGGATATACAGGGCCTACAACAGACCAGGGAAGTGAGGGAAGGAGTAGATCCAGCAGAGGGTCCTCTGTCTCAGAAGCAATCTCCTTAGAAATGCCCACCCTACCCACCCTATTCCATAGGGGTGAGAGACAACCAGAGTACCCCACAGGAAAGAAGTGGGCTTTGGCCTCCTTGTAAATGGGGGAAGAGCGCACAGGAGGTGACCCTGGGCTTAGATTCCTACCATGCCCACTCCAGGTTAGCCCTGCCTATCCAGATGAAGCACAATGTAGGCCTCAGGCCAGGATACCAGCTAGATACCTGCCTTTTTGACCTGAGAACATGGCCAGCTACCATGCATGACATCAGGAGGCAGCCTGGTTTGGCTCTTGAGTCCTGTCTTCCACAGTCCTGGGAGGATACATGGGGGTGGGGTGAAAGGTCTTTCTAACTGACTGTGACCTATTTTTTCCTTTCTTGTGCTCTGAAAGGTTGCTGATGGTTTATTTAAGAGAAAGAGGAAAGAAAAAATGTTCCCTGAATGCCAGGGAAATGTTTTCCTTTCGGCTTCTCATGGCAGAGCTTAGCCTTAAAAGGCGATGTGTGTGCTTGGCCTCCAGGGCAGGGCCAAGAGCAGCCAGAAGCAGGCAGAGGACAGGGCAGGGCACAGCTCAGCCTTAAGGCTCCTGGCACAGCACAAGCTCTAAGGGAAACAGCACAGAAATCTGTTAGGGCTGAAACACAGGTATGGATGTACCATATAGAAAGCAGGCACTTCAAGGACCCTTTGGCATGAGTTTCTGCGCCTTGCAGCCTAGCAGTGTAGGCTCCAGCCTCTCTAGGAGTTGTGAACAAGCCCCAGGAGGAGTTCTGCCAATGAGTTTAGGACACATCCACTCCTGTCCTCAGCAATTCTTTGATTCCTTGTTTTCCACTGCTGATGTGTATGTGCTGGGTTCCCCTGCTTTTCACTTAAAAAGCAGAGACCCGCCTCTCTAATTCTGGTCAGGTCTGTAGGTTTTCTCCAAGACCATCAAGCTACCTTCGGTCTTCTGTGTATCCTGTCCTGGAAGCCAAAACTACAGAGCAGGGGGCTGGTGAGGACTGAGCTGTCAAGCCATTCCCATGCTCTGTGGCTTGAGATGTGCATGGGCAAGCTAAAGGGAGTGAAGACAGGACAACTAGAAAGAGCTGCCCACAGAAACCAGCAATCGCCATGACTCCTAAGCACACACAGTTCAGGACCCATTCAGGGAGGGTATCTTATGAACAGTATCCTGTCCTCACTCCCACACATAGTCACAAGGGAGAAGATAGTTTCTTCAGGCAGAAACTACTCCCCAACCCTCGCAGAGAAAAAGAGTTCCTGAAAGGCCTGCCTCCCTCTGTAAATTGGCCACAGGGGCTTAGGGTGAAGTCAAAAGGCAGCAAGGAGATGCCATGTTAGACACAGCATGTGCACACAAGGTCCCAAGTCTTCCCTATTTTATAGTCACAACCCCACTTAGCTGCTGTCCCTGTCACATAGGGCCAACCTGGGCCCTGGAGCCTAGTGTACTCTGGATCACTCTCCTGCCAACCTAAGTTTTTCGGTCTAAGTTTCAGGCTCTTGTCACAAAACCCTCACTCAAGCAAGAGGAGCAAGAGGCAGCCTAGGGCCTAAGTTCTGCTTGAAGAAGAATGTGGTAGGTGTTAGTGGGAAGGGCCTCTGCAGGACATCAAAAGCCCCAAACTCCCATTTCTCTCCTTTCCCTGAGGAAGTGGGGCTTAGCCAGGGTGCTAGACTGGTCTAGAGGACCAGTTCTAGCTTCTTTGTTTTCAACTGATAGGATGAACAAAAAACATCTCCAAGGCGCTGAGGCAAGCCAAAGAGACCATGGCATAAGTGGCTGGCCATGCCTGCATTCTTGCCTGAGTTCACAGCCTCCTCTAATTTCCCTTATAGCACTCACCACTGTGACTCATTTGGAAGGAGTCCTATGCAGGCAAGGCCTTGAGTGGGAAGCACAGAGACTACTACAGGGACTAGGGAGTGGGTGCCAGACATCAGCATACTCACAAAGCTGCTGTGAGCTCCCTAAAACAAGCCCCCAACAGTGAGGCTGAGGCTGAGGCTGTCTCACAATGAATGAGAGGCTACTCATAAAGTAAAATGCCTACTTTAGATGTATCCAGATTCTACCAGAATCACCTTCTTGCCTCCCATACACCCACCTGGCCTTAGCCTTCTTCTCCCCGCTTCAATGCCTCTCCTGACACAGTGCTCTGTCTACCCCCTAACCACTTGGTAAACTCCCCCTGGTCCTCTAAGACCCCATTTATCAAATGTCACATCCTCTCTCCTAGCTGGCCATACTGCAAGACATTAGACCCTCTGGCATCACAGCACCAGGTGTGAGTCAATCCTGGTTGGCAGCCTAACCTTTGGAGCAGCAATAAAAATTTGCAGTATTAAAAAAACAAAGAAGAAGAATCAATCTCAGTGACATCTGTGGTGTTAAACACAAGGCTGGGGTGGCTGTAGGTGCTGTGGTGGGAGCCAGGCTAGCAGTATCTTTCTGGGACGAGGATGATAAAATGCTATGTTGGCATCTGCTCTTGCCCAGCAGTGAGGCTTAACCTGCATCCTCCCCCAAAGTCCCCTTTTGTAGCTTCACCCTGGCTTCCCTACCCTCTGATCCAACACAGATGCTCAAAAAGCAAAGTGCTCTAGAAAAGGGGATGCTCAGACTTGGGAGAGGCATACATGACAAGTCAAAAGAATGAACGGCTTAAGAACACCAAGGTCTGAGGGGTTCCAAGAGTCCTGTGGTAAAATACACCACTCCAGGGATGAACATTAAGTGTGGATATCTAAGGCCTCTAAAGAAACAGAATTTGTGTTTGCTGCCACTTGATCACCTGACTAGTCACTGCTGGGTTAACAGCAAGGGGGTAGGGGTTAACAATGGAGGACTGGATAGAGTGGGAATTTAGCAATGAGGACCTGAAGAGTCCTGAGGTTAACATTTAAAAGAGATGCTAACATTGAGAGTCTGGGAAATAACAGGGGAGGGACGAATATTAACAAACAGGGGGTATGGCAAAGGAACAGGGCATGAGGAGCTTGAAGACACAAGCCCTCCCAGGCCAGGTCTAAGAAACACTACTATTCAGGCAGAGGGCAGCTAGAAGCTAAGAGGAAAGTGGGATGAGTCATTCTACTGGGGACTCCCACATTCCTGGTCAGGACAAATGTCCATGCTGCAGCCTACTCAAAGCACTAACTCCAAGCTTATAATGACCTCTTTTCCCATCACTGTAGGGCCCCTGTGACAACAGAGCACAAGCTAGCATGACCCTCATAGCCCAGCCAAATATTTCCAGGCTCTTTCCAGCTCCTCAACAGCTGGTTCCCCATCACTGGACTTTGAGTATAGGGAGGGTACTCACCCCTGGTTGCCCATTTCTTCTGCAGCATCTATCTGGGCCTAGGTCTCTGTGGGGCCTGAAATTTTCATTTCTAATACTGAGAAGCCCATATCTGGACCAAGTCCTCATTAACTCTACTTCCTAATGCTTGGCCTCAGAGGCCAAGATGGGAAGACCTTCCCAGCCCCATCTGATTCCTCAGCACCACACTATACAGATTGGGCTGGTCAGAAGCAGTGGAAAGAGCTTTCTCTTAAGAGTTTCTGTGCTCCCTATCCAGAAAAGTTAGCACCCCCAAATAAAGTACACTTTCACCAGTGTCTTTGACCCAGTAAAAGACCCACTCAGCAAGAGAATAAGGCAGCAAAGAGACAGACACATCAGAGCAGAGGTATATCTAGACAGTACCCATTTATCCCTACTGAACTCAGTGTGATCCTCAAGAAGGTCATGCTAAGGTGTCTTCCAAAGGGACCTTCCCCATCATAGGTAGCCAAGAGTCACTGGCAGGTAAGTGCCATTTTTCCTAGGAGCTGATGTTAGTGTCTGCTATCTACACACATGCAGAAACACACACATTAATGTGTTCATGGTCCTCTATGTACTGCCATCAATCACATTCCAAATTAGGGCAGATGGTGCCACCACTTTGCTGACATTCTTCTAAAACTTCACACCTTCACATTGAAATTGACAGCAACTCTTGGTTCCTGCTTGCATTCCCTGTGGACACTCCCTGGTGCTCGGATAATGATGTGGTAGAGAAGAAGGTGGGGTAAGAAGTGATCAGGGACAGGCAGGTGCATAGACACATGCATCCTAGAACTCACCAGCAACTTGCAAGGAGCTACCACAGGCTGGATTCATGTCAAAGTCTCACCAAGAGTTCTGCTTTGGGAGTTCACAGTTAAAAGAGGCATTGGAAAAGCAAATGCTATTTACTTTCATTTTAAATAATAATGGCCCTGCTGGGAATGGTGGCACACATCTTTAATCCCTATACTCAGAGGGCAGCAGCAGGCAGTTCTCTTTGAGTTTAAAGCCAGTTTAGTCTACATAGTGTGTTCCAGAATAGCTAAGGCTACACAGTGAGACCCTTTCTCAAAGAAAGGAAGGAGAGAGGGGGAAGGAAGGAAAGAGGGAAGAAGGGAGAGTTTGAGGGAGGGAAGAGAAGGAAGGAGATGATGGCCCACTGAGTTAAGAGGCAAACATAAGATTCCTGCACTGAAGGAATACTGACTGGATTCTAAAAGGCAGTGCCTCTTCCCTCATGACTGAAGAGAACAGCCTCAAGTTGCCTTGAAACTGCCACCCACCCCACCAACAAGTCACACACATACATACACACACAAACACACACACACACACACACCCTTTCACCTATCCACTTGCATTCCATGCACACCCAGGCTTGGGGAAAGCCTCATTGCAGGTCAGAAAAATCTGAAAAGCTTTCCTTGGCAACACCCCAGTAGCAGCTAACACACCATGCACCTGGAATACACCATATTACTTCTCTAGATACTCAAGGACAGGCTCTAGAACATCCTTGCCTTGGGTAGTAAAGGCCCATGCCCAAGAGACAGCCACTGGCAAAAAAAATCCAAATACAGTTGTTGGCAATAAAGGTCACTACTGACCAGCAGTCTTCACAGGGTAAAACTGCCTGACAGTCAAGGAGAGCCACACATAGCAAAGGTCCAGTACAGATGGCTGTTCCTGGGCAGTGTACAGTAAGCTGAGTTGCTAGGCTGGCCAGGTTGTATTAACTATCCCAGCACCAGGCTCAGGGGTGGTACACCCACCCCACTGCAGCCCAGCCCAGCACAGCAGGCTGCTTTACTGAGAAGGCAATCAGGACCACAGCCAACCACCTCCCAGGCAGACTGCCCATGGACAGACTGTTACCTGAGCACTTTGCTGACTGCTTGAAGCACCATTTTGCAGTGGAGTCCAGTTTTGGGGGGCTGGCTGAGCAGAATTCGCTCTGAAGGGAGACTGCAGTGCTCTCCAAACATGATGTAGGGAGTGCAGAGCTGGTGAGGGAAAGTAGAGGCCAGGCAATGCAACTCTAGGCTCCCTCCCTCGGAAGTGCCCTCCGCCCTTGCTCTAGGCCAATGAGGACCACAGCAGAGACAAACAGCTGCTCCCTTTACACTGCAAGGGCCGCCCAGGCTGGCGAAATAGGGGAGTGCCTGAACTGCTTTTTCAAAGTGGTTAAGAGCTGGCTGGGCAGGGTGGGATCACAAGGCCAGAAGGGAGGAGGCAGGGTGGACCTAGCAGCAGGAAGAGCCTGTCAGAGAGGCCCAAGTAACACCTGGAAGCCCTCTCTTGCCACCTAAGCCTAGAGCTGAGATGAGTGAAGCCTGGAAACCAGGAGGCAGGCAAGACTTCTTCATCAGCAAGCACACTCAGATCAGGGATCAACAGGCCATTAGGGTCCCTGTAGAATGGGCACAAGCTGTTCCTACTCTGCATGTGGGTTTCAGACAAGCTTTTTGAAAAGGGTCAACAGGCTCGTGGAGAATCTAGAGGTTATACAGTTGGCTCTGAACAGGGCTGCTCCTTTGCCTGCAGGACCACTCCCACTATGGGTCAGAGGCAGAGAGATATCTGGGAACACCTCGTGGGCACCTGAATTGTGCAGCCATGGCCCTCTTTATGGCTGGCTGTTCCATACATAGGAGATCATCAAGCCTTAGAAATCAAATGCCTCGAAATGGTTAATCCCACCCCATTTCATCCTGGGCAGTAAGAAGTCAACATGGACTGATAGGGAGGTTCTGCCCGACAAGCTCCACTATGGTTTGGGCAGAGCCAAGCTCCCATGCTCCTGCCAATCAAAGAGATTCTCCATAGAGGTAATGGGTATGAACCAGGCTTTGGTGTTTTATGTTTTCCCCAGAGCTAGACAGAGGCTGTGGGATGAGGAAGCCTTACACCAAGTGTCCCCACATGACTTGTCTGAGTCAGGAGCCCTGGCTGTCCTGGATGGGCTGCCTGCAAGGTCTCCACTGCACAGAGCCTCTCTCCTCTTAGGAAGGAAGAAGCTTTGTTCAGCCACAGGTGAGTAGGTGAGTGCTGAGAAGGTTGGTCCTACCTTCTGGAAGGGGGCTTAGTTACAAGAAATTGAACCTTTGAGTAATATATTTCCTGGTTGTATTATTTAAAAAAAAAAAAAAAAGTGCTGGATGTGGAAAGAAGCAGAAAAACACAAACTATGACCAGGACAGGAAGCCAGTACAGGCAGATCCAGAGATGACAATGATGCTGAGTAACTGAGCCCCATAAGCAGGTTACATGTCAATTTTTAGAAGTTAAAAACAGTATCCAAATGAACAAGAACACACAAATACGTAAGTCAAACTGTCACACTGAAATGAGACCCTAGAGACACTGAGAAAGCAGGGCAAGCCAACCAGCTGACTAAAGAACAGATAGAAAGCCAGAACCCAAAGGGGGTATCAGTGGTGTGTAATGCTGTAGACACAGAAAGAAGCCAGCCAAATGGTGCAAGGCCCAAAATCCTGGGAAGGGATCAGGATAGAAAAATATCAAAAAAATTAATTTGGGGAAGTGGCATGATCCAAATTATGTTCCTCACAGGCTTCTCTGGTTGTAGTATGTGCTAATAAGGATAGAACACGAAATCTGGGCTAGCAGCGTCTGCAAACACTGAGGGACATGGGGTAGGAAGAAGGGCTTGCCCAACATCTCTGGAGACAGCATCAGGGCCTGATGGTGAGCTTGGCACAGATGATGGAAGAGATAGCATACAATATAGCTGGTAGCCACTCCATACATGTATCATTTTATTCTTCTTACTATTTAAAATAACCCAAAGCTGGGGAATCTTAAAGAGAAGTCTTGTTTAGTTTACAGTTCTGAACTTCAGGGGCCTCCATCTGGCAACTGCCTTAAAAAAAACAAAAAAAAACAAAAAACAAAAAAAAAAAACCTAATATTCCTCTTATTTTTATTACTTTATATGTATGAGCATTTTCATGTATGTCTGCACTTCATATGCATCTGGTTCCCATGGACACCAAAAGAGGGCATAGGATTCCCAGAAAGTGGAGTTACGGATGGTTCTGAGCTGCCATGTGGGTGCTGGGTATCAAATTCAGTCCTCTGGAAAAGCAACCAGTGCACTTAACCACTCAATCATCTCTCCAGTTTCACATCAACTACCTTTTTACTGACTGAATTCTAAGGTATCATAGGGCATCACATGGCAAAAGATGGGAAGAATATGTCTTTGTGCCTTCTATTCTTATTTGGCCACTAGAACTGCATCTTGGCACTCTAATCTGGGAGATGTCTCTAACCCTAATCAACCACTAAAGTGCCTGCCTCTGAACACCATGGTAAGAATCAAGTCTCCACTGATGAATGTCTCACAGTAAAGATTAAAGTCAACATATAGGTTCTTGGGAAGCATACTCAAACCATTTCTGACCACAGCAGCACCTATCAGAATGGCTAAAATAAAGTGCTAACAAGAACACGGGCAAGTAGAGTCCTTAATTATTACAGGAGGGAATCCAAAATGGCCAGCTAATCTGACAGACAGTTTGAAGGTATTCTAAAAAGTTAAATGTACAATTATTATATAAATCAACCACTTATCTCATGGGAATGGGACCTGGAGAAATGAAAACTATGTCAAAACAAAGGTACAAAAAAGGTATGAAATCATTCAGCGGAGAAAGGAATGTGCTGGTAAAAAAACAGTGGAAAGCTCCACCTCACATCCAGATGTATCAGAGAACTAAACACAGACAAAGCTTAGTGGTGCCACTGCCACACTCAGAGAGAGCAAAGCTTTCAGAATACAAACAGTACTAAAAGAAAAGAAAAAAATTTAAACACCAACATTTAAACACACAGATACAAACTTTTTTGAAAAATGCTACTTAAAAAATGTACATACTTGGGGATAGAAAGACAGCTCAATGGTTAGGAGCACTGGTTGCTCTTCCAGAGGACCTGGTTTCTATTCCCAGCATTTATATGGTAGCTCACAACCATCTGAAACTTAGTTCCAGGGCATCTGAAACCCTCTTCTGGCTTCCACAGGCACTAGGCACACACATGGTATACATACATACATACATGCAGGCAAAACATGCATACGCATCAAATAAAAATAAATCAATCTTTTAAAAAAAATGAACATAGTAGTTAACCATAGGTTGCATGTACCTGACAAAAGACTCTTCTCTGCACTAAGTGCAGAACTCCTACAACTCAATGATTTAAAGAAAAGACAATCTTGTTTTCAAGAAAAGCTAAAGATTAAACAAGACATGTTACAAAGACAGACAATCACACAGTATTCTGACTATTTTTAAGTCAACTTGGCTCAAACTAGGGTCATCTGGGAAGAAGAAATCTTAATTCAGAAAATGCTTCTATAGGACTGGCCTGTAGGCAAGTCTATAAGACATTTTATTGATTGATAATTGATATCAGAGGACCTAGTCCATTGTGGGTGATGATACCCTTGGTAGGTCCTAGATGGTATAAGAAAGCGGGCTGAGCAAGCTATGGAGAACAAAGTGGTAAGCAGCACTCTTCCATGGCCTCTGCATCAGTTTTTGCATTGACTCCCTGACCTGACTTCCCTGGATGATAGACTACAAGCTGTAAGATGAAAATGTAAGCTTTGCACCCCAGGTTGTTTTGGTCACAGTATTTTATAGCAGCAACAGAAACAGACACAGACCACTATGCATAAGAGTGCTTAGCAGGGCTGGTTGCTGGGTCCATCCCCATACCCTCATCATGCTACCTCAGACAGAATGGCTCAAGCCAAACAGAATACAAATACATGACAAGGTGGGTAAAGGAGAGGGGCAATCAGAGAAGGAATTACAACATTGGTGGGGACAGGAAGTAGAGTGACTAATTTGGGAAACGGTAGTTTCTTTTAAAGTTACACCAAGTCAGGAATCCTATAGCTAAACATTAATCCAAGAAAAAACAAAAATGTCTGTCCACACAGATTCAGGCAAGAACATAACAGCAGTCAGAAAGCAGATGCAATGCTCTAAAAGGGGGGAGTGAGGCCTGCTCTTAGAACGGCACTGCCCAATGACCAGTAGAGTTCAGTTGGAGAACTAATGCAAACCAGCTACAGGTAGTATGATTCTGAGCATGTGACCAGAAAGTGCAGCAGACATGCAGCTACAGTTGTGGGAGCACCCTAGCACCTCTGCACTGGATTGTCACTGAAGACACACACTCAAAGAGAACTCTTCTGATGTCAAGACTCAGCTTTTCTCTGCCATCTAACAGCTCAGCATGTCCACATCAAAGAAAACAAGGGCAGAGGACCATCTCTCTGACCCTATCTGGTGTCAGAAGCTACTTGGGGTCAGACACGGAGAGTACCTGATGGTAGAGAGTAAAGCACTACTTGGCTGCAGGAAGTGAAACAATGAAAACTTCAGTTTTGTGTGTGTACATGCCTAGATTCCACAGTTAAGCAAGGCCAGCTAGGAAAATCAGGAACTATGGAGTTACAGGTACAGCAAGCACACCTTTCAAAAAAAAAAGTCCATATAAGGAAGCCAGTGAGCAAAATAAAAAGGACCGTTTCATCTCCTTGTAGACAACCAACCACCAGTCAAATATGAGAACTGACAGTTTTCGAGACAATGGCAGCTATAAAGCAACAAAGGACATTGATTCCTTGGAAACACCCAGGGACCTGCTGTACTACTCCCACCTGCTGTATGACAGACTCTATCCAGAGTGGGCCTGGTAGAACCCAGTGCACTGCTGAGTTGAGACAAGCCAAAATCTGGGCAAGAACAGCTTTCCCAGAAGGATAATGTCAAAGTCCTCAGATACCTGAGAGAAGAAGGCTATCAAAGGCTCCAATAAGGCTTAACCATGGTTGATCAGAGCATGTACATATAAATACTATCAGGTAAAAGAGATACCTGGCGGTCTAAAGGATACCCTAGAAGCACACAGTCATCTACTGGGTGTCCAGTAAAGCACAATGAAGATTAAGAAGAAGAATCACTTCCATCGGATATCCTCCCCAACCACCTCAGACATCCTACAAGGTGTCTATCAGCATCTCATACTCAGCTAGACCTGGCTCCTCCTATCCTCATACCTTCTTAGGAGTCCTCCCTGGTGCCCTCACAAACCCCACGTCACAGGCATCAGAGGATCATGATGGCTCCACACACAGCATATATCTGTCTCTCCAGCCCTATTACTGAGACAGACCCCATTAGCTCTTGTCCATTGCTGCTCGACATACCCATTTCTGCTGCGTGTGGAACAGGTTTCTACACCTAGGTCTCCAGTGGCTCCCAGAACCAGCTGGGATTATCTATTTCAGATATCCTTCAGACTCTGATCACAAACATTACTCTTTTGCAGGAGACCCACCTTGTGCAGATAACTGCACTCCTCAGACAGGCACATCTGTCCTGTCAAAAAGGAGACTCTAGGTAAAGAACCTAGTGTCCACTATAGTCCTAGTACCTAGAATAGAGCAACATCAGGGAGTCGATATTTGCCAATGAATGAAAGAAATTCCAAATTAGTATCACAGCCAAAAAATAACTCTTAAAGCACAGAGAAGCTATAGGTAGGTGAGGAAGTCAAACCACAATGAGTTGAATGAGACTGCCTCCCCTGCTTCAATATGTTCTCAGTCCACATCAATCAAGCCCATGCTCCATCCTTGCTTCCCTGATGGCATCCAGAACCGTGTTCTGGGAGCCTCATAGTCGGGCACAGAGCTGCAGACTCTAATTATAGGCTCATTGTGGCAGGAATGGGGAAAAGACAGGCCTTTTTCAGGACAGTAACCTCTGTGCAGCTGCCTGGACTGGGATGCCCACAGTGACCCAGCTGAAGGGAACTACATCCCCCAAACTAGCCACACTGATATCTGGGAAAAGCTAGCCTTGGAAGCCATGCATCCCCCATGAAATTTGAGGCATGGTCCCAGTGGCTGTGTTAAGGGAACAGGAAAAGTCTATGAAAAAGTAGGATTTAATCTGTTCATTAAGGACCATTCTAGTAAGGTAGGCATCAGATCTGCTCCTCTGTTAGCCACAGGCCTAGCTGCCCTCCCAAACGCATACCTGGATGCCATATCTTGGCTCCTCAGTCATAAACACTTCCCCAGTGAGTCTCTTCACTTCTATGATTTGCATCTGACACCATAGTGCCTGTCACATTGACAGATTAATTCTTTGCTCTCTTCCATGCAAGCTAGAATCACCAGGATATCACTTAGTTATACTACTGACACCTGTAGCACAATTCAGCTGAGACAACAGAACTAAACTTTATCACTGATGGCAGAGTTAGTAACAGAGAAATGGGAAAGGCTCATGGTTCTCAGCTCACAGCTCCAGCCATTCACTCATCCTTGCTCTCCTTCATTCCCTCATTAAACATACACATGTAAGCGAACACACACACACACACACACACACCATATATACCTACCTCTCTGGACAAGTGTTGTAGCTGTTATACACTAGTTTGAAGCTGAGCATAGAAATAAGACTTAAGTTTTGTCTTCCAAAGCAAAATCCTGGAGTGTGTTGGATCCACCAATAAAGCAAAAATCTCAGACAGGCAAAACTGAGGCAAGTGAGCCTCCTGCCATTTTTCAGGGTTCCATCACACACAAAATGAAGGTACTGAGCACACATGGGAGCTTGAGGCAGACAAGCTAGTGGGACAGAAAACATGGAAATGTCTTTTTGCTGTGATCACCCTGAAGATCTCCAGGGTTCTACTGCCAGGCTATCGTAGTTGGCAGACACATGGCTCTGCACAGCTATCCAAGACTCTCAGGCCCAGGCTAGGAAGGACCATTTTATAGACCCAGTCTGTTCTCTGGTCCCACAAGCAGGAGCAAGGATGGGACCAGAGGGAAGAGTCTCTAGTGGTCAGTGCTGGGATCAGTCCCAAAGTAAGATGCTAGCATCACAAGAATCTACAGACCCTGACATACAGAGCATTCTACTAGCTACCTTGGGGTAGACAGCCTTCCACTGGCTCCTGCCTTTGGGGTTCCAATGTATCTGAGCTCCTAGAGATGCTTTTAGAAATGAGCTTGTGCCATGGAACAGCACTAGCCCAGACAGACAGAAGACTCCAACTAGTAACCCCTGTGCCCAAGTACATCAGGCAGGAGGCCAGCACACAGTTCTCCATAGACTAAGGTAGGGCCTTAAGTCACAGATGTAGAGTGCTTTGTGTAAGACATCTGGCTTTCTACCCTGTGCCCAAGTTCCAGGCCCTTTCTTCAAAAGCTTACCAAAGCCGAGCACAGGCTGGTAAGACTGGGCAATCAGCCTATACTGAGGGTTCAACTCTGCCAGGCTTTGAAACAGTCAACTGGGAAATGACCCAGTTGAGGTAGAAATTCAGCGGGTAAGGAAGAGAACTTAGTGCAGGGCTAAAGTGGGAGTATGCATAATAGGGAAGGAACCTCTAGGGGCTGAGGTGAGGTCTGGATGGTCTAAGGAAAGCCCCTGTAGGGTTTAATTGAAAGAGCAGAGATCACTGGCATCATGGAGCAAAGCAGGACAGGCCCTGGTGGGTGAGAGGTAAAAGGATCCATAGATCCAAGGACACTCAGACATCCTAGATAACCACATTGAAAAAAACACTGTTATCTCAGGTGACATCCCAATACAGAGGCATCACTCTTGGCTTCAGCCTTGTCCTCTCCTGCCCCCATTAGAGATGGAGACAAACCTGCAGCACTAGTCAGCTAAGCAATGCCCAGAGAGCTTTCTCCTGAGACTCAGGGCTCAGCATCCAGATGATTGCAGATCACACTCATGAGTGACCAACAAGAAGGTGTCATTACAAATTATTCCTACACTGCATATTCAGTTACAGCAGATGCCCATGCAGAACCCACTACCCAAAGAAGAGGTGCCTATAAGCAAGCACCCTCATGTTCACATCTGCATTCAGCTTTGCACACTTGAGACAAGTTCTGATTGAGAAGCTCTCAGGCCCTTAGATCCACTCCCGCCAGGAGAATAGATCCCATAATAAAGTGGCCATCTCAGTGCCCTGCTGTTCCCAAGCAAATCAAGTGTGGCTTCCAGACATGTATTGATTAGACAGTCCAGCAAACTACCATGGGTCAAGTAAATAATGTTCCCCCAACCATGCAATCTTAGCCTGAAGAAAGCAGAGGCATGCCAGGTCCCACTCCATTGGGAATAAACCTGGTCAGGCTGTAGGAGTGGTTTCTCACAAACTGCATGCCTGGGGAAACAACTTTCAGAAAAAAATCCAGAGTGACCAATCACAGTATCCTATTGTCCTCTGCTCAGTCCTGTTGGTTGCAGCAGTTCCCTGCTCCTTCCTGAGCTATGGAAAGCCTACAGGATTGGCAGCAAGTCCCAGGCGGTGCTGCCAAAGAGCCAAGGCTGGGCAGGAGCACTGCCTGCCCACTGCCAAAAAGCAAGAGCTCTTGCAGGGAGGAGTCCATTGTCCCGGGCACTGCTCCAGAACCCAAGAGCCTTGGGCAGAGAGTGAAGGTGGGACAATCTTTGTTCTGCTTACTTCCAGACAGTGCACAGTCTTTTCTTGGTTTGTCACAAGGTTTGAAACTACCACAGTGAGCTGTGCCTTTCCAACTGGGGAAGGAGGGCTCCCTAAGACCCCTTAGCCTCCTCTATAAAGGCTTCTAACCTCATCTGCATGCAAGTGCCTCACCTACTCTATGTGGGTGCACTAAGATTCTGTGTGGAAGGAGACCATTCCACGAAGGAGCTCGGCTGTCAGCTCCCTTCAGGAGGAATAGGTTGCCTGAGTAAATGGAAGGGTGGAGGTAGCCAAGATGACTACAGCAGCAGCTGTAGACCCCCATGGACCTTCAGGCCATAGGACTTCCACACCTGCTCTGATAGATAATATCCTTTACATGGAGTCTCCTAGGCTAGACCCAAATCCTGCTACCAACTAGTTGCCAATCCCAGAGTAACTTCAGACTGGACTGGGTAGGAAAGGGATACCCCACGCAGAGGTCAGGCAAGGACACCAAACAGTTGCTTTCTGACAACTTTATACTAACCATGGGCTGAAATTCCAGGAAAGGGAAAGAAATGCATTCCTTGGGAACCTACCATGTGCTAGCCAGCAAAGAATTGGCACAGAGCTGGAGAGATGGCTCAGCAGTTAAGAGAACTTACAGAGGACCTGAATTCAGTTCCACCATGCTAGCTTGTAGCTGCCTGTAACTCCAGTTCTGGAGAGATCCAATGTCCTTTCAGACCTCTGTGAACACCAGGTATACACACGGTGCACAGAAATGCTTGTGAGAAAAAAGTGATATACACAGAATAAAATAAATAAATCCAAAAAATTAATTAAAAGTATCCGTTGGTTAATTTTAAAAAACCAGTTAAATCCTTACCTTACAGTTCATCACTGTGGAGGAAGTCAAGTCATACCCACAGTGAAAAACAGAGAGATAAATACATATACTATTAACTGCTTAGTTCAGTTTCTCCACTCTTTTACAGACTAGAATCCAAACCCAGGGAATGATGCCATCCACAGTAGGGAAAGGTCTGCCCACCTCAACTAAGATAATCAAGATAATCTTCTACAGACCTGCTCACAGGCCATCCTGATCTAGAGAATCCTTCATTGAGACTCTCTTCCCAAATGAGTCTAGATTGTGTCAAGTAAACAATTACAGCCATCACACGCCCAATGTCTCAAATTCCTAATCACAAAGAATAGGCAGTTGACACATGCCCACAGCAGACCTCCAACTAACTGGAGAAGCAACACTTTAACTCTAATCAACCCATCCCATTATAATCGTCTCAAAAGTGTGGCCTAACAGAAAAGGATCTAGTTCATCTTTCTTCCATGTGGTGTTCAGGCAGGCTGTACACAGCAAAGTTGTGTGCAAGGCTGTATTTATGCCTGTGTGCATCTCTATGTGTGCCTCCCCTCTCAAGCTCTCTCCATGCCACCCAGCTACACAGTCAAGCCAAGACCCAAGTCATTTGCCCCAAGGGCTTTGTGAAGATTCCCTCAGAACTGAGATCAGCTCTGAATCATTTTCTTTCAAGTGTTTTTCTCTCTGCACCTTGAAGCTCCTCACTCTCCTAACTGTAGTCACACACTTAGGAGCTGCACACTATCTGCCCTGCCCCCTCACCCCACCAGTAAGTCCCATGAGGAAGTATGTCACCTGCTTCCTCCTAACCATCCCAATATCTACAGCAACACTGGGAATGAGGTGGGGCCATGAGTAAGTAGTGACACTGCTGGCAAATTTCCTCATTCAGCTTTTTCATAGTGGCACTCAGGATACACTCTTAACTCTGGTCATGCTCTAACCTCTGAACTCTTATATGCATGACTGTCTAGGCCTCTGTCAACTCTCCTGATGAAGAGGGCTCAACATTGCCAGTGTCAATGGCCAAATTTTGTTGGCCTATTTTCTCATTTGTGCACAACTAACAGAAGGGCTCCAGATCATTGGATGCAGTCAGTTTGCCCATGTGGAGAGGAGAGCACCTCAACATGCATCCTGGTAGCTGCCACAAACAGGTCCAAAGAAAATGCAAAAGGGCCTTTCAAAGAACAGAGGTAGAAAGCCCAAATGTAGCCTGGACTATAGCTAGACACTCAAAATACCAAGAGCAGAATAGTGGATCTGAGTCCACTGATCAGTGGAGCAGATGAGTGGATCCTAACCTCACCTTTTCTATGCCTGCTTACCCCAGTAAAAAAGACAGAAATAAATTCAAGTACCAAGGCCCAACCTCAGGAGTCAAGCACAGACAAACAAAAGGGTACAGGTGGAGAAAAGGAGACAGTCCAGGAACAGAAAGAGCAGAAAGGCCCCTACACAAAGGAGCAGCCACCCACACAAACCATAGTAAAAAACTGGTGAACCAAAATTTAAAACATTTGTACTTCAAAAACTGCCATGAAGAAAACAAAGACGGGCCACAGACTAGAAAATATTTCCTTATCATATAGATAGTAAAGGATTTCTGTGTAACATATATTTTAAAAAATGGACAAAGGATTTCAAAGACAGAGTGTCTAAAGAGTATATGCAAAGAGATGCCTGATAGTAGGAAACCCAGCTAGGACCACAGTAGCGCATTCCACCACTCGTGACAGCAGGGGACCAGTAACTAGGGCTGGGGGGACTACGGCAAGTCGGGTCCACTGCTCCCAGCAACCACTCCCTCTCTGGAGGTTCAGAAGCAAAGTAAACTGTGATTTCTCACATACATTTCACTCTGTCTTCTGATGCTAGAAACTACCTAAACACCCAGGTATAGTAACCTTTACTCAGTCCGCACATGATGCAGGCTCATAGCAACCACCAGCATAAAGTGTACAATAAGCACCAACTGAACAGCTCAAGCTGAGACATCAAAACTAAGGGACCTTAGAAGCATTTTTCTATGACATTTCAGCAGAAACAAATGAAGTGATAAAGGAAGGTGGGCAGTGGCTGAGAGTGTAGTTACGGATGGTTTCAGAGGCTCTTACTCTGTATTGTTCCTGTGGTGTGGCTCATGGCTACATAGGTTTGTAAGTGCTTATGTGCTCAAGCACATGCCTTAAATTGCTGAGTTGTTCTAAACATATACTGCACTCCAGAAGAAAGGGCACTCAGCAGTGATTCTACTAAGGGACAGCTTAAAGGCTGTGGCAAGTGGGAGGACAACACAGAGAGTCCACTCAGAGTCTAGGATAGGCAAAGCAACCAACCCCACAGTACTGGACTTGCAGTGCTGGCTCCTCTAAGGGCTGAGAAAGATCACTACGAGACCAGAGAGGGAGTTCTGGGAACTGCTGTGTCCTGCACAACCTAACACTCACAATGATGGTGCTGGTGCCATGGGATGGTAGCTTTTCTGCAGTGCTGAAATGGAGCCCAGGGCCTCACACACACTACATCAATGCTCTACTGCTGAGCTCCATCAGTAGCTATGTGCTCCATTCTTCTCTAAGTGATTTTTCAGATAAAAATTTCACAGAAAGATAGATAGTAGAAATGAAAGGAAGGTGTTAGAGATAATGGTACTTCATCTAGGTTGCACCCTCCAATGTAAATAGGCCCAGTAGGGTGGAAGGAGGGATGTCCTGCATCCAAACACTAATACTCAAAATAGCTGGGCTAGCTCCTAAGTGAGAACTCACTGTCCCACTGATGGACATGGCCCAGAAGCAACCTAAGAAAAGTCTCAACTGTTCACCAATACCCTAGTAGTTACAAGAAAAGGAACTTCCTTACAGGCTGGAGATACAGGGAGAGCTTTTAGAACTAGCTTACTTACCAGCATCATGCACCCAGAGGAGAGGAAATGAAACTGGAGGCTGAGGCAGGATCTCCTTTACACTGATCCAGCTCTTACACCCAAGCTGTTTCACATGTTCTCCTGTACTGGCAGCTCAGCACTGACTCCTCTATCCGTGACCACTTCCAAGGGTACAAGTGCACAGGGAAAAAGAGGCAATCACATTTACATTCATGTGGCCAGAGTGATGATGCTCCTGTGCCAGGACTCCACAGCCCTTCACCAGGAATAAGGTATTTGGCTCAAAAGACAAGTCCACTCCTACTCAAGAGAAGGTATCCCACTCCGTCTCAGGGCTGCAGAGGAAGAGAAGCTGCTGTGAGGTATACCCCTAATACCACCATTGCTCCCATAAGCCAGCCAGTAATGCTGGAACTCAGCACTTCTTTCTTCACATGCTGAACTGAGGAAGATGAGGACAGGGACATTCTTTCCCAAGTAAGGAGGAGCCTCCCTCCCACAGCTGTCAACCTGAGACCTGGACAGGCTAGGCCAATGTAAAATGTAGAAAGGGGTAGGCAGTGAGCCAGGGTACCTCAGCTCCAAGAAGAAACCAAGTAGAACCCCCTACATGCCTTGCAAACTCACACAACTCAGTCATAAGAAGTCAGGAAGAGCCCCACCTCCAAGGTGGCAAGCAGAGGACCCACAGAGGCCAGGTTGCAGGCCAAATACCCTCCTAAAGTAAAGGTGAGACCCTAGTTGTGAGGAACCAGCAGCAAGGTAAGGCTAGAAAGTAAATGCTGCCTGGCACAATCAAGAGGGAAGAGGAGGAAGGCCAGAATTCCAGGACAAATTTAGAAGGCAGAGAAATGCAACACCATGCCATCCAAATCCTCCTGTTCACATTCATGTCTCACCGACACTGAACAATTAAAGAGGCTGTTGGAGCCTGCCTAGCCCAGCTGCTGTACCAACAGAAAGTCAGGGGTTAAGGGGCCTCAGCATCTCTTCCTTTCTGATGCCCTACACTCAAGAGCCACCACACATGGTAAATGGAAGAAGGTATAGAGAAGGAAGACTTGTGCTCAGAACTAAGGCATGCCCCGTACCAAAGAGGCATAGAATCACCTGCAGTCACAAGTGGGTCCTACACCACCAGTCAGACTGCTCACTATTCCTAGGACCTTGTAGGTTCCAAATCCAAGTCCATTCACACCAGGAGGACTGTGGCATCCTGCCTATCACACACACCCTTGGCATGTCACCAAGCTGTACAGGCCCGGAGCACAGGCAGCCAGGAAAGTGTGATGGACAATCCTGCCAAGCTGTCCCTCCCTGCCTGGTGGTATAAAAATCTCAGCTGCAAAATTTAGCCCAGCTCAGTCCACAGGAAAGAGCCCTACACAAGAGGGAGGCAGCAGCTCTGACCCTGCTGGTCAGATGAAGCAAAGCTGCTCAGTGCCTGCCAGGTAATTGGGTTATGAGGCCCCTCCAGACTTGCCCTTCCACATTATATGCCAGGCAAGGAAGCCCCCACAGAGACCTTATTGTGGTACTCTAACCAAAAAACTGGAAATCAATAGGGTTTTGGTGTTGCTCGACCCTCCCCCGACAAGGAAAGCCTGAAATCCAGAGACAGAGAAGTAAGACTTCAGAGAAAGAAACTGCCTATCAGAGGAAAGGGAAATGGCATCATGGAAGGATAAGAGGCATCTCCAGAAGGGAGTGCAGAGGATCCCAATGCAGAGAGCCCCACTGAGGACTGGTCACTACCCCAGCTCATCAGGAATCACTATCTGATGCAGGTGGGAAAGCCCAGGTTCACTGCTGCAGAAGAGCAGCTTCAATCACAGAGCATGGTGTAACATCTCTCCTGTACTATGCCTGGCCTATGGATCTAAGGAGGTGTCACAAACCACCAAGCAGATTCTAAGATATTCGAGGTCAGCACAATATCTGGCCCACCAGGTGAGGGAGGTACCTAGGAGAACTACCAGGCCTTGTCAGGGCTCTATCAGTCTTTGCCATTTTATATAGGAAAAGACTGGATGGGAAGAATAGCTGGAGGCTGGTACTCAAAAAAGACACAGGGCACTGGTCCTTCACTGGCCACTTATTCCACCAACTGCAGATCACTGAGCAGACAGTCTGTCTCCTCAAAGGCACATTCCTATCTAATTAGAATGTTTTTGTCTTTAAAGATGGAGGGAAGGCATTAGACATGGGAGTTGCTTGTGTTCTGAAAGTGAGAGGAACAGCAGAGCAGGTGCCAGGGACCATCCTTCACATTCTTCAAGGAGTCAGCAACTGAGAGGCTGTGGCTTCTGGAAGAGACTCTCAGCACACAGCACCTATGGAAAGGGCCTGGCAACACTGCCTGCCACCTTACCAGTAAGCCAAGGCAGGGGAGTTTACTGTTACCACCTCGCTGACCCTGGCCCAGCCTTGGCCCTTGGCCAGAGAAAGCCTTCTCAAAGCCAAGCTTACTCAAATCATTATTGTGTCCTAGCCTCCAAAGCCCATCTTGATCCTTCTCCTGCTGATGTAACACCGTAAAACTTAGGTTGGAAATTTCTAAGCTTATTCAGTTCTCCATTCCTGAGTCCAAGAAGCTGACATCTAGTGCTGTCATGCTATGACATCCTTCACAGAAAGTAGAAGGGCAAAAATGGCAGAGAACAAGCATTAGCATAGTTAAATCAGAGCAGTTCCTGTCTTGTTCTGACTGTTCACTCACAAGGCTCTCTAAGATTTCCTATGACCTACATGTCCTCCAAACCCAGCATCCTCTGTGCCCTCTGCCAAGAAGGCTCTCACTTTCCACCCTGCTGTTCTTGAAGGTCTCTATGAATCTTCCCAAGGTTACTCAAGGTGTTTTCCTTGTCCTGTCTGGTCTGTGGGTTGTTGTTATCTGCATCCTAGAGAGAGTTGGCCCAAGCAGCAGGAGAACTATGCCATAGGTTCAAGTGTTTGCAAATCAACATCAAGAAAATGTGTATTTCACCCAAAAATAGTAATAAAGGCAAGGGAGAAAATATACACAAGTGGGATGGGGAGAGCAAAAGGCCAACAAATAACAGAAAAGAAGAAACAACTAAAGACAATGGCTATCACCATCTTCCATCACACAAGCTAGGCACTCCCTGCCCAGAGGCCACCTCACAGAATGCTTCAGCATGCAAAACATTAAGACCCATGGACCAGAAAGTCTGAATAACTTACTGAGGCTGAATGAAGCACTGATTACAGAATGACACACTAGAAAGGGCAAGATGGCCCTTCCCCTCATGAAGGCTACAAGAGTGCTTTTACACATATACAGCACCTAATAAAGAGGCTGTGCCATGTGGTAGGAGGTCTGGGCATAAGACGGACATAAATTCACACTCAGTTAGACACTAGGGCATCCAGAAGGAGCCTGACACGCAGACTACCATGGCAAATGGATGGGCTCCATACCTGCCGCTTTTCCCAGTCAGCAAACAGGCCTAAGGCAGAGCCCTTGCTCCAAGCCATCCCATCATAAGTGCTACTATTGTGACCCTGAAGATCAGGGATTCCACACTGTCCAAGCCCATGGACCACACCAGAGTCATGGCTTAAGGCTTTCAGAACTGATGTACTTGGGTTGGGGATGTAGCTCAGTAGTAGGGTACCAAGGCCTATGGGTATCACCCCCCACCCCCAGCACCAAAAGAAGGAAGGAAGGAAGGACGGAAGGAAGGAAGGAAGGAAGAAGGAGGGAAGGCGGGAAGGAAGGAAGGAAACGAAACAAACAACCCTGATATACTGTTTCCATAGAGATTTGCTCCAATGACCAAAGACTAAGAGTGTAGCTCTGACACTTGGCTGTGTTCTCTATCTCCTGGGCAGGGCTGCCTATCATTGTCCCTCTGACATACACAGAGGAGAATGCAGCAAACCAGGGCACTGGAGATGAGGCACACAAATCCACCACAGGCTACCACTGTTCATCTACCTCACATCCATCACACACAAAATCCTGCAACCACTTTCAAGTGGACTTGTGGTTCAGAAGCTTCCTCTCCCTCTGATGCAGAGCCACCAATCCCAATCCTGTCAGTGATATGACCCCCAGGGCCAAGGTACTCTGTGAGAGGAGATAATAGTGGACCATAATCTTTAAGCTTGGTTGCTATCAAAATAGGATGAATGATGGAGTAATATACAAGCCCTTCCTCTGGGTGCCTCCCTCAGAAAAAGCACCTAAATGTTATTCCCATGATGAGCCAAGAGGACAGCACCTACTTAACAAGGCTTTGAACTTAGGTGAGAACCAGCATAGAACAAATGGACATGTTCACCGAGGCTATCCAGACTGCTCTTGAGATGTAGGAGTAGTTGCGGGCAGCCTGAAACTATTCAAACAAAATACCAACAACAAGGATGGTGGGTCAAAATAAAACAAGGCCAAAAGTAATCTGATTAGAATAATCTCTTTTACATTGGGTTGTCAGAGATGCAAATGCTAGTGTCACCCTAAGCTGGCAGGGGTGAGCACTCAAGCTCTCCCACCACTTCTGGGACAAGGCACAGGTCTTGGGGCCTGGCTCCTGGGTCACATGTGCTGTGTGTAGACACACCTAAGGGTGTAGGCTGCTAGGCACTGGACCCAATGCTAGCTCTGCACTTGGCATTGGATATGCTCTCACTATGCAGAGCTTCCTCCAGCCTTTTCTCATTAATCCCAGAGCAACTCAAGAGAGGCCAACAACCACACAGAAAAGTCACATTCCAGTATTTAAGTCAAGAGTAACTGTTCTTTGTACTGTGAACTGGATCACTATGGGGCCTAAGTAGTCAAGAGTGCCCTCTAGTGGAGACAAGGCCCAGCTTAGACTGCATGCAGCTAAATCTTGGTGTTGGGGGTGTGGTGACACAGATAGGGATGGGACATGCTGACATGTGGATAAATAGCCAGTCCTTCTCAATCAATTTTGGTGGGTTCTACATGGGCCATCCTGGTCTGGGTCGGCAGATTCCAAGCCTACAATCCTCTGAGGTCTTCAGAGAACTGGAGACCACAGGTACTGCTACACAGTGTTTACAGGGTCCTGAAGGAGAAATAGGTTGGGTTAGCCATTTCTTATGTTAGCCATTTCATGCTCCTCAGAAATCTTCCATGCAGGTTCAGATGGGCTCTGGAGAACTAGTCTTCCTAGGCTCATCAACCTCCATGATTCACCTTCCCAGTTGTGGAGTGAGAACAATGGCTCAGGTATGTTCAAGTGAGCAGACAACAGCACTTTTCTAGAAATTTGAACAGCCCTGGACACCCTTGCTGGACCTGGACCTGGAAATGGAAAGGCAATTAGTACTTGAACAGTTTCTGGACAGATTGAGGCAGTATTTTGAATCTAACAGAACCCTAACAGAGGGGACTTGTCTGGGCAGTTTGCTCTAAACAGTCACATGAAGAGGAATCCTCCAGTTGCCAGATAGATGAGGTCAACCATAAGCTGCATTGACAGGGCCATCCCTGTCCTATCCCCCAGGCAAGCCTAATCCAACAAGCTACCTCTGCACCAGCAGCCAGTTCTTCTGCTTGAAGAGATACACACATGTGAAGCAATATGTTCACCTGCTAGCCCTCATCTTCCGTTCCTGCACCCTACTCCTGACCATGCAGGCCTTCTTGTGTCCCGCTTCTCTGTGCTCCTTCTCTACATCACCCCTGCTCATCTAACTCTTGACTTAGGGCCTTGCTTAATCTATCCTATGCTCACTGTCCAACTGACATCTCCCTACCTAGGTATCTCATGCCATAGTGATCAATGACAGGCTGTCTCCACAGCAGGTGTATAGAATGTGATCGTAGCTCCAACAAGCCACACTTAAGAGGTAGAACCATCCCTGTAGCATCAGAGTGGTCTTGCAAAAACACAAGTCTGGTCATGCTGAACTCACGAAGACTGTTGTTTTTGTGTCTGCCAGGGTATCTGAACCCCTCTGCATGTGGCCTTTACTTGTCTTGGAAGACTGTACCTAGCTTGCCTCCTTCTCTATACCTCCCAAGTTTCCCTGTTTCAGGCTTCCATTTTCAGGGAGGGTTGAGTGATGAGGCTTGATGATGTCCATCTACTACATGCATCACTTGTACCATGCAGCACTGAGTCAAGGCTTACAAAACATGCTAGGGCCACTTTGCAGACTGCAGACAGCAGCAAAAAGCCTGGGAAGGGCCAAGGGACATATACATGAGGGTTCCAGTAGGCACTGGAGCTGAGCAGGAGACCACAAGCCTGGTTCAAGAAGGGACAAGGTATTCACTAGTGAAGCCATACAGGTGACAGACCTTCAACCCAAGAATGCTTATAGATATATGAATCTTAAATTGGCATTTCTGAAAGGAAACTAGGGTCACCACCTTCATTCTGAGAGCTGGCAAACTTAGAGAAAAGACAAGCATGTACCCTGACTTTCTTGGGAGCACCAGGCAGACACAAGAGACATTTCTTTACAAGTATCGACCTAGTGAGAAAAGCTAACAAGGGAAACATCCTGCAGAATCCAAGAGCCTCCAAAGACTTCATGGATCCTGCCAATGACCAGTGGCTCACAGCACAAAAGGCAACTGGTCTGCCACTGGGGAAGCACCTACACTGGTGAAGGTTTCTGAGCCTTTTACCTATGGACAGTCAGCCCAAGAAAAGAGAAATACTGTGAAAGGCACAGTACAGATGGTAATCTTACAGCAAAGCCAGTTTCCTCAACAGAAAAAGTACAAAGGTGCTCCTACAGCTCAGATGGCACCTGGCAACACCACAGAGCCACCCATGGGATTTATCTGGGTCTCAGATAGAGGGGAGGCAAAAGGGAGTGAACATGGGAGTGAGGGATGAGTAAAGGGAGGGAAAAGCTGGAAGAGGGAAGGAAGAGGGACAGATATGTGGGGGGTTCTTAGGAAAATGTGAACACTGAGAGAAGACTCCCTGTGACTAAAATGGTGGCATGGATCTGTAATCCTAGCACTCAGTAGGTGGAGGCAGGAGGATTAGGACCTATAGGCCAAGCTAGGTGACAAAGTGAGATCCTATCTCAAACAATACAAAAGCAAAACCACTCTTCCTTTTTCAGATATGCACACAGAAATACTTCCAAGGGAATACTAATACAATATGTTTGGGCAGAGGGTTGGAAATATGTACATTTCCGTGGTAAAGTATCTGCCCACCTTGTATGAGGTCTGAAGTTTGCTTCCCAGCACCTTGTATAGAAATAAAACTTATCAAATGCCTGGACAGGAAGGGAAGGTATGGACAGGAGAGTAGGCATTTGGCCAAAGGCTGATACCATCAATATCACTTTCTGATTCTGTGGCCTGGGCAACATTCCACATCAAAAGCTAAGCCCTTCAGCTTCCTGGGCTCCATTAGAGTGCCACATAGTCATTGATCTGGGCATGACTTGAAAGGGTGGCACTGCATCAAGAAAAGAAGGAGGGAAAAAAGGAGGGTGGCCCCAGAACTCTCACAGGCTCACCCTTTCATTGTATCATACATCTTGGCACAACTCTCCTGAACCCAGAACACCAAGAACAGTAGTGATTCCTGTACCAACACAATTCGCTCATTACAGACCTGAAGGCCCTTCCTGGTCTGCCCTCAGAGTTAGCCTTGTAATGAGGCCACAGCCACTTCCTCCCTCACAAGCAGCTACCATAGGAGAAAAGACCCTTCTGAGCCCTCCCTTACCAGCATCAGGACAAAGCTTAATGTAGCCAGCCACATCCACCATATTTCCTGAACAACAGCTGTAGAATTACTTACCAAGGGTGTATACAGAGGATGCCAATCTAGAAGCAGCACTTTTTTGCATTAATGCATTCCCACACCCATACACACACTGTTGGAGCCACTAGAGCTCCTACTAGAAAAAGGTAGCAACCAAGGACCCAAAGGTAGTTCCTTGGCAGGCATGCAAGGGCCTGAGGTAAATATGGACTTGGGCTCCTGGAGGCTTTCCAATCTGTGTAGGCAATTGGCTCAAGACTTAGAGGCTCTCATTTCTGAAGAACTCCCAGGAAAGGAGCTTCCTGCAGGGATGTTACACATCAAACAGGTCCACATTTGTCTAGTACTCTAGGCTCTGATCTGTACACATATCTGCCCTGAGATGAGACCTAATAGCTCAGGGTAGTGGGGTGGGTGAATAAAGGCAGGAATCAATGTCTGAAGTTAAAGTGGTATGACAGGACAGTTCAGGTGTGTGACCCCTGCCTAGGGAAGGAAAAAACTACCCATGGACTCCAGATGGAACAAAGTCTTTGTACACCATACCCATCACAGATGGCAGAATCTCTTAAAATCTGGTGGTTTTGATGCCCTGGGGCTCAGTTATATTCAACCTCTGCAGTTGATTGGTATCTGCCTGAGCCAATCAAGGCCCCTAACTCTTATTCACAAGGATTTATAAAAAGGGTAGCCAAGAATTACATGTTTGGAGTCTAGATGCCAGAGGCTGACATGGCTCTCCTGAATATCTTGAGGAGTCCTCTAAGACAGATGACAAGGCTCAGTTCCACCAGAGACCCTGAAAAAACTACATGCATGGGAAGGGCTTTTTTGTCTCTTTAGAGTACCAGCCAGAAGCTGGGCAATGGCACCAAGGAAGCATTGGTGCACAGTGTCTTCCCCAGACCAGCACCCTGAGACCATGGACAAAGCATCCAAGAATTAACTGTTCCATCCAGTTTCCAAGGGAAGGTTGTCATGTGAAGCCCACAGGAAGAAAAGATTACAAGCACAGGCTCCAGGGCTGGGGAAACAAACTCAGCAAACTCAGGACACAGTGGATAGAAGCAAGCAAAGGAATGTGGACCTGAATCATTTCTAGACATTCTCTGGCCATGCCAACAAATAATTGTAAAGACAGAGATCATGGCACTGGCCAGTGACACAGGTCAGTGGGTAAGCTGCTACTGAACATATGTGAGTATTGTAGAAACCAGAAGATATTCTGAGTTGTTGCCAGGAAGGACACCAGAAAGATCAATATGGGCTCTAGGAGAACAAGTATGTCACAGCAGATTTTATAAAAGTTATGTAACATTTGGGCATGATGCACATTCCTGTAATCCTAGCACGGAAGTGGCAGACGTACTTTTAGGTGATTCTGTCTCAAAATAAATGTTTGCTACATTAGGCCAAATAAGGTTGGCTTATGCCTGTAATCTCAGTACCAGGGAAGCAAAGTTAGGAGGATCAGGAGACCACCTTATATATTAAAAAAAAAAGTCATACTAGGTCATATGTGGTAGCTTATGACTATAATCATAGTACTCAAAAGGTGGAGGCAGGGGTATCAAAAGCTCAGGGCTAGCCTCAACCACATACCAAGTTTGAGGCCAGCCTGTGCTACATTAGATGCTGTTTCAAAGGAAACAAACAAACAAAAACAAGAAAGATCTCATTGAAACCAGAATTTCATGCCAGGTATAGTAGTGCATATACCTTTAATCTCAGGCAAAGTCAGGCGAATTTCTGTCAGCTTGAGGCCAGCCTGGCCTATATAGAGAGTTCCAGGATAGCCAGAGTTAAATAGAGAAATCTTGTCTCAAATAAACAAACAAACAAACAAACAAACAAACGAAACAAGCTAGAGCCAGGGCTGCATAGGAAAATTTTGCCTCAAATCAATCAATCAATCAATCAATACATGAATAAAAGAATAAAGCCAGAACTTCAGGATAAAGTTGTGCTGGAAAGGAATCTCACTCAACTAGGACAGTGTCTACAAATGGATTTCAGAACCTCTAGCTTCACATTTGGTTCGATCATCAACAATGCAAAGAGAGCCATGACTCACAGGAGAAGCACAGGAGAAGGTAGCCTGGACCTCCTTTATGCAACTCATAATCCAGACTGCTGCATTGGCAAAGAGAAGGGAAAAATGGGGTCTTATTAATGTCCACCAGTGATGGCTTATTTAGAACTCTTCTAGAAGGAGGCCTAGGCTATAGCAGTCATGCAACAGATGCATTCATTTAAGGACTCCCTATTGATTTTTGTATCTTGCTCTGCACAGACCTGGGGTCAAGTCTCTAAGTGTCTTGTGCATCCTGTCTTCTTCCTTCCTTCTGTTCTCTTTTCCTGTCAGCAGAGAAGAGATCGGTCTCCACACACTAATGTGTGAACACATCTCAACATTAGTGCAGCTTTTCAGGGAGCAGCTGTGCTTCGCCCTTAGTCACTATAATGGGTACGTCCTGAGGTAATGGTCCCAAGGACTGAGAGTAGAGGTCCCCCTGGCTCCTTCCATTCCCAAGAGCTCCTACTCTATAATGGCCCACCCCACTGATGTCATTCCCCAACGTCAAGTACAGACACACTGGGGCTACTGCCCTACCCTACACCATACCTACCCTCAGTTATAAGCCTTCATTTTCCTCTACCATTCATAAAAAGTGACTTCAGATCAAATTCAAAGTCATTCTGGCCTATCTAGTATGTGTGTGTGGCGGAGGGAGGTAAACAAGGAAAGATAGTCTGATCCCTTAGTTATGTCCTTCAATGTCATGGCCCTCAGACATTTGTACACCAGAACACATTCAATTTCATGTTGGGCAAATAAGCAAATCACTCTCAAGCTTAGGAAGGAAAGGGATATTCATGTGTGTACATGTATGTATATGTGTGTACACACCAGTCTCCTTGACAGCTGACTCCTCAACATCAATGCTACAGCCAGGAGACAACAGACTGACATCTAGAACAGGCTGAAAGAATATCACACACGGAGAGTAGCTTTCAAGACTGAAGGACTGAGGGAGGTCCACCAACAGAGGGTCATCTGAGAGGCATGGAAGACCTGCTGAAGGCAGAGAAACTGGCCAGAGGAAATGGAGACAAACCAGAAAGCCCGGAGCAGAAAGATTCCAGAATATTCACATAAATGCCAAAGAAATTAAACAACACTAATATCTGAGGGGCTGTAAACACACAAGGTTTTGTTGTTTTAGTTTTCTTTTATTTTTTGAGATTGTAATATAATTACATCATTTCTCCCTTCCCCTTCTTCTCTCCAGGTCCTCCCATATACCACTCTTTGCTCTCTTTCAAATTCATAGCCTCTTTCTTCATTGCTGTTACATGCATACATGTATATGTATATAAATTTATATTCCTTAATATAATCTGAATCTATGGAGCCCTGTCTTGTCTCTCAACTTACTAGGAGGTTGGCCTTAAACTCAAAAAGATCTCTGTCTCTGCCTCCCAAGAGCTAGGATTAAAGACGTGTGCCACTACATCCAGCTTACCCACAAGTTTTTTTTTTTTTAATGTCTATTCCAATCTCCAGGAGATAATAATGCCTGAGGGTACTATCCTGTCCCAGAAGCCACAGGGAGGTAGACATGCTGTTTATTAAAATGGCCTCTGTAGATTCAGGGTGCATGGTCAGGTGCCTGAAAAAAGACAGAGAAGTGCACAATTCCAAAAGTAATAGGGCTTAGAAAGAAGGATAATTTTAAAAGAAAATCAACTTGGGAGCTGGAAAGATGGCTCAGTGGTTAAAACCACTGGCTGCTCTTCCAGAGGACCCTGGTTCAATTCTTAGCACCCACATGGTGGCTCACAACCATCTCTAACTCCAGTTCCAAAGGATCCAGTGCCCTCCTCTGGTCTTCCTGGGCACCAGGCATGCATATAGTACACAGACATACATGCAGACAAAACATTCCCATGCACTTCAATTAATTAATTAATTAAAATTAATTGAGTCAAAGGGATTGAAGAGAAGCAGTATAAAGGTGAGGCAGGCAGAAGCACAGCAAGATGGGAAGGTTCTCTTGAACTATCAGCAGCACCACCAGACATGAAAGGCTGTAACAGGGAAGGACAATAGCTCTACTGCTCCAGTGATCAACTAACTGGTCAAAAGATATTCAGTAACACATGGTTTCAGTCTGATTATCCAGTTTCCTCTGGCTCACTCTGAAATGTCAGCCATTTGCATTGCTGCTTGGAGTCCCCACTTTCATAAGATGGGCTGTTTGTTCTTGCTGTTGGTTAAGCTAGGGGAGAGTTCCATCTGAATACCCTCTTTCCAGTGGTTTAGAGTTAGGTAGGAACTTTTACTTTGAAGAGTATCTTTTGATTAGCACAGTTACCAACTATCTTTTAAATTCAAGCTATAATGTGAGCCACCGGTAGAAATTTATACTTCCAAAAGCCATATTTAAAAAGCTAAAGTTTCTGGGGGGTCGTGGTGCATGCCTTTAATCCCAGCACTTGGGAGGAAGAGGCAGACAGATCTCTGTGAGTTCAAGACCAGCCTGGTCTACAGAGTTCCAGGACAGCCAGAGTAACAACAGAGAAACCTGTCTTGAAAAACCAAAAAAAAAAAAAAAAAAAGTAAAAGTTAGCCAGACAGTGGTGGTGCATGCCTTTAATCCCAGTATGGCAGAGGCAGGTGGAAGGTGGATCTCTGTGAGTTCAAGACCAGTCTGTCTACAGAGTGCATTCCAGGACAGCAAGAATTACAAAAGTTTAGAAACCCTGTCTTGGAAAAAACAACAACAAAAGTAAAAGTTGCCAGGTGTCATGGCATACTTTTAATCTCAGTACTTAGGAGACAGAGGCAAGCTAGTTTTGGTGAATTTGGAGCCAGCCTGGTCTATGTAGCAAGTTCTAGGGCAGCCAGGGCTACATAGTGGGACCTTGTCTCAAAGGAGTTGAGGGGGAATCAGTAGTCAATATATTTAATTTACCTTAGATACCTAAAATACCAGCAGCCAAACAATGTGGAAAAAAAAATGTTAAGATGAGATTTTACATCATTTTCTTAAAAGTCCAGTTGTTTCTATAGCCAGTCAAAGACCATCCTCAACACACCTTTCAGAGAGTCTTTCAGTGGCAGGAGGCTGGTCAATTTCATCTTACATGTGGACCTTAGAAGCTCCAATGAGATTCTCTAGCAAGTCTCATGTCTATGCATCTCTCGTTTCTTCCTTCACATCCAAGGGATTTTTCACTTATTTCCCATTTCCAGAGTCAGCCTCTGGCCTCAGAGCTCCTGGACTTGGTTCTCTCTGAGAGTCTGTTCCTGCCTTGACCCCCCCACCAAGCTCTACCCTCCTTTATTCTCACCTTCTTTGGCTGGTGCTGATCAGTGAATCTGAACCCCAACTTTCCTTTTGCACATGGAAGCCTTCAAGTCTTGCACTCTCCAAGTCTGGGCATGCACTGTGCATGTTATCTTTTGACTAAAGACATTTCCTACTTCCCATCACTGATCCTTTGCCAGTCGGTTTACTAGAAGTGCACTTGGTTTCTTATGTAAATACTTTCCTCTGTCAAGTTTTAGTTTAATGCTACTTTGGTTACAATCCATTCTGCATGATCTCAGGTCACTGAGACTTACTGAGATCTAGTCCATTTGGGTCCATGCTCCTGGGTTCATGAAGGAATACAGCCTACAACTGGTCAATTCATTACCAACCTTGAAGGATATCTAACTGAGCCACTAGAAAAGGCCCCTCCTCAGCACTGATGCCCACCCTTACATCATTGAGCAGATGGAGTACTTAACTTTCTAGCATCTTTCTGCAGCCCACCACCAGGGCAGCTCTGCACCTTCCCCAAGCACCCAGAGAAGAGGAAGGACAAAGTTGGGACAAACTTCAGCTCAGGCCCCATCTCTTATCTTGGCCCTGAAGTTCCTGGCACAGAAAGACTAGAGGTAAAGCAACTGGAAGCCAGAAAAGCCCATACAGGGTCTTCACTCATGAGGTAAAAAGGTTGAGGACACACATGAGTATAGACCAGGTATCCTGACAACTAGGCTGTAGTGTATTTGGGGCATATAAGGACGAGGCTGGAGGAAGGCAAAGGGATTTACCAAAGAGTCTTTTAAGCAGAAGTAGACATGTTCATTTCCCTCTCTAGTGGCTTCCAGAATCAAAGACCAGGATAGGTCTTCTCTACTCCAAGTGTCTATGATAGCTTGAAGCCACAGAGTATGCCATTCCAACAAGCAGTAGGCTCTACAGGTTTCTAGAAGGGGTCTGTGGCTTGGACTGAGTCCAAGGTAGGCAGGGCACTAAACAAACCCAGGGAACTTCCCACATCTAGAGTCCCAATCTTAAAGGATTTGGTCCAGCAGTGCCCAAATGACAGCTCACAATCACATGTAACTTCAATTTCAGAGAATTTGATATCCTCTTCTGGCCTCTCCAGGTACCAGGCATGTACATGGTACACAGACATATATGCAGATAACATATTCAAACACATAAAATAAGTAAGTTAATTCATTAATAAGAAAACAAATTTAAGAACAGGGCAAGACAAGACTAAACCCATATTAATGTCCCTATCAGCCACACTGGCAGAGACAATAGCTTCCACAGTGCAGAACCACGAGTTTCTACCTTTCCCTGCTTAGTCCATGACCTAAATGACACAGAGCTAGCAGAGACCACTAAGAGAGACCTAGGACAGCTTTAGGTGCCACCTAATTTTAACTTTGGACTACTAGCTAAAATGCAGCAGCTGGTATGTGGGCAAGGCAGGCTGACTTAGGAATCACCAAGGTGAGATGCCCAGAAGGGTTTAAGAAACATTCATTTTTCTGAGGTGGAGCAGGGCAATAGCATCAATGGAGTAATCCAATGTCCCATCCCACTGTATCTGTGAGCACAGCACTTCTGCCATCATCTCCAGGACTGACAAGGAGCCCCCAATGCTGCCCCTCCTTCCCAGCTACAGTAGAAACAACAGCTATTGTGGTTTTTATCTTTATACCTGCCTCTACAACCGGGACCCCTACTGGAATCTCAGCAGAGACAGTCACCATCTAGTAGCTAAGGACCTACATAGCAGATACAGTGAAAGAGACCCAGACCTATCCCAACAGCCTAACCCATCACAGTTCTTGAGTGAAAAGCAATTGTTGTCTCTCCATGGGATAGACAAGGTAGAATCTCTGAGTTGCTAGGCTGGGCCAGCCCCATCTCAATGTGTCTTTGCTATGTAAAAGAAGGTAAACACAGGTAGAATGCATAGGTAGCTGCCCTGCCCTACTCTGCCAGCTGTTTTGCTTTTGAATCACTCCAACACATGCTCTAGGCAAGGGCTAAACCACAGTCTGCCTGCAACACTTAGCACCAGCGCACACAGCTAAGCTGTTCAGCCACAGAACACCTAGGACAGGAAGGAGCCTACTGGGAGTAGGCAGCTGTGGGTCCCACCCTGTATTGTGAGACTGCACTTTTACTGCAGAGTATCATGGGCCTAGACAGAACACGCTTCCTACCCAATCCTTCTGCTGTGGCTCCAGGCCTAGAATAGTCATTCTAGATCCTGTATGAGCAGAATGTGGGCTCCAAAGGCTCCTAGTGATCACCCACATGGCGGAAGAACCTGTGCCATGGGGTTTCTCACACAGCCATCTAGAGAGACAGGGAACACTTAGCTAGGGAACCCAGGGTCCCACTACATTCTTAGGAATAGTACTTAAGTACTTAAAACCAAGAGTGTCCAGTAAAAAAGAAGCTGATCCAGCAAGCAGAGTGATCCAAAGGGAGCAAAGTTGTATCTCAACCCTGCTGCTTCCTCATGATATACATTCCCGCAGGGAAGAAGTCAAAAGTATAAACACCTGCAGGCCAATGACCCCAGCATTTAGCCAACCATTGAGTATGGTGGCCCTGGAAGTCACATGGCACAGCCAGACATCACTGACTTCCTCACAGCTCCCATTGCAGCTGTGAGTGGTGGAGACAGATGCCCTCAGTCTAATCTATCCACAGTATCTGTCTTGGCATTCACCTGTCACTTAAGACTCAACTTATGACTAAATCCTAATACTCAGTACTAACACCCTGACCATACAGACAACTTGTGCCTGGTGCTACAGCAGAACTCAAGGTTCTAAGCACCACTTCAACCAAGACAGAAGACATTCTCAAAGACACAGTAGAATGTAATGGGAAGTAAGATTTTGTGACCTCTTGACAGTGTCATTTCCACAGAGGGCCCTGGCCTTTGGTGACGGATAAGGATTTGTTGCAATCGGTGTTCCTACATTTCCAAGGCATAAAAGAAGACAAGTCTCCTGCCTATAATTCAAATCGGCCCTGCTGTCTATCATCAGGGTGGGTAGGCAGGGAGGCATAGGGTCTCAGTCAGAACCACTCCCCACCTAGCAGCAACAGCACAGGCTCTGTCTGAGTGGTAAAAATTAAGTCCAGATTAAAGACAAAACAAGCATGCAGAAGACATTTTATCAAGGTGATAAAGGCATAGGAAAGGGCATCACAAACAGTACTGCTGTCACAGAGGGAAAGATGTTGCCCTTAGGAGATAGAGAAGCTCCTAGTAGGAGTCCTCAGCCAGGTACTGAGAGGCAGCCAGAAAGCATCGCCGGTTCACAAGGCCCTCTGACCCTAGCCACCACACTGGTTTCCCAGGGCATAGAAGGAAAATTACTACGTGATAAATACCCAACAATCTATGGCAAGAAATGGATACTTCTGAAAGACTAGTGGAGGAACACCAAGGCCTGTATCCTCATTTGTATCCCATAAGCACAAATGAACAAATGGGAGGGTGTTTGTGTGCCATCCAAGGCCCCGACGGTCTTTTGACCCTTCTACTGTTCTGCTATCACTTCCAACAGCTATGAGTGGGACAGGGACAAAGAACTGGGAAGAGACCACCCTGCACCTCAGATGGGAGTGAATGTCAGGTGGGCAAAACAGGTGACAGAAGTCAGAGAGTCGGAGCCATTGGTTAGAATCAACCTTAGCTGTCATTCAGAATGGCTCAGAACCCTAACTACTGCACTTCCTAGACTTATGCAGGGCCTCTTGCACTCACCTGATATCTCAGTTGGCAAGTGTCCCTTGAAAGACAATTTGAGAAATTGATGTAGGCCTTCCACAATGTCCTGTACCCATGCTTTCTCAAAACTCCCTGCAGCCTCAGAACTGAACACATAAGGGCAGGAGCCAAGAAGCCTTGAATTCCTGGCCGAAAAACTAAACAGTACACACTTTCAACAACTGGGGGGAGGGGAGGGCACTAACAAAAGCAAGAGCATTCTTCTCAAGGGTCAGCAGAGGAATGTACAAGCATAGGGCCCAGCAGATGCAAGGTGTGTCATGGCCTATCCCTGATACCCTTAACCCCTCCAGTCATCACTTCCTAGCCCCAGGCACCTCTGCCCTGTGGTCTAGATCATCTGCCTCACTGCAGCTCAGAGTGACAAAGATGCTTTGGCCCTATCCCACCCCATGGTGCCCGTCTTGGCTTTCACTTGTCTCTAGGAACCTACTTACGGCTAAATCCTATTACTCAGGACGACCTTGTCTATACAGAGAATTCAATGCCCATCAAATGAGAACAGAACCAATCAAGGTAAAATAGGCAAAGGCAAAGCAGATGATCACAAAAGAAAACCACATGGTCCCAGTGCCATGGAATGACCCTGTTCTGCCTATTACTAGCAGGAAGGTGGTGGAAGCATGGGCCAGAATTTACTGTGGAGTATGCCAGCAGTCACTCAAGAATTCCACCAATGGAAACATCAGGTATAGCAATGTGGACCTCAAAAGGCACCATCTGGTCTGGAAACATCTTTAATACCCAGCACAGAAAAGGGACAGAGTGTGGCAGCCTGAACCATATGAATGGTGTGATCATTAGCTTTTGATTTTTGGTTTCTGCTGTGCTTCATTCTCTTACAATAGATATATAATATCAAGTTCCACAAGATCAGAGATCTTGTCCCCTCTTCCATGACACCCTATATAAAGCTTCAAAGCACACCCACAAGGTCTTGGCAGACAGAACTGTGACTCAAACAGAGGGTTCTAAACATGCCTTTGTATCCAGTTTCCAGAACTGACACAACCACCAGCCAGTCTCCACTCTTCAGAGGTGGGTAAAGAAACCAATACTGCTCCCACTGTGAACACCCACCAGGCCCAGCCCCACCAAAACCCCATGGCAGCACCATGGATTACCAGGAAACAACTCACCAGAACAGAGAAACTCACATTTCCAAGGAAATGTGTGGCTCAATCTTGCCTTTCCAAATGGCCAAATCTGACCCCATTTCCACCTAGGACTGGCAGTGCCCTCCAAGCTCCTGGCTCAGACCCTTCTCCTTCTGTATCAATACAGCAACAGGACCCAGTGCCTTTCCTGTACTCTTTTTTTTTTTTTTTTGTCGTCTTAAACATCAACAATGCAACATTGCAAAATAGCAACCTAACATCCCTTGCTGGCTCCCCAGGTGCTAGACACTGTGTGGGGCACCACTGCAAGGACTGACTTGTCTCTACCCTCAGTAAGGCAAGGATAATGATTCATTCTGATTTTACAGGAAAAAAGCAGGTCATAGAGAGACTACATGTTAGAGACAAGATTATGGACTGACCCCTCCCATCCCCGCCTACTCACTCAAATGACACCAGAGCACAGGAAATGTCTGGATGCCTGCCATCTGTGGTATCTGCCACCTTTCTATAACAGGTCCAGCTCAATGATACAGTTCCCTCCCTGTGAGGCCATGGGACCCTTATATACATATCCTACTCATTGGTACACTCCTGTGGGGTTTGCTGTTGTCGACAGCACAGCAAGCCAGCAAAGCCTATCATGAGCAAGCCCATGACCAGGGTGAGCAGTTCCCAAAGAACTTGGCTAGAAACCAAGTGGAGGCAAACTGTCCCAAAGGAGCCAGCTGCCTGCCCTAGTCTGTCACAGGTTCTTCCCTCCTTTAGCAGCACCATTCTGCTGATTTCTAAGTGCCAGGGAGCACAGGCAACAGGTGACTCCAGGCTATGTGGGAGGTACTGAGTACCCAGACCAAAATGGGGGCTCAGGAACTCTTCTTAAACAAGCAATCCTGACACCTTTCTCTAATGGTATTCCCTGTCAAAGCCCTGGGGATGTGACACGAGTAAAGTCACATGGAAGTCAGAGGATCTCTGCTTCAAGTCACAAATCACACAGAATGAGTACTAAATCAGACCAGAAATAGACCCCATACCACCTATATAGCATTGAGGTTAGATGGTGGCTTCAGAGTATATGCCCATCTCACCCACTGACAGGCACTGGCTGGTATCATCCTTGCTGATACAAGCCTTGGGTACTCCTAAGGCCCTAGCTTTAGGACTTGGATCCTCTCCCACCTGCCTCCTTCAGCACCTCAGGATGACACAGAGGGGAAATGGCCCAACCAGATGAAGAACAATCTATTTGCTTTAGAAGCTTCTAGTTCTTCACTACCTGGGACTGGAACGTAATCACAGGTTCCTCCTATCTCTTGCATGGGTCATTTTCTGCTGGCTCTCCTTGACTCCCAGCTTCTGGGGTACCTAAAGAGCAACCTAAGGGCATTTAGAGAACTAGTCAAGTTCAGAAACCAAAACTCAAATGATACTATAAGTGGTTTGAACAGTGCTTCAGTCCTTCCATTTGGACAAAAGCTACTCAATGCAGAAAGCCCTCAAGCTACAGGCTGGAGCAAAGCCTCCATCTACTAAGTCTCCTCAGATATCCTGGTTCCTATCAAACACCTGCTTGACAGAGTCAAAGCATCAGGCTAAGATAATGACCCACTCACCAAGTGTAATACAGTGTCCTTCCAGCCTCCACCCTTTCTGCAAACAAAATGGGACTGGACAACATGTTACTGTTTTCTACATCAGTAGGGCTGTGCTCATTTCTCATTATAGAGTAAGAATAGGGGCAAGGTTTGGAGCCTTGGGCTCATGAGCTCGCAGCCTCACAGCACAGTGCTAGGAAGGCAGAAGTCCAGGTATAAAGGCAGGTTGAAGGTGGTAACTATCCCTCTTCACTCCTTTCACACGCTGAGAAACAACTTCAGGATGAAGAGCAACACATTCCCCAAGGCAGGATCATGTGAAATGCACAAGGGAAGGCGGTCCTTGAGGTGGGCTCAATTCTAACCAGGCCTCTGTGGTTCCAGTGGCATCTCCATCTGGCATGTGGTCCCATCATAATATGGTATCTCCTTTTAGATGAGTGTGAACAGGAGAGCAGTGGGCACAGCAGCTACTAATAGCCTCACTGCTTTGCCCTCCTATGGTAGTCACAGGAACCTTGAAGGAAAATAGAGAAAAGAAAAGAGGGAAGAAATAAGGAGGAGGAGAGATAAGTGGCCACACCCTACCCAGAAAGGGGATACGAAATGAGGTTGGGACCTTAGAGAGGCCAGCCAGGTACCTGGAAGCCATGCTGAGTGGACCAAGCAAACCAGAATAAAAGGAGTTTATCTGCATGGGGCAAGAGGTCAAGTTGAGGGAAGTAGCAAGATCCCACAGAAAGACACCAGGAGGCAATACCCCTGGCAGGAGAACAGAAGGGTAGATTCCATATAGGAAGTCCTCCCACCAAAAAGACCAGAGTAGGTCAGCATGCAGAGGCTACCAAGTCCCAGAGGCAGAGGAGCATTGGCCAGAGACTGCTATACACATGAAAGATGATCTTTTTAAAGTGTTCCACTAGAGACTGGAGAGATGGATCAGAAATTAAGAGTACTGGCTGCTTTTCAGAGAACCCACGCTTGATTCCCAGCACATGGTAGCTCAAAACTCTCTGTAACTCCAATTCCAGGAGATCTGATGTCTTCTTCTAGCCTCCACAACATGAGGCATACATGTGGTACACAGACATACATGCAGGAAAAATACCCACACATATAAAATTAGAAATAATGGCCAGGCGGTGGTAGCACATGCCTTTAATCCCAGCACTGGGTGGGAGAGGCAGGTCCCAGCCCAGCCTGGTCTACAGAATGAGTTCCAGGACAGCCAGGGCTATACAGAGAAATCTTGTCTCAAAAAACCAAAATAATAATTGTGAGGACCAATGCCCCTAGTGGTGGCAGCACTGACCTTGGCTCTCCGCTTACAGGTCAAGTCCTCACTTTCCTAGAAGCCCCTTGTTTCCTCATGAGATTTAACAAGACAATCCAGTGTTCAGATCTTAACCAATCAGAAAGAACTCCTAGGCACTGCCTGTTTGGTTTAAAAGTCCCTAGTGGCCAGCTTTCTCCATTGACATGTTTTCTTAATTAGTTAGCCCTGACACACCATTATGTAACACGCACAAAATAAACTGCTTTAAAATGGCCGCATTTTCTCTCAGTGCCTACTTGAGCTATTTTGCAGACCCAACAACAATTATTATTAGTATAATATATAAAATATAAAATACAATATACGTTTATATAAATATATAAATAACATATGATAGCAATAATTATTAAAATTGTTAAATATTACACTAAGAAACAATCATTTTGATACAAAGCAAAGACAAAGGCTAGGAAGGCTAAGAACAGAGCAGACTCCCATTCTCTTTTCAACATGGCTGCCTCTATGATTCCCCTTGCTAGTTACCAAAAGCACTGGCCTTTGAATACTAGCATCCTTCACATCCTGTGATGGCATACAAGGATAGTTCACAAGGTCACAGCAAAAAAATACAGTAGGGAGAGTGGGCCAAAGAAAGAGTCCAGCTACAGTGCTGAGGACAAATTAGTATGAGAGTTTGTTCCTTCTATCCCTAGTAATGAACTCAGGTGTCAGGCCTCAGTGGTTCTCCATTGTTTACAGCAGAAGTGATCCTACAGACTGGCAACTGCAGGCACAGACCAGAAGGTATTAGATATTTAGGGATGGGATCATGGAGTGAGGTATCTAGGAAGTCTATCACCCTGCCTTGGAAGTCAACTTGAAGCTAACCTGCCACAGAACTCCAGTCACCTGTATCACCTTGGTGATGCTTAGTGCCTCATTCTTTTGACCAACCACTTATTAGGGATAAGAACCAAGGGCTAACATGACCAGCAATAATCTGACTTCCCCCAGAGATCAGCTTCTCCTCCCAGCACCGCCCCCCCCCCCATATTCAGGCAGCTTTAACTCTTTAACCAACAGAAACTGATGAAAATGCTGCTCTCCCCTTCCAATCACTTCCCCTGTGGTGGGAAGCTCCCACAGGGAGGAGACCTCAGAGCTACAGAGCCCAGAGTCCAGAGTAGGGTCCAAGCCCACAAGTTAACCAGAAATCCCTCTCTGTCCCATGGACATGACTTGCCTTTCTCACACTCACCCCATCAGTGTTCATTGTAGCTCTGCATAGGCTTGGTAAAGGCCAAATCAAAGCAGAACCAACCAAAGCCATCTTGGGACCCAGCTCCAGGGGTGGCAAAAAGCAAGGCTGTTCCTTTGGCCAGATTTTCCATTTCCATTTCCATTTCCACAGTTCTTTTTTTTTTCAACTTAAAAAATGTTATAAATATTATTTAAATTATGTTTAGTTCTTATCCTTTTTAAATGGTTAAAGATATTTTTCTGTTTAACATCTAAAATGGTAAATACTGATAGCTACAAATAACACAAATCCAGTTAAGACTTTGGAGTGTAAAGAAGTCTTAGGTACAAATAGTTTGAGAATGCTGCTTTAGGCCAAGGAGGAAACTTCATGTAAGAAAGGCTACACTGGAGAAACATGCTCTGGTAGACAGCCAGCACCAAGACACTCAAGAAAGCAAGGCCTTCTTGGGTCTCCCAGACTAGCTACAGCACAGGTGACCTGGAAGAACTAGGGCAGGTGAGGTGAAAAAACCTTGTATGAAGCACAAAGGCTTGGGATCAACAAGCAGCAGCAGCAGCAGCTAAGCAGCCCCAGTCAGACTGCACTTGCCCCAGGAGCTGCCATAAGACATATATATATACCCTCTCAAGTGTCCCTGTCACAGCTGGGTACAAAAACAGTGAGCACAATGAGCAGAGAGCTGTGGTCTCTGCTGAGAACAGACACTGCTTCAAAAAGACATGGCCAAAAGTATCATGGAAAAAAGAAAGGAGGGCTCTAGAGAGGATTTTTCTTGCTGATGGTTTTGGTAAAGCACGTGGAAAGCCAAGGCCAACCAACCCATAATGCTCCTTATGCACAAGCAAAGTATATAAAACATAGCCATGAAACAATACAGTGATCTGTGGGATCCATGATTCACCCAAACACGGGTCAAATTTTTTTTTTTAATTGTATCGGGAAGGGACTGGAAAGATGGCTCAGCACTCAAGAACACATACTTGCAGAAAACCTAAGTTTAATGCCTAGCACCCACATCAAGAGCCTTACAACCTTCTCTAATCCTAGCTTTGGGGATATTTAACTCCTCTGGCCTCTGTGGGCACCTGCACTTGTGTGCACACAGCTGTATAGACACACACACACACACACCATTAAAAATAATAAAAATAAATATTTTTTAAAATTGTAGCTGGAGTTGGGGATGACTTGGTTGGTACACCACTTGTCTGTCATGCTTGAAGCTCTGAGTTCATCCCCCACAGGGCATAAATCATGTATGGTGGTACATGTCTAATATCTTAGCACTGTGGAGGTGGTAGCATCTTATAAACCAGCCCAGGCTACCTGAGACGGTTTCAAATCAACCAACCAACAAACAAACAAAAGATAGTGTCTGCGCTGTGCAAGTGACAAACTTTGTCACTATTCCCTAAATACAAACTTGCAATTATTTATACAGTGGTTGGATCTGTCACGTGTTAGAAGAAAATCTAGAGAAGATTTGCAGTACATAGGAGGGTACATGTGCCATGTAAAAAGCCACTTATATAAGGGACTTGAGGATCTGATCAGCTTGGTACTTGAGGTAGTCCTGGGACCACTTCCCTTAGGATACTGAGGAATACCTGTACAAAACTGTAAGTCCATAGTATCTCCAATGAAACATTATAGAGGTTTTTGTTCGTATATTGTATTTTATATTTGTTTTGTTTCCATCAAAAAACTTAGTTATAAAACCAGGTATGGTTTCAGACACTTAAAATTGTACTACTCATAGGTTGATGCAGATTGAAGCAAGACCCTGACCAAAAGACTAAAAACCAAAAGAAGAAAGAAGAGGGGGAAAAAAAGCCAACTTGTTTCCTGACGACACTGATATATGTACTTGTTTCAACCCACAATACTCACAAGATGGTTTTGTGTATTTTGTATGTATTTTGTCATGAGACAAAATACACTTTGCTATACCCCCTAAAGTGAAGCTTAGAGCCCCCATCCTCCAGCTACTTCTCCCAATTCCTTTTTCTATTCAAGGGATAAAAGAACCAATTCAAAAGTATTCCCACTAGCTTATCTGAGGAAATCTACTCATCAAAATAAAAAAGAATAAAAGTAATAAACAATAAAGACTGTGCTTGACTGTAGAATTCTGAACAAGTCTATGGTGGACTAGGAAAGGCAGCACAGACAGCCTTTCTGTGCAGAAGTCCACCTTGTCAGCCCTCCTTGAGTCCAGCCATCTTCGTAGCACCTTCTCAAACCCCAGGATCTCCACTAAAACCACTCTCCTGCCCCTATATCCTCCACACCCCAGTTTCCTTACTGTCTCTCTTAGGCAGTGGGCCACTTGCCTTTGTTCATACAACATCCACCTTTGGCAGCTCCTTGATTCCACCAGAGTCTCTGGCTCACACTCTGCATCTTACAACACCAGAGCCCTGTCACATATGGCACCAAAAGAACAGGCTAAAGAGCACAAAGGCAAGTATGTTGGGTGGCAGAGCAGCTCCCACTGACCTACAGAAGCTCTACAGAGGACCCTGAGATAGGCCTGGAGTCCCAGCCAGGACTTTACATAGCAAGGTCCCATGCAGACAAGCCAAGCTGTGTGTCAAACCATGCCTAGGATAATTTTACATTCCTGGGCTTGCTCCCAAGGCCAGCCTCAGGCTCAGACATCACTTCCTTGGGGCCACTTGGCACTGCCAGGCTTTTTCAAAGACTGGGAACAGAGCCTCACAAAGTGGGGGCTGGGACCTTCAGCAGGAACACTGCTGCCCAAACCCTTCGAGGGCTCCTGAGACTGTGTCCCCTCTGTTAACTCAAGAAGGAAAGGAAAGCAGTGCCAATGAAAAGGCAACCAAGTGGTTGCCAAGTGGCACTGGTAAGTGCCAGACCCTGAGAAGGGCACAGGCACAAACCAGAAATTAGGCCTTCCCTCCCGTTTCCACCTGCCCACCAACTATGAGGGACAAGCTCACACACAGAAGTTACCACTCATGCTTTCCTGACACACCAAAACAATGAACTACTTCAACCAAATCATTGTTGCCCGAAGCAGAATACAATATAATCACATGAACTTAATTATACATGGCCCCATGACCCTGCAAAGGATGCACCCATTAAGGATTATGGGAGCACCTAGATGAAAACTGCAGACCGGATGGCCATGCACACCAGCAAACGGAACCTTTAAAGAGCAGAAAACCAGGAAGTATGGTCATGGTCCATGGCACAGGTAGTGACAATGCCAAGTGGAGGGGCCATGGGCCACATGTGGCCTGGATGCCCTGTTGAACAACCTCTTCCTCCTCTCCTTAACCTTTTGTTTTTATTCCAATTGTTTCTACTTCCGTGTTTCCCAGGCACCATCCCATGGAGCTGCAGTGAACACCAGTGGGTGTGCCCCAACTGAGAAATCCTGTGCAGAAAGAAAAACAAACAGGAGGTAGGCACAGAATGGGAAGCACTTCTGGCAAGGCAGGCAGCAGCTTGTACCTTCTTCTGCCAGACTGGCCTGCAACAGGCAGAGTGCACAGAAATCTCCAGCAGGAAATGCCCATCTACTCCACTTCACCCCAGTACTCTTTCGGTTACCCAGCAGAGCAGCAGAGAGCAATTGGTGCCCACCAGGATCTGGGTCTGCCCACAATCAGGCTAAGCTTCCCTCAAGGCTGTACATCATGTCTACACAAACACAGGAAGTGAGGTTTGAGTGTTTGTTTCCATGGTCACTGCAAGAAAGATACAGGAAATGTTGGGCTACCAGGACCACTGATATGGGTATTCCCCACTGAGGTACCCTTCAATAACTTGCTATAGCAAATGACCATGGCAGAGACCAGAGCTCCTGAGAGGAAGCCTTGCAAGTAAGCACACTCTCAAATACTATCCCACAGGCAACAATGATAGCAAGGTCTGGAGGTAGCCTGGGAAGATGCCTTGCTGGGCAGATACAGAGTACGGCAGCACCAAACAAAAGGAGAGCAAGTACTAGCCTCATACTATGCTCAGACACATCTTTATAGGAAGCACAGCTGTGCCATCCAACTGTCCCCAGTCAACGGAGCTCTTCTGCAGCACTTCACTGGCCTCACTCTGCTCACTGCTGGCCAGTTTGAGGATACTTGTGCATGAACTCCTCGGGGACACTCTAAGCAAACAAGAGAGAAATGAAGTGTTGTTCAGAGTGTCCTAGAGTACACAGCATTCATGATCACTGTTTCCTTTAAAGGGAATAAGAATACAAGAGACATAGCAGACACCTTTGCAAACCCAACCTAGATGACCACTGGGCAGCCTCTCATAGGAAGAGGCTATACCTGAGGGTGTCCTAGAATCACAGAGTAGACATCCACTGGAGAACCTAGCTGCAAGAGATGGCATCTCCATCATGCCTCGAGATCTCTTAGAGGTATCCTCTCCACTTACTGTGCCACAATCCTTTAGGAAGATCCCTATATTCTACTTCACATCTCATACTCACTCAGATCTTTAATCCTTCCATTGTGTTTGTCCTGTCCTCTTCTGCCAGCCTTAGCACTCAAAGCACTGACTTTAGAACCCTTGGAAGGCTTATCCTCCACATAGGTGGGCTTAGAATCCTTGGCTAGGGAAGGAGTACAATTCACTGTCCTAAAAGACTGGGTTACAGCATCATCAGTCCTGAGTGTAAACTTTCCACAACTACTTCTACCCACAGGTAAAGGGAGAAACAGAACACACAGTTCTCCTTACAATGCCTGGTGGAGCAACAAATGGACACAGTTGCTGATACCAACCACTGAATCCATCACAGACCAGATCTCATGACATCATTTACACACAGTATTAGAATGGAGTAGATTGATGCTGCCTTTCATGGAGGTGGGCACCTGCAGTAACCAGAGGCTCTTCAAAGAGTAATGGTAATGTTCCATATTAGGCTGAGGGTGGCTTCATGGCAGGGGGCTTGCCTAACATACTTAAGGCCTTGGGTTCCACTCCTAGCAACAGAGAGAGAGAAAGAGAGGGAGAGGGAGAGAGGAGAGAGATATTTATTTTAAACTAAATTAAATCATTGTCTTAGTAACAAAAGTCTATAATTTTACTAAAAATTACCTGATCATATACTTAAAACAAGCAAACTTGGTGGTATGTAAACAATATCACATGAGGCTGTTCAAACAAAATCTACAGACTCTGTCAAGCCCAGTCAGGTGTTGGTCACCAGAAACACTCTCCCAGAAGATAAAGCAAGGAGGAAAGCAAAGCCTTTCACCCCCATGCTAATCTTGCAGACACCTGCACACATCTACTCAGTGTACAAGGCTGCTAAAAGCTGCTCCAGACAGGCTGGAAAACCTTGAGGCCATTTAGTTTTTGCCTGTTAGCTGAGCAAGAGTAGACCTTCAAATGTATACTGTATCAAATAGCCAACACCAGGTTTCATCTCCCTCTGCCTATACCACAGAGATCTAAAGGCCCCAAGGCCTGAAAAGTAACAGGAGAGCACAGTTGGGAAGGCACCTGTAGCTCCACAAGAGTTAGGAACACCCAGAAAGGAAGCCATGGTAGCAGGCTGGAGAGGGACTACTGAGTAGGGGAAAGGTTAGGTAAGGGTGGCCAGGCATGAGGGCCAATTCACTGTCACCAGTGGGAAAAGGAGAAAGTGTGTTTTTCTGACTTCCAGGAGCTCAGGAAATTCTGGACTTTTCTGCTAGATAAAATCCAAACTGCACTCAGACCTTCTGCTTAAAATGTCGGCTCCTGGCAGGAAAGATTCATGTCTCCTCAAGTACCACACAGCATGTTAAGGTTACCTCCTCCAAATCCTGAGCAGCTTCCCCTTGAGTGTTACCCTGTTCTTGCTTGTCCAAAACAGAACAAAGACCCACTACACAAAAGTTATAACCCTTTCTAATAAGAAATGAAGGCAGTCTGACTATATACACTGCCTAACAACAAGCTCCAAGCTTCTCCAAGCAAAGGAAACTTACAGGACAAGAGGCAGCTAAGAGCCACACCTACAAAATTCTCCAGAAAAGTTCCAGCAAGTCCATCACCAAGTCCCAACGTGCCAAATTCTGCTCTGACTATCCAAAGCATGTTTCCCTGCAGGGCCTCCCTTCCTCTGGTGCAGCTGGAACACAAAAGATAAGGCTGTAGGATGCTCACAGTCCCGGCTTGATCCTCACTCAGCGAAGAGGAAGATGTGGTTTTCCACTTGTACTTTTGTAGACCACTCTTCTGGCTCTAATGATTACTGGAAGAGAACACTACTCTCCCACCCATACTTGGTCCACCCAACATGAAGTAATTCAACAAACCTTTACCTTAAAACAAACAAGCAAACAAACCTTCTAAAAATGTAAACACTGTATTCCAAACTCCTCGCTGACATTGAATGGTCAGAATTAAGAAAAAGACCAAGACATTGTAAAAGATGATATGTTTCTCCAATTTTTCCAGATGAAAAACTAGTTAAAGGGCTAATTGTAGATAAACTCCAGCCCTGAGCGAACAATGAGCACTTGGAAGGAAAAAATGGCTTCACTCCCTATTGCCCACCTTGCTAGTCTCACCCAGGGATCATTAGACAAGTGGATGAGATTGCTGGGAAGGGGATTCCCCTGAGGCTCACTCTGAAACTTTCATGCCTTCCTACTTTTATAGCAATACTATGAAAGAGAGATGAGGAATACTGGGGCATCTTGCCTTTATTTTCCAAAGACACCAAGGAGGATCTATACCTGACCACTGAACAAAAGAGGATTTTAGGCAAGGAATTGTTAAACAACTTATGACTGCCAGTATCCAGTATGCAATTGTGACACTTAAGAACATGGAGACAAAAGTAAACCTTGTAGTCAGATCCCTCTTTAAAAATCTCCACTGCCCTTTGCAATCACATCTTCATTTTTACAGTGAGGCGGAGATTCCTTCCTTTCCTAAAGGGCCCAGAAGCAGAAGTATCTCTCAGCTATACTCTAGGACCTGGACTGACCCCCATTCTAGGGTAAGAGATAAGGGTTTAGCTCTCCTTTCCCACAGTGCTCCTTGTTACCAAGGACCTGACATGGGTCACAAGAACCAGTGCCTCCAAAGGCTGATGATGGTTATGTCTGCATATTTGCAATGATTCAGCCCACAAAACACAGTCCTCGGTCGGTTTAAAGACTGGTTTCTGGTCAGGCTCCAGGCAAAAAGCACCTGCCACTCATAGGCACAGGCCATGGACACACAGCAGTGGACAGCTTTCTCAGTGACCCACCTGACAGATCCAGTTCTCTTGCAGTGGAACAATATTTGCAGGCAGGCCAGGTTATCTCCAATGCTGGCCCTCTCCACAAATGCATAAAGGGAGAGTGATTTGGAATAGGCTGGACACTAAAACCCCTGGGCTTAGGAGACCTTGTAAATAACCAGGCCGTATCACCTGCCAATGCTTATCACAGCCGAACATGCGCTGGTCCTGACCTCAGTTTACTCTTCCATAAACCTGTACTGCACATTCACAACTTCCATCTGATGGGCAGCGCTTTAAAGCAAGTCTAGAGAGGGCCGCACAACTAGTAAGCAGGGGGGAACAAATGACAGTGCTGCCTCTTGGAGAAACCAGCTGGGCCTCCCCACCCCACACCTGGTCCCCTGTGTCACCAACACTATTGCCCTAAGTGGCACAAAGTGGCTCCAGGCCTCCCTTGGCCTCCTGATTATCCCTGGGGCTGCAAGCCTCTTTGGTCTGCCCTCTCCCTAGGATGTATGCACGGGGAGGTCAGAACCGGTCTCCATAGCCTCAGTCATCCTGACAAGTAAGTACCACTACCCTGCCTTCCGCCTTCCCCCGGCTTCTGCCTCCTGTGTCCCGCGCAGCCCTTGCACTGCTGAATCTGAAGGAAGCATCTACTTGGCCCAGCAGGGTTACAGTGACCCCGCAGCAGGACCTCGGGCATCGCCACAGGGTCAGGGACCGAGGTGCGGGGAGAGCGCGCGCGGTCAGGAGCGCCCGCCTCTCACTCTCCTCAAAAGTAAATTGGAAGAAAGTCACTTGGGCGGAAGAACTTTTCACAGGCCTCGCAAAGACCGAGAGAGACGGTGTCCGGCGCTCTACTCGCGGCCCGTCACCAGGCAGCGAGGGGCCACGGCCTCTCGGGACAGCGCCTCGGGGACCGGGCCTCGCTCCCGCCGCCCGCCCGCCTGCCCGCCCGGCCTCCCGGCGCCCCGCAGCAGCTGGCCGTCCTCCCGAGCCCCGGCTTCGCCTGGAGCCCGCCGCCCACCGCCCGCCGCTCCGCGCTCGCCACGCTCGCCACCGCCCCGCGCAGCGCCGCTCTGCGCCCGCCGCCACCACTCACCCCATAAGCCAGTCCATGGCTGCGCGGGGCCCGCGCCTCGCTCGGCCTCAGCCCCGCCGGCGGCCGGAAGTAAACACTCGAGGGCTCCCGCCCGCTGCCGGAAGTGACGCGCGCACGGCTTGCTGGGACGCGTAGTCCCAACCGCCCCTGCGGCCCCGCCCAGGAGTACCTGTTCTGGAGTGGCAGGATCCCGCAGCACCACAAACCTCGGGGCCCTGGAACCCCGGAGCACCCTGAACACCAAGACTGCCGGGAACTCCTGAGTTCCCTGTACCCGCAAAGTGCCTGTAACACTACTGTGCCCTGGTCCCTGGAGTGCATCCGACCCTGGTTGCACACCCTAGAGTATGAGGACTTTACAAAGCCTAGATCCCACAAATTACCCTGACCCCCAGAGTGCCTGGATCCGCGAAGTGTACGAACCCTGGGCGTCTAAAGTTTCTGGAACCTAAGGATTCCTGACCCCAGTACCGCAGACCAGGGAGTGCCCAGACTTAGAAGTGCCTGAAACCCATAGTGGCCCCAACCCTGTGTCTCAGGCCTTGGAATACTTTAAACCCCCAGCCTGGAACACCAGAGTCCCGCCTCCCTCTGCGTCCCAGGATGTGCCCCTTTCCTCGGCAGTGCCTCATCTCCGGTTGTTTACATCCCTCGTGCTGTCAACCATCCACCTGTTGTCCTCTTTTGATCCACCTAGTGCCCCCCCAGGACTGTTTTGACTACACTGCCTCTTCTGTGTCCCCCTCGCTTTGCTAGCTGTTCCTTTGCACCCCAGTTGTCCAACTGTGTGGACATGCTTGATACCTTAAAAAGTCCTCAGTTATTCCCTTACTCCATGAGCTGTACCCTCTGGCCCCTGGGTGTCCCTCTATCACCCAGGATACTTCTCTCCAGCCCTTAAGTCTCCTCATGATCCTGGGTATCTGTCCATAGCCTGACCAGTACCGGGAACTTAGTGAGTGCCTGAGAAAGACTGGCTCTCCATTCTCCTCGTCACTGGGCAGATGTTTCCATCTTTCATCTTCACTCAACTGCTTCTGTTGAGAGGAGAGATTGCAACAGCCCTACTCACTAGTGTCTTCAGTGGAGTGTCATGAATAGTAGCACCAGACAGATAGCACCTTCAGGCCAGCTGCCCACTCTAATACAGCTGTCATATACTTGAAATAGTGCTCACCCCTCCCAAAAGAGTCATTCCAGGATGCCAGGAGATAATCAGTTCACTCCTCCTCTAAAGCATGAACTATCAGGCACCTGGCCAGGGGTGGGTAGTGGTGGTAGCAACTTTTATCACCAACAAATACCTGGGATGAAACAGTAAGGAAGGAAAGATCTGGAGAGAAAAAAAAGTCACCTAATCGAGACTGTAGTAGGAGGGGGAAATCAGGTCTGTGCTTTCCTCCATTTCCATTCTCACGGGCGCCATGGTCATTACTGGATGGCTCCTCCGTTCCATAACTACTTTGTTTTATCCAGACATTGGCTGGTTGCCTTATGATGTGCATTTGTCCACTGCTTCTGAGGAATATCAGTCCTTGGTGAGCCAGCCTGCTTTTGGCTATCACAATTTGCCACCATCTATTGGCCTAGATTAGTTGTCATAACATGTGCTAGTCTCTTCCAGTTTCTAACATGGAACACTTGAACACGTTGTTTGATAGCCTGTGCTTCCATCTCTTTTCTTTTAAAAAAAAATGGTGTGTGTGTGTGTGTGTGCGCGCGTGCACCATGTGTGGTTGGTGCCTGCAGAAGCCAGAAGGGATCATCAGATGTCCTGGGGCTGAAGTTACAAGTACCCAATGTGGATGCTGAGAACAGAACTCCAGTCTTCTAAAAGAGCAGCAAGCACTGTTAACCACTGGGCACCTCTCCAGCCAGCCATTTCCTTTTCATTGTACTGAGAATAATAATTCAGGCATGTGTTGCCTCATGATGGAATTATATTCTGAGAACTTCCTTGTTAGGCCATGTCATCACACAAATATCCTAAAGAGCACATACACAGATCTAGATGTGTGGCCTTTTATATATAGGTTACACGGTGTAGGGTGTTATTCCTGAGTTACAAATCTGTACAAGGTGTTATTGCACTGTAGGTAACTGGAACACAGTGGAATCTGTGTGTCTAAACAGATTATTTGTACAAGCACCACCACAAATACAAGTGATGGATTGTGTAAGATATTGTCACATCATTAGGCAGTAGAAGTTTTCAGCTTCATTAAACTCTTATGGGATCACCATCATACATGAATTTCACCTGTGACCACAACATTATAGATCACGTAAACATCTTAAAAATGTGGCATAGGGAATCCTTCATGAGGTCATTGTGTGGGTGGGAAGTAAGGGAGAGTGAAGTGTGACTGAGCATACTGTGACTGTAGTCTGATGGCTGGTTTGGTACAGCATGCCCAGATTCAAGCTTGGCTCTCTTTTCCCTGGATAATACTTCACTAAGGGACATACCCACTGCTGTGTAATGCCTCAGGACCTTACAGACCCGTCTGGTTGGGAGCCATGTGTCCTACTAGTATGATGTTCAACCAACACACAACATTCTTTTGTTTGCAGTACTAGGAACTGAACCCAGGCAGGGTCTTGTTCATGCTAGGCAACTACAGTTGCTATATCCCCAGATTTCTTTATTTTCTAACAAAGTCTCATTGAGTTTGACAAGCTAGCTTTGAACTTATTTTGCAAGCCATGTTGGCCTTGAGCTTTTTGTCTTCTTGCTTCAGCCTCCCAAGTAGCTGAGATTAAAAGCCGGAACTACTGTTAGGATGCTTATCCCTCACTTTGGAGGTAATGTTTTTGTTTATTTGCTTGCTTGCTTTTTGTGTGTGTACATCCACATGTGGTTTTTCTTTAAAATAATGTTTTATTCTTTGACAATTTCATACACATAAAATTTATCTTCATATTTGACTAAAATTCCCCTCCCCATACCTTATAGCCTCCCAATAACCCCCCCAATCACCTTAATGTCTTCCCTAAAAGATATTCACTGAGTGCTGGTTACATGCAAGTGTTTGCCTATCCATTGAAGAATGGACAACCTACCAGCAACTATAATCCCCCCTAAAATGATTCTTTCTCCTCCAGCAGTCATTGCCAACAGCTCATTAATTACCAATAGCTCCTCAGCTAGCAGTGGAGCTTCACAATCCCCTATCCTGTCCATGTTGGAATATTTCCTGGCTTGATCTTGTGCTGAATGTTCATAAGTGAATGGCTCTGTCACATCCAGAATACATCTTATTTGACACAGGGTTTCACTCTGTAGCTAGGCAAACCTGGAATTCATTACATAGCTCAAGATGGCCTCAAATTTGCAGCAACCCTCCTGCCTTAAGTGCTATGGTTTATAGTCATAAGCCACCACACCTTATTGGAGCTAATGTCTTGATATTCCCAGACCACTGGAGCCCCCCAATGTTACCAATGTCTCAGTTCCCAAACTTTCTTGGGGTATGTGGTGGTTTGAATAAGAACAGCCCATATATTTGAATACCTAGGCTCATATATTTGAATACCTAGTCACCAGAGAGTGGAATTCTTTGAATGGATTAGAAGGATTAGGAAATGTGGCCTTGTTGAAATGTGTCACTGGGGTTGGACTTTGAGGTTTCAAAAGCCCATGTCAGGCCTAGGTGCTTTCTCTCTACCTCCTTCCCCCACTCCCCTTCTCTCCAGATCAGGTACCACTCTAGCATCTGCCTGCATGCCTCCATACTCCCTGCCATGATGATAATGAACTAAAGCTCTGACACTGTAAGCTCCCAATTAAATTATTTTTTTTTTGAAGAGTTGCCTTGGTCGTGGTATCTCTTCACAGCAAGAGAACAGTGACTCAGAGACTCAGGCAGGGTACAGCCCTTTGGCAAGGATATGTGTTATTTTAATATATAGCTACCTTTTGCTAGTACCTCAGTTCCAGGGACTACCCATGGTTCCCACAGCTGGGAAAACAGCTGCAATTGAACTCATTTATGTCTTCCAATTTATGACAATTCCATTTATCAACAACACCCCTTGTCCTGGGCAGGGATGAAACCGAGGAGTAAAACTGTAGTACTAGAAGCACTTCCTCTGTGTCTTTCAGAACTTGGAGCTAAATATCAACCTCTGGGTTTCTCTGAGGATGAAGTTTTGGTTTTGGTTTACCATTTTACCTAGAAGGTGGAGCATAAGGATTTCTATGTAGCCCATTCTTCTTTGCACCCACCCATTCATCTATTAACAAGTGTGGCGTGCCAACTATGCATTAGCCATTTATAAGGTGCTTGGAAAACACAAGTGGAAAAATACACATAAATATTCCTTGGAAGAACAGTTGAATGACAGGGTACTAATTGATGAGGAAAAGGAGGGATATTCATGTCAGAAAGTAATAGAAATGCTGGAGAATAAAGCCTCTGTTCACAGGAGATAGAGAATGCTAGTTGTTAAAGATTGATGCATACCACTCAAAAAAGACATTGTAAAGCCCTCACCCCCAGGACCTCAGCACATGACCATATATCAAACAGGCATTGGAGGTATAATTAATAAAGGTGAGGTCACCATGGAGTAGGGGCCTAATCCAGTTGGATGTGTCTTAATATAAAGGGAAAATTCAAGCAGACACTCACTGAAGAAGAAAGGATGTGATAACACGGCCACCCACAAGGCACAGAGGAACCCAGTGCAGGTGCTCCTTACAACCCTAGGAAGGAGCCAGGACACTGAAGATGGGACTTCAAGCTTTCGGAGCTAAGACAACATGTGCCTATACTTCTAAACCACTTGGTTGGTGGCACATTGTGATGACATCTTGGGAACTAACAGACACAGGTCCTAGATCCTACTTTTGTTACCATGTCCCTTCCTTCTGTTCAGTTTTGAGGGGCACCTAGGTCAGGAAGTGAGAGGCTAGATTTCTCCAGCTGTCAAAAGGCTAGTCTCCTCCCCAGACTAGGCAGCCTTCATGTCAGGACCTATGGGACTTCTACTCCATCCCAGGTACCCACTGTAGGGTAGAGGACTGAGGCCTTCAGGATGACACCAAGTGGCCAGGTTTTCAGAGAATGAGGGTGACAACTCCCACCTACCCACCCCCACACACACACTGCCAAGTCAGGTTCCGTCTCTGAGACACATGCTGAGTTTGTTTCCTTTTCCTGAGGTCCACTTGCCGCCCTGCCTATCCCCCAGTCAGAGGAACAGCCAGTGTGGAGTGCAAAGCATCTCCTCCCTTCCTCACTGCCCACCCCCGTGGATGGGAGTTTGTCATAGGGTGGGCTGTCTGACACATGCTCCTGCTTCTGCTCTTGAGAGTCTGGGAACAATGACTCCCTCTAACCTCAGGAGCTGGCTCTGTGTTTAGGACTGTCCCAAGTGAAGCCTGGGAATGCCCACAGCTTCTAGTGCCTGCCAAACAAGAGAAAGGACCCCTCTGTCCTCACCACCCATGAGGGAAAATATTTACTTCATCTTCTATAAGTCCAGGGATCTGTTTTGGGAAAGAGTTGTGGAGAGCCAGATCCTCAAAAGTCTGAGACCTCCTTTCCCCCAACCCTGCCAGGGATTGGCTTTCCTAAGGCTTCAGTCAGCACCTCAGATGTTCCCCTTGCAGCCCACGCTGTACCTGCATTGCATTCTCATGCTGTTCTAGGTGGTAGACTGAGGATCCCTGAAGGACAGAGACTTATGTAAGACTACTCAGGTAGAGTTTGGATTCCAGACCACGTGTTTTCATCTTCTTATGCCATTCTGCTTTCCTGAGTGTCTCTCTTCCCCATGTCAGAGAAGGCAGTTGAAGTGGCTACCCATAGGAGCAAGCTGGACATCAGGATCTCTGCTCAATGGCAGAAGAAGGGCTGAGATGTCTTTAAGACTCCTTGCCACCCTCTACAGAGCACAAGGAGCCCCTTTTGTGACTCACTGTGTATAGTGCTCTTCTCCTGGGGTAGCCAGAGATCAGGGTGGAAGATGCTCATGGGTTGGGATCATTTCTGCTTGGCAAAAGCATCCCAAGCAGGACCTGGGGCAGCCTGGCACTATACTCCAGGTAGGTGCAGTCAAGATACCTGGCCAAGGTGGCACAGTGGGAGGTGCTCCCAGGTCCCACATTATGTGTTGTGCTGCCCAGGATCTCAGAAGCAGATGGCTGTATTCTGGGCTTTACTTGGTTCTGTTCACCCAGGGCTTGCCTGGCACGTGCAGAGAACTGTAACAAACTCATTACAGTTCTTGCCCGCCAAAGTTTAACTGAGACAACATGCCAGTCAACATCTCACTGCTTCCTGAAAGCCATCTTGTCCATTTAACTGGGGGCTGTAGTCATCGAAGAGGTAGTAGGCCACAGAAGAAGTATGTCACACATCAAGTTCTCTGTTCCCAAGGCTCCTTGCACTTCAATTCCAGAGGCTGTGCCCGCCTCTAAGATACTGGCGGTCACTTCTGAGTTTATGCTGGGTTGGAGAGACCCTGAAGTGACTAGTAAGGGATTGTGGGATTTCCTGGGGATGTCCTAGCAATGATCACAAACTTGTTGACTTCAAACAACAGAAATAGATTCTCTTCCAATCTTGGAGGCCAGAATCATGAGATTAAGGGGCTACAGGCCTTAGGAAAGAAACTTTATGGCCTCTTCCTAGCTCTACTGGCTCCTGGTGTTCCTCTGTTCTACACACCTAGCTCAATCTCTCTGCCTCCGTCTATATGCAATGCTGAAGCTCAGAGGCTCTCTTAGTCAGTGTTCTCTAGAGAGACAGAACTGAGAGATAAATACATATTACAAAGGAGATTTATTTGATTGACTTATATAGTCTGGACTAGGTAGTCCAACAATGACCAGACTGAGACCTCAGTAGATGCTCAGTCCACAGGGCTAATGCCTCAGCAGCCAGAATCTACTGCTGAAAGCTTAGAGGATTCCTGGAGAGTTTTCAACCCTCATTGGAAGGCCAAAGAAACTGGGTTCTGATATATCAGCAAAGGCTGGCAGCAGCAGCAACAGCAACATAGTAGATGCACTCATAAGCAAGGAGCAAAGGCAGGCAGGCAGGCAAAAACAGCACTGCATTCCTCTCAGCCATCTTTATATCTGGGCTACTGCTGGAGATTCCATCTAGTCCAGTGTAGGATTTCCCCACCTTGATTAATACTTCAAGGAAATACCCTCACAGACTTGCCCAGGGGCATGTCTCTTAGTTGATGACAAAGATCAACTATCACAGGAGTGGGTGGTTAAGGGAGGCACTCAACATTTCAAGTATGGGTTTTTCAAGTAGTATTAAGCTGGCATAGCTTGTTCTTCAGGAAGCATGAGTATCTGATATTTGAGTCACTTCTGGGAGGTGGCCCACTAAGATGAGAGCAGGAAGAAGACTTGGAGGAAGCCAAGAGACTTCCCGTCTCTGTGCTGACCAACTGGAGCTCACTCTTGTCTCCTTCATCCAATGAATGGATACCACCAAACATGAGGTCTCTCTGGGGGAATCTATGAGGACATATCCCTGGGCTTCTTCCCTTAGGTCTTATCCTGAAGTTCTCCATGGGGCCCTGGGACCTGTATTTACAGATACTCTCAGAAAATGCTGAAATGGGTATCCACAGGGCCACATGATCACTAGTGGCTTTCCCTAATCAACCTCCTGCCTACAGCCTCCATCCAGGTTAGTAACAGTTCGTGGTCGAAGTGGCTTTCATTACTACAGCCCTAGAATGTGCATGTAGCCATCCTCCAATACTTATTATGGGTTGGGTTGTATCCTCCTAGATTCATATTTGAGTTTAATGCCTGGGACCTCAGAATGGGATCTTACTGAACTTGTGTTATTATCCATATAACTTTAAATGAGGTCACTTTGGAGTATGTGGGGATGTTAACCCAAAGTGACTAGTGACCTCATGAAGAATTCTAGGATCCCACGGCAGCTAAGGATGAGGCCCAGTTTAGATTCTTTCTCTCAACGCCGAGAGAAAGAGCCCAATTCTCCATCCACTTGGCAAAAATCGATTTCTGACTTCTAGCCAGAATTCAGAGGGAAATTCAGTTGTTTAAGCCACTCAATTCATGAGGCTTATTACAGAAGCTCCAAGAAGCACACAGTTCTGTAGAAAGAAACTCTCAATGCCAGACAGGCCCTAGTGGGTGTGATGGAAAGAAACAGACTCCCACCCCAAGACTTGAATGATTATCCACACAACATGGAGGGGTTTAAGTGAAGCACTGAACCTGGCAGCAGCTTGCACCTGAGCAGGGAGTGGAGGTGCACGGGCTGGCAACAGGCCAGAAAGAGAGACACCTTTGGGGAGGGATTGTAGATACTGCTAATGGGAGGATTGGCAGGGGTGGCTGGGCAAATAGAGGGATGGTGGTAAAATTATCCAGGTGAGCTTGGCATTTCCGGGTCTGAAAGTTCAGGGGAAATCTGGTTGGAGGAACAATTGGGGCAGATGGCTGTTGAAACAATGGGTGTGGCTGACCTTTCTGAGCGGCTCCGGAGAGCCAACAGCAGGTGCAGGTGCAGGTGGCTGACACAGTTGAGGCTGCAGACGGACCAAAGGGAGAGTTTCAGAGGGAAGGTGGGAAAGAGGCGTGGCTGGAGACCTTGGAGGGTTTCAGAGGAAAGATGGGGAAGAGGCGTAGCTGGAGACCTTGGAAATCTCCGTTAAGTCTTCCTTTCAGCTTGAGGATCAGATAGATGGGAAGCACAGAATAGAGTAGGTATCACCCAAGGACCAGCTCCAACCCGCATCCACTCAGACGCAGGCAGCAGGTGGCGCTAGCGGGCTGCTCGGTCAGGAGGTACCCACGACGACAAGAGTGGCTAGAAAGAGTGGCTGGCACTTTCTGGGAGGAACTGTTCCAGAAGACGCTCCAGGTTGTAGCCGTGAGGTGAGTGGCAGGTTACCGACCCGCGCGCAGTAACATCCTAGTCAGGACAGGTTGTGTCAGCAGAGACGTAGGCAACCTTCCGCCCACCTAGTGCAAGGACCTAGAGCTGCGCTGAGTATACAGACCCCAGGGGGAGCAGGTGTTCACCACACTGGTGCTCCGCCAAGTCTCTAGGCTCCGGGACTCTCAGGTGGAGCTCCAGGGCAGCAGCTTATAAGAAGGAACTCTGGAGGGGTCCTGGCCGCCTGAGGCCACTTCACTCACCAAGCCCAGCCATCTAGCTCCAGAGCACGCACTGCGCCCGCTGTTGTGCCATCTGGGGCCCCGGGAGGGAGCTCTTCCCTGGTACACGCGCATCCGCTTTTTCTTCGCTAGCCACTGCTGTCGTGGGTATCTCCTGTCGGAGCAGATATCAGAGCCCAGCCGGTGGCCCCGGGCATCCAGAAAGACTACAACCACGCCCACCAACACAGCAGCGCTAGGCAACCGCCTTCTCCTCACTCTGAGAAGTAAACATTGGAGAGGGGCACAGCTGCTAGTCACAGGCCAAGGGAAGGGTAGGACCCAACCCCCCTCCCCTCTTCCCACTTGGTCCTACTATCCGAAATCCTGCGATTCAGGGAATGTCAGGTTAGCGCTGACTCACTGAAAACGTCTTAGAAGTCCCTAGTTTTCCCTCTCCACAGGTGACCATCAGGAGAGATCAAAGTACTGAGTAGCTGGGTGGGGGCTGGGAGGGATTCCAGGCAAGGTATGTCCTCAGCAGGAACTTGGAATTCTGACTACAGAGTTCTCTCTTTCACTTCCAGGACTAGCCTAGTGTGGCTATTCAATGCTGCCTGCCTGCTGGTGCTTTGCCTGGGCCTAGGTGAGTGGGGAAGAGCCTGAGCAAGGACAGGAACCTGGAGCCTAAAGTTTGTGCCTTGCTTCCCATTAGTTGAAGTGTCTCCATGGACGTGTGGGCTGACTCACCCAGGCTCCTATCTCAGATCTACCTCTGACCCTAGGGAGGCTCTGTTGGAGAAATCAAGGCATTCAGGGTGGAGCCTTGACTGGCCAGACTCAAGGCAGGTGGAGCCCCGATCTATCTAGACCTTACTGGGTGTGTCTAAGAAGTGTGGGAGGTCAAGTTCAAGGACTTTAATAGAAAAGGACACAGAGAGGTAGAGCAGTCTATCTCCTTTCTCCTTAGTTCTTCAGGCCTCAGAAGGAGGGGCTGCTACCCAGGAAGGATCTGGAGCCCAAGGCCAGGAGCTGCTGCGAGGGACACAGGTAACCACCTCCCTGATCCTCCCCATTTCCAGGGTGGTGTTGTGAGTCACCACCCTGGAACGAATGGGCAGAGTCCCTGATTTTACCCTCTTCCTCCAAACATTCCTGGGTACAGACATTCTATTGGACTGAGGGGCAGTGGGAGACTGAGGACACAGGACTGGTTTTGTTGCCTCTGTTGGAGTCAGGGAGCACTCACGCCCAATCTCCTCCCCACCAGCCTTTTGGGGACTCACTCCACCCCTTCTATTTAAGGCTCTCCTTAGCTATTTATAGTCATGTCCACTAATTGCATCAGCCTGAGTCTGGCTTCCTCCACAGATGCCAGTGGTGCCACTGACCCCCATACCTTGGTGTAATTCCTGGTAAGGCAAGGGTAAGAAGAAACTGGCTTTGGCTGCCAGCACTTCCCTTGGCTAGTGCTCTAGTTTCCTGTTTGGTGTTTGCAAAGATGTAGAGACGTGTCTCCTTAGCACTCCTCCACGTAGGGAAAGTCCCCCAAGTCTTCTGTCTCAGACCTTCCCCTTTCTGAGATCACCTCCACTGCAGGAGCTCCAGAGAGGGAAGGGGTGCATTGGCAGATGCTTGCTCTCTACTTGAAAAGGCTCGAAGGAGCTCACCAGACATTTGTGTGGTCTTTGGCTTAAGCCTGCCCTTTCAGCATCCTTCTATGTGGCCTGGGACAGGATGTGGAAGAAGAGAAAGCATATTTATGCTCCCCAACCCTTTAGGACAGTTTTGTAAATTGGTCCAGATAGCCTTCTCTTCATCTTCCTTGGGTGAGACTGGTCCACAGGGAGGCTTCACTCCAAGGTTCCTGCTTCTATTTCCAGGAAACACCTTACATCTAGAGACCAGTGCCTAAGGGTCTGGAATGGGACAGGAGCTGTTCTCTGGCCCTCTAGTTTAGCTTTCACTCCTTCTAGATAGGATTTGATTTCTATAGAGTGCTTGCCTCCAACCCTTTGCCGACAACCCTGAGACGAGCCACCTTTCTGCAAAATCCTCTGTACTCTCCACCCTTCAGAGCCAGGTAGGTGCAGCCCATCTCTAGAGCACCCTGCCTGGGACAGGGCCTTCCAGCATCTCCAGGACTCCTAGCTGTGTATCCTTTGTCCTCCCTCTTGGCTGGTGACCCTCTGCAATGCCCCCTATCTGTACAATGCCCCAGCTTCTCCCAACCACTCAGCCTTTGGAAGCTAAATGCTGCCTTCCTAGGAACTGGCCTCCGATACTGCTCCCCAAGTGCCCCCAGTCCTGAGCAGAGAAGTGCTTTGATAAATCTGCCCAGAGCAGCACTGGTCACATAAGATCATCAAGAACAGCTCTCTAGGAAAATGGTTCTCAACCTGTGGGTCTCAACCCCTTTGGGGGGTGTGTGTCAAATGACCCTTTCACAGGCATCACCTAAGATCATCTGCATATCAGATATTTACATTATATTATGATTCATAACAGTAGCAAAATTACAGCTATGAAGTAGCAATGAAAATAATTTTATGGTTGAGGGTCATTACAACATGAAGAACTGTATTAAAGGTCGAAGTATAAAGAAGGTTGAGAATCACTGCTCTAGGACATCTTCAGGGATTTTTCATGGGGTCTTGCAAGGAGTGACAACTGAGCAAATGGGGAGCCTAGTCCAGCTCATTTTGCCATGATTTGCTGAGGGACCTTGGACAAAACTGCTCCTCTCCCTGGCCCTAGGAGAGAAACCAGGCTCTATGGTGGTGTGCAGTCCTAGAACTGCTAATGTGTGGCTTACTCAGAGGGCATTTACTGAATGTCCTCTATGTTTAAGGCTAGTGCCTATCTATAGCAAAATGTAGAATGGGAGAACATACATCTTCATCATTATTATTGCAGTTTGTTCTTTCACATTTATTTATTATATGTGTGACCACACACCTCCTGCATATTTTGTGTGGGCATGTCCATGCCACAGCTTGCATGTGGAATCTAGAAGATAACCTATGACAGTTGATTCTTTCCCTCTACCATGTGGGTCCCAGATATTGAACTGCCCTAACTTACTGACCCATCTCCCTGATCCCTACTTGATTGCTTTTGAGACAAGATTTCAGGTATTTCAGGTTGGCCTTGAACTCCAAGCAATTCCCTTGCCTCAGCTGTGTGCTGGGATTACAGACTTGAACCACCATGCATGGCTGAACCTGCACCTTTAATATAAGACAGAAGAGTTCCATTGTGATAGAACATCATTTATCCATGCATACTTTCACCCTTCCTCTTTCTTTAGCCATTCAGCCACATCTTACCCACCCAACTATTCATTATATTCATTCATCCACCCACCCACCCATCCATCCATTGATCCTTCCATCCATCCTCTTTCTTATCCATCATCTATCTATTTCTACTCATTTATTTTCCCACCTTTCCAAACCTGTCTATCCTTTGTCTGAGGCTAGTCTTGAGGCTATCCTGGATAGGAGTTATACCCTGTCTCCAAAGACATGCATTCTCTCTCTCTCTCTCTCTCTCTCTCTCTCTCTCATTGTTAGCATTGTCACTGTCAACACCTCTTGGCTGGCTTAGGGGCTGGGAAGAGAGGTGCACACTGGGGTTAGGTCTTTAGGGGAAGCTGTGTACCTGTGTATGGCAGTATAGGAGCGGAACAGAAGACCAGTCCAGCATAGTCTACACTTGTGCAGTCCTTGGCAGAAATGATCTCTGGAAGTCTAGGTAAGTTGGTAAATGGCACCTTCTTCACTCCCATGTGAGTCTTACACTGCTTCTAGGATCCGGAGGCCAATGCTCCTTGCCGGCCTCCCAGGAGAAGTGCTGTCACCTACCTTCTGAAATTGCAGGTGCTCATCTGCACTGAGGGTGGAAGAAGTACCCGGCCTGCTTGAGACAACCATCAGCTTTTTCCAGTCCTTGGTTTTATTGACTCCTAGGGGCTGCCAGGACTATAAATAGATGTTCTTGAGCTAAAAATAGCCTTGCTAGAAGCAGACTATGCTGCTAGCTTTCAGCTTCTTTGAGGACTCCTGAGGATGCAGAATTCAAGATCCACTGGAAGAGGGGCTAGCCACATCCTCTTCCCCTCCTCTCCTACTTCTTCCTCCTTCATCTTCTGGCCTACACACACACAGATAGACACAGACAGACAGACAGACAGAAACACACACACACACACACACACACACACACACACACAAAAGTGGCTAATGTCACTATCTGTCTGAAAAACAAAAGATTCTCTGGAATAAGATGGCCAAACCCGGAGAATGCCTCATTAGCCAGGTGCAGCGACAAGAACTAAGATTCCCCCAAGAAGCCCACTTATGAATTCCAACAGGATGTCTAGAGTAGTCCATATTGAGTGTCCACACACAGACTATTATGATGAGGTGACCCAAATGTCGAGGTGACCCAGAAAAGCCACATCTGGAAGTCTGTCCAATGGAATGGTACATGGATGCTCACGGTCACATGATTTGTAATGACCCATAGTAGGTAAACTTGGGCACTGGCAGCACTGGTGTAGGGGTTATCTGTCCAGAGAGAGGAGCCCTGTGTCTAGAGACCAGGATAGGTTCACATCAAATACCCTAGTATGCTTTTGCTTTTTTTTTTTTTTTTAACAAAAGCAAACTTAAACAAAACAAAACCTAACAACTTAGCTTCCATTTCCACCAATCCAAAGATCTCTGGTGGGGACGAGAGTGAGAAAAAGGATAAAGGAGCAGAGGACAGCTTCCTTGTCCCAGTAGGGTAAGGAAAAAGATGGCTATTGAGAATCTCTTGAATCAAGGTCTGAGCCTTAGCCTTATTCCCTTTACCCTTCCACACCACAGGAGTGATGAAGAAAGGAATGAGGCAGAGGGGGCTATAGGCATGACCAAGAGCGTATCCTCTGGGGATCAGATGAGGTGGGCTGCACCAGGATCAGTTGGTAGAGGTATGGGGGAGTATCAAAAATAAAGAATTCACCATGAATCTATGTGCCATACTTGCACAAGGGCCATGCTAATCTTTTCCATATTGTTGCAGTTTTAGTGTGTGTGCTGCAGAAGCCAGTATACTTTCGTATGCTACATAAAAGAATGACTTGTAAACTCCATGTCTGTTGGAAAGATAGTGGTGAGGCATGTGTGTGTGAACATGTATGTAGCACGTGTGCACATGTATGGGCATGTGTGTAGAGGTCAAGAGTCAACTTCAGGTGCTATTCATTCTTTGGGAGCCATCCAACTTGTGTTTTGAGACACTTACAGGTTGGCCTGGGGCACCAAGTAAGCTAAGCTGGCTGGCCAGGGAACATGAACATTCTTCTGTTTGCCTCCTGGCACTGGGATTACAAGTGCATGCCACCATACCTGGGTTCTGGTGATCCAGCTCAGGTACTTATACTTGCCCAGCAACCACTTTACTGACTGAGGCATCTCCCCAGCCTGCAAACTGATATTTAAAGTTATCTAGTTTTCAGTTACTTTTTTTCAAAAAAGTGAAATACACTTTTATTTACCATAGGAGATCTCTAGTGAAGCATTACAAAGCTGTGTCAGAATTTTTTTTTTTTTTTAAGATTTATTCTGCCAGAAGAGGGCATCAGATCCCATTATAGTTGTAAGCCACCATGTGATTGCTGAAAATTGAACTCAGGACCTCTGGAAGAGCAACCAGTGCTCTTAATTGCTTTGCCATCTCTTCAGCCCCCAGTTATTTTAATAGTAGATAAGAAAAGTGGGTATTTTACATCCTAAGAGTGCATTCCAGGTCCTGGGTCCCTCCTCTATACATGGTCAATCAGGGATAAGTCTTATATTCTTCCCTTTTCCCCCTTAGCAAATGGGCTTTGCAGGCCCAATTTACCAGGCTCTTGTCTCAGAAAGCCTCCAGATTGCCCCCAGTGCCCACCTCTCCCACAATCAGCCCTAACAAAGAGTCAGCAGAGGCCTGGGGAAAACATCTCTCATGATTTATTACAACACATTGTTTCAAATACAAAAGGAAGGACAGGAAAGTGCGGTCTGATGAGGCAAGGTCCCAAAGGGGAAGCTGGCACCCTAGTCCTCAGGGACTGGGAAGCCTTGGGCAAGGGACCAGCCACCTCTCCTGAACTGGCTTTCCAGCAAACAACAGGAGGGGGCCAGGTGCGATATGGGCCATTCCAGTGCCGGCAGTGACCAAGTAGGAGGGGCAGGAGAGGCTTGGAGAGGACCCTATACCCTCCATACCTTGGACAGTGGGTAAAAAGCCACAGGGAAGGCCTGTGCTCCATCTCCCCGCTCCACGCATAGGAAGGGGCAGCTGGGACCTTCTCCGCTGTCTTGTCTGCTCACTTTGAAGTGGCCAGGGTCATGAGTGAGTGAGAACAGAGACAGAATGAGGCTAATGGGCCCCATGTGTCCAGGATGGATGCCATATCTCCACCAAGAGAGGGAGGGACCAGACCCAAGGGGGAGATTTAGGGTCCAACTGGTGGCCACATACCACTGTCTCCTGGACAGCAGTAGGGTGAGGGCAAGGAGGGGGGGAAGCCAGTGCATCCTCCACACCCAGGGTCACCTCAGAAATCCAATGACAGACAGGAGGCAAATTTACATAATTAATAATAATAATAATAATAATAATAATAATTAACCAATAATAATAAATACTTAAACCTCTAATCCATAGATTGCAATACAACAATAGCTTATTTTCTCAGGGACCGGGATGAATGGGATCAAGAGAACTGGGACAGGACTTTTGCTTAAGGATAAAGGTGACAGGAACACAAGGCAGTGGGTCAAAAGAACGAACAGAAGGACACAACAAGGGAGAAGGTAGAAACATGCCACCTTAGGTCTTTCCCAGGACTCTGTCCTGCCCCAGCCACCTGTCACCAAGTCCCTGGCTTCTTCCTCAAAGGACAGCCCCACTCCTAGACTTGAGAACATCAGAGGGCAAGGACCCCTATTCTGCCTCAAAACTTTGGGTCCCAAATGGTCCAAGAGGATATTCAGCAAGGGTGGCTAGCCCTTTTCTCTTGTCCTAGCTCCTCTATCGGCTCTGAGCCATAAAAGCCACCTTGGGTGGAGGCTAATATATTATCTTGAAGACATTCGGAAAGTACCCTGGGAAGGGAGCATACAGAGGGACTCTCCTGAGAAGCTCCTGTGGGGACGGGGCAGTCACAGAGGACTTCCCCAGCATCTGCCCTAGTTGGGGTCTTTCTCTGCTAGGAGACAGTTCTCCCAAAGCTGAGGATTCCCACTTCCTGGAAGCCTAAGGGCTTGGTAGGTGCTTTACTCTATCTGCAAGGAGGCCTGCTCCAGAGGCCCCTCAACCTGCAGGTACACCTGAATTCCAAGTCCTACCTGGGGCAGGAAGAGCCCAGAATGAGAGCTTGGATCTACCCCCATTCATACTGGACCCAGAGGTCCCCTCTGACCAGCAGAGCTAGCCCCTGCCAGCCCCAGCTAGCTTAGCTCCTCCCACTGGCATTGGATACTTGCTCCAATCCATGTTGGGGGAGTCTACTAGACTTCTCAATGGGCAGGGCATCTGCAAAGGAAAGAGGGAAGCCTCCTCTGAATGGCCTCCTGGGCCCTTCTGAGGAACTAGACCTCCCTCTCTCAGGAGTGTGAACCTTTCTACCCCATCCTTGTCTCGAGGACTATCTCATCTGGCTCTTAGGAACCCCCTTGTCCAAGTCTCCCTGAAAACTCTGGTCCATGGGATCTAGGGCTCACTAACACCTGCCAGGGAACAGTCCTGGAGTGATGGGCAGAAAGGGTACCCCTATGCCACTAAGACTTGGCAACTTGAGGTGTGTGTGGGCTTCTGGTAGGGCATTCTTCAGGAACACTAGGGTTTACCTTCCCCCTTACCTATGACTTTGCTGGAGAGCCCAAGACAGGAAAGACAGGAGAGGAGAGACCAGGAGAGGAGGGAAAGGAAAGGGCAAGGGGTCTGCGGCTCAGTTTGTGGCAAATACAGGTTTTTGTTTTTTTGTCCCTCCCCCCCTTTTCTTATGTAAAAAGTGCAGGTAAGCTGGGCAGCTCTTCGCAAGGTCAGTAATGTTTCCAGAGGGGAGGGGCAAGGAGGGGCCCAGGCCTGTCAACCCATTTTGGGATTACAGGTGGCCTCATATTGCTTAGAAATCTGTTTCATTTTAAATACCAGACAGTAAAAACAGAGCTTAAGGGCTGCCCCGCACAGTTGCCAGATCACTAGCTTAAATAAATAAAAAAATTGAAATATTTACTTCTTGATAAAAATTGCAGTAAAACCATTTACCTTTCTGTGTGTTATATATTATATATTTATACCTGGCCTGGCTGGAGTAGGGGCACAGGGACTCCTGAAGGGTCACGACACTTCGATGACCTCCACACTGCCTGAAAAGCTGGCTTGCTTGCCTAGGGCTGCCAGCTCCTCTCCACGTGCCCGCCCTTCTACCATGCCCTCTTCGAACTCCATCTGGCAGCTGCGCCTCTTGAACTGTGTATCAGCAGCAGGCTCCTCGGGCCAGCCGGTCCGCACATCGCGGGGTTCGGCCCGCACCTCCCGCCGCCTCAGGTCGCTGCTGCCACCACCGGGTCCAGGTGCACCCACGCTCACCCGGCCGAAGGCGGAGAACACGGCGCCCGGGCCCTGCGCGCCCTCGGGGCTGAAGCACCAGGGTCCGTCGGGCGACGGTGTGCTAGGGGAGTCTAGCGGAGGCGCCCAGCCCCCGGGGCCAGCCGGCTGGCCAGGGCCGGGCAGCCCGGGCGCCGACAGGGCCGAAAGGCCGTGAAGTGGAGTCTGCCGGGCCGTGTCTCCAAAGTTCAGGCCCAGGCCATGTGCTGGGGAGCGGGCAGGAGAACTGGCTGGGGGACGTCGCCGGCGGGGTCGCGGGCGCCCCTCTGGAACAGAGTCCGGGCTGTCCGGGCTGGGTGAGGGCAGCCCCAGTGTACCCCCAGACGGGCTGTCCAGCTTACAGAGCTTCGGGGCCTCCCCGGGATCGGGTGGGCCAGGAAAGTCAGGCCTCCTGCTGGGTGCATAGGCCGACTTGATGTCCAGGGAGAAGGAGCGCTTGAGGCGGTTGGTGTCCTGGAGGTGGTCAGAGGAGAGGTGCAGGCCACGCAGGCCCTGCTGCAGTGCGCTGGTGGCTGGAGCTGTGCTAGGGCTCAGAGCATCCCCTCCAGCACTGGGGCTGCCCTCCTTGGCTGGGGCGGCTGCCTCACTCCCAGTGGCAGCGCTCTCTGAGGTAGATGGTGGCAGCCGGGGCAATGGGATGCTTGCTGCCGGGCCCGTGAGGGGCTCAGGGGTCCCCAAGTGAGGTCCATCACTCTGCAGGACAGCCAGCAGCTTCAGACTCCTCTCGTACTCCAGCAACTGGCCCAGGAAATTGAAGTTGGGAGAGATAGAGGGGCGCCGGTCCTTCACAAACCTGGGCAAGCGAGAGACATTTCTGTTAGAACAGGCTTGTGCCTGATTTCCCCCTTGTACAGGACCCACTGCCGTCTTTAGGTACCCAACCTCTGTTTTGGGCTTAGGTTTTCCCTCCCTCCCAGGGCAGTAGGTTGTGCCATCCAACTGAGTGGAGAGAGGAAGGGAGGGCAATGCTATTGGCCATTGGTTGTGGAGTCCCAGGTCCCTAGGGCCCAGGAGGGGAAGAATACCTGTATGCGTCATCAGAGGACATGCCCATGGTTTTCATGATGTAGGCAATGGCGATGGTGGCAGAGCGAGAGATGCCAGCCAGACAGTGAACAATGACTTGGCAGCTGGACAGCTTGGCTTTATCTGGGGGCAGATGGATGGTGGGGGATCAGGTAAGGGCTGAGATCGCACTGTTCCTCCCTACTCAAGGTAGCACCCCACCCTCCCTACGGCAGACAGTACTGGTGACTTCTTAGAGCTAGTGGCCCCTGGGGTGGTCCTGCCCTCTGCCTCTGTCCAGTCTTCCTCCAGCCAACCTCCCCCAGCCCACAGAGACAGACAAACCCTACTCTATGCTCACCAATGAACTCAATGGACTTGTCCAGCCAGGGCAGTAGCTTTTCACAGTAGTTGTCATTGATGGGGATACGCATGAAACGACTCTCACAGATGAAGTCCGGTTTAGGGCAGGAGTTGCTGGCATTGAGGACATAGCTTATTCCGTTTTGGGTCATCAGATCCTGGAGGGATAGGAAGATGGGTCAGAATGGGATAACAGAGAAAAGCAAAGCCCCCTAGAGGCAGAAGAACTGAGAGTCAGTGTCTGTCTCTGTCTTTGTCCCTGACTCTCTCCCCCTACAACCCCCCCACCCCCCACCACCAAATAGAAGGAGTCTAAAGTCTTATGATGCTCCTGAACCTCAGATTTTGTCCAGGATCTTGCTAGATAGAAAAGACTAGGCCCAGGAACCCCTCTCATCTCAACCACAGAGACCACAGGATGGGTACAGGAAGGATGGCTTCTCCAAGCCACACCCACAGCCTGCACTGGGCTCTTAGGAATTTTATGGTTGCCTGGGCGGTGCCTTCATCCTTTTCCCTCCTCACCATTTTTAAAATACAGGATTCTTTCAGAGCTGGCCAGGGGCCCAGTGACAGAAGCAGTTTGGCATGCAGGCTTCCAGCCCCACCACGGAAGAGGCTGGGAGCCTGCTTTTCCACCCAGCCTTGCTAGGTTCCTCCCTAGGCCATGCTGTGGTCCAGTGGGTTGGGGGCTCTGGTCTTCTTGTGCCTCACCTATATGCATCTATCACTGGCTCTTCCTCTCAGACCACCTTAGGAATAATTCCAGAAGCCTCCCTCCCCCTTTTCCCCTATAAGTAGTGACACCCCTGTGCACTCACCTTGTTCAAGACATCTTTCTGAGAGCCCAGGTAGAGGTGAGGCAGGATACGGGTGAGGCCCACACTGGGCACAGGCAGGCAGGGCTGAGAGAGGCTCATGGATGGGAGAGTGGCAGGTTTGCCCTCACAGAGACCCGGAAAGCAGGAGGAGAAGGTGGCGAAGCCCCCTGTGGGGAAGACACAGAAAGCTCTTCAGGAAGCTGGCCAGCTGGGGCAGGAGAGTTCCTTTGGGCTTAGCCACACCCTGTGGACCCCAAGCCCAGCCTGCTTCTGGCCTAGCACCTGGATTCCTGCTGGCAGGCTACTTGCTCTTCTCTGCAGCACTGGGGGTGTGTGCTGCTACCCATTTAGAGCAGGCACCTACGCCCACATTCCTCCGCAGGCTAATTAGGGACTGGCTCAGGGGTACTGCTTTGATGCCCATAAATGTGGGGTCAAGGTGGCCTGCCAGCACAGCACGTGGAAGCCAGGCAGGAGATGGCTCAGACCTCATCAGGGGTCTCTTATTCCCCAGTATGGCAAGGGTAAGTCCTTCTCAAGCCCCTGCACATCACTGGACTGGTGCCAGACTGGCACTTAGCCTCTCTCCATGCTGATGCAATCCCTCCCTGACTCCAGCTGGCTGGAAGCCACAGGCCTGGGCTCTAGTGCCAGGCCTGGAAGGAAAGGGCTTCTGAGGTGGGGCCTCTTTAGGCATGACATCACCCACTGGAATTGCCATAGCCCACAGAGCATTTGCGGTTCAGTCATGGCTCCAGTCTACCCAACAGGAGATGACAGAGAAGCAAGGAAGCCTGCATACGAGGTACACATAGCCTGTTCCTTGTGGCCACTCTAGATACATCCAAGATCTGGACTCTGGGATGGGGAAGGAAACCCTCCACCAGTCTGAGATAGCCAAGCTGGCTCCTCTGACACATCTGACTCAGTGGCCATAGGCAATGCACACCTTTGGTCTCAGTTTCCTTATTTTGCCTGCCACACAGCATTGTTGAAAGACTCAGAGAAAACAATTATAAACATGTGAAAATAGACCCAGCTACATCTAGCCTGGCTGGGGTCCAGCCAGACACTGGGCAGCATCCATCTGGTGGCCACTAGCTCTCAGCATGGTGAGGTGAGCTCAGCAGAACAGGACTTCCTATACTACATGATGATAAGCTCTGACAAGAAAGTAGGCTCAGTTTCTCGTCTTAGTCAAACCACCCAGAGCACAGAACATCTAAGCCAAGATCCACAGTGCCCCATGGAAAAAAGTGAGAATAGGGTTCTGGGCACGTGTGTGCATACACAGAGACATACCCTGCTTTTTCTCAGTCTGGAGAGAGGCAGATTCCAGGGACCTAGATAATCTCTGAGAACAGGGAAGCTGTCACCTTTGCCTTCACACTAGCCCAGTTTTCAGATAGTATGCACAACCCCTCAACCAGTATAACTGTTGTGGCTGATCCCTATTCCCTCAATGAAATCTTATCTTTGGTGTCCTTAGTGGAGAAACAGTCTCTTCCTCAGGAACTAGTTGGCCGGACAGAGAGGAACAGGTAGTGGTGGTGGTAGTACCAGAAATGCTGCAGCTTACATGTAGGTACTCCAAGGGGAGGCTAAGTTGGGCATTGTGAGGTCTGTGACTGCTCGGGGCCAGGCCCTATAGGGACAGTGTCTCTGTATAGCCTCTTCCCTAGATTACAGCCCATTTCTGTTACTCCCCCTGGAGCCTGAACCTCAGTCTTTCCTCTACAGTCCGCCCAAGGGAGGGCATGCATTCTCCTAGAGACTCCTGTCCAGCCCCACCTGCAGGAGGAAGGTTTAAAGGTTTCTGCCAAGTATAGCCACCTCAGATTTCTCAGAAGCTTAGAAGGCTCCCAAGCTGAGCTGAAGTCCTTGAGCACACTTACAGATCTCTCCTACGGACTCCATTCCCCAAAAGGCCTGAGGATTCAGGGATTTGGGGGTTATCACAGACTATGTGAGTGGGTGGAAATGGGGCACCAAGGTTGAGTGAGTGAGCCTCAGCTAGTTGCAAATCTCTTGGAGGCCTGGAAAGTGTTCTGACCATCCCTGAAGCTCATTCTCCTATAGAACATTCTCATACACTGCCCCTATCCCCTATGCTTGGGCAGAGACAGTGCCCTTATCAAGCCTGATGTTTACAAGGAGACATATATAGAAACATGCATTTGCTTATGCAATGGACTTGGCACAGCCTAGGCTACTGATGATCAGGCTTACTCTCCTCTCATTACAGCCAACTACCTACCAGTGTCTGGGGCATATGGGCATCTCCAGGTCACTTGGCTGGACATCACTGGCTCACATTCCACAGTGTTGGTACCACCTTAAGCTTCACCAACTCCCGGCTAAGCTCTGACTGCTGTTGAAAGACCAGTGTCCCTTCCTTCCTCCCCCTTTCTATAATGACGTGCACTGTGATGGTTAATGTTAATTGTCAATCTGACAGAATCTAGAATCACTTGGGAGAGGATTCTATGGCATGCCAGTAAGGAATTATCTTGATTATGTTAACTGATGTGGGAAGACCCATCTTAATTGTGGACAGAGCCATTCCCTGGGCAGGGGATCCTGGATGGTATGACATGCAGAGAGTGAGTTGAGCAGCAGCCCACCCACATTCGCTGTTCTCTTCCTGATTGTGGATGTCATGTGATCAGCTACATCGGGTTCCTGCCTTCTTAACTTCCCCATTGTGATGGTTATACCCTTGTCTGGGAGGCAGATAAACCCTACCTTGCTGAAGTTGCATTTGACTGGGTATTTTATCACAGGCAGAAAACTAACGAAGACACTGAATCTAACTTAAAACTCTTATTGAACTCCAAGCTTATGTAAGGAAATAAGGGTCTAAGTTCATTACCCTGACCCCAGATAAAAGCACCATGGGGGCTCTGCTTGACTTCCCAGTAACCTCTCCAGATTCCTTTCACTGGCCATCCCCATCTCCCTGAACTTCCTGTGAGTGCCAGCCAGAGGGTGCTATCTAAAGGCCTGGCCTCTATTGTATTGGTCAGCAGGCCAAGGAGCTGTGTATGTGCTGTGAAATCACCCCTTGTGATGAGTGGGTAGCATCCTAGCCCCAGCTCAGTAGTCTGCTTCTGATTCTACACTAGCTCAGCAATGCCAATGTGGTGTCACTTTGAGTCTGTCTCACACTGCATTGGCTGGGAAGACTTCCTAGCTCAGTGTTTGGACAAATGTGGATGAGGACTCAAACTTGGAAGGACAGACAGTCTAGAACTGGAGGGACCTGGGTAGGTCACAGTCAGGTCCAGATGAACCCTCTGAGAAGATCTTAGCCGAGGGCTACCTCAGCCTCCAATACTGTCCTTGTCCCTTGCCCTTTGCCCCTGAGAGGCCCTTCCAGGTTTCAGGCTGCCCTGCTAGGGTCAGGAGGGGTGCTGCTCTGGGGACCTTCATATTTTCAGAAGGGCCTCATGCTTCCATTCATGACTAAGATTGTGAGTTAGGCCCTGGAAGGGTTACTTACAAGGATAGTGGGCTTGTAAAAAGGATCAAACGCCCCTCCCTTCCAAACTAAGCCCACAAGGCTGGAGCTAGGGTACAGCTATGTGGCTTCTGGTTCCAAGAATTCACACATGCATGATAAATCATGAATCCTACCCAGATAGGCTCAGCATTTGTAGATACCAGAGGTGGAATGCATGTACATATTCATGTGGCTGATAGCAGAGTCTCAGGACACATACATACACAAATATGCTTGGACCATACTGGCCCAGAATGTGGTGGGACATAATTCATATCCAAATATAGACAGAGACACTCACCCTACCCATGATACTGAGTTTCCAAACAACCTTGGAACCCCTCATGTTGTGTTCAGCTACCTAGCAGTCTGGATAAAGCAGTCCAGGCCTTCCCAGCCTTCCTCTCAGTTTGGGCTAGATGCCACAGTGCTCATGGGATTCTGATGCCATTGAGCTGGCCTAGCCACCCACTCCCTTATCTCACTCCATATGTAGTGGGAGTGGAGGACACTCCATTAGGTATGTGCTATACAGAGGCTACCAGCGTGAGCAGAGGGCAGCAACAACGACTCCAGATTCCAACCAGCCAGAGCAGGCATCCTGGAACAAGCCTACTCCAGCAGCTATTCAGGAATCTAGGCTGCCTCCCAGGGAGGTAGATTCTACAAAAGTCCTTTCAGCCAAGGCCTGAGGGTGAGTGTGCTTAAGCACATGGTTGAGAGTAGGAGTATGAGGTGTGAGTCAGCGGGTGTGTGTGACTCTGAGTAGGGGTTGGAGGCCAGCTGGCCAGGCTGATTTTGGAACACAGGTATCCCAGAAACATGCTCTGTTGGTCCCTCAGGTATGATGGAATAGGCTGCTGTGAGATAACCTGTGGCCAGCCGGCACCTTCTCTGAGTAGAGTCCCTGCAGTAGGACCAGTTCTGGGATAGATTGAGGTTTTATTAGTAGGCAAAGCCTTTGCTTCCTCTCCTTGAGACAGAGACAGGTTGTTGCCTGGGACCTTGGCCCTCTTTCTACCAAAACCATGGCTTCGGGGAGTTTCTGCTTGTCCACGTCTTCTGCTGTTGCAGGTAGAGATGGGTTTTGAGAAGTCCAGAGGTGCTGGGATCCCCCACTATGGTCCCAGCAGTTCTGCTTCTCCTCTGACGTTCCCAGTCCTAGCCAAGTGCATGGAAATGGGTGCTTGGAAGAGGAGGAATTCTACAGCCCTGGCCCATCCCTGGAGCTCACCTGTGAGGATGGCCACGCTGTCGAAGCAGCCGTCCAGCTTGCTTAGCAGGATGGACAGGAAGCTGTCTGCTGCCAGCACGCTGGCATCTCGAGTGCTCTGGTCATAAACCACCACATCCTGTGGTTCTGTGGCATCCACCTAGGGGGTCATGAGGGCAGAAGTTAGGCCACCAGGAAGAGCAAGGAGGCAGAGGACCAGGAGGCATGGGGCTGCTGTCTTGTTCCCTTCTACTCCACCTGTCAAGCACACAGGCATGTGCACACTCAGACAGGCAGGAAAATCCATGGCTTCACTAACAGGCTTCCCACCAGGCAGAGACTAGGAGTAGGGTGGGGTGACTTGAATTCTAGGTAGCCATGCACCTCATGGGAAAAAGCACCAGAACCAGAAGTGTTAAGAAGGCATAGGTGAGTATTATGGGGCCCTAGAGAGCACACACACATAGCCTGGGCTGGCTTCCAGGCTTCCTGGAAGGCCAGTATCTCTTTTCTTATTTGTCACCCCCTCCCAGCTCCTGATGGAGAAACTGAGGCTGTAATAGGATTCTCCTCCCCAAACACCACCAGGTAAGGAGGCAGAAGCAGGAAGCTGGGGTTCCTCCTGCCTTGCTCCCCACTGTGGTAGCCTTAGGACCAGATGTTGAGGGGCTTTTGCTCAGACAGGCTGATGTCCCCCGCCTCCCAAGCATACTCAGCCTTTAAGCCAGCTGAGCTGTCAACCCCAGGCTGGATGATGTCACCAGCAGCCAATAGGATTGCAGTCTGGCTGGAGTCCTTGCTGGGGGTGATTAATCACTGGATTCCCTTCATTGGCACCACAGGGAGCCGGTTCTGGCCTTGGAGTGGGGGACTCCCGACAAGCGGCATCCCACCTGGTTCTCTCACATCATTGCTTAAAGTCGGGCAGGTTGGAGGTTGAAAACTTCCAAAAGCCTCTGGTCTGTTGGCATGCCCCTCTAACCCAAAGGAGGTGGGGAAAGAGGAAAGGTGCTATCCCAGGCCATGTATGCTCCTGGCTAGGCTAGTCCCTCCCCAGCTGTTGCACTGGATAGTCCTGGGGAGAGAGCTGTGCCTTCTTCCCTGGAAGGATGGTTTTTCCTGGGGGCACAGAGAACATTCTGGGTCACAAAGACTCCAGGAGGTAGGAGGGGGAATGGGGAGGCTAGTGAAACAGTCTGCCTAGTATAATCCCCTTAGTCACCCCCTCTTGGCCTCACCACAGTCAGAATGGCCAGACCCAGCTGCCCTTGTCCTCAGAATGCACCAGCCTGCTGCATCTACCCTGTTCTACCCTCTGTGTATCTCATTTCCCTTATTCATTCAGCATTCCTCCCTCTGAAGCTGCCTGTATACTGGGAGACAAAGGGGATCCCCACCACTTCTAAAGGAAGGCCTTCCTAGAGGGGAGTGCCCAGCTGTGACCCCAAGGAACCCAGTTTGGAATTAGGAGGGGAAGTGCTTGATCAGAGACTCTCCTGTACCAGGCCTAAGAGCTCTACGGTCTCTTTCAGAGGTGACGTGTGCATGCTTGCTCAGGAGTGGTCAGCCCCAGGGATGTATGCAAGGGTGGGAGACAGATACCTGGCTTCGTGTAGCAGGCTGGATGAGCTCGGCAATGGTCACTTTTCCCTGCTGAAGGCGCCGTTTCACCAGCTTGGAACAGCAGATATTCACAGAACTCAGCACGTGACAGCTGTTGTACTCCACAAAGGATCGACTGTCGATGACCAAAGGGCCTCCAGGCCCTCCACGTAGCAGGCTGGCCAGTTTCTTGGCATCCATCACCTTCCTTGGGAGCCGATCCCCAGCCATAGTGGGCTGGTGGGCAGTGGGGAGAGTGACCCCTGAAGCGAGGAGGGCGTGGCCTTGAGAAGTTCTGGGTACCCTACTGCATGGTGCCAGACCTGAGGAAAAGGTGAATGGTCAGCAGATGGTGGGATCTGGGTAGCTACAGCTGGCTCCCAGGAAGGTCCTGTGTTTGTCACCTGACATGTGCTTTGGCTCCTTCCTCCTGGATGGATGAACCAAAGCCTTATCCATGGGGCAAGTGCATAGAAGATACCCTAATCAACCCTTGCTCTGCCTGGGTTCCGGTTGAAGGTAGAGAACCCAAAAGGAGGGTCCTTATTATGGGTTCTGGGGTGCAGCTATACTTGTGCCTTCCAGAACCTCTGTCCTGCTGGTCTCTACATTTTCCTCTTCTCAGGACCTGAAGGTACAAAGCTTATTCCTCTGCTCTTTTCTCAGCCAGGGGGGTCTCAGACCTCCCTCCCTTACTTGACACAGTACTGAATGGCCAATTTTCAGACAGATGACTACTCTCATCTGTCAGGTGCTATCTCCCCTGCAGCCTCCAGGACACATCTCCAGGAAAGATTCTCTAAACTCATAATCCAGATGCTGGTAGATAGAAGAACAGACATTCCCCAACCCCTGCTCATGGGCTTCTGGAGGCTGAAGGCCAGCTACTAGGGAGCTCTTGTTTTACTGCGACTGTTGTATGCTTCAGGCTGAGGTTGGTGCACTCCGCCCATTGCACAAAGGGTTGGGGGGTGTCAGCTCTAGGATGAAGGTTGGGGTACCTAGGATGCTTGGGTTGCTGGATCTTCTGCACAGCTCCAGAAGCTCTTAGGCTGAGGAATTTGTGGAGGAACTGGAGATGGCTGGCATCAGGGGACTGTCCTGTAGTCCTGCAGGCTTGACAACCTTCATCAGCCATGCTGCCTCCCCTGCAGCCCCCAGGACGCATGCAGTACCAAGACAATGAATTTGTCTTAAAATGGGGAAATTGAGGCTTGAGGCCGTGGAAGGTGAAATAGCAGGGCAGTTATGAAATGCACCATATCTAGCCTTACAAATGCAGTGGGCATAGGAAGGTACTTAGCTCTCTAGACACTCCTTTGAGCTCCTGACTGGCTTGGACCATTCCCACTCCTCCACTGCAGCCAGGGATCCTGGTGTAAAGTATGTCCTCTGACTTCCCTTGGGCCATGTGGGTAGCCTACGTGGAGGTACCATGCTGGTGCAAGGATACAAATTCCAGAACCTGGGCAATATACAGTGTCAGTACAGTGTCAGGGGGCTTTGAGGTTCTAGTCCCTGAAGTCTATGTGTAGTCTCTCTGCAAGTCCTTTACTGGGCAGCCGGGCCTGGGCCAGTCACACTGAGCAAGCTCAACAGCAAATAGACTACTTATACAAGGGGTCCTCTGTCTGCTGAAAGCCTTCTGACTTAATGCTTATTTTAACTGTTTGGGACATTTCCCTGAGTTCTAACCAGAATCTTGCATGAGGGAACAACAGACTAGTGGTTAGGGCCTGAGCCAAAGGAAGCAGCAGGCCCTCCCACTAGCAGGGCTGGACAGTGGGACTAAAACACCAGGACTCTGAGAAGGTCATAGTGCAGCTCGCTGCGATGCAGAAGGGCCTTGGTGGAGTCTCTTGACCTTGCCACCCAGCATTTTCTACCTCCTCCTAGGTGAGTGGGATGGGTTAACTGCACCAAGAGAAGCAGAGAGATGCCAGTCCAGGGAGCTAGAAGCCACACCACACTCTCTCTGCAGCAGCCCTTGAACTACCCTGAGGAAGTTGTGCTGGGGATGTCCCCTTTGAAGATCATCATAGCCCTCTAAGAGGCGGCAGCTGAGGATGGCAGGGGAGGGAGGCCCGGGACTCAGAGGGAAGGGCAGGGAAAAGCAGGTGGGATGGGGGTATAGCTTTGTTCAGGCCTGTTACCTGTCCCTCCATCTGCCTCCCAAGAAACCCTGAAAACTAGAGCTGGGCTCTATTAACCATTATAGTATTGTTATTTGCAGCAGAGGGGGACTCATTAGCAAGTTAGCACCTCCAATGTTGCCATGGCAACAGCAGAGGTGCCAGGCAACCGCTGCTCCTACTGCAGCAGCACCAAGCAGGCTGCTCTGCAGATCAGGCAGGTCTCCCTCCTCTATGCTCCTACTCCTCCATGGCAGGTGCCCAGTAGCTCTGGTCTATCACTCAAAGACAGCAATGAAGCCCATGACTCCAACCTTGCTGTACTTGGCCTTAATTCCTGGGCCCAGCTCCACACTGCAGCTCACTGACTCCCCATTCCTCTGAGGCTATCTACATATTGCACTGCAAAAATTTGAAGGAGCCCCCTCTCCCAGAAAACCCTGCACTATCCTGGTCTTCAGTAGCCTATCCTGACAGCACCTCTGTGTACCCTCACCCTTGGCTTCCTCAATGTTGGGCATCAGGCCTACAGCTGGGTAGAATTCGTTGGGGCTAGAAATAGAGACACATGGTCAGTTCTGAGAAGGCCAGGAGGGCACAGATAGGCTATGTAAAATCTGAGCAAAACATATGCACTCAGGTACTCCCTGCCCAGTCCTTTCCAGGGAGAACAGCTATCAGCCTGTTCTTCTAGAGTCTTGAATGGGGTTGAGGGGGTGATCAAGATCCTCTATGATAGGCCATTATCAAAGGATTTTGAGCCAGGAGGCAAGCATTCCTAAATCCAAAGTCAAAAGGAGGCCTCTCCCAGGCCATGCCCCTCAGGGAAGTTTCAGACAGCCCCCATTGCTGGAGGCCAGATATGCAGTTCAGTACTTGTGACACTGTTCCCTGGGCACAGGAACACGCCCCTTTGCACATTGGTAGATGCATGCCTTGTTGACAATCCATCTTGTTCCTGAGTGCAATTACACATGTGTTTATGTGTCCATCCACACATACTTATGGCACTGCAGTCTCCTGGAGTGCATGACTGAAGTACACAGTTGCACACACACTAAGTGCCAGCCCATCATCTTTCACACTGGGGTCCCCACAAACATGTTCTGGTTCTGACCAACAAGAGCCAAAATTCTGGGTGGCATCTTCACCAAGATACTTCCTGCTCAGTGCCTAGTGACAAGAAACTCCCTACATCTGGAGATGGCTGCAGGACCATTAGCCACTGGAAGACTCGGTCCCTTCTCACAGTGGTCTGGTCTGAGCATTCCTGCTCACAGCCAGAAGGCTCTCAGGAAAGAGCCAGCAATTTGGGACCCAAGATGCTGAGATGCCAGCTCACTGTCACACAAGGCACTTCTGGAGACTGGCATGGACTATCACCTGGAGGGAGGGGCTAAAATGCTCCTGTATGGCAGCTGAGCCCATGGTTTCTCTGGCCAGGCTCCCCTGTACCCTTGCCCCTGAGAGAGGAGAACAGAAACATTGTCTCAGTCAGACAAATGTCTCAAGAAGAGACAGTAAGGGGCTGAGGAAGCTGTACTACTGAGAGGTCCATGGTTCTCCCCAACTCCCCCCCACCCCCAGGACAGTGTTTCTCTGTTGTAACTCTGGCAGTCCTGGAACTCACTCTGTAGACCAGACTGGCCTTGAACTCACAGAGATCTCTGCTCTGCCTCCCAAGTGTTGGGATTAAAGGCATGCACCAGCAGCAGCAGCAGCAGCAGCAGCAGCAGCACCACCACCACCACCACCACCACCACCACCACCATCACCACCACCACCAGCATGGATTACATGGTTCTTAGGACCACAGCATAACTATCCCCCTGTGAGTTCAGCCTTTATCTCTGTTTTCTCTGTTAGCGGCATATCAGCATACTCCAAACCCACAGATGTATCCCACCGAAACACCTGTCCAGTTGAAACTTCTGGGCTAAGGCCTCAGCATCAGCTGAAGAAGACAGATGCTGGCATGAGGTCTAGACACACTGACTTGAAGCATCCTTCTGTATTTGTGTTCAGTGCTAAGTCCCCAGAGGCATCTTCAGCTTTCCCCAAGGGCACAGGGCTAGAGGGAAAGAGAACCTGCCCAGCAACTCTCCTGAGGTCCCTAAGCTGACTGCAGCAGTCAGACATAAAGATGAACCTACAGCTCCTGGTCACATGATCTGCTCATCTGTAGCAGGTGCGTGTTAACCAAGGAGTGGATGCATGGGAACTCTGGCCTCCCTGAGCAGAGCCTGGCACTGTAGGCTACACTCACCCACCCAAGCTACCTTGGGGGCACTTGCTTGTGTGAGGGTGGGTCTACAGGTCACTGAATTTCCTTTCTGAACTCACTCATACACTATGCCCCTGGCCTGAAGCACCCCACCCCCACCCCAAGCTGCACAACAGAGCATTGCAGATGCCACACTGGTCCCCCACCCCCATCACTGCACCATCAGGGCCCCTCATCTCTCTGCTGCAGATGCAGCGCACCCTGTCAACAAGGAGCCAAAGGCAAATGTACCCAACCCAAGAGGTCTGACATGGAAGGTGGATCTGTCCTTGCTCCTCCACCTGCAAGATTTGGCCCATAGGTACTAGACAGGCTGACTGGCCGCTCCCTCCCAAGGTGGGCAGATAGGCTGCAGGAGGCGGCTTTGCCAGCCCCTCCCCCAGCATCGCGCCTGCTGCCACTGCGATGGGTAAAGATGTTCTTTATCCGCAGAGGCCAGTGGAGCACCCCGAAGTGGGGGTGATGGGAAAGCCATGCGAGAGCTGGAGAGTGGGGATCCTAGGGCATCCCCTCTAGACACGGAGCCTACCGCTGGCCGGAGCCGACCCTCTGGCGTCGGAGGTTTCGCATCTCACTACCCGCTACAGCCGCAGACGACCTTCTCCAATTCTGGCCGCCAGCGGGGGCGCCTCGCACAGGCTCTCACCAATCTATGCTGGATCTCAGCCCTCCCCCACGAATCCCTAGGTCTCTTATGTGTATCCCTTCAGATAAAAAGGAATGCGCGGAGAAAGACGGCTCAGTGCGGGTGCCGATCCGTAGCGTGCTCCGGACGCGGGGCAAAATCACCCATTCCTTAGTGCTCCAGAGAGCCTCCTCCAGGGCGCACGCTTGCTAAGACCTTCCGCAAGCCCCGGGCCCACACCCGGCTCTGGACTGGACCGGTACCGGTGCCCGCGCCCGGCTCACCTGGCTCTCAATTGTCGTGGGGGTGCCCCCGACGCCTGTGCCCGCTCAGGGCGCCCGCTCCGCTGCGCCGCCCATGGGCCCGTCGGGGGCCCGCGCAGCCGGGGCAAGGGCCGGAGAGGCGCGCGGGGCGCGTCGCCGCCGCCGCCGTCGTCGTCGCCGCCACCGCGGGGAGCGCTCGCTCGGGACGGGGCGCGCGCACTGCGGTCGGGCACGCGCGCTCACGGCGCGCATCCCAGCCCGCGGCTCAGCGGGCGCGGCCGGCGGCTCCGGCCCGGCTCAGCGTCCGGCACCGGGCGTCCGGCGTCCGGGTGGGGCGGGGGTCCGCGGAGCCGGCTTGGCCACCGCGGGAGCCGCGAGTGACAGGCCCGGGGCGGAGGGCGGGGCTGCCGGTAGGGATGAGGTCATGCCGAGCGAAAAAGCCCCTGACGTCACCTGCAGCCAATCAGAGTGGGCCGCTCGGGGGCAGGTGACGTCAGCGGAGCGGGCGCTGGGTGCGGAGCCTTGGCGGCGGCCGTGGGTCTCTCTGCCACCGCCCTCCGTCCCCCGCACTCCTCGGGCACCGGTTCTTAAAGGGGCCACACACACCGCGGCTCCCCACCTCCAGGAAGCCTTCCCAGCCTAGGGCTCCCGGTGGCCCCGAGAACCCTCAGCCTGGAGGCACTCTGACCCGCGCCAACTGCCCTTGCATGCAAAGGTCTTCCTCTCCCGGCCGGCCTGGACTGGAGCTGTCGCCGGTTTCTCTCCTTCCCCTAGCCTTTGTTCGTGCGGACGCTCCTCGAGAGTGCGTTTCCCCGGACCTGGTGCCGCCGGGGCACGCGCTCATCGAGAGCCGCACCCGCAATGCACCTTACCTGCGGCGTCCACGTCTGTCTTTTTCACGACCCCTGGAGGTGGGAGTCCAACTCTCCACCTTGCGGGAGAAGCTCCGAGGCGATATGGTTTGCCTTAGGTCATTCATCCCAGGAACTCGGGGGCGGGGCTCTAGACCCACCTGTGCTCCCCAGGGCGGCGCTGTCCCCTACCTAAGACGTCTAGCCCTTGACACTTCCAGTGAAAAGCTGCTTGGAAACAGTCCTTTGCTCGCACCCGACGTCTTCACTGCCCGCTGGGGACTGTCGGCCCCTTTCCACTGTGCGAACACAACCACGTGAGCACTCAGAACAAAACATGGGTAATTACAACTAGGGCAGAAATATACAGGGGTCAGGCAGATCTGAGAAAAAGGGCAGTCTTGGGCCCCTGCACCCTGGTCCACCTGCAAGCAGGAACCACTTGCGCCTTTAGTTTCCTTCCTCCCTAGGATCTCATTATACAAGCTGGGTTGGCTTAAAACTCTTTATTGTGTCCCAGACTGATCTCAGCCTTCTGAGTGCTGAGATTCCAAGCACCCACCACAATGCCAGGCCACCCCAGACATTTCAAAAAGTGTCCCTGACTAGGCTCCTGGATGGACAATGAGGTGACCAGATAACATGAATTTCCGTTGGCCGGGGTGGGGGGAGGTTTCTGAACTTCCTCTGGGCGAAAACCCCTCATAGTGAAGGAAGGAGCTTCGGAGATGGAGTGAAGCAGGCACAAAGGAGCACGCCTATGCTATTGTGGATTGGGTGAAGAGTACTACAAACAGCTGCTGGTGCTGGGCAAGGCTCTCCTGGGATCTTCCCCTCTACCATACTGTATCCAGCTTGGCTTGGTTCATTGTAGGTGTTTAGAAATATCTTGCAGAAACTTCCCTGTGTAGCCCAAGGGGAGTCTGGGAGTCTAACCTGGGATTAATGCAGGCTGGAGGGAAGAGGTGTCCTTGGCTCAGAAATAGCACAAAATAAACAAACAACTTGGGAGTGCTGCCAGGAAGGAAGCACAGGAGCCTCAGGGATGTTTGGGGTTGGCACTGGGTTCAGATCTTTCTCTCTCTGCCTCAGGCTGGGTCCTGAATGGAGGCCTCCTGCTGTAAGTAGCCTTGAAGATGGCCAGCTTCCCTGGATGCTTATTCAGGTCGGTGTCGAGGTGGGAATTGCTTATGTGCTGATTTTCTGCCCACTCTGAGCCCAAGAAATGGAGAGGTTGAGATCTGGGAAGGGAGAGCAACTCCAGCTGAGACTCAATTGGTCCAGGTGGTGAGTGGGACAGGACTCTTGAGGAGGCAGAGCAGGCCTGAAAGAGCTTAGGGTTTCAGGTGTGGGGGCTGACCGAGGAACTGTCAGTCTTGTGAGTATGTGTGTCAGAGACCTGGCTTCTTGCCCTACCAGGCCCAGTAGGAACCCAATGGAGACCCTAAGACGATGCCCAGGTGAAGAGGCGTGTGGCAGGGTATGGTCTGGTACTCTGGGAGTACCTATTAGCTCTCTGGTTATGCCGGAGCAGATTCTTGCCAGGGTAGAGTAGCAGGGTACAGGTAACCTGGAGGTCCTTCTGGAAACCCCAGGTGGGTGGTGTGGCTGGCAGCCTGTCCCTTCCTTTTTCAGTCTAGGACACAATATTGAATATGATATAATCAAGTTGCCAAAATTCTCAAAGTATTTCAAGTAAGTTTACAGTTTTGTGTTGGGACTTATGGATATGCTGGGGCACACACAATTTGTGGGCTATGTCATATACATGGCCCTAGTTACGTCCCCTTCTGGCACTACCTGTTCTGCAGACCTATCCCCTTTCAATGGGGTGTTGGGTTCTCCCCCACCCCCTTCATCTTGTCCCCTCAGACCCCCAGTAGTGATGCAGTCTTCTGGTGTGCTGGCCATTGGAGTATATATTCACAAACTGACTGGGGATGAGAAGGTTCTGGAGCTGGCAAAGCAGTCTCAAGGTTTTGCTCCCCTCTCTGCTGAATTCAGTCAGTGGCCTCTGCCAAGAGAGGACAAGATCCAAGCTCTGCCGCCCTGTGGGCACTGGCACACACAGGTGAGCGCACCCCACTAACCTCAGCCTGAGGACGTCTTTTGGAGTCCCTTGTGCTGTCAGACTCTACAGGTTCTAGGGGCTCGTCCAGTCTGAGGCAGTCTTGGCTGCAGTAGAGTGGGATGTTCACGCAGTTTCTGGCAGGTGCAGTGAGCTTGGGTCCCTCTGCTTTGTCCGCGCGCGCCCTCTGCTGCTCACAATGGAACACTGCGCAGGCTGAAGGTGCTGCCTGAGGTGCAGCTAGGCGGCCAGAGGCTGACCCCCTCCCTGCCTGGCAAAGAGAAGTGAGTGTTCAGCTCTCTGCTTCAGCCTTGGAGGCATGGGAACCATCCATGCCCTTGGGTTGCCCAGTCTGACTTCTAAGACGAGACACTGTAAGTGAAATGCTAATGCAGCAGATGGTCCTTTTCTGATTTAAAAAAATGTTTATCATTATCTCCACCAGTGTGGTGGTGCCAAGGATCCAGCGCAGTGCCTTGTGGATGCTAAGCAATCACTTTGTTACAGAGCCACACCCCATCCCTATCTTAAAATTATACGTTATTTTTTTCTATATTTTCAATATTGAAGGGCACAATCCAGAGGCCTTAAGAAGGTTCAGGTTGCTGTGTGTTACGGTAGTGGTAATACACCACTACCATCCATCTGCAGACCTCTTTGTCTTCCTACGAAATGGAAGGTTGGTCCCTGCTAGAATTTATTCTCTTCAGCCCCATGTACCACCAATCAAACCGATATTGTTTTTACTTTTAAAAAAGGAAATGTTTCTTCTTCCTCCTCTTCCTCTTCTTTGTTTTTTTTTTTTTTGTTTTTGTTTTTTTGAGACAGGGTTTCTCTGTGTCGCCCTGGTTGTCGTGGAACTCTCTCTGTAGAGCAATCTGGCCTCCAACTCACTTGCCCCTGCCTTTCAAATGCTGGGATTAAAGGCATGTGCCACTACTGCCCAGCGGTTTATTCTTTCATTTTATTATTTTTATTTTTTTAACCAATGAAGTGGCTCTTTTATTTTTAACATATATGAATGCTTACCTACATATATAGATGAGCACCATGTGCATGTAGTGCTCTCAAAGACCAGAAGAAGATGTCAGCTGACCTGGAACTGGGCTTGCAGATTACTGTCAGCTGGTGTGTGGGTGCTGGGAACTGAACCTGGGGCCTCTGCAAGAGCACCAAGTGTTCTTAACTGCTGAGCCATCTCTCCAGTCCCCCTGCTACCTATCCATCCCCTTAAAATTTAAAGTTGGCATGCAAAGTTATGGGTTTCATTATGATCACCCCCCCCACACACACATACACACCACCACCACCACCACTGCCCTCCACCATCCCCTTGCTTCTCCCCCAGATAGCCTCTTCTGCTTTCCTCACATGTGTTTTTCTTTCTTCCTGCTCTCCCACATCCCTTAAGGCCCCTTCCTCCCTGCTCATTGTTCTCTCTTTAGTTTGTATGTGGGTATTTGTGCTCACATGTGCATGTGGTTTATGTGCATTTGTGCACACACGGAGGCCAAAGGAGGGTGTTGTATATCTTCCCCTATCAGTTTTCACTATTTCTGTAAGGCGGGGTCTCTCCCTGAACCTAGGGCTTTTTCTTTTCTAGCTATGTTAGAAGCTAGCAATCCCCAGAGATCCTTCTATCTTTACTCCCCTTAGTTCCGGAGTCACAGACATTTATGAGACCTTGTTACATGCGTGCTTTGATCCAAACTCTGGTCCTCATGCTTGGGCAGGTAGCACTCTGAACAGCTGAACCATCTCTACAGCCATTACCTCTTCTAGACTCATGTCCTACACACCACCACCACCATCACCACCACCACCACCACCATCACCACCACCACCACCACCATCACCACCACCACCATCACCACAAGTATCTAGATTCTTTTTATGAGAGAAAACATCCAGTATTTGTCTTTCTGAGTCTGACATGTTTCACTTAGTGTAATGACTTCTAGTTTCATCCATTTTTGTGTGTGTTTTCTCTAGCCATTCATCTGTTGATGGACATCTAGTGTGCTTCCATTTCCTGGCTAGCGCAGCAGCAAATGCGGATGTGCAACTATCTCTGTAGAATGTGGACCTAATCCATTCCATTGGGCATATAACTCTGAAAGCTGTAGCTGGGTTATATGGTAGTTCTGTTTTTATTCGCTTGAAAAGCATCCACACATCAGGAAATGTGATTTAAAACCACTTTTAATTCCATTGAAATTCTATCTCACCCCAGTCAGAATCAAGAAAACAAATAGCAGCAGATGTGGATGAGAATGTCGGGGAAGGGAGCCCTTATTCGCTGCTAGTGGGAATATAGACTGGTATGGCCACTATGGAAGTTGACAAGTGTATACATTTGTAAGAAAATGGATTCCCTTCTAGCCCCACCCCCTTATTTGTTCCTGTGGATTAATGCTGTCAGTACTCAGACACAGAAATGCAAACATGGTGTGTACTCTGCTGTTTGGCTTCTTCAAGCTGGAGAAGTGTTTCCTTATTGTTGCTCTCCCAAAACCGTTTCTCCCTGTTGTTGTGTTTTAAGGAAGTTTGCATTGGTATGTGAACAAGTATTTATCCCCTCTCTTTCTGAGACAAGATGTTGCTCTGTAGCCCACACTGGTTGTGAACTCACTATATCGTCCAGTCCTATTCAGTGCTGGGATTACGGGCTTCTGCCACCACGCCTACTGCACATAGGGACCTACAGATGTAGTGAAACTCCAAACAGTACAGGAGGACACACGCAAACCTGGCACTCTAGTTTCTGTCGATGTGGCAAATACTCTGACCAAAAGCAACTTTGGGGGAGAAAGGATTTATTTGGCTTAAAGCTCTGGGTATCTATTTAAAAAATTGTTTTTTCTTAGTACAGGTGTATGCATGTTTGAATGTGTGTAGGTGCATGCACATATGTGGGTGTGCATCCATGTGTGTGGAAGCTAGAGGTTACTATCTGGGGTCTTCTTTGATTGCTTGCCACCTTATATTGGGCCAGGGTCTCTCATTTGAACCCAGATTTTATTGTTTTGGCTAGTTTAATTAAGCAGCTTGTTCCAGGGATCCCTCATCTCTGTCTCCTGAGAAGCAGGCTACTGTGCCTACCTGGCGTTGATGTGGGTGCTGATGACCCAAACTCAGGTTCTCTGGTTTGCACAGCAAGCAATTTACATACTGAGCCATCTCCCCAGACCCCTTTATGTAAATACATTAGATTATTTTCATATTTTGGCTAGTATATATAGCATGGTGGGTGTCATCTTTTCGTGTGCCCTCAGTACACACTTCAAGCCATTTTTTTTTAAACTATGACACAATTAAACTCACAAATAAACATGGAGAATAATATAACAAGTATCTAGCTGCCAGATGTAGCAATTTCAACACTGTCCTGTTTCATCGTTATTGTTTCGGATTAGAAAAGCACGGGGAAGGATCCCACCCCCACCATTCCCCACTGCCTCAGGCTACTGTGTCCTGAGGCAGTTGCTACCTAAGTGTCCTGATTAGCTTTATCTGACAGCTTGGTATAGTCAATAGTTGTCTGAGAAGAAAGCCTCAACTGAAGAATTGCCTAGATCAGATTGGTCTATGGGCATATGTGTTTGGGATTATCTTGACTGTTAACTGATATAGGAGGTCCCACCCCACTGTGGGTGGTACCATCCCTAGGCATGTGGTCCTGAGCTGTATAAGAAAGCTAGAAGCCTGAACCTGCCTACTTGCCAGCCAGCCAGAAAACTGTTCCTCTATGGTTCCTGCCATGATTCTTTGGCTGTAAAATGAATTTCTTGGTCAGTGGTAATGCCGTGTAGACTAGCAAGCAGGCCTACCTTTAAGTTCCTGCCTTAATTTTTCTCAGTGGTGAACTGTGACCTGGAATTGTAAGCCAAATAAACCCTTTCTCCCCCAGATGTGCTTTTGGTCAGGGGATTTGTCACATCAGCAGAAACGAGAATGCCAGGTTTGTGTGTTCCTTCTGTGCTGTGTAGTTTCTCTACACCTGTAGGTCCCTGTGTGTAGTAGGTAGTTTTATTTTGTTGTGTGCTTTGGCATTTTTACAACTTCTTAAAATGAGGGGCTGAAGAGATGGCTCAGTACTTAAGAGCACTGGTCACTCTTCCAGAGGACCTGGGTTCAGCTCCTAACACCCACATAGCACCTTACAACCATCTAAAACTCCATTTCCTAGGGGATCCAGTGCCGCCTTCTGGCTCTACAAGCCCCAGGCACACACACAGTGGACATATAGGCAAAACATTTATACATATAAAATAAGGATGAATCTTAAAAAAGTTTTTAAAATTACATTTCCATATATTTTATGCGAATATGTATGGACGGAAGGGTATGGTGTATGCCTTAGTGCATGTGTGGAGTGCAGAGGACAAATTGAAGTTCTCTTCTACCATGTAGGTCCCTGGGATTGAACTCTGGATGTTGAGTTTGGCAGCAGCTGCTTTTACTTACTGAGACACGTTGCCAGTCCAGTCGTGCCTCCAATTCTTTATTTTCCTTTGGCAGTACTGAGGATAGAACCTATGCTCTCACACATACTGAGTAGCACTCTACCATGGAGCCACATTCCTAGTCACGGGTGTTCACAGATAGGGATCGTTGTTACTATTCTTAGACCCCTTGCTTTTCTCCTCTGATCTGTGAATCTCTGTTGATGTCGGTCTGGCTCCTCCTTCCGTGTAGGCTTCCTTTTGGAAAGGCATCATTAGTGGACCTCGACAACACTATGCTTAATGACACAAACCAGTAACCAAGGACACACATTGCTGCTTGACTCTGTTCACGTGGAGACTGGTGAATACTTAGCTTTCATGGCAAAGAACACGCCGGTAGACACTCTCCTGTTACCTGGCTACTAGTTTTATATTGCCAGGGTCTTGCAAGTCAAGATGTATGTTTTAGCAAATCCAGGATATGTGGGCACATATTTTATTTTCACTTTTATATAATTCTCTTTAATTTTTAACATTATTATATAGTAAAGTTGACTGTTGGTATTTAAAAATTGTGACAAAATATGTATAATATAAAAGTAATCTCTCTTCCTATCTATCTATGTATATGTGCGCTTGTGCACACTTGCCATTGTGTGCAGAGGCCATAGGACAACTTTTAAGGAGCTGGTTTTCTCCGTCTATCAGGTGTGTGTGAGGGGTTAACTCAGGACTCCAGGCTTGGCAGCAGGTGTCTTTATCCACCTGAGCTTTCCTACCAGCCCAGTCACACCTCCAACTCTTTATCATCATTTTCCTTTGGTAGTACTGACGATGGAACCCATGGCCTCAAATGCTCTAGTTAAACACAGCACTGTGGAGCCATGTCCCCAGTCAGGAGTGTGTCCTAGGGAATGTGGCTTTACCTGCTGAGCAATCTTGCAATACTAAAAATCACCATCTTAAGCTTGTCCAAGTGCACATAGCTCAGCTGCATGAAGTACATTTTATGTTGATTTCTACCATCTACCTCCAGATTTTTCTCATGTTTCCAAACTGACACTCTGTCCCACTAAATGCAGACTTCCCCCCATCCCCAGCCTTGGATCCCCCACCCTGCTTTCTGTCTCTATGGGGCTGTTGTACTATAGGGATCTCCTATGAATAATACAGTTGCAAAGCTTGTGTCCATTTGTATCCAGCTCGTTTTACTCAGCATAGTGTTCTCAAGGTCCATTCTTCCTTTTTATGTCAATGGGCACTTGGATGGCTTTATTCCCAGGATTACCAAAGACGGAGCCTGTGCACTGGCATCCCTAACAAGCCGGGATCAGCCACTCATCCTTAATAAGCCAATTAAAAGAATCAAATTAGGGGTTGAAGAAATGGCTCATCAGTTAAGAGCTCATGGTGCTTCCAGAACCCAGATCAGACAGCTCTCAACCTTTTGTAGCTCCAGCTCCAGGGAGATATGACGCCCTCTTTTGGCCTCTGTGGGTTCCCACATGTGTGGCATACATTCACATAGACACATACACATAAATTAAAAAATAAATATTTTTTAAAGAACCAGAGATGGAGAGATAGCTCAGTAGTTAAGAGCACTGGCTGCTCTTCAGGACCTGGGTTCTATTCCCAGCACCCACAAAGCAGTTCACAATGCTCTAACTCCAGTTCCAGGAGATCTGAAACACTTTCCTGGCCTCCTTGGGTACAGTACACATAGTGGTGCACCGACATACTGTTAATGCCACCAGGGAAGAATAAGACCACTACCATGATTTAAGCCAAATTGGAGCAAGCTTGTCTTTATTTTTAGGTGAACTGAGATCTGGTCAGAGACTGCCTCCTAAATCGGGTTAAAGAGAACAGTCCTGAGTCCATTTCTTGTGCCCCTTTTAAGGAGTAAAATCCCGTGCAGTTTTACAGAGTGAGACAATGGTCTAATAAGGAAGTACAGAAAAAATCTAAGAAAACACACTATGGGGCTTATGTGATCAGGGTGGGAGTCTAGGGAGGGTCCAGGAAGGGTCCAGGAGGGTCAGGGTGACCTCAAAGTCAAGGTTTGGGTTGGGGTAGATCAGGTTCCAGGAAACAAAACAAACTTATTTTTAGCATTACAACAGGTGGGTTCCTTAATATATATGTGAAGGCAAAACATCCATACACATATTTTTTTTAAAGAGCCAGATTAATAGTGAAAAGCAGGACAAAGATTTATTCAGTTTGACCACACTGGGAGGAGGGATAAAGTAATCCAATGAGCACTAGGAGCATCTCTGGGATATTGGAATGGGGTGTGAGGATAAGTAGAGGGCCACAGTTGTATGTAACATGTGCTGAGGTTCACTGTGACATTTTCACATACATGTATCACTATACTTTGTTCTTAGTCCCCCAATGCCTTCCCCTGTCTCTTTCATCCCCTCTAGCAGGTCCTCTCTTCCTCTCAAGTAGGGCCTTTCTGGTGATGTTGTCCATTACCCTGTTCTCTCACCCTCCCTTAGTCCCTGTGCTGCTTAGTTTTGTTAAGAAACTGCTTCTATCAGCTTGGCCTGTGGGCATGTCTGTGGGGTATTATCTTGATTAACTATTGATGTGGGAGGGCCCAGCCTTCTATGGGTGCCGCTATCCCTGGGAAGGTGGTCTTTGGCTTTAAAAGAAAACAAGCTGAGTGAGCCATGAAGAGCAGGCAATTAAACTGCATTCTTCCAGAGCTTCTGCTTCAGTTTCTTCCTTAAATTTTCTGCTTTGAGTTCCTGCTTTGACTTCCTTTCAAGATACACTGTAAGCCACATTGAATAAATCTCTTAAAGGTCCTTCTTTTCATCATTAATCTGGCTCTTTAAAAACAAAACAAAACAAAACTGTCCCTCTACCAAGTTGGTTTTTGTCAGTGTTTTATCACACCAACAAAAGGCAAATGACAATAGTCCCCTTTATACTTACTTTTCTCTTGGAATTTTATAGAGACTTTGGATTTGTGGGGGAGGCGAGACATGGTTTCTCTGTGTAACCCTGGCTGTCCTGGAACTCCCTCTGTAGTCCACGCTGGCCTTGAACTTAGAGATCCACCTGCCTCTGCCTCCTGAGTGCTGGGATTAAAGGCGTGCACCACTACTGCCCAGCGAGACTTTGGATTTTAGAGACTAAATTTTAAGTGCTTGAATTTTTAAAGACTGTGGGATTTTTAATATTTGGAATATTTATATTGTAATGTTGATATTGATGTGTGATCATGGGGATGAATGAGAAAAAGATAGATTATGGCTTAACAGTGATATGTTTGTGTATCAAGTTGAAAGGGGTCAATTGTGCTGGCTAGTTTTATGTTAATTTGATGCAAACTAGAATCGTCTGAGAGGAAGAAGCCTTAATTGAGAAAATGTCTTCATAAGATTAAGCTGTGGGCAAGACTGTAGGTCATTTTCTTAACTAGTGATTGATGTGGGAGGGCCCAGTACATTGTGGATGGAGCTACCCCTGGGCTGACAGTCATAGGTTCTATACGAAAGCAGGCTGGGCAAGCCATGGAGCAATCCAGTGCGGCACTTCTCCATGGCTTCTGCAGCAGCTCCTCTCTCCAAACCCTCCTGTGCATTCTCCTTATTCTCTCCCAAATTCATGGCCTTTTTTTTTTTCTTTAATTGTATGTGTGTATGTGTATGTATGTATATATATATATATATATATATATACATATATATATATATTATTCCTAAAGCAAAAATACAATGTGCCCATTCTGTTTAATGTTGCTTGTATGTAGGGATGACCATTTGACATTGAACAACCAATTGATGTGCCCTTCCCTGAGGAAGACCATTTGTCCCACTCTCAGCATCCCATGGTTGCCTGTAGTTTTACTTTTTGTCTAGGGTTGAGGGCTTTGTGAGATTTTCATTGTCCATGTTAGCATGTCTATTGGTGTCATCCTTGTTGAGGTAACCATGTTAATGAGACTTCATGGGTGTACCCTCTTATATTTCTAGGAGACACAATTTCACATCAAACTTCCTGTTCCTCTAGCCCTTACAAATTTTCTCCCCTCTTTCCTCGATGATCCTGGAGTCCTAGGTACAGGAGTTGCATTGTAGATGGGATTGGATTCCACGACTGCATTTGATTGGTTGTGCTTATCTGTAATCGTCTCCATCTGTCGCAAAGAGAAATTCCCTTAACGAGAGGCGAGAACTACACTTATCTATGTGTGTAAGGACAGATATTTAGATTGTAGTCGGCATTATGCTGGTTTAGTAAAGTGGTAGTTATAGGTTCTCTTCCAAGACCCACGACTTCACTAGCCCTGGGTAGTTGTTAGGTTGCCAATATCAGGTATTATTTCCCTCTTATTGAGTAGACCTAAGTCCAATCAGAGAATTGTTGGTTACTGCCAAGACATGTATGCAACTACTGCATCTTTAGGGTTATTGTGCCCTGCTGGTGAGTGTTATGGTTCTCAGATGTCATAGCTGGGTAGAACTATTGGTTGGTTCTCTCCTTTGAAAGATTGCATGGTGCCTCCTGGTACCTACCATGAAAACTAATCCTTAAGGAGGAGGCTCTTAGGTCAATTCCAGTTCAGAGGCTTCTGGTTCTGTTGTCCAAAGTGCATGGTATCTTTAGCAATCGGGACTTACTTTCTACTTATACAGGGGCAATAGCAATGGCCTGTAATGTTTGGGAGTCTCTTGGACAACCCTGACCCACAACTCAAAAGAGAGCTTCTCACGCCTGGTGTTGGGGTTTTTGTTATATGATCTATGGCTCTTGGTAGATCATTGTCAGCTCAGATAAGAAGTTTTCATTTAAACTATATGTGTATATTTATACACTGAATTATGTGCATTGTAGATATTTTAGCACATAGTTAATATATGGTTCCATATGATTTTTTTCGAGCACCCTTACTGTTATTTTGCTCTCCTTACTTCTTCTATATTCATCTTCTGTTAATAAAAGTCCATGTTTGATTTTTCTCAATGGTCTTTATTAAATCATTGTTGGTATATTAAACACGATCCATGACAAATCTCAGGTATTCAATACCCAGGCAGCTTAGGCAGAGAGTTCACTCCATGACCTCCTCCCATTGCTCTCCTCCTCATCCTCCTTCCTGTGCTTCTCCTTTCTCCACCCCAGCCCTAGGTGCTTTTTCATTCCAAATCCTCCCTATCTCCACCCAGCCCTTCAATATACAAATGAATGGAACCTAACCTTCATCCGCATTAATGTCCTGCTCTTATGAGATCTGGGTGGCCACTCCATTGTTTAGCAGGTAGGAAGAGGTTCCTCTACCTGCCAAAGGCATCAGAAAACACTCTTACCCTTTCAGAGCATACAGGAATATTATCCATAACTATGAATAGCCCACAACAATCTTCCTCTCCTCCTTAATTAGAGCCCCTATATCCCCCTCTATTGTAAAAAATAATATTTCTGACCTTCCCTCTTCTACAGCAAAATAACTAAACACCCTGTATTAGTCATTCTAAGAGTCTTGAAACTGAAGTTCCAGGAGAAGGAGTATGTTACTTATTTTTCATGTTGCTGTGACCAAATATTGATATAATAACTTAAGGGAGGACAGGCTTATTTTAATTTATAGTTTGAAGGCAGGAGCCAGGATGGTGGCAGAGAGTCAGGAAGCAGAAAGCAGACAGAAAGTGGAGGCTGGCTGTAATATCTTAAGGCCCACCTCCAGGGACTCATCTCCTCCAAACAGGCTCCACTTCTAACTTTCTAGAACAGTGCCACAAACTGGGGACCCAGTGTTCCAACACCGGATCCTGATGGGATATTTGACATTCAAGCCACTGCAGGGCCTGGAAGCAGGATGAGTGCACTGTAGCAGGATTTTCCCTGGTGAGTTAGCAAGCCCAGGTATGGTTTGTTCCTGAAAGCTGTATGTTGAAATCTTGCCCAAGGATGATGTATCAGAAGCACCTTTGTGAGGCTATTAGATCATGAGACTGGTGCCTCCTGTGTGGAGTTCAGTGCACTTACAAGAGATGCTGCAATGGTGCTTGGGAGATGGCTCAGTCTGTAAAGTGCTTGCTGAGCAAACATGAGGTCCTGAGTTCAATCCCCTGCAACCATGTAGAGGTCATGTATAGATGCATGCACCCATAATTCCAAAAATGGATGGGATGGATCAATGGGGCATGGCCTATTAAAATTGGTGAGCTCCAGATTCAGAGAGAGAGAGAGAGACTATGTCTCAAAAGATGAATTGGAGAGAAATAAAGGAAAACACCTACCATTGGCCTCTGAACTCTACAAATAGACACACCTGCAAATATACCTGTATACAGGATCTCCCTCTCTCCCTCTCTCTCTCTCTCTCTCTCTCTCACACACACACACACACCTCAGAGAGAGACCTAAGAACACTGATTCTGACACACTCGAACTTTTAGCCTCCAGATGTGGGAATGCTTCTCTTGTGGATAATTCAATGGATCTGTGGATTTTTGTAACAGCAACCTTGGCAGAGATGATCAGCAAAGTTGGCAATGTGCCCCTTAATTCTATCTGATTCCTTCAGATGAATGTGGCAGTTGCACACTAAGAGCTGAGTGGCAATCATTGGCCCTTCCGCATGTCAGCCACAGTGTGTGGAGGACCTGTGGGACAGTCTGCCCATTGGCTTAGGGTCTAACCGGAAATGCTGTGTGGCCACAGGAGCCATCCCAAAGACTCTTCCATACCCAGAGAAAAACAGGCATAACACAGTAGCAGCGTGCTAGAGTAGTGGTTTATTAGATGCTTAAAAGACAGAGGTCAGAGCTCCTTGAGGATTTAGAGTGAGTGGGTTGAGAAGGGCCTTCACTTCAAGGATACTAAAGGGTGCTAAAGGGTAAGACTTGCAGAAATACCTGCAGAAATGTCCAGGCCTGATTTGCAGATGTTGCAGGAGAGCCTGGAAGTCATTCTTCTTGACTCCAAGGCCAATAGCAACTAGACTTGCAAGAACTGTGTTGTTCACCCAAATAGCATCCAAAGCTACACTTGTAGAACCAGGAACTTAAGGAAGCCAAAGGGAAATAAATGTTCATGCTTGGGAAGGAAGGAGTGTGACAGAAAGGGAGTTATTGGAGGAGACTGGCTCAGGGTGCTGGGAAACACAGGCAAAGCCTTGGCTAGAACTATTTCAAGGACAGTGCCTATCTGGTAATAGTCCTGTAAAGCCAAAGGTCATATCTTATACTACCAGCACAGGGGGGCAGTGTACCAGAATTGGTAGCAGGAGCACTTACAGTAGGTGGACTAGCAGCAGCAGGGCTTAGAGCAGCTGGATTGGCAGCAGGAAGACCCACATCCTGAAGAGCAGCAGGGCTTGCAGCAGCTAGACTGACAGCAACAGGGCTTGCAGCAGCTGGACTGACAGCAGGAAGACCCACAGCCTGAAGAGCAGCAGGGCTTACAGCAGCTAGACTGACAGCAACATGGCTTGCAACAGCTGAACTGACAGCAGCAGGGCTTGCAGCAGCTGGACTGACAGCAGGAAGACCCACATCCTGAAGAGCAGCAGGGCTTACAGCAGCTGAACTGACAGCAGCAGGGCTTGCAGCAGCTGGACTGACAGCAGGAAGACCCACAGCCTGAAGAGCAGCAGGGCTTACAGCAGCTAGACTGACAGCAACATGGCTTGCAGCAGCTGGACTGACAGCAGCAGGGCTTGCAGCAGCTGGACTGACAGCAGGAAGACCCACAGCCTGAAGAGCAGCAGGGCTTACAACAGCTGGACTGACAGCAGCAGGGCTTGCAGCAGCTGGACTGGCAGCAGGATGACCCACATCCTGAAGAGCAGCAGGGCTTACAGCAGCTGGACTGACAGCAGCAGGGCTTGCAGCAGCTGGACTGACAGCAGGAAGACCCACAGCCTGAAGAGCAGCATGGCTTGCAGCAGCTTGATTGGCAGCAACAGGGCTTGCAGCAGCTGGACTGACAGCAGCTGGACTGACAACCTCCAGAGGTGCCACATCCTCCTTCGCAGCCCCCACAGCTGGAGCAGGAACAGACAGGCACACAGCAGCACACAGGCTTACAGCAGCACACAGGCACACAGCAGCTGGAGCCACAGCCCCCACAGCTGGAGCCACAGCCTCCTGAACAGCCACAGCAGCTCATGGTTCTGGTGTTGGGTTGAGAATGGAGTAGGTCAGAGGAGCAGGTGGAGAGGGAGGTGTGCAGGTGTGGAGCCTCCCTGGCCTGAGGCTTTTATATTCCTGCCCAGGGTCAGTGGTGGGGCTGCACGTGGTCACTTCCTGGTTCTGGGTATGTCATTTTTAGGGCCACTCTCTCTTGTTTTCCTGTAGTCATCATGTGCTCATGCATCCCCACTGCCATTGTTCTGTGGCTTGTTGTTACCTGAGGAGTCCACCTCTAGTGCTGTATTTATATCCAGACTGGATCAAGGTGGCCATGGGCCCAAATCATTTCTGTAAAATGCAGACTTACATTTGAGTAATTACATCATTTTTCACTTGTGTATGTGCGTATAAAGTATATGTGTGTATATATGTATTTCACATATGTGGAAGTGTAATGTATTTGTGTGTGTGTATGTGTACATGTGTGGGAGTGTTTTTAGGTGTGTGCATGCTAGGGATGGCCAGAGAATGCTCTCAGGTATCTACCTGAAATGATCTGCTGCATATATTGAGGCAAGGTCACTTGTGGCAACCAGAGCTTTCTATTCTGTCTAGTGCAAATCTAGCCATCTTGCTGGGGATTATCTCCCTCTCCGTCTTTGACATCTCTCTTTGCCTTTGTGATTAGGAGTAAGATGCAAAGGCCACTCTGCAAAGTTTTATTTGTGTATGTGTTTGTGAGTGTGTGTGTGTGTGTTTGTGTGTGTGTAGCGTGTAGGTATAGATGTGTGCATCTGTATGTGGAGCCAGCTGTCAACATTAGATTTCATTCATCAGGAGCTGTCTATCTGTCTCTTTTAAATACAGGGTCTCTCGCTGGCCTGAGATTCTCCTGTTAGCTTAGGCGGTGTGTAGTAGCCTTGCTGCCTCTACTGCCCCAGTGCTGTTGTTATATGTGCATGTCACTACGTCAGGCTTTTTAGGTGGTTTTGTGATCAAATCTGTGTCCTCATTTTTGTTTGGCATCCTGGTACACCCCTCATTTTTCCCCTGTGCCTTTGCTCCTCTCCACCTGACCAAGTCTGAGGCCTTGCAAAATCCACATCCAATTCGGGGGCCTCTGTTCTTTACTTGGTGTTTTGTTTTGTTTATTTTTTCAGACAGGGTTTCTCTGATGTAACTCTGGCTGTCCTGGACTTCACTCTGTAGATCAGGCTGTCCTCAAACTCACAGAGATCTGCCTGCCTCTGCCTCCCCAGAGTGCTGGGATTAAAGGTGTGTGCCGCCACTGTTGATCTGTTGTTTTCCTGGTGAGCTGCATGCTTTGGATCTATTCAAACTTGTTCTTAGAATCCTGTGCACTTAACTGTCCTCTTCCAACCTCCACCCCTCTCCTTTTATTTCCCTTAGCCTCTCTTCTCTTCTCCATCCCCTCTCCCTGCCTCTCTACTGGACCTAGTTAGTCCCAGTCTCTGACCTGGAGTGTAGTGGATGATGATCTTGAACTACTGATCCTCATACCTCTCCTGGAGTTAAAGGTATAATCTTCAATACCCAGTTTGAGGTACTAGGGATTGAACCCAGGGCTTCATGCCTGCTGGGAAAATACTCTACCACCTGGGCAATAGCTTCAGCCTTTCCATTTTCATTGTGATATTTAGTGTATGTGTGTGTGTGTGCATGCGTGTGCGCGTGTGTTTGTGTGTGTGTGTATTTGAGTGTGTATGTAGGTGAACCCATGAACCTGAGACATAAGATCCCTTAGAATTTCAGTCATAGGCAGTTTTGGGGTGATCTAGGTGGGAGTGAGAACCTAACTTGTGTTCTTTGGGAAGAGTAGTCACGTTCTTAAACGTTGAGCCATTTCTTTTGAACCCCAGCCCCTCTCTGTTTTTGAGACACTGTCTTACCTTGTAGCCTATACTAGCTGCAAACTCATGTTCCACCACATTCAACTTTATTTCCTCTGAGACAAAATTTTCAGAGTTCTCTTTTGTTTGTTTGTTTGTTTTTTTTTTCAAAATAGGTTTCTGTGTGTAGCCCTGAGTATCCTGGAAGTTGTTCTGGAGCCCAGACTGGCCTTGAGCTAATATATCCCTGCCTCTGCCTCCAGAAAGTGTTAGGAATAATAGCATGTACCACCATGCTTACAGAGATTGCATTTTTTTAAGTTGGGGGTGGAGGTGTCTCTCCTTGTTTTTCTGTGAGTCATTCAGAAGCTCTCGTGCTCTCTTTCTCTCTCTTTCTTGCTTTCTGTGTGTGTGACGTGTGTGAGTGTGTGTGTGTGCGCGCACACACACACATACACACACAGTGTCCTCTCCCATTTAATTGTACTGTGTTTGGTTTGGAATCCAATCCCAAGCAACACCCTAACCCCAGAAGCCCCCTTTATTGGCAGCCCTTCATACTTGTAAGCATAGCACTGTGTATGCTGATTATCTCTAGCTTCTCTACCTGAGGGCCTGGTCAGTGTTGGAAGATGCTCTGGCCCAAACCAGTCCAACCCAGCTCAGCTACCCATGGGATGTGGGTGTTTCCCTACACTGAAAGATCCTTATTTATTGACTCTTACCACTTGCTCCCAAGAACTCCAGTCCTGCCTGCTGTTTCCATACTGCCCATCCTTCCTGTGGGGCTCATTTTTTTTTTTTTAAACTGTATCATGTGCTCAATCCCAGCACCTGCTAGAAAATATCCCAGCTTTGTAGGGAAATAGAATGATATTCTAGCTGAGAAAACCTCTCTACAAGAATGGCTGTTTTCCTTTGAGTTTCCAGGCATTGCCATGCTGGTTTGTTCTTTTTGGGATCAGTTGAATTGTCTTCTTGGGAGGCCATGTACTTTTCTGTGTTTGTTCTCAGTCTGTGTGTGTTGACTCAGTGTCTGGCAAATCCAGGACGGTCTTCTTGTACCTGCCTATTTCTAGTCTCGTTTCTGTTTCTGTGAATTAACCTGACAAAACGCAACTTATGAAGAGAAGGGTTTATTTTGGCTTACAATTCCAGGTTACAGTCTATTATTGTAGAAAATTCAAGGCAGGAACTTCAAACAGTTAGTCATCACATTCACACTCAAGAGAAGAAAGCAATAAATGTATGCATGCTTGCTTGCATGCTTGCTTGCTTGCTTGCTTGTGTTTAGCTCTTTTACTCTTACTCCTTTCAGGACCCCTTGCCTAGGGAATGGTGCCACCCTAGGAAATGATCAGTCTATATTCACCCTTCATTGCTCAGTGACACTCTGTCATTTGCATCTTCCATATTACATTTATTTCTTCACTAGTTGATAAGCATTTGAGGTCTTTCCAGTTTGTTTTGTATAGGGAGGAGTGCTGAACGCTGGTACCCACATTTCCTATGTGACTGTGTATCTGGTAGACACCAGGGAGTGGATTTATTAGCCATGTGGCATTTCTATGATGACCTGTGGCTGTCTAGACATATGTGAACTGACATCTCAGTCACTATCTGTTCTCTCAGGACTGTGTTTTAGGTTTTTTGTTTGTTTGTTTGTTTTGTTTTAGTTTTTTGTTTTGCTTTGGTTTTGGTTTTTCGAGACAGTTTTTCCCCTGTTCTAACTCTGGCTGTCCTGGAACTCACTCTGTAGACAAGGCTAGCCTAGAATTCACAGAGATTGGTCTGCCTTTGCCTCCTGAGTGCTAGGATTAAAGGAGTGTGCCACCACCACCCAGCATTTTAGCTTCCTTCCTTCCTTCCTTCCTTTCCTTCCTTCCTTCCTTCCTTCCTTCCCTTCTTCCTTTCCTTCTTCTTCTTTCTTTTCTTTCTTTTCTTTCTTTCTTTCTTTCTTTCTTTCTTTCTTTCTTTCTTTCTTTCTTTCTTTCTTTTTTTCTCTTTCTCTATCTTTCTGTTTATCTAATCTCTTTTTGGGTGGCTAAATTGGGTGACACTGAAGAGACTTCATTTTCAGAGGTTCTTAGTCTACTCCCCCGCCCCAAATGTTCCAGTCTGTTATATGGAAATATTTTGATACTGTTGCAGTTTTTAAGTCTCTGAGCTCTCTAGCTTTCGTGTTCTTTTGTACCTGTGTGGATGTGGGTGTATGTGTGTCCATGTGTGCGCAGAGGCCAAAAGACAACTTGGCCTCCATCTCTCTCATTCCTTCTACCTTGTTTTGTCAGACAGTGTGTCTCATTGTCCTGAAACTGTCTAAGTAGGCTACCCTGTTTGGACAGAAAACCCCAGGGATCTGCCTGGCTCCACCACCCCAGCATGCGTGTTTGCATGCACAGTGGTTCTACATCTTGTTCTGTTTCTCACTTTGCAAATTTGGTGTCTTTGACATTTATCTACATTGTTCTTTGGAAAGACAGTGGGACTTCTAACTGGGGCCTTTGTATTCCCAGGGTCAGTTGTGGGGCTTCACGTGGTCATTTCCTGGTTCCTGTGTGTGCCAATTTTAGGGCCACTTTGGCATTCCACTTTACATTCACTCTTCCTGTCACACTTGCTGGGAACTCTTTGTCACTATGCAATGTGCCGTGATGAACCGCTTGTTTCTCAGGGGTGCATGCACCCACGGTAGAGTCTGCATGTTGGAAGCTGTGCACTGGATTGCTCTTCAATGAGACTGCAAGGCCTTAACTCTCCTGGACAATAAAGGCATTTTGTGCTCATTTGGTTTACTCACATTCAAATAACATTGAAGGTCTCTTTGTGTTCTAGTCCTTTGTGATTGGTTATTTTTCTATCAGGTAGAGATAGGAGGACTCTTGGAGCTTGGTGGCCAAACAGTCTAGCCTAATCAGAGAGCCCCAGGTTCCAGTCATTGGAAACCCTGCCTCAAAAATCAAGATGAATGGCTGTCTTAGTTACTTTCCTGTCACTGTGATAAAATATCCCAGCAAAAGCAGCTTAATGGAGAAAGAGTTTATTCTGGCTCCATCATGGCAAGGAAGCTAAGCGGGTAGGTACCTTGTTGCATCCCCTTAACAATCAGGAAGCAGAGAGAAGTCTTCCCACATCAATTAAAGTGTGCAAGGCAAGGCCCTACAGAAATCCTAAGAGGTTAACCTCAATCTGGATAACCTCTCACAAGTGTGCCTGGGGGCCTAGCTCCTAGGTGATTCTAAATTCTGTCAAGTTAACAACTAACCACCACAGTGGCCACTGAGGAATGGTAACCAAGACTGACCTGTGGCTTCCACATATATGTACACTCACATATATCTGTACACACTGTCCACAACACATATATTCACATACAAAAGAAATGTGTTTATTATTTTATTTATTCAGCAAGTAAAGGAAGAGGAACAGGAAGGTCTCAGAAAAGGTCTTAGAAAATGAGTCACAGGGGAAAGGGGAAGTGGCCTAGAAGACCCAGGGTCCAGAAGGTTGTGAACCCATCAAAAACAGTCCCTGACAGGCCAGAAGTACAGACTCCTGTGGGTCAGACTCTGGATCTCAGCAGCCTCAAAGAGGCAGATAGTGACCACCTGTGACCATCAGATGGGCAGCTACCTTTTTACCCAGGGCCATATCGGGGGCCTCTGATGCATATCTCTCGGAGAGAGGGTGGAGACAAGATCCAGCTTGGGGGTTGTGCCAGGGAAGGAGATGAAGAGATGGAGGAAAGGTGGGATGGGTTACAAGTATCTGCAGGCAATTCTGGAAGGGAGGTAATTCAGGGACACCAGATGCCATGGAGCTTCAAGAACACCGAAGGCTTAAGTTCAAAGGTTTAGATTTTGCACTGGCAGCACACAGGGGCACAACAGCTAGATTGGCAGCAGCTAGGCTTGCAGCAGCTGGATTGACAGCAGGAAGACCCACAGCCTGAAGAACAGCAGGGCTTGCAGCAGCTGGATTGACAGCAACAGGGCTTGCAGCAGCTGGACTGACAGCAGCAGGGCTTACAACAGCTGGACTGACAGCAGGAAGACCCACAGCCTGAAGAGCAACAGGGCTTGCAGCAGCTGGATTGAGAACAACAGGGCTTGCAGCAGCTGGACTGACAGCAGCAGGGCTTACAACAGCTGGACTGGCAGCAGGAAGACCCACAGCCTGAAGAACAGCAGGGCTTGCAGCAGCTGGACTGACAGCAAGATGGCCCACAACCTGAAGAGCAACAGGGCTTGCAACAGCTGGATTGACAGCAACAGGGTTTACAGCAGCTGGACTGGCAGCAACCCCCACAGGAGCTACAGCCTCCCTTGCAGCCCCCACAGGAGCCACAGCCCCCCTTGCAGCCACCACAGCTGGAGCCACAGCCTCCCTTGCAGCCACCACAGCTGGAGCCACAGCCTCCCTTGCAGCCCCCACAGGAGCTACAGCCCCCCTTGCAGCCCCCACAGCTGGAGCCACAGCCCCCCTTGCAGCCCCCACAGCTGGAGCCACAGCCCCCCTTGCAGCCCCCACAGCTGGAGCAGGAACAGGCAGGCACACAGCAGCACACAGGCTTGCAGCAGCAGGAGCCACAGCCCCCACAGCTGGAGCCACAGCCTCCTGAACAGCCACAGCAGCTCATGGTTCTGGTGTTGGGTTGAGGATGGAGTAGGTCAGAGGAGCAGGTGGAGAGGGAGGTGTGCAGGTGTGGAGCCTCCTGAGCCTGGGGCCTTTATATTCTTGCCCAGGTCAGGTGCAAGACTGCATGAAGTAATTTCCTTGTGACTGTTTTGACCTCCACAATCTCTTGTTTTCCCTCTGCGTGGCTTGGTGGCTTCCTGCTGGCTCAGCTGAGCTCCCTTGTTTTTGTTTTTAACATTGTTGTTCTTTTTTCTTTTCTTTTCTTTTTTTCTGTCTCCCCCTCCCATTGAAGCCTGAGCTCCAGGTAATTAGGGATGTCCCCAAGAGGCCAGTGTAATGGTCATCTGCTGTCTCTGCTGACCATGTGACCCATAAGAACACCATCTTGGTCACATGTATATACTTCCGCTGTTGACTGCTCCCTGGTGACATTTATTTTATATTCTAAAATTTCAAGTCACCCATGGCATTTTATTGAAAACAATAAAGAAGAAGGCAAATGAGTCATCACTCTGTTCCTACAGATGGCAGTTGGCTGCTCTCTGTAAGCGGGTCATACACAAATTAAATAGATATTCCAGGCCTATTCTGCCTCGGTTTCTCTATGCCTGTATCAGCCTATGGTGGTGGATTTTCCACTATTCTCCTGTGAGTGCAAACTCATCCCGTTCTACACCTCCAGTGGGATGCCTTTCCCTGCCAAGCCTGTCTGACCATACAGTCTCTGTCCATTTCCTCACTCCACTCAGAGTGCTCACTCCTCTGAGACTGCTGCCAGTCAGAGTCTGCATCTCTGCTCAGCTTGGTTCCTTGGGGAAGAGATCCGTTCTTCTGGAAACCGACTGTGCCTCCAAACCCAAGTTCTGGAAACTCCAGTGCAGTTGTGCTGGCCTGACCCCGGGGGTGGTATTCTCCACTCACATGAGTAGATCCTTGTGAAAAGGGCTAGCAGGTGTGGTGGTATGCTTTCTGCCTTCTTATCATGTGAAGAGACTGCCAAATAGGCCATGGCAGATGTGGGTGGCTTTTTTTTTTCTCTTTTAAAATAATGTTTTATTTATTCATTGACAATTTCACTCATGTATATAATGCTTTTACTTCCTCCCATTTCCTCTGGTATTCTTCATCCCAACATGTCTATTTTCTTATTTATTACATGTGTGTGTTTGTGTGTGTGTGTGTGTAGTCAGTGGACATCCAGTTATCTCCTTCCACAATGTGGGTACAAGGGATTGAATCCAAGTTGTCATGCTTGGTAGCAAGTGCCTTTACTCCCTGAGCTATCTCACTGGCCCTTATTTATTTATTTTTAAGAATCCAATGAGTTTAATTAGGCTTATTTGCATGAATTCATGTATGTAGTAGTACACTTATGTGTCGGCTCACCAAAGATGACAGGGGAGATATTTTTCATTCATAAAAACCCTGCTAGACCTCAGAAGAGGGAATCACCATCCTGGCCAGTGCCAGACTCCATAGTGGAACCCCTAGCATTTGTGCTCAGGTGTTTTATTGATTCAGAACCCCTTAGATGTTCTACTGATACCACATGCAGATCATAAGCAATTAAACATCCCCCACATAAATCCAACACCTGCAGACAATATAAAACACCAAGATCTAGGATAGCCCCTCACTCAACAATGCATAAAGCAATTATTTTATATATAAGTAAAAATAAACTTTCACAACATTGCCCCCTTTCTATATAAAAAAAAATTGCTTTATCTTCACAACTCAATTTAACACTATACCAGCAAAACCATTTACAAGAGGAACAATTATGAGGCTTCTAATGAACATGACCAAATGATACCAAACATCTATCAAGCTTTTCACAATGTCTTTGGACAGCAGAAAAACATTAATGTCCAATTATCTGGAATTCACTCATGATTTTCTGGGCTCCTCCAAAGGGCTTGGGTCTCCGGCTCTGAGCTCTGCAGCACACACAGCTTGTCCTCTAGGCTCTGGCTGGCTCCATTTCATTGTTGCTGCTGTTCTTGGTGGTTGTCCCTTGATACTGGCATCTCAAAAACTGCTGGAGTCTCTTGCTGCAACTGGGCTGTGCTTTCACCAATAGCCTCTCCTGGGCTCTTTTTTATGGTGCCAAGCCTTAACTTCTCTGCATGACCCCTTCATTCTGGGCCTTCAATTGCTACTGAGATGTACCGTCTCTAATGACCTCTCCTGGCCTCTTACAGTGCCAAACCTCAGCTGCTCTCCAAAGACCCCTTCATACCTTCAAAACCAGCACCAGCTAGGTGACTCTTACAGGACCAAGTTCAGTTGCCAGCATGAGATACAACCTCTGCCAGTTCTGGAAGACAGTTTCTGTATGCTGACACTTAGGAAACACTCTCTAGGTTTTAAGATATAGTCTGGCTAGCTGGAAAAATAACTGGTCACTTTGTCTGCAATAAGGGTTTTCTCATGGGGTGGAGTTCTCATCACCATCTTATCAGGACCTAATGTATATAGGTTTGCAGGAAAAAAAGAAAACTGTTCAGCTTAACTAAGTGGCTTTTTGGCTCTAAGCCTTGACTTCCACAACAACAGGGGTCCTGGGCTAGTGGGAAGATTATCTGACCTAAAAGTCTTGAGGGTTTGGCATTTCCCTCTGCCACCACATTGGAGAAACATGCAACCTTCTTTATAGACCTCGAACACAAGATGTTGAGCTTCATGCACACACAAAAAAGCTATCAGAAAACTCAGTTTATAGAACAGCAGTACGCTCTGGTTTCTGTTTCCCATGTTCTGGCTGCTGCCAGCGGCAGGAGGAAGTATCAGCTCCAAGATCAGGAAAAGCAGTAAGAACCTTGCTTTTTCCTGCTCCCAGATGAATTCTTTATCTCTAAGGGCCTCCATTCTGTGGTTCTCACTTTTGAGCTCTCTTACTTAATTTTCACAATCTTCTCTTTATAGAGGCTTATTTCCTTTTTCTCTCTCTCCTCTTCCTTCAGGAGCCTTCAATTAATACCTTAATCTCTATCCTCTGGTAGCTTCCCTGAGCATACTTTACCATATTCTGAGAGGTCTGGAGTTTCTTTCTCTTCTTCCTTGTCCTCACATTGGATTAGATGATGGGATGTCCTGCCCCACCTTGGTACACCATTTGTAGTAGTAAGCTGGTGTGTGGGCATACCAAAGATGACAAGGGAGATATTTTTCATTCATAAAACCCTGCCAGACCTCAGAAGAGGGAATCACCATCCTGGCTAGTGCCAGACTCCATAGTGGAACCCCGAGTGTTTGTGCTCAGGTGTTTTATTGATTCAAAACTCCTTAGGTGTTCTACTGATACCACATGCAGATCATAAGCAATTAAATATGCCCCACATAAATCCAACACTTGCAGACAATACAGAACACCAAGACCTAGGATAGCCCCTCCCTCAACAATGCATAAAGCAATTAGTTTATATATAACTAAAAATAAACTTCCACAACATATGTATGCGTTTATTCACTGAATCATGGGCGACTTACCAGAGACTATATCCCTGAAGAAAAATGACTCTCCATCTCCCAGTAGCCTTTAACTGCCAATGGCACCACAGTTAGGGGTGCCTCTTATGCCCCTCCTCTATTCATATTGTAAGGTCAGATTCTATATTGTATGGGTCTTGTGCAGGCAGCCATAGTTGCTGTGAATTCGTGAGTACAGCATTCGGAAGACAGCTTCACAGCTCTCATCCCCCTTCTCCTACTCTGACGTTCTTTCTGTCCCCTCTTCTGTGATGTTCCCTGAGCCTTGGGGGAAGGAGGTTTGATATAGATTTCCCTTTTAGGGCTGGTTACTTAACCGTCACTTATTCTCAGCACTTTGACCAGTTAAGAGTCTCTGCACCAACCACTGCACACTACAAAAAGAAGCTTCTCTGACCAAGGTTGAGAGCGGTACTAATCAATGTGTATGAACATAAATATTCAGCAGACAGTTTAACAACATGTTCATCTAGCAAAACAACAGCAATAAGTTCTCCCAGTTGTGCCTATAGTCTCCTCAGCCATGGACTTCTGGCCAGGTTTACAACACCAGGTATAAACTCTTTCCTGTGGAGCAGGCCTCTAATCTAATCAGATAGCAATTGGTTACCCATTAACATCCATGTTGCTATTGCATCAGTGGGTTTCTTACCTGAACCAGGCTCTCTGTCTCTGTCTCCATCTTTCAAAAGGGTCTCACAATGTTGCCCTGATTTGCCTAAACTTCCTGGCCTCAAAGGATCCTCCGCTCTTCAACTCCTGAGTAGTCCAGACTGTAGGTGCTTGTCACTCGGCCAGCTGTGGGATGCCTGCTGCTCCATCTGGGGTTTCTCAGCCTTCAGAATGGTGAGAGAATTCTTCTCTGTTCTTTGTAATTTACTCCTCTCTGGCATTCTGTCCTGGAGGCATAAAACCGACACAATCACTAAACCTTTGGAGATACGAGCTACAGCATTCAGCAGGGTGTCCTCCAGGCTCATTCACGGTGTCACATGGGTGACAGGGTATCCAGTTTTCAAGGTGAAGGTTTGTTTTGTGTAAGCTACATCTTTCTTACTCATTTTTATTTGGTGGACACTGAGACTGTTTCCATTTTTTGGCCGTTGTGAGTCGTGCTAACATAGTCATAACGTGTCATGAGCAGAGGGGATTTCAGAAGTGGAGTTTCACTGTTAGGCTACTGTCTCAAATTCCTACAGCAGTGATCTGGTTCCCTATCCCCACCTTCTTGCCAGCACTGGTTAAGCAGGTGAGGAGTCCAGGTGTGCATGTGGTTTTGAGATACACCCCCCCCCCGCCGTTACACACGCGCACACACATGTATGTGGAGGCCAGAGGTTGATATCAGATGTCTTTCTCAAGCACCCTCAGCCTTATTGAGACAGGGTCTCTCACTGGCATTCACCAATTAGGCCAATCCAGTTGGCCAGCAAGCTCTAAGCATCTCCTGTTTCTGCTTCTCCAGCACTGAAGTTACAGATGCACATCACTGTACCTGGCTTTTTGTATGGATACTGGGGATCCAACTCAGATCTTCATACTTTACTGACCGAATCATCTTTCCGGTTCTTGCTTTCTTTTTGATTATTTTTTGAGACAGAGTCTCACAATGTAACTCTGACTGGCCTAGAATACACTATGTAGCTAAGATGACTCTGAACTCCTAGCAATCCTTCTGCCTTGGCCTTCTGGGCTTGATTTACATTTTCTGACCTTTTATTCCAATCATACCTGATTGGAGTCACATTTGAAATCAGTGGCCCTTTACCTATGGCCATGGGCTGTTCATCTGTCTTCACTAAGCTGGTGGTCCTCAGGTCAGCAGGAGGGAGTCTGTTCTTGGTGTTGAGGGCTCTTACTGCATCCGTGAGCTCTGAACCATGGTGGCCATCCACAATGACCTGCTGTGTCACCTCACTTAATGCCCTCCCCTTGTTTGTGAAACACCTTCTCCAGCTGTCTCCATTTCTCCAAAAGCTTCATCTGTTTATTATCTTCAGGGAGCTAAAGTTCACTGATAGTCTCAAAGATGGCAGGAGGGCTTGACACTTGGACCCATAAGAGTTTTCTTCTTCAGCATATTGAGGTCCTCCTGGCAATTTTTGTTCCACAGTAGGATATTCCCAGAACCCTGGAGACCTAGACAGGAGATGTAGCCTCCACTATACCTCCATTGAGATAAGCTAAGGGCCATGGGATGCCAAGAAAGAGGTCAGATGTTGAGTTTTCAGCTGAGGATGGCTGGTTATAGCCTTCCTTAAAGAGTCTGAATCCTTTCTCCTAAATTTCCCTGGTAAGGTGCCCGAGAGCAGCTCATAGAGCTTCTGCCTTGTGAATAGTCACATCTTTGGTAGTCTGCAAATATCTATAAGGTTTCTGAAGCTTAACAGAAGAAGCTGTGGTCAGGTCCAGCTACAGTAGTGTCCACAGAAGAAGCTATGGCCAGACCCTGCCACCATAGGATTAGATGCTCTGTGCAGCTCTGCAGCTGCCTGGATGTTCCTCCCTCTCTGCAAACTATTTGCAGAAACCAGAATGTTCTCTAAGCTCAAATGTGGTGAAAGAGCCTAGGTACTACTAGAATTTCCAGGAACTCTTCAGGGATACATTAACTTACTAATGGAAGCAAGTAATTGCACTCAAACTGTATGAGACTCCACGAATGAACAGGAGCCCCAAAGAGGAACAGAACAGATGGGGCTGTCTGCTCAGAGCTGGAGACTTGCCTGAGGACCCCCTGCTAGGCTGTCATCCAGCTGGTTGGGGTAGGTCTCCATTTCTCATGCAGGAAGTTCCCTGAGTCTGTCTAGGAAACTTCCTTTCTCCTAAAGCGGGTCCTGTCTAGCTGGCCCACTCTGTTGTTCTGTGTGGCAGCTATGGCTATGAAAACCCAGAGAAGCTAGAGGCTCTTCGAGGCTTATCGCTCTACTCTTTGGCTCCAAACTGTGTTGCAAGTGGTGTTTCATCACCGAAGCCAGGTTTCCTACTTAGAAATCTCCTGAAAGAATAGGAAACTGGACTTGGAATGAACCCTCAACCTCAACAATGGGAGACCCTGAGGATTGGGTAGAGTCCTGGTAGCCCTGGGAGCTACCAGCAGAGGGCAGAGCAGCCCAAGGATGTGCTGCCAGAGCTTGCTTCCGGACAACAGTGAGCACTAGCAATGTTCAAAAGTGTTAATGCTGCTGCTGATTATTAATTAGAATATGATAAATTGAAAATATAATAATTATAATTCAATGAAGAATGTAATGATTATAAAATAATAGACACATATTAGAATCGATTGTAGTATTATCACTAATACATTACACATTGATACATTATATGCAAACCAATATGTTAACATGTAAGAAACAAGATATTAATGACTTATTCATCATATACCACTATATTAAGAAAATATTGAATTGTGCTATCATATTAATATTTATATTGTATAAATATTATTAATTACACACTATACTACCACATTAAATAATTTATTTACATAATCTACACAATTAATAGTGTAGTTAAGAATATTAGTACATTGGGGCCAAGAGATGGCTCAGCAGTTAAGAGCATGCACTGCTCTTGCAGAGGACCTGAGTCCAGTTCCCAGAACCCTTAGACACCAGAAGAGGGCATCAAATTCCCTTGGAGCTAGATTATGGGTAGTTGTGAGCCATCCAGTATGGATGCTGGGGACTGAACTTGGGTCCTCTGAAACAGCACTACACACTCTTAACCACTGAACCAGCTCCCTGCTAATAAAATCATAATGGCACGGTGAAAGTGAGAATATAGAGGGCTTAGTGTCTCCCACAATCAGGTGTGAGTGTGAATTACTACGTGTGGTTGGCATGCCTACAGATTGATCCTCCTTCTCCAAAGGCCAGTTTTCAGACTATATTCTGCTGTGGTTGGCTCTCAGCAGGCTCTGGCACCTGCATTCTCCCTTGCCTTGTTAACTATCTTAGGCGATAAATATATTGCTGTTTGTAGTAATATGCAGGTCAGCTGCATCAAACATCCTGGAATTTCTCATGCTGTTGATGATGAGATGGGAGCAAATGCATTAACAAGAAAGTTACTGATGTGGTAGTACAAGATGGGTATTTTCCTTGTGTAAGCAGAGACCATGCAAACACCTGTGAAAAGGGGCAGTAGAGGGGAAACACAAGTCTAGTGAGAGGAAGTGCTGGGTGTGGCACTGGAGGCACCCTTAGAATCACACTTGTCACTTGCGTGCACCATGAGGACAGTGGTGTTAAGACAAAGCAGCCATAGGTGCAGCTCAGGAAATAACATGTAGCAACCAGTCTTATCCATGGGAAGACAGAGGGCCAGGCCAGAGTCAGATGATGGGGGACCTATGATGTGGGCAAAGATGTCTGTGCCAGAGAAGAAAGAGGATGCAGGGACAGTGTGGACTGCTGATAGAAGCCAGGAATTTTGGACCTACTGGACAGGAGAAATACTTCATAAGGTGTATGAAGGCAGGAACCAAGCAGATGACAATGCCACAGAGTGCTGTGGATGGCAGGTGCAAAGGAAAGCATATGGGGGACTGAACAGTCACACGAAGGAAGTGGTGGGGGAGAAACTTCTTGTGAAGTCCAGAAACTAGAGTATAGTTGCCCTTCCCTCCAGTCCAGTAGGTGTCTAACAGACGTAGACACTCTCATGGGAACCAAGTCAGGGTGGGTGTGCTGGTTAGCTTTAATTGTTTACTTGACATAGCCTAGATTCATACCACAAGACAGTCTCAATGAGGAATTATCTAGATCAGGTTGGCCTGTGGGCATATGCATCTGTAGGGAATTATCTTGATTGTTAACTGATGTAGAAATACTCAGCCCATTGTGGGTAGCACCATTCCCTAGGCTGGTCCCTGAACTGTGTAAGAGTGAAGAAAACTAGCAAGCAAGTAAGTAGCATGGGTACATTTGTTTCTCTCCTTTATTGACTGGTGATTAGCTGTTTGAATTCCTGCCCTGACTTCTCAGTGGTGGACTGTAACCTGAATTATAAGATGAATAAACCCTTTCCCCTCCTACATTCTTTCTGTTCGGTATGTTTTATCACAGCAATAGAAATGTAACTAGAACAGAAATCAAGGCAAGAGGCAGCTACTCACAGATGGTGTTCTCATAGAGGACGGTTTAGCACATGGTGCATTTGTGTTTCTTCTTCAGGCACCAGTGTGACTATGTGTAGCTGCTTGATGGAGGTGGAGCCTGGGCTGGGACCTTGGTGTCTGTGAATAATGTGATATTGGCTACCAGGGAATGTATACTGGGGAGATTGCTCCTTGTTAAGGTTCATGGGGCATGATACCTTTGCAACACTGAGGGCAGAGGCTAAAGTGACAGTAGCTGTGGACCCTAATGGCCCTCTTGTGATGTTTACAGTCCTCATGTGACCTGGCTTGAGTCTTCTGACCACTGAAGGACAGGATGGGGTAGCATTGGCCACAGCCCAGATGTTATTCTGTCTTGAAGTTCCAAGTTCCTCTGTCAAATTGCTTTTTAATTCAGACTTCACTCAAACTCTTATATTTATTTTTTATAGGTTTTGTTATGTTTAAATGTGTGTGTATGTGAGTGTGTGTGTGTGTGTGTACACATGCCATGGTAGATGTATGGAAGTCAGAAAACAACCTGTGGTAGGTAGTTAGTTCTCTCCTTTCACCAGGGATAAAAATTAGGTCAACAGGCTCGTTGGCTAGTGTCTTTACCCTCCTGTCCTTCATCTTTATCTTTCTCTCCCTCCTACTCACTTTGAACTTATAGTTGCTGTTAGGATTTGATCTGAAATGTCTCCCTGCTGACTCAGGTCTCGTTTTCAGTTGGTGGTGATATTTTGGACTATGTTGCAGGGAGGGCCTTGCTGGTGGAGGTAGCTTCCTGAAGGCTATAACCCCATCCCTGGCCTCAGCAGCCTGTCTGATTCTTGGTCCCCTATGATGTGAGGAGCATCCCCACATGTTCCTGCTGCCACAGACAGAGAGTTCCTTCTCCATGCCTTCCTCTACCTGATGGATCAAAATCTCTCTGAAACCATCAGCAGAAAAATTCTTCTTCCCTCAAGTTGCTCCTGACAGCAACTTGTGAAAAATGATAACAAAGAAATGGGTTGAGCTCAGATATGGGTTGAGCTTGCCAGGTGATTCATAGGTCTCAAAACCGGTTTGAGAGTATGAAAAATTTTGGAGATACAGAGAAATTCTAAAATGCAATGAGAAAAAGCACAGAGGACAGTTCTGGTGGGAGTTTGGAATGTAGATAGAAATGTGGCCAGGGTAGACAGTACCCTTGAGAGGTTCGAGAGGAACAGGGCTCCACTGAGAACTGAACCTGAGGCCATTTGTGTTACATTCTGATAGTTTGGCTACAACATGCCTATGTCTGGAGAACTTGAGTGAGGCCAAATTCACAAGCAATGAACTAATTAGGCAGAGGGAATGTCAAGACAGCACAGCTCCAGCGACATGTTACTGCTGAGCTCTGGGGCCACCCCAGGAAAGCAGGTTGAAAAATTAAATCAGAAATACAAAATTGCATTCTTAGGAAGCCGATAATGTGACACCAGCAGGAGGGAACATCAAAACACAGTATCTGATGCTCTACGATTTAAGGCAGACTGGTTTACAGTGAGGATTAGGGGCAAAAGCAGAGAGAGTGAGCCAGGGCATAGCCCACAAGACTCAGATCCTGTGGATGCAGGAACATCTAGGTGAAAAGATCTGACAGACATCAGGACATCTAGGGTGAACAGGCTTAATGTTGTTCAGAAAGCCTCAAAGAGGGGAGAACAGCGACATTCTACTGACTGCAATAGAGTCATCTCATGCTCAGCCTGGAGCAGAAGATGCAGCCTGCTGCTTCACTTGACTTCAGGGCAGCCCTGAGCCTTTAAGCATCTTTCTGGAGACAGCTTTAAATCGTAGAGCATCAGATACTGTTTTTGCGTGTCCCCTCTTGCTGGTATCACATTAGCAGCTTCTTAGGAAATAGAGAAAGTCAATGAGGTAAAACAGATGGCTACACAGATGTTAGGTTTAAGGGAAATAACAGAAGCAAGATCAATTTGAAGATGAAAGTAGGAAAGAAGACAGGCTCACAAATTAATGAAGTACTTCAGGGTATGACTGCATAACCCAGGTGTATAACCAAGGCATCACGGGTGCGATGTATAATTGAGTCAACACAGGTGTGAAGGGTTTGAATGAAAATGGGCCCCACAGGATCATATGTTTGAATACTTGGTACCTAGTTGGTGGAACTGCTTGGGAAGAATCAGGAGGTGTGGCTTTGTTGATGAGGTGTATCACTGGAGGTAGGCTTTGAGGTTTAAAAGACTCACACCATTTCTACTGCACATGCTTCATATCCCCTCACCCCTTCTTCTTGCTTGTGGATCAAGATGTGAGCTCTCAGCTGCAACTCCAGCCACCTGCCGCCATGCCTTCACTCTGCAATCATTGACTCTAATCCTGTGAAACTGTGAGCCCAATTAAATATTGTCTTCTATAAATCACTTGGATTGTAATGTTCGATCACAGCAATATAAACTCTAAGACAGAAGTTCATAGCAGGTAGTAAACTATTGCTGAAACAGCCCTATATGATTGGAGGACTGTGGAAGATTTGGGGATTTTGAATTAGAAAAGTGGTTGAATGCTGTAAGCAGAGCTTAATGGAGCATCCTAGTAGGAGCTTGGAAGACAGTCGTGCTGAAAACAATGTAGACTGCGGAGACCCAGCCCAAGAGGTTTCAGAGGGGAGTAGTATTAGCAACTGGGCTAGAGCCCATCCTTGTGATATTTTAACAAAGAATATGTCTCCCCTTCAACCCTTGTCCTAAGAATTTGCCTGAGGCTAAATTGAAAACTTAGCTGGTGGGGCAGAAAGAAGAGATCAAGAGCACCAGAGAAGTTCAGTGTTGGAGCCACAGCTTGTGCTGAAAGAGATAAGGACACTGAGGACAGACCTGATCTAAATTAGCATAAAGAGAGAGGCACCCCCAGGGTAAGCATTATGTAAAGCTTCAGCTTCTTACTTGTGGAAAGAAAAGACCTAAGGCATTTTCGGTTCCTAGAAAAGAACGACAAACAAAAGCTTCCAGAAATGTGTATCAAGAGGCCAGGGTTACTCCCTAGCGGGCAGCTGAACTTGGCAGTGTTGTCCACATAGCTCAGGCTTTTGAATAATGAAGGGTACGTGATATTAAGGGGTTGTGGAATTATCCTCTGCAGTTGAAGAGAGCCACTGAGGCTAGGCTTGTGGCAGAGTAGTCCCTGCATGAAGGCCCCGAGAGAGCAAGAAGCCCCATGCGGTCATTACATAAAGCAGTGAAAGTGAATTCTGGGCTGCATTGGAGACCCCAAAATCTTGATATGCCAGAAGCCATGAGAGATATCTGCCAAGGAAGGTTTCACACATGGAGTGGAGAGGGAGAGAGAGAGAGACAGAGAGAGAGAGAGATAGAGAGAGAGAGAGAGGTCTTGCAGACCGAAAAGCTGGAAGGGAGAACCATCTAGGGCTTCTGAAATAGTAAACTCAATCAAATGCTTTCTTTCATAAGGTGTCTTGGTCATGGTGTTTTACCACAGCAGTAGAAGCTCTGAGACAACAGGGTGCAGGTGTATAATTGAGAGAACCCAGGGTGCAGGTGCATATCCAAGTCAATTTAGGGGTGTAGGCACATAATTGACTCAATACAAGGGCGGAGGTGCATAACCAAATGAACCCAGAGATGCAGGTGCATAACTGAGTCAACCCTGGGGTACGGTGCCCACTTGGGGGCAGTCTCTCTCAACTAGAAGCTGTTATCCACATCTCTCTGGACATCTATTTCCTCTTTAGTCAGGAAAGGCGAAATCTGCACTTTAGCAGTTGTTATGGAATTACATGTTTATGATTCCCCAGTGTGCTGGACCCCAAGCTGTGAACACCTGATCTCTTAAGTAGTTAGCTTTATTGGTTTTTCAGTTTCTCTATTTGCTTCTCCAAGAAGACTTTTCAGACCTGGATGGCTTCTCTTCCATTAAGAGAAGACTCAGCCCCAGAGGTGGATCTGTTTGGTTTCATTCCCTCTGCCATAGAAATAGTCAGAACATCTGGGATAGAAATCAAAAGTTGTCTCTCCCTCTCCCATCTTCAAGCCCCAGAGTAGTCCAAGCCAGCTCCTCAATTCCCATTGCCCTCTTGACCTCCAGGGTAAACCCTCATTACACAGAAAGACCAATTGTTGTGGAAGTTTATTTTTAGCTATGCATAAAATAATTGTTTTGTGCACTTTTGGGAAAAGGGCTGCCTGGGGCTTGGCATTTTGTATTGTCTGCAGGTATTGGATTTACGTGGGGGATGTTTGATTGCTCATGATCTGCATGTGCTATCAGTAGAGGAGTCCTGTATCAGTAAAAATACCTGAGCTGAGATGCTCAAGATACCACTGTCAAGGATGGCACTTGCCATGGCAGTGGTTCCCTCTGCTGAGGTCTGGAAGGGTTTACACTTATGGAAAATACTTCCTTGTCTCTCTTGGTGAGCCCACACAATAGCTAACAACTATAACTGATGAACAAGGATTCTCTTGCTTTTGTCCACCTCAGAAAGATCTTTGTCTTACATGCCAGAGAAAGACATTTCCCAAAAAACACACTCAAGAGACAATGCATACATTTACCAAGTCATCTCGTTATCATTTCTGATAGAAAAGACTATGCATTTTCTTTACATTTCCCACCAGTATCTGTGACCTAAGTGCATGAAGCAAAACTTCACCTACCGCTGCTTCCTCTGAGGTAGGTCTGCAGGGCCGGCATGCGCTTCCCATTTCCTCCACTAGGTGGCGCATGTCATCTCTAGCAGTGGCTCAGGTGTTTTAAGTGGATGCTCTGAGAGAGCTGGTGCTTTCAGAGGCCACATTCCTGAATGTACTTCTCTGTTGACTTGGGCAGACTTAATTACAATGAATTAATCGATCGACTGATTGTTAAGTTGAAAATTTGGGGAATAAAAACAGTATCTTTCACCGGTCTTGTGCAAAACAAGTCACGGGTAGGCAGACCAAAGATCTGCCCCAGTGGAGTCCCTAGAAATCCCCCAGACACAGTGAGCCCCGGGGAGGCTGTGAGATGGCTTTATAGAAATATCCACATTTTTTATGCAAGGGTTACCACTTTAGGTGGTTTTCTTGAGGGCCTTAACGGAACCAGAGATGACCTTGAGCTTCTGATCCTCCAGGCCTACCTCCCGACTGCTGGATTACAGATGTTCACCACCTTGACATGATTATGCCGTGTTGCAGATGGAACCCAGGGTTTTGTGCGTGCCAGGCAAGCATGCTATCATTTTATGCATGTCAGCACACCTGAGCTCTCTTAATACTTGATCCCATTTGAAAGATCTCCAGCTCACTGAGGCTGGTCTAGATGTCAGGCTGGGAGATGGGTATGTGTGCAGAGGCTGAAACTTCTCTTGGAGAGCCTTCTTTGTTTTAGGGAGCATTGATGAAGACATTAAGAGAAAGATGGGGAGGTGTCACGAGATGCTGAGAACTGATGGTTCTGATCTGCACCCTGATTTGTGAGCAGCCCTACCACAGGAAGACCGAAGGACATTCAGGACTTGTCACCAGTGTCAGGACCCATCCCCTGGCAGAAATTCCCACAGCACTCCTGCTGCAGGAGAGGAATCCATCTCAGCACACTGGCTGCCACAGCACCAGGGCTGCCAGGGTCTTCCAGGTAGGAGGGGGCTAGGCTTCTATTCATTTCTTTTTCTTTTCATGTGTGTATGGACATGCATGTGATATATGTGTGGGCACATATGTGCATCTGTGATTATCCATGTGGAGGCTAGAGGTGTATGTATTCCTTATCTTTTGAGACAGGGTTTCTCACTGTATCTGGAACTCACTGATTCGGATAGACTAGCTGGTGTCTCCCCAGTGCTGGGATTACAGGTATGAGCTCTCATGCCCAACTTGACACAAACTAAAGTCATTTGAGAGGGGGATCCTCAATTAAGAAAATGCTTCTATAAGACCAGGCTGTAGGCAAGCCTGCATGGCATTTTCTTAACTGGTGATTGATGGGAGAAGGCTCAGCCCATAGTGGTGGTGCTATCCCCATACTGGTGGTCCTGAGTTCTGTACGAAAACAGGCTGATGAACAAGCCATGAAGGGCAGTCCAGTAAGTAGCACCCCTCCGTAGCTTCTGCATCAGCTTCTGCATCCAGGTTCTAGACCTGTTTGAGTTCCTGCCCTGACTTCCTTGTTGATGAGCACTGATGTGGAAGTGTAAGCCCAATAAACCCTTTTCTCCCCAACTTGCTTTTGGTCGTGGTATTTTATCATAGCAATAGTATCTCTAACTAAGACAACCCCCATCTTATTACAAACAAAACCAAACAAAGCAACCCACACAGTGCTCAGTGGGAGCAGCCCAGCTTAGAAAGTCACAGCCTGTGGCTCCACTTACACAGACTGTCTGTAGTAGAAAAAGCCCAGACGGAAACAGACCAGTGGGAACCAAGAGTTGGAAGCAGGGAAAGGCTGCTGGTGGAGGTAAGATTTGGAAATGATGGAAAGGTTGGGGGCTGGGCAAGAGGTTGGCTGCAGAATATTGGAGATGTGCTGAATAAGGCTGAGCCATTACGCCATGTGTGTTTCTACTCAAATAAGGATGAAGGGAGATTATAGCTTAGTTGGTAAAGTGCTTGTCTAGAATCCATGAAGTCCAGGGTTCAAATCAATCCCTGCATAGAATAGGTATGGTGGTATATGCCTGCAATCCTAGCACTTGGGGGGTGGAGAAAGGAGAGTCAAGAGTTCAGGATCATCCTCGGCTACATATTGAGCTCAAGGCCAGCCTGGACTACATGGAAACTTATCTCAGAAAAGAAAAAGGAATACAATAAAGGGAGAAAAGGGGGAGGGGGGTTTGGAGGCTCACATCTGATCCAAAGCAACCCTCAGTCCTGATGAGAACGTTACCTGCTGTTTAAGTGGTCTCTGGTCAAACACCTGATCAAGGCTGCTCAGTCTCAGCATTTACTCCACTATGTCTGTCCTGGAGAGCCAGGTCCCAGCCCCCCTGGGAAGTGGCATTTCCAGGGGTTGGGACTCTTTGGTGGCAGAACTGCCACCTAACAGTACTGCTTTGCTGTGGGACTCTGGTGAGAGTCCAAGGAGAGAGGATTGACTGAACAGTATGAACCAACTGAGAATATACATGCTATCAAGGCCATCTGCTGCCTCAATGGGGAATAGCACCTTTCCTCCCTGAGATTGTTCCACTGATGTCTCTCTCTTCTTGCTGGGGGTGGGGTGGGGGGAGTAGGGTAAGGTGAGGAGGTGCACAGCCCAGCTGTATCTTTCCAGTGTCCTAGCGTGGAATGTGAGAATGTTCCACCTTCTCCAGCCAGCCCCATCATAGTTTCTGACATGCTGGCCCCACTGTTTCCAAGAATACTGTCCTACATATGACTGTGCCCAGTCATAGGACCAGATTACATCTGAGTTGGATCTGCAGCCCTTGATAACCCCAGATAAGAGGGTGTAGGCTACTGGGGAGGCTGGGGAAAACTAGGCTGGCCCATGTCAATAGAACTGCTGACTTAGAGGACAGGGCGCTCCTGACAAGGATGTGATTTGGTGAGGAGGGAATTCACTCAGTCCCAAGCAAGCACCCAACGCCTGAGTGATGTATCCACCCAAGCTTCAGACTCTAGGTTCATCTGTGGGTATTTCCTGAATAAACAGCTTTGTTTCATTTTTTTTAATCGGCTCAGTGTTCCAGAAGCTTCTGAAAGCAGAGTCTATACAGCTTTGCATGTAGGACCAGGTTGACCTCACCATTCTGACTTCCCACAGTTGGGTCTGTCCAGCTCTTATCATAGCCATGGCATTGGCTGTAGCGACCAATGCAGCTGGTGGCTTCAAGGTCAGAGGCCTTTTGTCTCACGTGCCTGAGTCTTGAGGACCAAGATGGAGGTGCTACAGGGCTGGCACCTCCAAAGTTCTCTTTCCTTGGCTTTCAGATAGTATCCTCTCACTGTGTCCTAATGTGGACTTCTGCACTCCTGATCCTTGTTTATTTACTTGTGTGTGTGTGTGTGTGTGTGTGTGTGTGTGTGTGGTGTTGGCTTTAGGCATTATTTCTCAGGTGCTCTCCACCTTGGTTTTTGGTTTTTGCGACAGGGTCTCTTTCACTGGCCTTGAACTCTCTGAGGAGATTAGACTGGCTGGCCAGTGAGCCCCACCCCAGTGATCCTCCTGTCTTGACCTCCCCAGCTCTGGGATTACAAGCACATGCTACCATGCCTCAGTTTAAAAGTAAAGTAAATATATTTATTTTGTTTATGTATGTGTGTGCCATGTGAGTGATATGTGTGTGTGTGTGTGTGTGTGTGTGTGTGTGTGTGTGTGCGCCATGTGAAAAATGCCTGTGGAGTCTTGAAGAAGGTGTCAGAATCCCTGCAGCTGGAATTTCAGGTGATTGTGAGCCTTCTGGCATGGGTGCTGGAAACCAATCTGCAATCCTCTGCAAGAGCAGCAAGCAACTGTAACCTCAGAGCCGTCTTTTCAGCCTGGCTTTTTTACATGGGTTCTGGGGGTTTAACTCAATCCTTGTGTTTGTAATTCAAGTACTTTACCAACTGAACCATCTTGGCAGCCAGGGATCTATCTTTTAATGCATCCCAAAGAGGGTATAGCTGCAGGAATGGGCACTAGCTGTGGGTGTTAAAGACAGATGAATAGCTGGAGACTCAGCCCAGTCACATGCAACTAAGGATCTGGAAAGCAAGGGCTGATCTTCCACAGATTGTCTGTTCCTCTTCTGGACTTTACCTGTAGGGTCCCCACCAATCTCAGGAGCTAGGCTAGAAATCCTGTGGACCAAGGGCAGCAGCCCAGATAAGCCCTTAGCCTTTGTCTTCACAGGTATATCCAGACAGCTGAGATTGCTACATGGCTGAGCTCATTCCTCTCCGTCCCTGGGAGATGGACTTGGACAATGACACAGAGGCACCAGGACTCATGGAGGTAAACATTCGAGGGTGTGAGTGGTTGGGGCTTGAGCAGGTGATCTTGTCCCTTACAGTGGTGGTGGCCCTCTCTGGGGTAGCAGGTGACAGGATCCACTGAATCCTCTGTGTCTGTCTGCGGCAGCCCCTATGTAGCCTATGCCCTGAGCCTGGCCATTGCTGACAGCCTCAGTCTCACCTGCATCATCGGGGTCCTAATGGAGGGCATGGTTAAATGCCATCATGAGGTGGTGTGGCATACTGCTGGCATCCTAAAGCCAATCTCCTCTTTCTGACGCAGTGACTCAGTGGCTCTCTGTCTCCTGGCAGCCATGAGCATGGACAGCTCCTTGCCCACTATTTTTTCCACTTATTGCCCCTCTGTGAATGCCTGTAGTGGTCAGTGCTCTGAGCTGGGTCCTGGTGCTTTCTCTGCATTCAGGCCTTTAGGTCTGTGCCCACTGGGCCCAACTTGTGATCCATTTCACACTGGATTTATGATATTTCAGCTGTTGGCCTGCTCTTACAATGTGTGTTCAGTCTGATCTAGGCTCTCAGTGGCCTTTGCCACCCCCAGAGGTGGTCACTGGCTAGGATCTACCACAATATCTGTGTAGTGCCCAGCATTTTCCTCCTCTGGGGCCTGCCCATGGCTCTTATGCTCTTATTCCAGAAGGGGATCTGAACCTAGCCTTTGACCTCCTATGTCTCCTGTCCAGTATGGTCAGCGTGGCTCAACCAGTTGTCTAGCTGGGCATTTCTGGGGGAAGAAGCATCAGGAATCACCGAGGACAGTGCTCCACAGGCTCTGATGATCAAAGAGGAGGAGTTGGGTGGTGAGAGACCCCAGATAGGCCATCCATAGGAGGTCTCTGCCTCACAGTTGGGTGTGAATAGTGTCTGCCCCGTGTATCCCCTCTGCTAAGTGCGGGGTGACCTGCAGCCCAGGATATGATGCCCAGAGAAGTCCTCTCAGGAGAACCTTGGAAATCCTCTGAGATGCAGGGGACTATGCTCTTCCACACACTCATCACCTACCTGTTTGTGAAGAGCCACCTCGCTGCATCAAAGGCTGGGAGGGCGCTGTTCCCTCCTGGTGACCTCGCTTCCCAGTTCCACAGAGACCTTCTCCTGGGTCTCCCAGGAACCCACTGACAATGAACATGCCATTCCTCAGTACACAACCAGAGAAAGAAATGAAAAGTTTGTCAGAAGAAGGATTATGTGACAGTGACAGATGATTTTATTGAAGGAAAATATTATTGTGTTCTAAGAGACAGGTACAAAAATGGCATGAAGGAGGAGCCATTGTGGACTGGGTGGGCAGGAAGAAGTGGTGTGATGTGGCCAGTGTGTTGCTCTTCCCTGCTAAGAAGCTAGACACGGGTGTCCTTCACCAGGTGCTACAGACCCTCAGCAGCAGTCATTTTCTGGGAGGAGTGGACAAGTGGCCAAAGAAGAGTCAGAAAATCCTGTGGCCACTAGCCTCCTAAAAGCTATGATTTAATTGTAGAGGAAGCCATGTCTCTAAGAAAGAGCACCTCGGAAGGAGGGGTATAATCTGAGAGAGTGCTCTGTGAACAATAAGGGCAGCTGACCACACCCCACCCTACCCCAAGGAAGTGAATGGAAGAACTCAGTTGAAGACTAGATTGTCCATTATCTTAGATCTTGCACTGACAGCACACAGGGGCACAGCAGCTAGACTGGCCACAGCAGGGCTTGCAGCAGCTGGATTGAGAACAACAGGGCTTGCAGCAGCTGGACTGACAGCAGCAGGGCTTGCAGCAGCTGGACTGACAGCAGGAAGACCCACAGCCTGAAGAGCAGCATGGCTTGCAGCAGCTGAACTGGCAGCAGCAGGGCTTGCAGCAGCTGGACTGACAGCAGGAAGACCCACAGCCTGAAGAACAGCAGGGCTTGCAGCAGCTGGACTGACAGCAGCAGGGCTTGCAGCAGCTGGACTGACAACAGGAAGACCCACAGCCTGAAGAACAGCAGGTGGACTGACAGCAACAGGGTTTACAACAGCTGGATTGACAGCAACCCCCACAGGAGCCACAGCCTCCCTTGCAGCCCCCACAGCTGGAGCCACAGGTTCCCTTGCAGCTCCCACAGCTGGAGCAGGAACAGGCAGGCACACAGCAGCACACAGGCTTGCAGCAGCACACAGGCACACAGCAGCTGGAGCCACAGCCCCCACAGCTGGAGCCACAGCCTCCTGAACAGCCACAGCAGCTCATGGTTCTGGTGTTGGGCTGAGGATGGAGTAGGTCAGAGGAGCAGGTGGAGAGGGAGGTGTGCAGGTGTGGAGCCTCCTGAGCCTAGGGCCTTTATATCCCTGCCCAGGGTCAAGTGAGAGGTTACATGTGGTCACTTCCCTGTTGTTGTTTGTATCCTTCCTTGGCTATGGTTCTGTTTGCTCCTTCCTCCCTGTTGCTCATTCCTCACCTACGGTGGGATTGTCTTGTGTTGACAGGGTCACAGGCGCAGGTCTGTCACATGTGCTACCAGTGATCTACATCCTCCTCACATACTGCTCTGCACTTCTGTAGGGACTCCTTGGAGCCATTTGTGGGAGCATGACCCTGTGCTCTTACCTGGGTGTAGCCCCTCTATCCCCATTGTGAAGATCCTGTCTAACTGTGGATGGTGAACAATCTCAGAGCCAGACTCCAGAAATACATAATCAAATTAGGAAGGCAGATAATGGCCTGTAGTCTTTCCCTTGATCAGGGAGGACAGAGCTGCTTACAGGCTCTCCCACACAGTAGTTTTGGCACTATCTTAGGCACACCCCCTTGGTGCTGCAGAGCTCATGGCCATGTCCTGAGGCAGGCTGGGATGTGTTTCAGGTCAGCTCAGCATGGTAAGGAGGGACAGGGCCAGTGAAAAAACTCTGAGCTGGCTGGTATGGTTTAGAAGACTAACTTCTCGCTGGGCATTGGTGCACACCTTCAATCCCAGCAGTCGGGAGGCAGAGGCAGGCAGATCTCTGTATGAGGCCAGCTTGGTCTACAGAGTGAGTTCCAGGACAGCCAGAGTTACAACAGAGAAACCCTCTCTCAAAAAACAAAAACAAAAACGAAAAAGGAACACTAACTCCTCAACAGGAGTAATTAATTCAAACTGGAAGGAACTGGGTGGCTGAACATCAAAGATGCCTCTTCTTACCATCCATCACAGTGAGGTCAGGTAAGCCAAAACCTCACGTCTCTAGCACCGACACTGTTGTCTATGGCTCTGCTCCAAAACCTGGGAAGGGAAGGTTGACTGAGGCCTGAGTCTACAAGGCCCACTACAGTCCTGAACACCAGCGGTGTTTGTGGTAGGGGCGCTTGGTCAGGTTGACCAGGAGAGAAGTCTTTGAAAGGGTGGCTTGATGAGTCTGATTAGAGCTTCCACAGGAGGCCACAGCAGGAGAGAAGCCTGGAGCAGGGAAAGACTGTGTGCTTGGGTGCCATCACTCCTCAGTTCTCTGCTATCCTCTTCCTCTGGCTGTGGGAGAGGAAGAAGGCAATGCTGGAAGTCACCCCTTGGATGAGGTTTCAAGCTGGAAGAATGCTTCCTTGTCATCTGGCTTATCACATAAATCTGTCTCCAGGAGGAAACAGGGATGAGAGATGGGAAACCACTGTCTCTCAAAAGAGAAAGGAAGGAAGAGATGGCTGATGCTTGGAATCCCAGCACCTGAGGAGAGCCTGGGCATGTACTCTACTTCATAGTCTCCATTGGAGACTTTTGACATGACTGAACACTTTTGGGTCTCACTGGAGACTCTCAGTACAGGAGTTCTAGAACTTTCCATCATGCACTAGTCCCCGGAACAGCTGTGAACTCTGGCAATCATGTGTTGGGGGGCTTTGTTTCGTGGCTTGCCAGGGGCTGGTGTATTAGTAGTCTAAAGTGTCACAGAGGGTGGAAGGCCTCAAACCAAAGGTGTTTAAGTCTTGTCATTTTCAGGTCTCTGGTCACCTGGGGATTTGTGTAGTTCGCCACCAGGGGTTGCTGTGTTACACGTTACTTCAGTGAGCCTTCTGCATAGAACCTGGACTTATCTCCAGATTAGCCACTTTCATTTTGAAATCTGAGTTTCTGGGAACTTGGAGGCTAATGCTCAATTTAGAGGCATGCCTGTGGCATACTTAATACTTAGAGTGATGAAAGCAGTCGTAAGAAATTAGAGATTGGAAGAGAATGACAGTGGAAACACCATCAAATTTAGAAAAGGATACTATTATATTGGATGGTCTGAGTTCCATCCCCTTGTAGTTTTTCCCACTATGTGTTTTGGCCACTGGATCACTGATGTAAGTGACACACCCACAGAAATCTATTTTATGTCGAGAGAACAGAGTGTTGTCTTACTTTCTCTTTTAGCATGCTTGGTTAGATTTTTAAAAGGGTGGTCTTGAAATTTTATTTTAGCTTTTTGTATTGCATTTAAAATTCTAGTTTGGGGGCTGAAGAGTTGCCTTAGGGCTTAAGAGCACAGGTCGCTCTTCCAGAGGACCTGGGTTCGGTTCCCAGAACCCACACGGTGGCTCACAACAGCTTGTAACGGCTGTTCCAGGGGATCTGATGTCCTCTTCTGGTCTCCTTGCACATGGCATGCATGTGGTGCACATAAAAATAAAGGAATGGGCATGTGCGTGCACAAATAAAAAGTAAATTAAAATGTAAAAAATTTCTGTTCTGAATCAGGTCTAAGGAAATCTTAAGTATTTTCACATGATCAGTGTGACATTTCAGAGTACCAATGTTTTCATATGCAGGGCCTAGTCCTATAGGCTCCATTATTACACTTGATCTTAGCCACAAGGCCAAAAAGCAATAGTCTCTATTATTAAATACTTAGAAATTATTACACATGTGCCAAGGCGCACAAGTAGTAGTCAGAAGGAGTTCTCTCCTTCTGCTACGTGGGTCCCAGAGGTCAAACTCAAGCCATTGATCTTGGCAGTGAGTGCCTTTACCCTCTGAGATATTATGCAGGCCTGTGGTGTATTTTTTTTTTAATGTATTATCCTGGCTTGGTTTCTGTTTCTGTGGTAAAGTACAAAAACAACTTGTGGAGCGGGAGAGTTTATTTAGATTATGTTTCCATATCATTTAAGGCAGGAATTTAAGGCAGGAACCTTGAGGCTGGAACCGAAGCAGAGACCATGGAGGAACAGAACCTACTGGCTTGCTCTCCATGGCTTGCTAAGCTTCTTTCCTTACCTTCTTCCTCCCTCCCTCCCTCCCTTCCTTTCTTTCTTTCTTCCTTCCTTCCTCCTTCTTCCTTCTCTCTGTCTCTGTCTGTCTCCCTGTCACTCTCTCTCTTTCTCCCCTCTGAACTGTGTGTCCTGATAGCCAGAAAGAATATTTTCAGTAATTTAATTTTTACAAAGACTTATTAATTTTAATTTATGTGTATGGATGTTTTGTCTATATGTATGTCTGTGTACCGCATGTGTGCAGGGCATGCAAAGACCACAAGAGAACACTGAATTTCCTGGAACTGTAGTTACAGTTATAGCCACAGTGGGTTCTAGGAAACAAACCTGAATCCTCTCACCTTCAGGAAGAGAAACCAGTGCTCTTAACTGATGAACCATGTCTCCAGCTCCTCTTTTCTTATACAACCCAGGATCAGCTGCCCACAGGTGTCAACCACAGAAGGTTGGACCTTCCCATATCAATCATTAATTAAGAAAAGGTCCCACAGACTTGCTTACAGGCCAATCTGATGGAGGCAAGTCCTCAGTTGAGGTTCTGTCTTCCCAGATGACTCTAGTTTGTGTCAAGTTGACAAAAATACTAGCCAGTACACGTGTTGTTGAATTTCTATAGTAAAAACTTTATTTAGGATTTTTGTGTCTGTATCACCAAGGGAACAGGCCTTAGTTTTCTTTCTGTGATTCTATCTTATCTGGTTTGGGTAACAGGGTAATACTGGCTTAGGAGGATGAGTTGGAAGGATTCTCTCCCTTCCTCTTTTAGATAATACTTTGAGAGCATTGGTTTTAAAGAATGGCAGAATTCAACAGGGGGAGGCTATCTAGCCTAAGATTTTTATTGGGAGGGTTTTGGTGCTGCTCGTATTGATGTTTAGTTCTTTTATATTTTTTTAGTTCAAATTCATAGGTCAGATATGTCTAGAAATTTGTTCATTTTTTTTCTAGATCTTCTGAATTTTGTAATATAATTTTCTCAAATTATCCCCTAACGATCCTCTAGATTTCAGTGGTATATGTTATACTCATTTTACCTCTAGTTTTATTTCTTAATTCTATGGCCTCTCCATCAGCTTCTGCTTCCAGTTCCTTCCCTGTTTGAGTATTTGTCCTGACTTCCTTTGATGATGAACAGTAACACTGAAGTGTAAGCCAAATAAACCCTTTCCTTCCCAAGTTGCTTTGGTCATGGTGTTCCATCACAACAATAGTAACTGTAACTAAGACAGTCATGGTGTTTTATCACAGCAATAGCAACTCTAACTAGGGCAGAAGTTGGTACCAGGATAGTAAGTTATTGCTGTGACAGACCTGACCATATTGTTTTGGGGAGAATTTTGGAAGGAAACTGGAACTTTGGTCTAGAAAAGTCATTGAGTGTTGAGAGCTCAGTGGGATGTTCTTTAGGAGGTTGGAAGTTAAGATTGTTGAGAACAGTGCATATGATGGAGAAGCAGAAACTCTTCCCATCCATTTGTGTGAAGAATCTGTTGTGTCTAGTCAGGGCTGAAGAATTGGTTGTGATTAACTAGAGATCAGAAACACTAAAATAAGACTTTGGCTTTTCTGGGACAATGGATACTGATCAACTGAGGCCGAAGAATCAGCTATGATTAAAAAGAGGCCAGAATCACTGAGGTTAAGTCTTCTAGGAAGTGTTTCCTCAGTGTCAGCACACAGAAGCTGTGATCCAGAGGCAGTCAAAGTTGTACTTTTATGCTGGTAGCCAAACTTGGTACTGTAAGAGTCACCAAGGTGGTACTGGTTTTGAAGGTATGAAGGGTTCATGGAGAACAGCTAGAGTTTCACACTGTGTTACAGGGTTGTAGTTCCTAAAGAGAGCCCAGGATATTGGTGAAAGTGCAACCCAGTTGCAGCCAAAGATCCCAGCAATTTGGAGATGCCAGTATTTTGGGATGACCACCAAGAACAGCACTATCAGAGGAGTGCAGCCAGCTGGGGCCTAGAAGAAAGCTGTTTGTGCTGCAGGGGGCAGAACCAGAGAAGTGACTCAAGCCATTTGGAGGAGTCCAGGAGTTTGTGAGTGTATCTTAGGCATTAGACATTGAGTTATTTATATTGTTGGAGTTTGGTTTTGCTTTGTTCAGATTGTGACTGTGCTCTGATTCCTCCCTCTTGAAGTAAGAAAGTATTAAATTTCCTTTTTATTTTACAAGAGCCCAAAGTTGAGAGACTTTGAACTTTAAAATACTGTGGAGAGCCCCCTGACCTTGACCTCAAGTTCTGCTGTGTGCCTTTGGCTAAATATCATTTGGGACAGCTGTTGAGTGAGCCTAAGTTGCAAAAAAGACAAGCCCAGAGGCAGCTCATTTCAGAAAAGTCAAAGATTACTTAGAGACCTCCCTTCTTAATCTCACAAAGTAGGATGATGGCTTTATGGTTAACTAAAGAACAGTGATGTTTTGTATATATTTTGATTTACCTTGATTGTATCATGTGACTGTACCTATGCCTTCTACCTTGTGATTATTCAACCTCGTGCTTGCAAGCACCTGGTTCACCCCTTGTGATCATTGCCTTGGAAGCTGCACGCATGCCTCTGGTGGGGAAGGGTATAAAAATCTGAGAATAAACTATTTGGCCACTTCGGCTCTGAGAACTCAAGATACAGTGTGTGCGTGTTCCGGTTTTTCAGGCTGCCCACGATCCAACACTGTCTGAACTGGTAAGCTGGTCTTGTCAAAATACTTTGGATTTGAAAAGTGATTGGCTATTTTAAAGAGACCGAGTTTTTAAGTGTTTGAATTTTTAAAGACTATGGAACTTTTAAAATTTGGAATGTTCATATTGTAATGTTGATGTTAATGTGTGATCTTGGGAAAAAACAAGAAAGGAAAGTTTATGGCTTAACAGTGATATGTTTATGGGCCAAGTTGACAAGGAGTCAATTGTTCTGGCTAGTTTTATGTCAACTTGACACAAGCTAGAGTTATCTGAAGGTCCAGCTGTAAGGCATTTTCTTAATTAGTGATTGACGGGGGAGAGCCCAGCTCATCATAGGTGGTTCCACCCCTTGGCTGGTGGACCTGGGTTCTATAAAAAAACAGGCTAAGCAAGCCATGATGAGCAAGCTAGTAACCAGCACCCCTCCATGGCCTCTGCATCATCTTCTGCTCTATTTGAGTTCCTGTCCTGACTTCCTTCAATGATGTGGAAGTGTAAGCCAAACCAGCCCTCTCCTCACCAACTTGCTTTTAGTCACAGTGTTCCATCACACCAGTAGAAACCCTAAGTAGGACAGACTCCAAACTGCCTGATTTTACTTTTTCTGTGTGTCAGTAAAGAAGCCTTATTAGCCATTGACTTAAATGACTAATAAGTCACTCTAGACTTAATCCTAGCTCTACTGCCTTCTGATTTGTGGATATGGAGCCAGGTCTTCTCCTCTGAGTCTCAGTTTCCCCATTTGCAAAATGAATGTCATTACCATCAACTGTTAAAATTAAGTGAGTTAATAGGAACACCAGCACAAGTGCTCAAGAAACACTGGCATCTCGTGTGGTGTGCACCTTTAATACCAGCAACACTTGGAGGCTGAGGCAGGTAGATCTCTGAGTTCCAGGCCAGCCTGGTCTACACAGTGAGTTTCAGGCTAACCAGAGCTACACAGTGAGAGACTCTGTCTCAAAAGGAAAAGAAACACTGACTTTTCTGCTTGTCTGTCTATCTATCTATCCAGAATCTATTTATCTGTCCATGTATTACCTGCCTATCATTCTACACATTTATCTACCTATCTTAATTACTTTTCTGTTGCTATTGTAAAACACCATGAGCAAAGCAATTTATAGAAAAAAAACATTTACTTGGGAACTTGCTTACAGTTTCAGAGGGTGAGTCTATGACCATCATGGCAGGGAGCCTGGAGGCAGGCAGGAAGACAGGTATGGTATTGGAGCAGTAATTGAGAATTCACATCTGACCCACAAGCATGAAGCAGAGAGAAAGAGAGACCTGAGTGGGCTTTTGTAACCTCAAAGCCCATTTCCAGTAAAATGTCTTCCACAACAAGGTCACACCTAAACAGTCCCACCAACTGGAAACCAAGCATTCAGATATATGGGAGTCATTCTCATTGAAATCACCATACATGGTAGCTGATCATTACAGCAGGCCACTAAGGTGATCACTCTAGCTGACTAACACAGTGAACACAACATCTGGCCACCAAAATGGCCACCACAGCTGACCATCACAGTAAACAGAACAATTGGCCATCATAACTGACCATCAAATAGCCATTACAGCTGGCTACTACAGCTGACCATTACAATGAACATTATAACTTCACACCACAGTAACCACTATGACTGACCTTCACAGTGAACCCTACAGCTGACTACCACATTGAGCACTATAACTGTCTTAGAGTTACTACTGTTGTGATGAAATACTATGGTCAATGCAATTTGGGGAGGAAGGGTTTATTTGAATAACACTTACACAGTACTATTCATCATTGAAGGAAGTCAGGACAGGAACTCAAGCAGTGTAGGAACTTGTAGGCGGAAACTGATGCAGAGGCCATGGAGAGGTGCTTCTTACTGGCTTGCTCCTCATGTCTTGCTTTGCTTGCTTTCTTATAGAACCCAGGACCATCATCCCAGGGAAGGAACCACCTACAATGGGCGGGGCCCTCTCCCATAAATTACTGTTTAGGAAAATGCCCTACAGGTTTATCTACAGCCGGACCTTTCTTATGGTGGCATTTTATCAACTGAGGAGGTCCCTTCCTTGTTGATAATAGCTTGTGTCAAGTTGACATAGAACTAGCTAGTACACTGACCATCATAGTGACCACTATAAATGACCACCACAGGTATCACTATGACTGACTATAACAGTGACTACTGCAATTGACCACTATGACTGATGATCAAAGTGACCATTGCAACTGACCACCACAATGACCACTAGAGTGGTAACCAAGACTGATCATCACAATGACCACTGAGACTGACAACCACAATGACAACTACAACTGACCACCACAGAAGTCTTTATGACTGACCACAACAGTGACCACTCTGACAACCATAGTCACCTCTAAAACTGACCATCACAACGACCACCACAGTGACCACTATGAATGACCATCATAGTGAATACTACAACTTATCTCCCTACTGCTACAGCTGACCATTACAAGTGATCACAACAATGATAGTGACCACTTCAGCTGACCACCATGGTGACCATCACAGTGAACACTATAGTAATCCATAGCAGTCCAGAGATGACTATCACAATGACCAGTACAGCTGATAATCACAGTGAATACCATACCTGACCTCTTCAGATGACCAACTGCCCCCAAACCCCAGGTCACATCTAGGGCCCCATGCCTCCAGGAAAGTCCACTCTCACACCATGTTAGAAGAGAGCATTGAGGCTCAAGAGACACATGGCCATGGCTCAGCCACTCAGCTAGCGTGATGTAGACCTCACAGCTGCTCAGCTTCCCCTGGTATCCAGGTGACCAGGGTCTGCATGTCTTACCATGGGGAAAACTCAATGTTCTGAGAATCCTCACTGTCTTAGTCAAAGTTCTGTTGCTGTGAAGAGACACCATAGCCATGGCAACTCTTATAAAGGAAAACACTTAGTTGGGAGTGGTTGACAGTTCAGAGGTTTAGCCCATTATCATAATGGCCAGAAGTAAGGCAGCATACAGACAGACATGATGCTGGAGAAGTAGTTGAGAATTCTACATCTTGATCAGCAAGTATCAGGAAGAGAGAGTGAGCCACTGGGCCCAGTTTGTGCTTCTGAAACTTCAAAGCCCACCCTCAATGACACACTTCCTCCAACAAGGACATACCTACTCCAACAAGGCCACACCTCCTAATAGTGCCACTACCTTTGAGCCTATAGGGGCCATTTTTAGATTCAAAATAACTACGTATACTAACCTTTTTCCTTTCCCACCAATGAGTCCTGCTGGCTGAGGTGCCCTGGGGTCTGCAAGCTCCCTGTGATGGACCCTCGTATTCAAACTGCACGGCCTGCTGATGACTCAAGAGTTTGGACCAGTAGCTGTGTGTGGCATGCCAGCCAGTCTCCCAAATACAGGCTACCTAGGCAGCACCCTTGCATTTGCCATTCCCTCTGCCAGGAAAGATTTGTTCTTAGTTTCTCTCACTACCTCTTGAGAAGCTAATTCACTAGAGGAGCTGCATGTTGAATTTACCATATAGATGAGACCTGCCTGCTATGATGTGCTGAGAAACCCCTCAGATGCTGGAGGAAGATCATCTGAGGAGAAGACATCTGACATAGATGGAGAAGGTCTAACAGAACTGCAAGTGCTAAGGTCCTGAGGCAGGTCTTGTGCCAGCACATATGAGGGGCTGCAAGGAGACTAGAGCATCTGGCTTAGTGTCAAAGACAGGAGGGAAGAGAGATGGGATGAAGCTCCTGCAGGCAGTGCAGAGACCCCAGAGTGTGCCCGGTATAGGGTAGGATATGGGTAAGAAGGAAGCTGGCACATGCTAATTTGACTCTCAGTGCCACACCTCACTGGATAATTGCTGGGCCTTCCTTCATCAATAATTAATTAAGAAAATGTCCTACAGCTGGATCTTATGGAGGCATTTTCTCAATCGAGGTTCCTTTCTTTCAAATAAATCTAGCTTGTGTCAAGTTGACTAAAATTAGCAAGGACACCTGGCATTGTTCCTCTTTGATATCATTAGAACTAATTTCTGAAGGGTTATGAACTTTGAAAAGAGTCATGTGGGCTTGCCTTTTGTATTCCTTGTGTCTCTGTGTTGAGATTTGTGCATCTATGGGAATGAATTTTTTTTTATCGTATTGTATTATTTGTTTCCATGTGGATGGGTGATTTGCTTGTATGTATGTCTGTGCACCACGTGTGTGCCTGGTATCTGAGGAGGACAGAAGAGGCCTTTGAGTGCCCTGGGACCAGAGTTACATACAGTTGTGGACCCATGTGGATGCTGCGAATTGAAACCAGGTTCTCTGGAAGAGCAGCCTGTGCTCTTAACCACTGAGTCATCTTGCCAGTCCGTCTTCCACTTTTAAATAAGAGTCCTCTCAGCAGCTTTCTCCTGAAGGCTCAACCCCCAGGACCATGCGAGGAGAGAAAACAAGCCATAGCAATAGCCTTAAATCAAAGCATATATTTGAATACAGTAAAATGCAATGAATAGTAAGCACACCACCCACTGATGACCATAGGAAGAAGCAAAGGTACACTGAGAAATTAAAATTTAATAAAGGTAAAATGTGGTTTCTTAATGATTCTCCTGCCACCCAAGTGATCCCAGCCATAGGTCCTCTGCCTGTAGTATAATGGCTGCTGGCGGAGCCGTCTCCAAGCCGAGGATCCATGATAGGGACGCGGCATCGGGGGGGTGTGGGGGGGCTATGGGTATATGGCATCCTGGGCCTGTCTTTTGTGGACCTCTGTGAGCTGGACACTCAAACTCGGGAAACACGTGTCAGAGGGTGGTCTTACTTTAATGTAGGGTGCAAGGTACATTTATAGGGGTACAGGCAGGGGAGGAGCTAGTGACCCCGAGAATGCCCATTGGTTAGGACATCCTATGCTGGTAGTGGCCTTGTCTGTCTATGGAGTTTGAGCCTGTGTTTCCAGCCTTCAGGGCAGAAAAAGCATATTTGCTTTAGTGACTATCTAATAATTTAGCTGGGTTCTGGCCAGGGCTAGAGTATGGAGCAGTGAACGCCTTCTGTATTCAAACCCTGGGGGTGATGCAGGGTTCAAAAGCCAGCTTCGACACATTCTTAGCCCTTGAACATCCCCACAGTAAAAGAATAATAAAATACTGATATAGGATCAAAGGGAAACATGGGAATAAAAAAAGAAAGAGCGAGCCAGATTTTTAGAAAGGAAAGCATATGAGAAAGAGTAAGAGGAACAGATGAAAAAAATAAAGACTAGAAATAAATAAAATTCAGGTATAGTGTGGAATAAAAAGAGAAAGAAAAAGAAGTCAGTAACTTTTCCTGCAGGCTGAGGTACTTGGGTTGAATCTGAGAGGCCTCTTTCCTGATCCCTTTCTTCTTATCAAACTAGTTGGTGCTTGTTTGGACTGAGGACTGGTGGGCTGGTGGAGGAGACAGAGGTGCATTGTGAAGGAGCAGCTCCACACTGTCAGCCTGAGCAGCCCAAGCTGAGTTCCTTTAATCCTTTAGGGAACTTGACTCAGGCAAAACCATGATTTTTACTTCAAAGCAGAAAAGAATTTTAGCACTAGCCAGTACGAAGTAGAGCTGAGTCTTGTTGGCAATAGAAAGAAAAGCACGTAGGAAAGAAAAGCACAATCACAGGCCAGGGAGATGGTTCAGTGTGCAAAGCATTTGCTGTGCAAGGATGAGAATCTGGAGTTTGGATTCCCAGAGCCCACATAGAGCCAGATATGGTAGTGAACATCTGTGGTCCAAGTTATTCCTATGGCAAGATAGAAAGTGGAAATGTGAAAATCCCCAAAATCTTACGAGCCACCCAGCCTGGCATACATAGTCACAAGCCAACCCTGGGTCAAATAAAGTGGAATATGATGACTAACGCCTGAGGCTGTCCTCTGACCACTACACACCTGCTATGGTGCATGTACCTTCAATCACACACAAATACACACACACACACACACACACACACACACAGCGCGCATGCACACATAAAGACTTAACACACACACACACACACGAATGTAAGGCTTCTCAAAATGAAGTCATGGCTTATTAAAAATACTTTAAACATGGATTTTAATATGAGAGTTAAGATTTATTTATTATTTATTTATGAGTGAGCTTCAGTCTGGCAGATAAGCACAGGAAGCGGACAGGGATGATGTGGAGGGGGAGTTGGGAATTGTGTGAGGGTACCTGTGATTAGCCTGTGGATTGAACAGGATCAGCTAAATCCAATGCTATGTATGGATGTGGAGACTGGCATCTTGCCCAAGCCAATTGGTCATGGGATTCGAGAATGGGGTGACAGGTGAGAGGAAACCTTCAGAATCTGGAAAGCCACAGCCATGGCCTGCAGGATAGCCTTCATTTCTTAGAAGGATGAATTCAGAACTGGGAGGGGAGTGAGGCTTTGGCATAAAGCACTGGGTGCTTGCATATGATCCAGGATGTGCTGGAGCCACTTGAAGTCTGTGGTCAGCTACTCAGATCTTACACTGGCAGCACACAGGCCCACAACAACTGGACTGACAGCAGCAGGGCTTGCAGCAGCTGGACTGACAGCAGGAAGCAGCAACAGGGCTTGCAGCAGCTGGACTGACAGCAGCAGGGCTTGCAGCAGCTGGACTGACAGCAGCAGGGCTTGCAGCAGCTGGACTGACAGCAGCAGGGCTTGCAGCAGCTGGACTGACAGCAGGAAGACCCACAACCTGAAGAGCAACAGGGCTTGCAGCAACTGGACTGACAGCAGCAGGGCTTACAGCAGCTGGACTGACAGCAGCAGGGCTTGCAGCAGCTGGACTGACAGCAGCAGGGCTTGCAGCAGCTGGACTGACAGCAGCAGGGCTTGCAGCAGCTGGATTGACAGCAGCATGGTTTGCAGCAGCTAGACTGACAGCATGTGGATTTGCAGTCCCCACAGGAGCCACAGCCCCCCTTGCAGCCCCCACAGCTGGAGCCACAGCCTCCCTTGCAGCCCCCACAGCTGGAGCCACAGCCCCCCTTGCAGCCCCCACAGCTGGAGCCACAGCCCCCCTTGCAGCCCCCACAGCTGGAGCCACAGCCTCCCTTGCAGCCCCCACAGCTGGAGCCACAGCCTCCCATGCAGCCCCCACAGCTGGAACAGGAACAGACAGGCACGCAGCAGCACACAGGCTTGCAGCAGCAGGAGCCACAGCCCCCACAGCTGGAGCCACAGCCTCCTGAACAGCCACAGCAGCTCATGGTTCTGGTGTTGGGTTGAGGATGGAGTAGGTCAGAGGAGCAGGTAGAGAGGGAGGTGTGCAGGTATGGAGCCTCCTGAGCCTGGGGCCTTTATATCCCTACCCAGGGTCAGGTATGAGGCTGTACAGGGTCACTTCCTGGTTCCTGCTTGTGCCTTTTCACTGAAAGTGGTGTTTGTTTGTTTCCAGAGCCATGAGACCCTGATAGTTCCAATCTAGCATACACTCTCCTAGGTTTCTAAATTTAGCTCCTTCCCCATGTTGCTTTTCCTGTTTTAAGTAAGGAGATTGGCTGCATTACTTGCCTTTAAAGCTGGTCATATTTGATCACATGTCATGATGGATCATGGTGACTCTTCCAGATTTCTCTAATTTCTCTTGTGAAAATTATCCCATTATTTAATTTTAATGTTTCAGTATTATGAATGAAAACTTAGTTAAATAAAAGTAGAATATTGGACAAGAAACGGTTTACCTAAAATCCGTTTCCCAGTGTTAATATTTTTGTTGGTTTGTGTGTGTGTGTGTGTGTGTGTGTGTGTGTGTGTGTGTGTGTGTGTATGCATACTTGTGACTCATACATGTGTGTGGGGTGTCTGTGTGGCCATGTGTACACATCTGGAAGCCAAAGGTTGATATAAGGTCTTCCTCAACTTCTCTCCATCCTTCTGTTTTATAGTCAGGGGCAATCCCTAAACCTTACTGATTGGCTGGTTAGCTAGTAAGTTCCCATAATTCTGCACTCCCCCATGTTGGAACTACAAGTGTGCACTATCATAGTTGTTTTATGTGGGTGATAGAGAGCTGAACTCAGTTCCTACCTTTAAAAAAAATATCTCATTATGCTAACCTATTTTTCAAGGCCTATGTTTCTAGTCCTGGTGTCCACTCTCCTACTAACCCAGTGAGGGTAACCTCAGCACTGCCATGGAGCAGGAGCTGTGCATGCATTATGAGTCCTTGGCATGTTCTGCAGCCCTTAGTCTTGTCTGTCAGATGCCTTCCCCATGCCTAGGCTGTGTCTTTGCAGTCCTCTCAGCACAGTTCACCTCTGCAAATTGCTTTCAGCTCTTAGCAGAGCAGATTGGTGGCAACTGACTGCTTCTTTCTGGCCCCGGTGGAGCTACACTACAGCAGAATTCAGTGTTTCTTTTAACAGAGTTCCAAAAGTGTGTGTGCATGAGTGTATGTGTGTGCATGAGTGTATGTGAGTGTGCATATATGTGTGCATCTGCACATATGTGCATGTGTGTAAGAGGCCAGAGGACACCTTCAGGGGTCATTCCTTAGGCTGTTAAACTTTTTTCTTTCCTTCTTTTTTTTCTTACCAGTATGAAGGCTAACTTCAATTGTCAACTTGACACAACCTAGAATCATTTGGAAAGAGAGTGTCAATAAATATTATCTACCTTGGACTAGCTTATGGGCATATTTACCAGAGATTATCTTAATTAAGTTAATTGACTCAGCCCACTGAGGGCAGTACTAGTCCCTAGGCAGGGGGTCCTGAATTGTGTAAGAGAATAGAAACAGACATGTTGGAGAGATGGCTCAAGTGTTTAAGAGCTCCTGCTGCCCAATCATGGGAAACAAAGTTTGGACCCAACACCCACATTAGGTGGCCTGTAACTCCAGCTCCAAAGGATCTGACACCTTCTCCTGGCATCTGGGTGCTGTACATGTACTCACATAGACACGCAAAGAAATACAATTTAAAAAATTCTCAGAAAGAGAAGTCAAGGTGAAGACAAGTAAGCAAGCAAATATTTAGGAGTTAATTTCTCTATGTTTTTGACTTTGGGTATGATATGGCTAGCTGTTACAAGCTTCTGTCCCTGTGACTTCCTGACAGTGACAGACTGTAATCTGGAGTTGTAAAATAAATCCTTTCTCTGATAAGTCGATAGTTGTCACAGAATTTTGTCACAATAACAAATATGAAAGTAGGACCCAAGGTCTTTTGCTAGCCTGGAACTTTCTAGTTGGCCAAGGTGGCTGGCCAACAAGCCCTAGGAATTCATCTGTCTCCACCTCTCCTGTTCCAGGATTACAAACATATGCCAGCAGGTCCAGCCTGTTTGTTTGTTTGTTTACATGAGTTCTGGGGATCAACTCAGGTCCTCGTGTTTGCAAGTTAAACACTTTACTGACTGAGCCATCTCCCTGGCCCAAAAAGCTGTATTTTTAAAAATTCATTAACAGTTTATAAAGATTATTTTCAGTTTTATAATTCATTATTGATAACTGTGATGTTTGGGGATTATTGTCAAATTTGAGGACATGCCATATATGACTTGCATTATTCAGAAGACAGTCCTGTAGAGTAACACTTGGAAGAAGTTTTCATTATTTTGGTTTTATTAAAAACTCAAAATGGCATTTGGATTACGTTTCTGTTCCCACTCAGCTATGGTATAGTTGTTTATAAGTTGGATTTGGAATGCTTGATGCAGGTGGCTATAATTTGGTTGGGTGCAGTCATTCTGGCACCTGTAGCTTGTTTTGGGGATTGGGTGCCTCATGGGTATATGGGAGCTTTTGGCTTAGGGTATAAAAAGCTTGAAGCCCCAACAGAGGGGATGAGTGTTGGTTGGTGGTTCATTGGTTGGGTTGTTGTCATTAGTGTGATAATTCCTAAAAGAACAGAGGTTGGGGGATTGAGTTTACAGACCGTGAGCTGAGACGCTGGTCTGACTCACAGTCAGCTAGTCCTCTTCAAGCTTAGAGCAGCCTAAAAAGAGGCTGTGAAGATTTCTACCTTTCTCTCTTTCTATATCAAGGTCACTTGTAAAAGCAGTGAAGATTTCTTTCTATCTTTCCTTTCTCCTTCCCTAAATAGAGGGTAAAAGATTGTAGCTTACTGCTACACCGTCCCTGGAATGAGCTCAGGTTCTGACCTTCTCAAAGCTTGTGACCTGTGCAGAACTCTGCAGAATGCATTGCATCATGACCACCCTGTGGCTGTCACCTATGTTGTGACAACATGGGCACCTTGTCACCATCAATGGTAGAAATACTTTTGGAAGACATCCATGTGGTGCTGGGGAGGGCTTAGCTGGTGTAGTGCTTACTTGGAGAAGGACCAGGGTTGGATCCAAGAACCTACAGTAAAAACTGAGTTCTGGAGCTCTTGAAGGCAGAGACGGGAGCTCGCTGGGGCTCACTGGCCAGTCAATTTAGTTGAGTTTGTGGGCTCCAGGCCAGTGAGAGCGCCTGTCTCAAAAACAAAGTGGATGATCCACATGCATGTACACATGTGTCTAGCTCACTCTGCAGGGCAGCACTGTGGGCTTCAAACTTTATCTGCTCTGTTCCGTCTCCAAAGATGAGGTTGTCTGTCCCTCCCCATATCCCCCTTTTCTGTTCCTACCTCTGGGAGTCTAGCTGACAATGTGAGCAGCACCTGTGCCTTTCTGGGTGCACATCTCCCCTCTCAGGACTGGTCTCCTTGTCCCTGGTTCTGCCCAGGGAACCCTGTGGGGCCAGGTGTGCTTTGGGTTGACTTTGCAATGTGAAGAGTTGAAGGGTCCTATTTTAGGGATGTTGGCCATGCTTCATCCTGGGACATGGGTGTTAGGCTGTCTGGTGAGCTAGAGGATGTACTTCTTGCATGAGTCACGTTTCTCGTTGCTGTGACAAAATGCCTGACAAAAGCAACTTGAGGGAGATAGGGTTTGTACCTGTTCACTGTTTGAGGATATTGTTCAGCATTATAGTAGGGAAGATGTGGTGGTGGGAGCTGGAAGAAGCTGGTCACACTGCATCCACGGTCAGGAAGCAGATCAATCCTGTGCTTGGCTGACTTTCTCCCCTTTGTCTTTTTATTCAGTTTGGGATCCTAGCTCATGGGGGATGGTGCCACCCACATATATGGTGGGTCTTTCCTTCTCAGTTAAGCCACTCTGGAAATGCCCACACAGACACACCAGAGGTGTATCTCCTAGGTGGCTCCAAATCCAGTACTGAAAGCTCAGTTAATATACCTCAGCTCCAAGCTGAGAATTTGTGACCCTAGGTATATCCTTGTCTTCTCTGGACAGACAAATGCACCCTCTAAACCTATCCTTGTTCCAAGGAGCTGGTGAGGCATCCCTTGAGTCCACTACCTGCCCTGCCTATTTTCAATGCCAAGAGAAGGAAGCTGTTGATCACCAGGCCTCAGACAGGCTCTGGCTCTGCCTGCTTCTGTCCTTGTCCTGCTGTTGTAGAAATTTATGTTTAGTTATGTTTAAGTGGTTGTTTTGTGCATTGTTGGGTGAAGGGTTGTCTAGCCCTTGGCACTTTGTATTGTCTGCAGGTGTTGACTTTATGTGGGGGATGCTTGATTGCTCATGATCTTCATGTGCTATCAGTGGAATACCTGAGGAGTCCTGTATCAATAAAAACACCTGAGCTGAGACACTCAGGGTACCACTGTCAAGGATAGCACTTACCATGATGGTGGTTCCCTCCGCTGAGATCTGGCAGAGTTTGTGCCTTTGAAAGTGCCTCCCTGTTTTCTTTGATGATTGATTGCACTGTAGGTGTAATACTACACCCTGTTCTCCCCCTTTGGCTTGGCCAGCAGGTGGCTCTCCTGAGAGGAGGCAATGGGACCTACATCACAGGCTGACATGATCACGGATCCTTTTCAGAGTTTTATGGCCAGAGCAGTGGCTTGAATGCCTTATCAGTTTACAGGCTCATGTGTCTGCTGAGTCAGTGTTTGGATGGTGTACAGCTGGCGCTAGTCTGTGGAGGATGTGGGGTATACCGCCACCCTCTATACAGCCTCCTGAGTTTCCACATGGCTCAGCTTGAGACTGCTTCTTGTCCTTGTCCAAGGGGCAGCCCCAGACAAGTTTCACCTATGCATTAGGGGTAAGGGCTGGGCCACTAACCAAGTTGTAAGCCTGACTCAGGCTTACCCACACAGGCTGGTCTGAGAGCCGTTGTCTGTACACACACACACACACACCACACACACACGTACACACACAGCATACACATACAGCCCCCTCTGCATGTGAGGGTCCTGACCCAGTCTGAATAGGAGTGACTAAGTAAGCCTCATCTTTTTCTGCTAGTGAAGGCCTGGCCATTTCCAGGAAGAAGATTCTTTTAGGTTCAATCAAGGAAAGCATGGATTTCCTTGTGGGTTTTATTTTGTTGTGGTGGTGGTGGTTTAGAGTTGTTTACTATCATGTGTGTTTATGTGTTTGCGTCTGTGCACGTATGACACAGTCAGTGCATGTGAGGACACCAGAGGGCAGTTTGCAGAAGTCAGTTCTTTCCTTCCACCAAATGGGCCTTGGGATCCAGCAACTCAGGCCGTCAGACTTGGCAGCTGGTGCCTTTACCCACTGAATCATCTCATCAGCCCCTTTGTGGGTTTTATTAAGACTGTACAGTATAAATTCCTCTTTAAAACAAGTCGTAAATCACTTACTGTAACAATTAACATGTCTTGTGGTATTTATGCAAAACACCACCCAGGGTCAGGGAGCTGAGTCATTTTTCAATCCCCTCTGTTCTGTCTAGACAAGCCTGCTGTGACCCTGAAAGCTATGACAGAGAGTCCCCTTGATGGATAGCCCCAGACCCTCTCAAGATGGAGCTGGCTGGGATTCCAAAGAAACTCTAGAGGCCAAGGTGGCCAGTCTTGGCAATAGTTAGGGGAACTCACCCGCATACAATGCAATGTGAGGGAAGGAAGTGTTGTTTCCTATAGCGTGTCCTCAAAATGGGGTGAGGGGTGAGCTCGAGTCGGGGTGAAGGAAATCTGGCTCAGGGTGCGGTGAGTTTCTAGGTGTTTAGCAACACATCTGATCTTTCTGTATGTGGGACAACAACCTAAACTCCCCCAGCAGGGCCTGGGAATGTTCCAGAGCCCCTGGGCACAATTTTGCAGGGAAAACCTGCAGCAGGTAGAGCTGCAGGGCATTTGCGATGATTCTCAGTCAGAACACAGAAAGGAAATGGGGAGGCAGGGGCAGGGGGGTTGGGGGCTTCACCAACTCAGGAGCCAGGAGCCAAGCTCCCTGCAACATCTGCTTGGTGTCCTTTCTTCACCCTTCCTCTGTCAGGTCACTGGGCCCCAGTCCCACACTAAATTACCTAGCCACCACGTGAGGGCTGGTGTCATATCACCCATTGGCTGAGCGGCCCCTCGAACCATAGTTGCAGGCTCTCTGTGTCTCCTGAACAGCTCAGGAGGCACAGCCCAGAGAAGCCACTAGCATCCGAGAAGACCCTTTGTTCTCTAGAAGCTTCCATTCACTTAAAACCAAGTCCTTGGCTTTGTACAAAAAAGATTTTAGAAGGAGTTCTTATGGATTGGAGTTGTTTATTTTAAAGGATTTGTAGTACAAATTTAAGCATGGGGATTAATAGAAAGTGAGGCCTTCAGGGAGCAAATAAAGCACATGTAAGAATGTGGGGCATGGCTTCTACAGGGAGAGTCCATTCCTTGGGGTTTTGAGTTTATTAACTTTAAAAGTTTGCTGAAGGAATTGAAATGAGACCACATGGTGCACCTGACAGGGCATAGCTGATAAAGAACCACCGAGATTGCAAAAAGCTGTGTGAACTCAGGCTGTTTTTGTGCAGACAAAAGTAATAGTCTTGTTTGTGAGATTCTCAGAAAATATCTGGGAAAGAGGTAAAGCCACACTCAAGTCATTTGTGCTGGGTCCCATAAGCCTGGTTTATTGACATTTTAACAGCCAATCTGTTTCTATGCCAGAAGCCTTCACAGCAAATGTTAACTGTGCAGGGATTATTGACTCTCAGCTGGTGAGACTTCAACTAGACTCCAGAGATGGGCTTCTTTCCCTTCATGCTTCCACTCAAGATCCCCTGTCTTTCTATCTGGCCTTCACCATGTATCCTGTGATTCAGGAGATCCACAGGAGGAGATGCCTCAGACAGGAGAAGTATGGAGACAATGAATTTAAAAAGACTGAGAAAAGAATTGTGTTGAAAACAGAATGGGTGAGGAGAGTGTTTATTTAGCTCTGGAAATTGCAGACCCCAAAGGTAGATGGTGAGAGTGGTTCTCTTTGGAGACACATGAAGAAGACAAGATGCATGCAGAGGATCCCAGAAACAGAAGTGATGCAGGAAAAGAGACTGCTCAATGCCTTTAGGAATATACAAGGCAGATGAAGAGTGGTGGGGACATAGTTCTCCCAGAGCCCATGAATGCTGGCACTCATACCAACAGCGTCATTACCATACTACAGAGGCCAGTAGAATAGAGATGTGGGCATTTGTCTTTATCTGTGGCTACTAGGGACATATGTCAGAGCCTCAGATCCTACACTGACAGCACACAGGGACACAGCAGTCAGACTGGCAACAGCAGGGCTTGCAGCAGCTGGACTGACAGCAGTAGGGTTTGCAGCAGCTGGACTGACAGCAGCTGGATTTGCAACCCCCACAGGAGCCACAGCCCCCCTTGCAGCCCCCATAGGAGCCACAGCCTCCCTTGCAGCCCCCACAGCTGGAGCCATAGCCTCCAGAACAACCACAGCAGCTCATGGTTCTTGTGTTGGGTTGAGGATGAAGTAGGTCAGAGGATCAGGTGGAGAGGGAGATGTGCAGATGTGGAGCCTCCTGAGCCCGGGGACTTTATATCCCTGCCCAGGGTCAGGTATGAGACTATCACATGGTCACGTATCAGTTTCTGTTTGTACCACTTTTTAAGAGAAAAATATGAAATCTTTTAAAGGATTTTTTAACACTGTATTCATGAGGAATCTTTGGTCATGTTTTTATATTTTCCAAGCTTCACCTGCTGTCTTCTTTATGGGCTTAGTTGTTTCCATTTCTCAAGGACACAGAAGCAGAGCCCTAGGGCTCTCATCATCTCATTACTCTGTCATGACCCTAGACTCCCTAGGCAGTCTAAGTGTGCTACAGCATGCGGGGTGTATGTAAACAGGAGGAGGCAAGGGAGACAGAGCAAGCATTCCCTCCACTTTCTACCATTCCTGGCTCCTAGTGACTTGGCCTCTGTGCTGCCTGGCTGCTGGCAGGAGGAACCCATCCACACTAGGGAGTGGCTGTTTGATGGGCCCAAGGTGGTGTCACTTTGGGTCAAGAGCCCTTATTCACCAGCTCCTACTGGCCAATGTGCAGCCAGATGTTTCCTCAAGGGTTCAGTCTCCCCTTAGGTTGAGGCCCCAGGTCTGTGAGCTAGCTTCTATCTAGGCTGGGTATTGTTTCCACTAGGCCTGCAGCCTTCTGCCTGTATACTCCAGAAGAAAGTCTCAGAGCAAACTATTTCTCTTTCAATTCTATCAGTCCCTATTGGACGGCCCCATGGGACCCAGGACCCCTCTAAGCCCGTTGCCATCAGGATGGCCACACTACCCTTGGGGACAAAGATCCTATCCTTGGCTTCTTCTGCCCTGCTTCCTGTCATCCTCCATCACAACAGAGAGATCTATGGGAGAGATTGAGCCCAGGATTGTTGAGGATGTTAGTCCTTCCCTCATCAATCAGTCTATACTGTAGGTAGAATGGGTGAGTCCTGTGCACTCTCAACTGGGAAAGCGAGTCTTACAGGACAGATCTGCTAGTGTTTCAGTCTCCTTCCTGGGCAGAGCACCAAAATGGGATTCTTGATTCCTTTAGTGCAGGGCACCTTCACTTCACATATTGCACCTAACCAACACAGCCCCTTCTAATCTTAAGTTGCCATGTTGGATCCAGAAACTTCTGCTCAGAAGCAGGGATGAAATGGCTCACCCCATCCAAGTTTCAGTCCTTCATGGCCATCCCAAGGCCTTTTGATGCATCCCACATATTTCCCAGATGCTTTTCATAAACATTAGGAATCCCACCTCATTCCTTTTAATGCTTGTGAAACTCTGTGTTGGACCATCTTACTCTCTGCAGGACTTGAGCTATGGGCCTAGAAACGCAAGGGGCACAGCTACAGTGCGGTAGTGGAAGAGGGATGGCCATGGAGAACAGGAGGGAGAATGGCAGGGTTTTGTTGAAATCTGCCCAGGTTCCCCATGCTACCTCCAGATAGCTGGGACCTTATAAGGCCTTAGCTTTAACAGCAGAGACACTGTGAAGTCTGGATTCTATGTGGGTGTATTCAGCTGCCTGCAGGGTTAAACTTCTGAGTTGACTTTCAGACATTTTACCCGTGTAACAACATGACTATGGGTGCTTTTCTTTTCCATCTTAGAGGAATTTAGATTTTGAGAATTTCATATAAGTATACAAAGAAATATGGTCATATCCATTTCCCAATTTCCCCATGCTCCTCAAATACATACCTCTTTTAACTTCTTGTCTTATTTTTTTTGAGACAGGGTCTCACTATGTAGGCCTATAGCTTTCTCTATAGACTAGGCTGGCCTCAGACTCATAGAGATCTGCCACAGTCCAGTGGCAGTGTAAGCAAACCATAGACAAGGATTCCGGTTCACTGAAATGCCACAAGGTCTTGGCCCATTGGCTCTTCTTCATATTTTCAACTGTATAGCTGTGAAATGTCTTATGGAAATGGTGTCTGCATTACATATTAGTAAATTTAATCCCTGGGCTGGTTATTGCTGGCTGGGAAAGGGACACTGCCATCCCAGCTCAAAAAGTAATTTGTAACCACCTTCCGGACTTTCAAGTCCTGGTATGTGTGAGAACTACTCATGCTTACTGCAAACACATCATTAAAACTATTCCTAGAGTAACTGCTGGTGTTCCCATGAAGAGATAAAGACTTTAATAGATAGAAGCTAGATAGAGAGTTAGCACACTTGGAAAAACAAACAGATAGCTCACCCTTAAGTGTGTTTGCCCCTTCTGTTAATGAAGAATATAGCAAGCCTACACTGACCTAGAAGTAAACATTCCCAGGATTTAAAAAGGAAGATAGCCTTCTGAACCAGTAACAGCCAATAGATAGGACCAGAAATTTTAGCTGTGACCCAGGAAAATAAATACATACTAAGGAGCTAAAAACCATAAAAACCCTCCTCAGGCACCTACGTGTCATTTGTCCTGTTTGGCCCAGGTAACTGGAAATATAATTCAGCCAGCATGACATCCAGCTATCCCTAATTGACCATTGTGACACAGGATCTCTGATAATAATTACAAATTTTAAAGTTTGAAGCTGCAGAAGGAAGGACACCTCTTATCTTCACTGGCTCCTTCTGAGATGTGCCTGACACCTGCAAACCAAACCTGTGTTTGCTATTTAAGCCGCAGAAAAGTCTTTGTTTCCCTGAGAGAGCCTTTGTATGATCCCTTAAGTGTGCACACTGTTAGTTCTTTTTCCTTTTAGTAAAAGAAGTGCTTCTGCATGTCATTTTTCCCAAAAGCGTGCCTATGCGTGTCATTTTTCTGCACCGTACACTGTCCTTCGTGGAGTGTCTGTGGAACCTATCCTGAGTGGAGTCTGGTTACTCCCACAGAGATCTACCCTCCCAAGTTATGAGATTAATGGTGTATGCCATTATGTTCAGCTAAAAAATTTAAAAAGAATATATATGTATAGGTGTTTTGCCTCCATGTATGTCTGTGCACTACATGAGTGTCTAGGGGTCTCAGAGGTTAGAAGAGGACATCAGATCCCCTGGGAACTGGAGTTACAGACAGTTGTGAACCACCATGCAGGTGCTGGGAACTAAACCCAGGTCCACTGGAAGAGTAGCCCGTGCTCTTAACTGCTGAGCCCCAATGTCTTCTTTTAAAAAAAAATTATACAACCTACAAAGACCAATTAGTGCTGCCCATATGTACATGAGTGTGGGGCAATCAAGTCACTGGAGCATGGGCGCCCTGCCAGTGCCCATACACCCAAAGCAGAATAAGTCTACCCTTAGTAGCCATCAACTTCCAGTGGCTGCTTATCTTGAGTGGGGGCTTGTGAGGCCCTCCTCCATCCATGCTGGAATTTGGGCTGCATTGCTTGTGTGGAGGTAGTCACAGCCGCGGTGAGCTTATGAGTGCACAGGAGTGTGATAGCTGTGCCATGCCCAGAGAACAGCCTTTCAAGGCACTCCTTCCCGCCCACCCACTCTTAAATTTGCTCCATTTCTTCCAAAATCTTCCCTGAGCCATTGTGCGGATAGAGGTTAATAAAGGTATCCCATTTAGGACTGAGTGCTCACAGACACACGCTCTCAGTACTTTGGCCAGTTAGAGTCTAGTCATAGAGAGCAACTGAGTTCTCTCTCTACGTTTTTCAGCCTGTTACATTTCCTTCCTTCTCTCTTTTATGTGGGACTTGCCGTGTCATCCAAGCAGCCCTTGAACGCATACATTCTCCTGCCACGGGTGTCACAGGTGTCAGAGGTGCCACAGCCACGCACAAAGTGTTCTTATGCAGACCCAGAGCTGGGAAATCCAAGCTGGAGGTCATCATCTTCTCTCCCAACCCTCCTGAGCATCTAGAAGCCATCAGCTCCTTCCCGTCTTAAAGTGTGTCAAAGTGGCAAATGCTTGGTCGCCTGGAGGGAAGGAATGCTCCTTGACGTTCATTGTGAGGACCCGGTTGTGATTCAGGAGTCCAAAGTCATGACCTCATAAAGATCCCCTATCCTGGACTTCTCTATAGTTGATTTTTTAAAGATTTAATGTTATTATCTTTAATTATATGTAAGCATGTGCATGCGAGTATAGTGTCTGAGGAGGCCAGAGTGTTAGAACCCCAAAACTGGAGTTACAGGCTGCCATGAGGAACCTGGTGAAGGTGCCGGGAACCAAACTTGGGTCCTCTGCAAGAGCAGTAAGGGGTGCTAGCCTCTGAGCATCCCTCCTGCCCTCTCTATAGTTTTTAACCTCTCAGAAATGCCTTCACTGAGCTCAGCAGCTCCTCCATTACAGTTCACATTTCTCTCCTTGTCTGGATTCCAGCAGAGGTTTCTGCCTCCATGAGTTTGTGGGTCTCTGGCTCTTCCTCTCTGTCCAATGTGATGATAGCAGTTTCCCCTGCCCCCCAGTTCTAAGATGGGTCTAAGAAGAATGCTGTTGTTGTCAGGTTTATTTTTCTTGCTGTGTGGGTGGGATGTTCCAAGAATCTCATGCTGGACCATGAGACCTACTCTTTCAATGCTTCTAAGTCCCTAGCAAACAGAGCCTCTCTGGAGCTGAATTAATGCTTGTGGACCAGATAAGTAAGGCCTGCAAAAAAAGCAACACTCAAGTTCTAAGTGTGTCAGTGAAATTCTTAGATGCAGGTTTAAGAGGGACATGGCACAGATTAATGGGGAGTACGGAGTTTATTAGAAGAGTTATCAATGCCATGGACAGACAGACAGATGGACAACAGCATGGTGGGGGCTCTGAAGAGAAGGATCAGGGCCCATTAAGCAGGAGTAGGGCTCTCTCCTTACAGCTCTCTGAGGAACTGTCACAGCACAAGCCTGCAGTCAAGCTCTCTAACTTCCAGACAGGAGGAAAGGAAGTAGGGAGCAGGATGTGTGGCCACCAAATCCCCCCTCCCCCATTTTATAATTTATCTTTTCTTCTTTTGTATTATACATCCTGACCCTCATCCTCCCCTCCTCCACTCCTCCCAGGTCCAGTCCCTCCCATTTTTCCTCTCGCTCAGATCTGCCCCTCCCCCTGCTTCTCCTCAGAACAGAGCAGGCCTCCCAGGATTACCACTCTAACAGGGCATAGCAAGAAGGAACAAGGCCAGCAGAGCCCCTACATCAAGGCCAGACAAGGCAACCCAGCAGGAGGAAAAGGGTCCCAAGGGCCAGTAAAAGGGTCAAAGACACCCCCACTCCAAGTTTTTGGAATTCTATAAGAACACCAAGTCAGACTACCTTAAGATATATGTAGAGGACCTAGCACAGACCCATGCAGGCTCTGTGTCTACTGCTTCAGTCTCTGTGTGCTCCTAAGAACGCTGGTCAGTTGACTCTGTGGGGCTTGTTCTACTGCTGTCCCCATCCCTCTGGTCCCTGTAGTCCTCCCTCTCTTCCATGGGGCATGGGATTCTCTGAGCTCCTCAGGATGCTTGGCTTTAGACCTCTGCATCTGCTCCCATCAGCACTGGGAGGAAGCCTCTCTGATAAGATTTCCAAGCCCCCTCCTCATTTTGTTATAAACTCACTTCCCTAGTGGGAAATCCTGGCACCTGTGAGTCTGTTAGTTAGGGACTCACAGGCAACATCTTAGTGAGGAGTTGTTAATATCTTCGAGATGGGAGGAGCTGCTATAGGTATGTTGCTGTAGTAGGAGCCTAGTCATAAAGAGTTCCTTCTTTATGCTCAGTTAACATTATTTATAACATTGTCTTGAAATGCAAGTGAAAACATAAATGACCACAGCACACATTTTGTAAATTTCTTTAACACTGAAAATAGTTTCCACACGTATGGGTATTTTGCCTGCATATATATCTGTGCATCAAATGCATGCCCTGTGCCCATGGAGGCCAGAAGGGATCCCCTGGGATTGGAGTTGCAGATGATTTGAGCTGCCTGATTTGGGTGCTGTACCTGAAGCCGCAGTACACATTTTTACCTTTTTGGCCATCTCTCCAGCCCCACCATGTGAGTTCTTATGCGATGTGTGTTTTCTGCTCTCTTTGGTAAACACCCAATGGTCAAATCACTGGGTCATAGAATTAAATTCTGAATTTGACACTTGGAAAGACTCAGGTTGTCTTTTAAAGTGCCTGCATGGCTTTTTGTCCTCATCAGCCACGAGCAAGGCTCTGACTTCTCCATGACAGCATGTGACATCTTTTTGTTTTGCTAGCAGTCATCTGAGAAGGTGAGAACTAGCCCCACACTGTGATTTTGATTTGCATTACTCTAATGATTGATAATTCTGGGTATCTGTATGAGTTACTTGTCTGTTTCTGTGATAATATGTCACAACCAAGGCAATTTATATAAAGCAGAGTTTATTTAAGTTCACAGTTCCAGGAGGGTAAGAGTGTTATCATAGTGGAGAAACATGGCAGCAAGCAACAGTTTGGTGCGGGAAGTTGAGAGCTTACATCTTGAGCCACAAGCAGTAAGGAGGGAAAACAGACTGGGATTGGCTCCAGACTTAAAAATCTCAAAGCCCACTCTCCCAGTGGCATACTTCCTCTACCAAGGCCACACCTCCTAACCCTCTCCAAACAGTGCCACCAATTAGGGAGCAAACTTTCAAACATCTGAGCCCATGGGGACAGTCTCCTTCAAACCACCACAGAACCTTTCCACACCTTTCCACATCTCATTTGTCACTTGCATCCTGATGTGACACAGTTTCATTTTTGCTTCCCTGTGCCTCTCAGCAAAGCAAGTGATTTCAGTCCAACTTCTCCATCTGCTAGTTCTAACCCTCACTACGGTGTATATACTGGCACACAGACCATTAGACTCCTTCCTTAACACGGTCGGATGCAAAGGACCTCTTCCACTGATAGACTTACCTTTAGTCTGAATCCCATTCTGATGTCCTTTACACTTTAGGAGCTATGACTTACATGCATTCACTCCTGATGCATCACACATTAGCTAGCACAACATGTTATATGAATGATGACAGCTTGCCATGGTTGGCATCAGCCTATTACAGAAGGTGGTCTGAGGAAGTTGGTCACTTTAATAATGAGACAGAACATGCTGAGACTGAAGCTGGTGGGGTGAGAATTTATTTAACAGCTTTTGGATACATTTCAGATCTTCACTGACTCATCTTGATGCTGGCAAAACCTGGCTAGACGTACTAGGGCATGTGAGAAAGAGAGGTTAAAGAATCTTGGGGACTAAGTTACAACATGAACTTGTAAGGGAAGCATCATGACAGTGACTTGTCCCTTCCCATCAAGGGTTGGAGAAGGAAGCCTTAAGCCTGAGGGCTATAGTCTCCCAGCTTCCAAAGAGGATGGGCTTCTGGGGTTAAGGAATAGGTACAGTTGCTTCTTGGAAAGCCTCAGATCTTACACTGACAGCATACAGGAACACAACAACTGGACTGGCAGCAGCACGGCTTGCAACAGCTGGACTGGCAGCAGCAGGGCTTGCAACAGCTGGACTGGCAGCAGCAGGGCTTGCAGCAGCTGGACTGACAGCAACAGGGCTTGCAGCAGCTGGATTCACAGCAGGGTTTGCAACAGCTGGATTGACAGCAACAGGGTTTGCAGCAGCTAGATTGACAGCAACTGGATTTACAACCCCCACAAGAGCCACAGCCTCCCTTGCAGCCCCCACAGCTAGAGCCACAGCCCCCCTTGCAGCCCCCACAGCTGGAGCCACAGCCCCCCTTGCAGCCCCCACAGCTGGAGCCACAGCCCCCCTTGCAACCTCCACAGGAGCCACAGCCCCCCTTGCAGCCCCCACAGCTGGAGCCACAGCCCCCCTTGCAGCCTCCACAGGAGCCACAGCCCCCCTTGCAGCCCCCACAGGAGCTACAGCCTCCCTTGCAGCCCCCACAGCTGGAGCCACAGCCCCCCTTGCAGCCCCCACAGGAGCTACAGCTCCCCTTGCAGCCCCCACAGGAGCCACAGCCCCCCTTGCAGCCCCCACAAGAGCCACAGCCTCCCTTGCAGCCCCCACAGCTGGAGCCACAGCCTCCCTTGCAGCCCCCACAGCTGCAGCACACAGCCACATAGGCCAGCAGCTGGAGCCACAGCCCCCACAGCTGGAGCCACAGCCCCCACAGCTGGAGCAGGAACAGACAGGCACACAGCAGCACATAGGCTTGCAGCAGCAGGAGCCACAGCCCCCACAACTGGAGCCACAGCCCCCACAGCTGGAGCCACAGCCTCCAGAGCAACCACAGCAGCTCATGGTTCTGGTGTTGGGTTGAGAATGGAGTAGGTCAGAGGAGCAGGTGGAGAGAGAGGCGTGCAAGTATGGAGTCTCCTGAGCCTGGGGCCTTTATATCCCTGCCAGGTTTAGGTGTGAGGCTGCATGTGATCACTTCCTGGTTCCTGTTTGTGCCATTTCCCCCAGGGAAACCTTGTTTGTTTTTATTTCAAGTTGCTCTGCTTGTGCTACTATTGATAGAATTTTCTGGAAAGCAGCCTCCAAAATAGAGGCTCATGTGCTTCCAGTTCTGGGTGTGAGGGGACATGAAGTTGAGCCTCATGTAGCTATTCTCAGGCTTCCTTCAGCAGAGGACATCCCAGCTGCCATCTGGTGCAGGTAGTATCTGAGTTGTGAGCTCTTAGTATCCACCCCTCCACTTGCATCCTGGCAGACTAGAATGCTGTCCTTTCACTCCAAGCCTGAGTTTCCCTCCAAGGTGAAGGGGCTGAACACAGTCTGGCTACCCCAGACACATGCTTCTCTGTGTGTCCCCTGTTGGCTCAGTCCTCTGCATTCAGCTGTCACCCTTTTGAAGATGAGCATATGTGGAGGTACATGCCTGTTCTACTTCTGAAATCTGTGCAGGTGGAGAGGATCGGGTAGCCATGGTCTGTGGGTTGTAAGTGAATGTCTTGGGGCTATGTGTAAACAAATGATCAAACACTGGGCTTCTGAAACAACAGAATTATATTCTTATAAGGAGTATAATATATACTTATAAGAATATATATATATATACTTATATATATATACTTATAATATATACTTATAAGGAATATAATATATACATTCTTATATATAATTATAAGGAGGCCCTTAGTGAGATGTTGAGGTATTGATAAAGATATGTTCTCTTTCAAGTCTTGTCTGGTTTCTGGTGGTTCTAGGCTTCTCTTTGTGTTCCCTGGCTATGGCTATCTCCCGCCAACCTCTGCCTATATCCTCACCTGGTGTTCTCTGCATCTTGTCACCTAGGGCTCTGGTCTTTGGACCACCTCAATTTCCTCACCACTGTAAACATCCTATTTCTAATAATATCCCTGCCGTCTAGCTGTCCTGGCTAGTTTTATGTCAACTTGACCCAAGCTAGAATCAGCTGAAGGGAGGGAGCCTCAATTGAGAAAACACCTCTATAAGATCCAGCTGTAAAAGGCATTTTCTTAATTAGTTATTGATGGGGGAAGGCCCAGCCCATTGTGGGCGGTGCTATCCCTGGGCTGATGGTTCTAGCTTCTATAAGAAAGCAGAATGAGCAAGCCATGAAGAGCAAGTCAGTAGAGCAGCACCCCTCGATGGCTTCCGCATCATCTCCTGCCTCCAGGTTCCATCCCTACCTGAGTTCCTCCTGACTTCCTTCGGTGATGGACTATGATGTAGAAGTATAAGCCAATGAAGCCCTTTCTCCTGTTTCCTATTGCTGTAAAGAGATGCCATGATTATGGAGACTTTTAAAAAAAGAAAGCATTTAATTGGGGTTTGCTTACAGTTTCAGAGGTTCAGTCCATTATCATCGTGACAGGGAGCATGGTGGCAGACATGATACTGGAAAGGGGGCTAAGAGTTCTATATCTGGATCTGTAGGTAGCAGGAAGATAGAGCGCCACTAGGCCTGTCTTGAGCATTTGAAACTCCAAAGCCCACCCTCAGTGACACAACTACTCTAACAAGGCCACACTTCCTAATCCCTGCCATGTGGCTCACTTCCTAATGACCAAGCATTCAAATTGATGAGTCTATGGGGGTCACTGCTATTCAAAGCACCACACTATCCAACTTGCTTTTGGTTTGCTATTTCATCACAGCAATAGTAACTCTAACTAGGCAGAAATTGCTACCAGGATTGTGGGGTACTGCTGTGACAGACGTGACCATGTTGTTTTAGGAGGGTTTGGGAAGGACTTTGGAACTTTGGGTGAGAAAAGCCATTGACTGTTCAAAGCTAGGTGGTCTATTCTGTGGAATCTTGGGAGATTCTGTGGAGATTCTGTGGAATCTTGGGAGATAAGAGTGTTTAGAGAAATGCAGATGATGGAGGACTGGCTTGTTAAGTTCCACAGGGAAGTTTGAGAGTCACTTATTGACTCTTTCAGGACTGTTGCATATTTTGAGCTAAGAATCGGTGGCTCTGGTTAGCTGGGACTGAAGAATAGGAAATGATTAACAAGAGACCAGCACAACTAAAGTAAAACCTTTGCTTTACTGGGACAATTGATGCTGATCAATTGGAGCTAAGAAATTAGTAGTGTCTCAAAAGAGCCAGCATCATTGATCTATCTCAAGACCCAGCTCTACCGCTCTTAGGCATTTAACCAAAGGACACCCCATCCTACCACAAGGACACATGCTCAACTATGTTCACAGTGGCCCTATTTATAATAACCAGAAAATGGAAACAACGTAGATGTCCCTCGACTGAAGAATGGATTAAAAAACGTGGTACAGATATATAACTCTGCTGTTTAAAAAAAGATGACATCATGAAATTTGCAGGTAAATGGATGGAACTAGAAGAGAATCATCCTGAGTGAGGTAACCCAGACCCAGATAGACAAACATGGCATGTACTCACTTATAAGTGGATATTAACTATTAAGTTTAGGAGAATCATACTACAATTCACAGACCCAGTGAGGCTAGGTAATAGGGAGGGCTCTAGGGGGATGCTTAGATCTCTGTGGGAAGAGGAGATAGAACAGATTTTGTGGGTGGAATGGGGGCAGGTGGTGTTTGGAACAGGAGGGTTCAGCTGAAGGGAGGAAGGGGAGGGGGGAGTACTGGGAAAGACAACTGGTATGGGATGCATTTCAGAGGAGATGTGTAAACTAGTGCAGTGGAAATTCCCTGGAATTCATGAGGGTGACCATAATGAGGCCTTCTAGTAATGAAGGATACAGAGCTGAACAGTCCATCTTCTATAACCAGGCAAGGCTACCAGTGGTGGGACCAGGTCACCAACCCAGCCACAAAACCTTCGATCTACACTGTGCCCTTCCTGCATGATGTGCTGGGGCAATGGTGGTGCAGAACTAGGGGGAATGAACAGCCAATGGCTGGTCTGAGACCCACGCCATGAGAGGTAGCCCAAGCCTGACAATGCCTGAATGGCCAAGAACCAGAGGCTGGATAGCCCAGAGACCTAGGGTAGAACCAAACACAACTGGAAAAAAAATCATTGAAATGATTCCTGTCCTGAATTCCCTCAGTGATGGGCTGTGATGTGGAAGTGTAAGCCAAATAAGCCTTTCCCTCCCCATCTTACTGTTGGTCATGCTATTTCATCACGGCAATAATAACCCTAACTAGGATAGTAGCTATTTCTTGTGAATTGAAGCACTCTTTCCTGGAAGGAGGGGAAGACACAGAAAGCAGATGAAGTTAGCATTCAAACAGCCCCTCCCTAAGGTCATATACAGAATTAAAATGGCTGAGAGGAGACCCTCCTACAGGCTGTGGTGCCTACAAGTTGTACAGGGGGCTCCAGGGATGCAGCTCTCCTGAGTCAGCCATGCTGGGGTGGGCTTTTCAGTGATACAGCTGCCTTTCGAGTCACGCCTACTCCTGTAACTCCTTCACCTACTCTCCTGTAAATACCCTCAATAAACCCACTTGTGCACTAAACTAGAATGGAGTGGAATCCATTCCTTAGTGTCCTAACTGGGTTGAATGGATGCTTCTTCATGTCTCCCTAGGAAAAAGTACAACTGATAGCTGGACAGACCAACATAATCGATCATGAATTATGGAGGAGTGGTTACATGGTCCCTAAGGTGCTGATACACACCTGTGTGAGTGTGGAACCTTTCCACACATGGCATGAAATGGTGTTCCTCCTTTCTACAGTGGTGGCTGCGTCCTCCCTGTGATGGATGATGGACCATGCAGCCAAGGCCAAGCCATCTAAGAGAGGAGCACCTGGGAGGTGGGGGAGAATCCCAGGATGGTCACCCTTCTTTAATTGTTATAGTGCGTGATGCCTCCTTGATGGATGGGGTATACCATGTAAGTATGGTGATACTCCCAAACTGCTGGTAGACTATAGAATATGTTTCAGTCCCTGAAAGTAGTATGTATGGGGTGGGATCATAAATAGTCTGTATTGTCAGTCATGTGGCTTCACTGTGGGTGATAAGATTTGTAAGTGAAGCTCATTTTGTCTTCCAAGAAACAGTTTCCCTGCATAAAGAAGAAAGACAACAGGCAAAAGGACTACATAGTGACTTCTGATCTAGCAGCAAAGTGGGAAAGGGGGAGGATGATGCGGAAGCGCTGGCTTGCTGTTTCTTACAGGCGGCAGGAGGCAGGCAAAGAGTCCAAGCTATAACTGTGCTAGAGAGCCATTCCCAGGATCCAAAAACCCGGACGCCCTGGGAAGAAGATGCAAGGAAGGAGAGAGGGAAGTAGAAGCGATAACAGATTGTCATCAGGCCCAACCTTTAATACAAAGGCAGGGGAAAGCCACCACTCGGCACACAGATGGGCACCTTAATGATGGCACAGGAAAGAAAGTTAGGATTGTCATGGATTATTCATCACATGTTCTGCTTACATTGGGAAAGACTTTCAAGCAAACTACGACAGAGCCTCTCACAGCCTGGTTCATTGGCTGTAGGACACTGCAATGCAATTAAACAGAGAAATGGAGCAACATAACAACATGTTCCCCCTTAAGACAAAGTCTGTATGACCTGAGCAACTATGAAAAAGACCCATGCAAGGTGAACTGGCCCCTGCAGGCATTGGGGTTACTTGGTCATCACCCACTGAGGTCTGAGGTCCTTGTGAATATCAAGGACTGGAAGACTGCAGAGGCAGACAGGCATCATTGGGAGAACTGTGGGCGAGAGCAGTGTTGTGCGATTCCCAGTTCACTGGGCCAGACGGGACTGTGTTCACGGGAGAGTTTAGAAAGAGATTGATTCATCTGGACCTCAGGACTGATATGAGGCTTCAGTGGCTTTGCCAAGCCCCGGGGTGTCACGTGATCTTTGCGAAGCAGGAGAAGCCTTGTTCATTTAGACCGACGTGTGAATCAGGCTCAATAATTGCTGAGGCAATCAAGAAGGAATGAGAGAAAGGCAGAGTAGACCAAGTACCTTAAAAGTAATATATTACTGGTGACATTAACCTGGCCTGCCGGTGCGATGGCTGTCCAGTCTCACTCGTAATAAAATGATGTCGTCCCCCCCTTTCTGTACTTTACTCTCTGGGGTCACTAAGCCTAGTTTACAGAGAAGGGACTAGAACGACTGCTTTCACTAGATAGCATAATAGACTTGGTGGCATGGGTAGATATCATCACAGAAAAGACTACATTTATAGATATTTTCAATTTCTGCAAAGAATCCACTTTCCTTTAAAGTTGGCCCGCTGACTTTAGCAGGAGATCTTCGCTGCAACAGTCATTGCTGTGTCGTCGATTTCTAATTTAGATTTGACTTAGTTTAAAATGTTTTAAGATTTATTATTAAGATTTTATTTTTAATTTTAAATTATGTATATGCATGTGTTCGTATGTGCACATGAGTGCAGTGCGTTTGGAGGCCGGAAGAGGGCGTTGATCCCCTGGAACTGGAGTTAGAGGCGGTTGGGACCTGCCTGACATGGGTGCTGAGAACTGAACTGACATTCTCTGAAGAGCAGCAAGCAGTCTTAACTGCTGAGCTGTCTCTTCGGCATTATTATTATTGTTGTTGTTGTTATTAAATTATGTGTCTATGTGTACATGAGTGCAGGTGCCCATGGAGTTCAGAAGAGGGTGTCAGATGCCCTGAAGCTAGAGTTGCAGGTGTTTTTGAGCCTCTTCATGTGGGTGCTGGGAACCAACCTTGGGTCCTCTGCAGAGCAGTAATGCACTGGTAACTGCTGAGCCATCTCCCCAGCCCGTGTTCCAAAGAAAAGTCTGCCTTTTCCGCCTTCCTTCTGCACTCTTCTTTGGAATCCTATGGCTATAGGTTGAGTTTGGAAGCACTTCCTCCTATTCAGTTTTCCCAAAGCTTAGAAACTATTGCTGAAACACTCTGCCACAACTTTTGGGGGGAAAGTTTTTACTTAGAAATCAAGTTTACTTATTTTTTCTTATATTTGTTTATGTGTGTGAAGTGGGGCACATATGTGTCACGACACATTTGTGAAGGTGAGAGGACAAACTTACAGAAGTCGGTTCTCTCCTTCCACTGTGTGTGGCCCTGGGGTTGAACTCAGCCCCTAGGCTTGGTGGCAAGTGCTTTTACTTGCTGAGCCATGTCGCCAGCCCCAGGAATCCAATCTCTTTAATAATTACAGGACTATTAAGGTTACGTGCTTCTCTTTGATTGAAGTTTGGCTGCTGGAGTCTTTCAAGTTGTGAATGTGCTTCTTCTAAGTCACCAGGCATATGAGCCAGCAGTACACACTCTTTCATTCCAACACTAGTGACTTATATGTCCTTTCTTCTTGGTCACTCTGGTTAGGAATTCGGCAATTTTACTGATCAGTTCAATGAACTGCCTTTATATATTTGACTTTATTTATTTTTTGATGTGTTTTATTCCAGTTTCATTGGCTGCAACCCAGCATCTATTAATTGTTTTCTGTGTACTTTTGCTTTGCTTTCCTTTCTTTAGTTTTTAAAGGGGGAATGAGGGCAACTTTCTTCTTTAAACACATGCATTTTTGATGCTATGCACTGACTTTCAAACATGGCTTTAGCTGCACTCCCCTGGGTTGGCTTATTTGCATTTTCATGTCTTCTTGCCTTTCCCCAGGGTCCCACCAGCCTCCCCAAAGCTAACCCACCTCTGCCCTGCAGTGGTCACCCAACATGTCTGCTGTTGCCATCACTGAGTGTCCTGATCTCTACCCAGAGCTCTCTGTGCAGTGGACATGCTCTGCTCACCTCTGACTTGGGTACTCTGTGGCCTCAAATCTATTAAACAAAAACACGAGGGACCACTTGTGAAGAATGGGTAAGGGCAAGAATGCAAAGAGAGAACAGAGCTGGAGTGTAGGGATATGGTGAATATTTTGTGATAGAAAGAAACCACAATATAGCAAGATTTCCTGGTGAGAGGATGTTTATTTGTTCATGCTGTGGGGTTGACTGGGTCTTTAATCACATGCTTTAATCACAGTTTCTCTGCCAGAAACTCATGTCCGTACCTTGGGGGTGGGGGACTGATCTATGGCCATGGTCACCTCAGTTACAAGTGGGTGCAGAGGCCTTGGATATCTTCAGTTAGGGCCTCATATCTTACACTGGCAGCATACGGGGACACAGCAGCTGGATTGACAGCAGGAAGACCCACAGCCTGAAGAACAGCAAGGTTTGCAGCAGCTGGTTTGACAACAGCAGGGCTTGCAGCAGCTGGATTGACAGCAAGATGACCCACAACCTGAAGGGCAACACGGCTTGCAACAGCTGGATTGACAGCAGCAGGGCTTACAACAGCTGGATTGACAACAGCAGGGCTTGCAGCAGCTGGATTGACAGCAAGATGACCCACAACCTGAAGAGCAACAGGGCTTGCAACAGCTGGATTGACAACAGCAGGGCTTGCAACAGCTGGATTGACAACAGCAGGGCTTGCAACAGCTGGATTGACAGCAACAGGGTTTACAGCAGCTGGACTGGCAGCAACCCCCACAGGAGCTACAGCCTCCCTTGCAGCCCCCACAAGAGCCACAATCTCCCTTGCAGCCTCCACAGCTGGAGCCACAGCCTCCCTTGCAGCCCCCACAGGAGCTACAGCCTCCCTTGCAACCCCCACAGGAGCCACAACCTCCCTTGCAGCCCCCACAGCTGGAGCCACAGCCTCCCTTGCAGCCCCCACAGGAGCTACAGCCTCCCTTGCAGCCCCCACAGCTGGAGCCACAGCCTCCCTTGCAGCCCCCACAGCTGGAGCAGGAACAGGCAGGCACACAGCAGCACACAGGCTTGCAGCAGCAGGAGCCACAACCCCCACAGCTGGAGCCACAGCCCCCACAGCTGGAGCCACAGCCTCCAGAGCAACCACAGCAGCTCATGGTTCTGGTGTTCAGTTGAGAATGGAGTAGGTCAATAGGTGGAGAGGTAGGTATGCAGATATGCAACCTCCTAAGCCTGGGGCTTTTATATTCCTGCCCAGAGTCAAGTGTGAGGCTGCACATGGTCACTTCCTGATTGTTCTTTGTTTTCCCCCTAGTGAAGCCATATGCCAATGTAATATAAACATTGCTCTGTCCTGTGACCCACTTCCTTCATATTGGCGGTTTTCCTTCAGATCTTTAGGACCTGGCTCCCCATGGTCTGGTGCTCCTGGACACAGAAGAGCTTCACCTCTCCCTGCCCCAGGCCCTACAGCCTAGATCTCTTACAGCATGGTGAGTTTCCTACTTGTTTATTTCCACTCCTTTGTCTTGTGGAAACACTAATCCCTGCTGGCTTTTCATTCAGACTGGACAAGATGGAGGTCCTGTTCTAATTCATGTCTTGGGACAAAAAGTTCTCTGGCTCTTTGGATGCTTTCAGGCTCCTTGCTCGGCAGGCTCTTTGGAGTCTTTCATGCCTTCATTTCCTCCTTGGCTGGTCCTGCTTCATTTTCTCTCAGGGCCTTTGTTCTTAGCTGCTGCTGTCACCCAGGTTTTTTTTTTTTTTTTTTTGATAGGAGGCAGTTCTCTTTTCTCTCTCCTTTTTCTACTCTTGCTCTCTGAAACCACAGCTTTCCTTCAGTCTTCACTGTCAGTGTCTCCAGCTCTCCAGCCCATCGTGTTCTGAAGTGCCATGGAACACAGCAGAGGCTTCACAGTATCCCCTCCTCTGCTTTAGGCGTTCTCCTCAAAGCCCAGGGCAGGTGGATAGAAGCCAGAGGCCTCTGGGTCAGGCCCCTCTCTGTTCTGTTACCTCAGCTCTGCACGCTCACAGGTGTCCCATGCATTTGGGGGCCTTCACCTACCTCTGTCCAGGGACTCATCTTTGACCTTATTCATCCTTAGAGGAATGACAGAAGAAGGCACCTTTCCCTCTCCCTCTGCCTCTTCCTCTCCCTCTCTCTCTTCCTTTCCCTCTCCCTCTCCACCACCTCTCTCCTTCCCTCCCTCTCTCTCCTGTGAAATGGTGTCACTTGGATTTTGTATGTGTGTGCGTGTTTTCTTGACTCTGGTGGATTTTAAAAATGCCTATGCCTTTGTAAAAGGCCTTTAAAAAAAACAGTACATATTCACTGTACAAAATAAGGGACTTTGTTGAGATATTTCCATAAGGTGTGTACTGCCCCTTGATTATATTCATCCTCTCTACTGCCCCGTTGGAAAAAAATTTTTGTGTGTATGACTTGAATCCATAGATGTGTGTGTACACGCTCATGTGTGTGGTTGCAGATGCTGTGCCGCGGCGCTGCGTGGCGGTCAGGGAACAGCGCCAGGGATCTGCTTTCACCTTCTACCTTATTTAAGACAGGGTCTGTTTGCTACTGTGTCACAGGGCCAGATGCCATGAGTCTCTGGAAATTCCCATTTCTGCCTCATCTCACCGTAGGGGCACTAGGAGTGTGGATGCGCCCTACTGTGTGTGGCTTCATGTGGGTTTGGGGGATCTGAACTCAGATCCTCATGCTTGCACAGCAAGTGCTTTGCCTACTGAGCTGTCTCCCCAGCCCTCTTGTTGCTTCCTTTCTTCTTTCTTTCTTCTTTCTTTCTTTCTTGCCTCTTCTTCCTTTTTCCTTCTTTCTTTCCTCTTCTTCCTTCTTTCTTTCCTTCCTTCTTTCCATCCTTCCTTCCTTCCTTCCTTCCTTCCTTCCTTCCTTCCTTCCTCCCTCCCTTCCCTCCCTCCCTCCTTTGCTTCTTTCCTGTCATGACCTTTTATTTCCCTCTGGATCCCACTTATGAGAGAAAGCATGTGGCATTTATCCTTGTGAGGCTGGCTGACTGATGTCATTTACAAGATCCATCTTTTTATGGCTGAATAAAAACTCCATTCTGTTTACAAGCCATATTTATTTGTTGTTCATCTATTGATGGATATCTAGACTAACATGGCTATTGGGAACATAGCCGTAATGAGGAGAACCAGCAGTTTTTAGTATGTTCTGAATGAATTATTTTGGGTATACATCTTGAGACAGTATCACTGATTCATATGGTGGCTCTGTTTTCAGGCTTTTGAGGGACCTCCATACTGATTTCCATGGTGTCTGGACTAATTTTACATTCCTACCAATAGTGTGGAGGGTTTCTCTCCTCCTCACCAGCACCTTCAGTGTATTTTCTTGAAAGAAGCCACTCTGACTGGAATGAAGAAACATTTCAACTCAGTTTTGATTTACATTTCCTGATGGCTGACTCACTCACCATCCAGGTACTTATTGGGCATTTGTATTTCTTCTGAAGGGGTTGTTCTGCTCATTTTCCCATTTATTGATTGAAATATTCGTTCTTTTGGTGTTCAATTTTATTTTTAGATTTATCTATTTTATTTTATGTGTATGAATGTTTGCCTGCATGTATGTTTGTGCATGGCGTCCATAGAAGTTAGAAGAGGGTATCAGATCCCCTGGAACTGGAGTTACAGACAGTTGTGAGCCTGCCTGTGGGTGCTGGGAGTTGAACCCAGATCTCAGCTCTTAAATATGGAGTCCTCACTCCAACTCCTTGATGTGTATATTATTCCTTATACATTCTGGATTCTAATTTCCACTGGATGGATAGCCGATAATATTTCTCTCCCATTTCTCAAACATTTCTTCACTCTGAAAGTGGTTTCTCTTATCATCTAGAAGCTTCTCTCTTTTTTTCTCCCTTAAATACTACTTTTATTAAGTAACTCCATTTGAGGTCTTGCTATTATTTCTTGGACTATTGGAGTCCTGATGCCCTGAGTTTGATCCCTGGAACCCAGAGAGAAGTGACTCCAGAGAGCTGTTCTCTGACCGCCATACTTATGCCGCAACATGCATGCGCACGCTCCCTTGATGCGTGTCTGTGTATGATTTTTAAAAAGAAAAGACATTTGAACAGAAGTACTTTGCATGTATGAATAATGCTACTCCCTGAAGAAATGCGCTGTTAAATGAAAATCTTAGTGGCTGGCCTGGGATACCTACTTATGAGACACTGGTCAAGGAGACCCTAGAGGTTTCCCAAACAGCACAGGTTATTGCCATTTCCTTTGGTTACCTACTGTACTCACATGGTAAGATCCTGTTTCTGCAGCCATAACAGGACACAGAGATGTCAATCTCAAACCAACCAGGAAACTTCCTCCATGCTGGCTAGCTTTCATAGTGCTGGAAGGTGTTATGCAGGATGCTGAGGGAGAAAGGTCATCCATGGTCTTTCTCAGTGCTGGATCCTCCATGCTACATACTGACCTGCCAGGCATGATCTGACCACAGGTGCAATTGCTATCTGATTAGAATTGAGGCCAGCTGCACAGGAAGGAATTTTTTTGCTTGGTACTATAACTCTGGTCAACTATAACTCCATGGCTGGGGAGGTCATAGTCCCTAGCACAGACTCCACTATTGTTAGTTTGCTAAATAGTCATTGTAGTGGTTTGAGTAAGAATGGCACCTATAGGCTCATTCATATATTTAGATGCTTAGTCATCAAAGAGTAGCACTACTTGAGAAAGGATTAAAATCTGTGGTCTTATTGGAGTAGGTGTGGCCTTGCTGGAGTGGGTGTGGCCCTGTTGAAGTAGGTGTGGCCTTGTTGAAGTAGGTGTGGCCTTGTTGGAGTAGGTGTGGCCTTGTTGGAGTATTTGTGGCCATGTTGGAGGAAGCGTGTCACTAGGGGTGGGCTTTGAGGATTCAAAAAGCCCAAGCCAGGCTCAGTGACTTTCTCTTCTCCTGCTGCCTATGGATACAGATGTAGAACTCTAGCTCCTGCACCATGTCTGCCTGTGTGCCACCACGCTCCCCACCATGATGATAATGGTCTAAACCTCTGAAACTGTAAGCAAGCCCCAGTTAAATGCATTCTTTTATAAAAGTTACCCTGGTCATGTCTCTTCATAGAAATAGAACATTGACTAAGATAGTCACATTGTAAATTTGCCCTCTAAATATTTATGGTTTTGCCAATGGACCTGGCCTCCTATCAGCCTTAGTCAGAGGGGCTTCTTTCGTTGTGGAGAGCAGTCAATGGAAAGATACATAACTAGTCACAGTGCTGAGAATAAGAGACTGAGTGCTCAGCCCTCACCCAGACATCTTTATTATCCTGCCTGCCCCAGTTCCAAGCCTCAGGGAACATGGCTGCAGTGGGGAAAGAAGGCAAGATCTAGAGGGTGACAGCAGCTCTGTGAAAGGCTTTCTTCTGGGCATGGCATTGCTGTTATAGTAATGAACTTACAGTAGCTGCAGTTACTGGCACAAAATAAAAACAGTTGGCAGGAGAATGGCTCACAACTGCCTAGCTGAGGAGCCATTGGCAGTTGATAGCTGGCTGCTGGCGGAAGAAGAGAGTCATTGGGGGAGGGGGTGTATATGTGTGTGGATTTCCTATGTTCTAGTATATGGGCACCGCTAATTAGACTCAGTGGGTTACAGTGTTTTTTAGAAAGGAGAGGACACTAGGGTGAGAGGATGTCCTAATTAGGTTTCTATTGCTGTGATAAAACACTATGACCGAAAGCACTTTGGGGAGGGAAGAGTTTCTTCCAGCTTATAATTGTAGTCCATTCTGAAAGGAAGTGAGGCCAGCAACTCAAGACAGGAACCTGGATGCAGGAACTGAAGCAGAGGCCATGGAGGAGTGCTGCTGACTGGGTTGTTTCTCATGGCTTGGGGGGTCTGCTTTCTTATATAACTCAGAACCACCTCCCCTGCAAGGAGGGGTGTCACTTCCCACTGTGGACTGGGCCCTCCCACATCAATCAATAATCAAGAAACTGCCATGAAGACTTGCCTATAGGCTAATCTGATGAAGACATTTTCTCAATTGAGGTTTCCTCTTCTCATATGACCCTAGCTTGTGTCAAGCTGGCAAAAAACTAGACAGCACCAAGCAAAGGGGGCTATGTTAGTGGAGCAGTTGGAGGCAATTAGTGAGAAGTTGGGGGAATGTATGATCAAAATATATTATAAATATGTATGAAATTCTCAAAGAACAAATTGTATAATATATGTATATTTATATATATATACATATAAATCTACTGATTTTGCATGTTGATTTTATATTCTTGCACTTTGCTGAATGTATTGTATCTAAGAGGTTTCTACTGGTCTTTCATGTCTTTTAAGAATAGGGTCACATTGCCCATTAACAGGACAACTTGACTTCTTAATTCCCATTTCTACAGCATTTTTCCATAGCATTCCTTCTCTTCCTTACCATTATGGCTAACATTTCAAGCATTGTATTTTCTTGTTCCTAATTCTATAGGAAATGTTGCCAGTTTTTCTCTGTTCAACATGACATTGTTACCTGTCTCTTACATATAGCTTTTATTATGTTGAGATAAGTTTCTTTTTTCCTAGTTTCTTTAGGGATTTTTAACACAGGGTGATGTTGCATTTGTCAAAGATTTTCTCTGCATCCTTCGACATGCTCACTTGACTTTTGTCCTTGATTCTTTCCAAGATCTGTATTATGTTTTGTGATTTGTGTGCATTGAACCTTCATTGCATTCCTGAAATCAACCTGGTTATGCTGTAGGAGCTTTTAAACATGTTGTTGAATTTAGTTTGAAAGTGAGGACCTAGACATCTATATCCATTGAGGAAATCGGTCTACAGTTTTCTTTGTTAACACATCTTTATGCAGCATCTGCGTCAGGTAATACTGGCTTTAGAGCCTGAGTCTGGAAGCATTCCTTCCCATTCTGTTTTATGGAAAGGCCCAGTAGGAATCAGCCGTGAGACAGTCCCATCCAGGCTTGTTTTGTGTTGAGACTCTTTATTAGTGTCTCAACACCACTGCATATTTTACATCGGTTTAGCTTTCTGTAGCAGCTTGGTCCAGTTTTGGCAGATCATATGTATCTGGGAGTGTATCAGTTCTTAAGGGTTTTCAATTTATTGAAGTATTAAATTTCAATGATTCCCCAGGGTTTCAGTGACATCTGAAAATTCCATTCACCTCTAAATTTATTAATTTGGACATTTTCTTTCTTCTTAAAATTTTTCTTTCAGATTTATTGATTTGGCTTTATGTGTATGAGTGTTTTCCCTGCATGCATGTCTAAGTATCACGTACATGTGGAAGTCAGAAGAGGGCATTGGATCTTCTGAAACTGGAGTTACAGTTGTTGTAAGCTGCCTTGTAGGTTCCAGGAACTGAATCTTAGTCCTCTGTAAGAGTGGCAAGTGCTCTTAACTGAGGATCCATTTCCCTAGCCCTGTCCCCTGCTTCTTTCTTTTTTAAATTCCATACTGGGAATCACACCCAAGGCCTCATGCACACTAGGCAAGCATTCTGCCACTGAACTACACCTCCAGTTCTCCTTTCTTTTTGTTAGTTTGGCTAAGGATTTGTCAATGTCTTTTTTCTTTTCTTTTCAAAGAACTAACTCTTAGTTTCATTTGAGACTTCTGTATTATACCTTCGATTTCTGTACATTAAATTCAGGTCTGAACTTTTCTATTTTGTCTCTTCTACCAGCTTTGACTTGTCTAGTTATTTTCTAAGACCTTGAGATATATCACTGATTTATTTATTTCAGATCTCCCTGTTTTCTCATTAGCAAATCTAAATTTTCCATTTAGAACTATTTTTGCTCTATCCCACAGAGTTGTTGTTTCCTGGTTGGTTTTCATTGTCAACTTGACATAATCTAGAGTCATCTGGGAATAGAGACTTTAACTGAAGGATTGCCTCATTCAAATTAGTCTGTGGCCATATCTGTAAGAGACTGTCTTGATTGATGGTTGATGTGGGAGGGCTCAGCCTGGTGTGGATGGCACCATCCCTAGACAGGTGAGCCTGAGCTGTGTGAGAAAGCTAGTTAATCATGAGTGGATGAGTGAACCAAAAGTCAGTCTTCCTCCATGGCCCTTGCCACCAGGTTCCTGCTTGAGTTCCTGCTTCGAATTTTTGTCTGGCCTCCCTCAAAGATGGACAGTGACCTGAAAGTGTAAAATAAAATAAATTCTTTACTCCCTGAGTTGCTTTTGGTCAGAATTTTACCACAGCAACAGAATGACACTGGAACATGTGATGTTTTCATTTTCATTTGATTTTAAGAAGAGAAATCAGAAATCTTAGAAGGAGAGTTTTGGATAGGCAATTTCTCAGTCAGATTATAGCTACAAAATAATGGGCTATACACAAGGGAAGTACAAAGAATAAAAGAAATCCTCTCTGATTTAAAATGGAATAGTAGAATGAAGACTCGGTAGAAAATCTGCAAGGATAAAATTAGACCAGATCTCAGAGAATGGAGACGATGTGGGAGAAGTCGTTGGAGAGGAAGTGAGGAAGTTAGCACCAACATCCATTGCCAGAAGAACTGCACACATAGAAAGATGGCGTAGAGAGAATAGGACATTCAAACCAGATGTCATTCAAGAGTCCCTATCACTGACAGACAGTCTCCAGGCTCATACTCTTCCCCAATGTGTCATGGGGTTGGGTTATGAGACACCCAGCAAGGGCGCTATGCAGTCACAGGGCAGAGGTCTACTCGAGAGATCCTTGAAGCTTCCAGAGAAGGAGGTACAGATCCCCCAAAGGAAGTGGGTGAGGCACATTGGAATGCTCTGAAGTAACAATGACAGAAAACACCAGAGTGTGGTGGAGCACACCTTTAATCTCAGTACTCAGGAAGCAGAGGCAAGAAGATCTCTGTAAGCTCGAGGCCATCCAGGGAGACTTTATCTCAGAAAATAGACAGGTAGACAGACAGATAGATGAAATAAAGAATAGAAAGAAGAAAAACTTAGAAGAAGGTAGAGCAATTTGGTCTACACTCTGGAAATTTTTTCTGAACAAGTTACAGGCCAAGTTTCCGGTCAGAACTAAGACTTTTTTTCAGATACACTAATCTTCAAAGGATGTGTCTACCAAGCTTTCCTTCCTAGGACACTCACAGTGGGTATCATCTTAACAAGGTGAGCCAGGGAAAGCCTCAGGCTCTGGTGAGCAGTTCTGAAAGGCAGCCCACAAGCCTTGTGCTCTCAAGGAATTTCCCAGGATGAAAGCTGGCCTGGGACCCAGAGGCGGAGGAGAGAACCCCTTCGAGATCATCCACCTGGGAGAGATGCCAAGGTTAGAGCCTGCATCCCGCTAGACACAGGCCTCTGGGACCACAGAACACCTAGGTAAGATGATACCACCGCTGGAGGCTATTCGGAGATGAAGCCTAGGGCTGTGGGGATTAGCAGAGGTGAGGGCTTAAATAAAGTCCAAGCTCACCTTTTAATATTGAAATCCCATATATACTGCTGTGTCAAGACAATAAAATTTAAAAACTATCAAAATAGGTGTATTCATTCCATATTTGTTGCAGTGATAAAATGCCATGACCAAAGGCAACTTATAGAAGAAAGAGTTTATTTTGGCTTATCCAGATGGAAAAATCCATCATGGTGGGGAAGGCGTGGCATGGCTGCAGAAGCAGATAACTGGCTGATAACATCCCATCTGTGCATAGGAAGCAGATTGCAGACAGAAAGCAGGGTGAGGCTCTAAACCATCAAAGCCTCCAGCAGCGGTGGAGTCTTCCCATGATACTACCTCCTAAAGGTCTCATATCCTTCCCAAACAGTGCCACCAGCAGGAGACCAAGTGTTCAAATAGATGAGCCTAGGGGGACAGTTCTCATTCAGATTACCAGAGTAATACAAGAGACCAGCCAAAATGCCTAAGTTTGAGGTAGGAGACTGCTTTTTGGTTCATTTCTTATAAAAGTCATTTGCTTTTGACAATTTTCCTGCAGGATGGTTAGTGTTCGATTGTAGCGGACCCTTGGAAAGAGTTTTGTTAATTTTGGTTTCTTTGAAAACACAAAATGGCATTTGAACTATGTTTTTGCTCCCATCCCAGGTGTGGTGGGTGATAATGAGTTTGATTTGGACTATTGGCTGCTGGTGACTATAATTTGGTTACATGCAGCTGTTCTGCCACATGTAGCTGAACTTACGATGACATGCTGCTTCTGGGAACTTTGCTTAGAGTATGTGAAGGTTGAAGCTCCGAGAGCTGGGGTCAGTTGATCAGTCGGTTGGTTGATTGTCGATTGGTTGGTCATTGGTGGATCGGTTTGTTGGTTATTGCTTAGAAGAACATTGTTGGAGAAACTGGGTTCCAGGATATTGAGCTGAGATGTGAGCCCAGCCCACCATCAGCTCCTTTTCTCTAAGCTTCAGACATCCAGAAAGGACTGTGAAGATTTCTTCCTTTCTCCCTTTCTCTCTTTCTCTCTATCAAGGCTGCCTACAAGGGCAGTGACGATTTCTTTTCTTTCTATCCTTCCTTTCTCTTTCCTTAAATTTAGGGTAAAGGCACGGTAGCTAGCTGCTATATTCAGTGTCAACTTGACAGAATCTAGACTCACCTGGAAGGCGGGCCTCTGGGCGTGCCTGTGGGGATTACCTTGATGTTATTAACTGAGTTAGGATGACCTGCGACTCCCTATCTGGGGTCCTGGACTGTGTGAGTGGAGAGAGGGAGCTGAGCCGCAGCCGCAGCAGCGTGCATCACTCTCTGCTCTCTGATCGTGGATGCCATGTGGCCAGCAGCTTCAAGCTCTGCGTCTCAATATCCCTGATAGGATGGACTGTACCCAGGAACATGAGCCGGAATAAGCTATTTGTTCCTTTAGCTGGCCTTAAGCTGGTCAGAGTATTTAGCCTAATAACAGGAAAAGAAGCTAAGACACATGGATAAAGCAGACAAGTATAAAACTTGACAGAGGAAGGGAAGGAAGAGGGAAGGAGAGAAGGAAGAAGAAGAAAGGAAGGGAAGGAAGGAAGCAGAACAGAGGAAGGGAGAAGTGAGAGAAAAGAAAGTAGGAAAGAAAGGAAGAGAGAGAGAGAGAAAGAGGAGGGAAGGCGGCAGGGAGGAAGGAAGGGAGGGAGGGAGGGAGGGGGAGTGGAGAGAGGACAGATGGAAGAACTGGACGCACGCACACACTTAGAGCACTCTAGAACAGCGACTGTTGTGGGAGAGCTCATGCACAGGCAGAGAGCCAACTAGAATGGAATCTAAAAGTCCATTTAAAAAGATATACTTTCTTCATGTAAAAATGTTTTCCTTATACATGTGAGTGTTTGGCCTGCATGCGTGTGTACCGTGTGCATGCGGTACCCTCTCCCAGATGATACATCAGATACCCTGAAACTGGAGTTAGGGTGATTGTGGGATGCCATGAGTACTGGGAAATGAACCAGGGCCCTCTGGGAGAGCAGGCAGTGCTCTTAACTGCTGAGTCGTCTCTTTAGCTCCAGGAGAGTCTGTGTTCCAAAAAAAGATCATCTCAGAACTCATGTAATAACCTCCCACACGTGCTCATGCTAGCAATCCTAATTAAACTCACGGGACACGACGCCTGCACGGAAAGTAGAAGGAGGACTGATTGGGAAGAGGAAGGTCATCACTGGGAAAGGGGAGATAACAAAAGAGGGTGATGGGGGAGTTAAATAGGATAAAATATATGTGTATGAAAATATGGGGGAGGGTGAGCCTAGGAAATCACAAGTGAGGGCACAGGCCACACTTGAATGTGCAGCTTCTGTCTCCACAGTGGACAGGGAGATCAGCACATACAGGCTAGAGAACAGGAGAGGAGCAAGGAGAACCAAACCTCTGTTTTGCAATAGAGGACAAATGGGATTTTCCCAGCAGTGCCCCTAAACACACGCAAGGAAGTGGCCATGTCCCAAGTGCTCCAGCAGCCAGCAGATAGAGATATAAGGGTTCCTTAGAGGAAAGGTCTCCATACCAACACACTTCCTTTCCTACCTGCTCCTCTGACCTGCTCCACCTTCAACCAATCACCAGAACCATGAGCTGCTGTGGCTGTTCTGGAGGCTGTGGCTCCAGCTGTGGGGGCTCTGGCACCTGTGGGGATTGCAACTCCAGCTGCTGCAAGCCCAGCTGTCAATCCAGCTGTTGCCTGCCCTGCTGCTGTGAATCCAGCTGCTGCAAGCCTTGCTGCTGTCAATCCAGCTGTTGCAAATCCTGATGCTCTTCTGGTTTATGCTGCCGATCCAGCTGTTCTCTCCCCATTTGCTGCCAGTGCAAGATCTGAGATTATGACCTGAGGTTCAGGTCATCTCACCTATTTGAGGCTTTTAGAGATAAGTCTGGATTTCATTGCAGAACCCTGAAGCTCTACTCTTTGTGATCCAGAATCTCTTTTTTAGATCTCCAAAGCTGGTCATCCATCTGTTATGCAACAGAGGAGGGCACAGTCCTCCTGCCTATCACCTCTAATGGGACTATCCTTTTCCACCTCACCCAAAATGGGGGTCCTTTTCTCAGCATATCTACAGCCCTCTTAGAGCCACATCTGTTCCTCCCTGCCTGTATCAGGAAGGCCACCCCCACGATGAGGCATGCTCAGCATTGGCTCCTACACCTGGCTTTCTCTTTCTTTTTACTTTGCTTTGCTTCTTTTGGCCACAATGGGGCACTGTAAAACATTAAATAAACACTTTTCTTATGCATATGATGCAATTCTTATGATGATTTTTTTTTCTATCTCCAGTCTAACAAACCACCTACATCTATACCCTACACTTTACGTATTTACTTGAATATTGATAATTACTGGTACACAGCACCCCCCATGGAGTTCTTGGGTTCACAACTGCCAGGAAATCATGGTACTGCCTTCTCAAGGAAAGGAAGCTGAGGAGTCATACCACAGATTAGCAGGAAAGGACAGTGGTGCATGTGTATGCACAGGGGTGGGGCGGGGGGTGGGGCAGAACCTTCAAAGACTTCTTAGGAGCTGGTATTGGGGAAGAAGAGGTAGCTGTACATGTGGACATGGGGGACAGGGTGAGGGTTCCTCCATATAGGTGTGCAGGAGTCAGAGGGACAGCTGTTTGAGGATAGATGCAGCACTCACAGGCTTGCAGGGTGGGTGGTTGTGGGGCTTGGGCTCTGCTGTCTGGACCACCTGCAAGAACATTCCAGCACGTAGTCTGCCCTTGGCTCCTCTGTGTGCTCATCGGCAAAGCGGGGACATCTGGGTCCCCATGCTTGTATGATGAAATGTGTGAACCATGCAGAGTGTTCAGGGTGCAGACACACAGGAACATGTGAAAGATGTGGGACAGAGTTGGCACCACTGAAAACATGGCTTGAGGAACTGTGGTGGGAGGAACTGAGGAGCGTGGAGGGTGCTGCTGGAGTGTGGTCATTTAGACAAATGGTAAGGAGCCATTGGGTGGTACTTAGTGAGGGTGAGTCTTCTCTGTTTGGGAATTGTTGAAAGAGTAACTAAACCCAGAGGCCTTGCAGGTGGGGCAGCCCAGCTCAGAGCTTGTGTGTCTGCAGGTTTAAAGGTCAGTGTGTGTTTGGGCTTGGGTGGAGGGTCCAGGAAACTCCCTGGGTCAGTGTCTGTGGAGTGGAGGCTGCAGGGCATCAGATGGGATGCTGGCCTGTGTTAGTCCTCTGCTGCTGTGTAGCAAACTGCTACACACTCAGACTTCAACCAACTCAAATTTTAATCTCACAGGGTCTATTTCTGAGGCCTAGCTGGAGCTAAGCTGTGTTTACTCCTCAGGTGTGCTGAAGCCATTGCAGAGGTGTAAGCTGTGCTTGGATTCCCACCCAGAGCTCAGAGCCCACGCCTATGTGGATTCTCTAAAGAATGGAGTTATTTGCTATAGTATCAATGCCCCCTTTTTCCTGAGAGTTGTCTGCCAGTGCATCCTCGTCAGCTGAGGGTACCTTGTCCTGTTAGCCATCCACAGCATCTTCCTGGACTTCAGGGATGTGTCTCTCTGGCATCTCTCTTCCAGCCCCTTGTGATGGTGGGTTTTGGCTTTCAATGTGGCTGGATTGAGACGCCTAGGACAGGTAAGACATCTGCAGGGAAGTTTCCAGAGATGATGTAGAACATCATATCCATGTGGAGAAGACATGCCCTGAATGTGCATGGAACTGTTCAGCAGGCTCCAGGTCCTGATGCAAGGGAGAAGGGAGAGGAGGAAGTCAGTGTGTGTACACGTGTATGCATCCAAGTTCCGTGTTCTCCCCGAATGAGTTCATCTATAGCTGCTATTGCCGTGGACATCAGACTCCAGACTCTTCAGCCTTTCGTTGTGGACTCAACACCAGTAACTCTTCAGGGAGGCTCCAGGCCTTCAGCACTTGGCTGAGCCATATCAGTGGTCTCTTGTTCTGTGGTATCTAACATCTTGGACTGAGCACTACCAAGTTCTCTGCCTCTGCAGCATGCCATTGTTGAAGTACTCAGCCCCTATGGTGTAAGCCAACCCAATAAATTTCCTTTTATGGTAAATAAATAAATAAATAAATAAATAAATGTTATTCTATGTCTGTTCTCCCGAGAACTCCTGACTAATACACCTATTTTAGAGCTCACCTAATTAGTCCAGATCAACACAGGAAATGTCCTCTTGGGTCATCTCAACTAAGGGTCTTAATTACATCTGCACACACCCCTTTTACACAGATAGGCCATTGTCCTGTGGGTTCTGTCTGTTCACACCACAGGTTTCATCCACACTCAAAGGGAATTGATGTAAAATGGAGGCCATTTTTACAATTTTGCTGTTATAGGAGAGACATGATGTATTCACAGCATTAGTGGGATATCCAAGAGAGGTTAGTGTGCTGATCTGGAAGTCAGACCCATACATAACCAGAAGTTATTGGCTTGGACAATAGCAACAGGTAGATAGCCAAGGCCCTTAGCAGGGACTGCTTCTTTCATCGGCATGGAAGAAGCTACCTAGGTTCTTTCATTATCCTTCAGTTCCTGCAGAAGATTTCTGGGACAACAGCTCTCTGGAGGGGGTGTGTAGCAGGAGAGTGGGGTGGAGAGTGAAGTCTCATTTACAAAAGGAGGGCTGTAGAGATGGGTCAGTGGTTAGGAGCACATACTGATCTTCTAGAATATCTGAGTTCAGTGCCCAGCACTCATACCAGGCAATTCACAAGTGCCTGTAACTCCAGCCCCAGCAAACTCAACTCTGTCTTCTCGGGGCATCTGAACACAGGTGGTACAGACACATGCACACAAACACATAGTATTTTTTTTAAATCTTAAAAAATTTACCATATAAAGAGATTTGGATGGATGCCTTTGCAGTTAAGAGCACTGGCTGCTTTTCCAGGAGACCCAGGTTTGATTCCCAGTACCTACAAGGTGGCTCACAGCCATCTATAACTCCAGTTCCAAGGGGTCCAACAACTTTGTTTGGCCCCCACAGACACCAGGCACTCAGAGGTGCATATCAGGCAAAACATCCATATACAGTAAATAAATCAATTCTAAAAATTATTTAAATGGTACACTTAATATTACAATATGAAAGAAACCAATTGGCAGAAAGGAAGACTGATAACCCTCCATCAAAAATCAACACATAACAGAGAACATACAAAAGAACATGGGCTATGAAAATGACCTCGAGGGACCCCAAGCTTCTAGCTTGTTTCCTGGCTTGACCCTCGTCCTCTTTTGGAAGTGCTCTTTTTCTTAATGAATTTCCTCTATTTCTATTTCTGCCCACATGTCCCCACTCAATCTCTTATTGGAGCACACAAGAACCTGTCAATCTTGCCGGACACCTGCCAGAATCTGACATTTGTTAACAACAGAGAGCTGACAGTTCAAAGGTAATGTTTCTAATCTCTTAAAATACTACTAATCCTGGGGGCATCTGAAAGATCGCCTGTCTCATCAGCCAATCTCTCCCTCCTGCCTCCCCTCTCTCTCTCCTTTCCTTCCTACCTTCTTTCACTTCCTCTGGGAATGTGTGGAAACGCCTCGCTCAGGATGGGAAGGATCTCTGCCCTCTGGGGACATATGCCCCAGTGGTGGCTGGACTACACTGCTGTGTAGGCTCACCAAGGTTGACAAGGAGCTATAATCAGAGGTACAAATGCCTCCAGACCTCAGCAGAGGAAACCACTATCATGGCAGGCACCATACTCAACAGTGGAACCCTGAGCATCTGAGCTCAGGTGTTTTTATTCATTCAGAACTCCTCAGGTGCAGATCATAAGCAATCAAACATCCCCCCACCCCCGCAAAGAAATCCAACACTTGCATACAATAAAAAATGTCAAGACCTAGGCAGACCCTCACCCAAAAGGGCACAAACAATACTTTGTTCGTAACTAAAAAAAACTTCCACAACCCTCGCACACAGAGATAGCCAAGACATGGTGGCACTCATGTGGTCACAGCCAAGATGGCTCTGGTACCATGATAGCAACACCCATAAGGTTGCCCTGGGTCTGGGACACATATGGCTGATTGAGCTCCCAAGCACCAGCACTTATAAGATGTTTTCTGGTGGCCAGTGCTTTGCACAACCCCACTTCCTTCCTTTCCATCCTCAGAGCTCCTTGTTAACTTTGTTCCTCATTCCACAAACAGCTCTTTTGCTTTGTATATTTCTAGTTCATCATATTCTTCTGGCTCTGGATCCTGCCTGTTATTTTACTGCACCAGAGGTGTTGAACCTTTCAATATTAAGAAAGCTAGCCATCAGGGAGGAAGCTTCTAGGTCAGTGCCAGCTTGATTTTTCCACATTATATGATCAACGTAAGTGATGTCTTCAGAAATTCTTGTGTGCAACCAAGAGCAATGACCATAGTTTATAATTGTCTAGGGGGTTCTCCAGGACACCTCTGACCAACAGCGCAAAGAGAATAATCCTACACCCAGCAATAGGCTTTTTATTTGGCAACCTCTGATTTCTGGGAGAAACATTATCCCTCTATAGGATAATACAAATAAACTAATTTATATAAAGCCTATAAACTAGTAGGTCTAAGAAATGTGATTTTTAAGTAAGCACAGAGTTATGAAGAGTTAGTGTGTGACCCAGCACGAAAGCCAGTGTATATGGATACCTGTAGTGCATTGTGAACAGTAGGTCCTAAATGGCTGGATAATTGCCCCTTAAGGAAGGGTACTATTAACAGTGTGAATGACTTTTTGGCAGGGAACTCTGAACTTCAAAGGTGAAGAAGTGGATGAAGAGTGACCACAGGAGCTTTGAACTGCTATCTTCCCATATGTGTGGATCCTCCCGGGAGCTGCACACTGCAGAGAATGCATTGCTGCCACCCAGCATTGCACCATGGCCACAGCAGACCTTGAAATCAGAGCATTTAAGGCTCATGGAGGAAAACAGTATGTGTAGGAAGTATGTCACAAGGTACAGTCATGTTTGTGTTACTTTAAATCATTGGGAATGTCCCTGTGGACAGTACAAAAATAGACATAAGGAAGAGAGAGACCTTGGGCCAATCAGTCACCCAGGACAGGAATATAAAGGCCCCTGGCTCAGAAGGCTCCACACCTACACACCTCCCTTACACCTGCTTTACTGACCTACTCCATCCTCGACCAAACACCATGAGCTGCTGTGGCTGTTCAGGAGACTGTGGCTCCAGCTGTGGAGGCTGTGGTTCCAGCTGTGGGGGCTGTGGCTCCAGCTGCTGCAAGCCTGTGTGCTGCTGTGTGCCTGTCTGTTCCTGCTCCAGCTGTGGGGGCTGCAAGGGAGGCTGTGGCTCCTGTGGGGGCTGCAAGGGAGGCTGTTCCAGCTGTGGGGGCTGCAAGGGAGGCTGTGGCTCCTGTGGGGGCTGCAAGGGGGGCTGTGGCTCCAGCTGTGGGGGCTGCAAGGGGGGCTGTGGCTCCAGCTGTGGGGGCTGCAAGGGGGGCTGTGGCTCCAGCTGTGGGGGCTGCAAGGGAGGCTGTGGCTCCTGTGGGGGCTGCAAATCCAGCTGCTGCCAGTCCAGCTGCTGCAAGCCTTGCTGCTCCTCAGGTTGTGGGTCATCTTGTTGTCAGTCCAGTTGTTGTAAGCCCTGCTGCTCTTCAGGCTGTGGGTCATCCTGCTGTCAGTCCAGCTGCTGCAAGCCCTGCTGCTGCCAGTCCAGCTGCTGCAAGCCCTGCTGCTGCCAGTCCAGCTGCTGCAAGCCCTGCTGCTGCCAGTCCAGCTGCTGCAAGCCCTGCTGCTCTTCAGATTGTGGATCTTCTTGCTGCCAGTCCAGTTGTTGCAAGCCCTGCTGCTCCTCAGGTTGTGGATCTTCTTGCTGTCAGTCCAGCTGCTGTGTTCCTGTGTGCTGCCAGTGCAAGATCTGAGTTTCTGACCACAGTCCACCAGGGATCCTGCAGACCAGCTCTTCCCATACAGGGACAGAAGCTTCAGCCCTGAGCCTAGAGTTTCATCCCTGGGTCTTCATCCTCTGGTCCTGAAGCTGCATCTCTAGACTGAGGAGGATATGTCCTGGTATGAAAAACACTTCCAACTGGAAGCTCACTCCTCCACACTCAGTGGATCAGATCTCCCTCCACTTCCTTTTCTCCAGTCTCTAAGACTCTGACCTCCTTGGGACATGGCCTTACCTGGAGGCTCCATCAAGTCTACAGGTAGGTGGCAGACTATGGAGTTCCCACAGTCTGTGGTCCCAGGGATCTGTGAACCTCTTTCCACTAAACATTGGCCAGACCAGGCCCATCTCTGATTGACCACCTCTGGGTTTCTGTTCTTTCTGATTCTCTGTCAGGGTGTGCACTTTACAAACATCCTTCAATAAACGTCCTCTACCCACTGTATTTCTCGTGTCATTCTTTGTTCTAATAACTGACTAGCAATATACTTCCATACCTATCTCCTGCCCCATTCCACCCCTGGGCGTCCTGTGTTAGTCCCTAATATAGTGGGTCTGTTCTGGAAACCAACCCCAGCACATCCAGAATAAAGCAGTGGAGGCTGGAGAATCAAGGCAGCTGCCCCAGAGTCTTGGGTACTGTAGTAGTGGTGTGGGCTCAAGGGTGACAAGGAGGCATATTTCATAACTGCAAACCCTGCCAGACCTCAGCAGAGGGAACCACCATCCTGGCCAGTGCCAAACTCCATAGTGGAACCCAGAATGTCTCAGCACAGGTGTTTTATTGATTCAGAACTCCTCAGGTTTTCTACTGATACCACATGCAGATCGTCACCTATTAACATCTCATACATAAACCCAACACCTGGGATAGCTCCTCACCCAGCAGCGCATAAAACAATTCAAACATAACTAAAAATAAGCTTCCCCAACAGGGTACCTCTGAGAATCTGGAAAACGAGACAACAAAGAGAGCACAGTGCTATGGCTGAGCTCAGCTGAGCACTTGGGAAATCAGAGCTGAGGTTACAGAGGACTTAAGCATGGAAAGAAGCTGGGAGCTCTCAAGGCCTTGAAGGGGTGGGCCTGCTTGAAGCATTTAGGACAGAAAGGAACCCGACTTGTTATGGGGAGGGCCTGAAATACAAGCCTGAAATACGATCCATTGTCTAGGTCCTAAGAGCCTTGGATGTCACACAAGGTGTTCTGAAAACTGATCTGAAACTCACGCAGAGCTTCCAAGAAACCTGCAACATGGTGTGACATGGAGACATGTTCAAGTATGGATCCTGACCCAACAAACTGGAAGTTCTGTAGAGAAGGGGCCCAGACAGCTCTACTGAATGTGTCAGCTGGGAACTGAAAGCAGAAGGTCAGCATGGCACTGTGAAGACAAGGCAGGGAGGGATGGGGACCAGCTAAAAACAGGGAGTAGGAAGCGCTTGCACCCACTCACACCTGTTGGTATACACATACATGCTATGCACACACTGTATGTTTGTGAACACACACAACATGTATACATGTGCACACTTTGTATCTACTACAAATACACTGTGCATAATGCGTACGTATTCTATGCATGCACATACAAGCACACTGTATGCATGTGCATGTTGCATGCATGGACACCATATGCACATTTATATACACACATATACAAACACATTCTACACATACCATAAGTATGTATACACTGACCACACAAGTTCACACGCATGGTTTTGACATGGATGGTACAGAGTTGACTTACACATTCTGGGTACCAGTTAGGTAGTTTTTCTGAAGCTATGTCCTCATCTGTTGTGGGACTTTGAAGTCCACACCCAGGTGGTTAAGAAGCAAGGATCATGGGAGGCTGAGCACACACACATGAATTAGAGGCCCACGAGAGTGAACTGAGGCCTGTGTCCACTTCTATTGGAGATGAGGGTCCTGTGGAAGACAGGGTTCCTTGTGATAGATCTGGACATGCTTGGTCAAGGGTCAGGGAACCTAGATAAAACAAACCTCTAGCTACTGAGCCACAGCAGTTGAGATGAGCTAATAGGATCGTGACCATGTGTATGAGCTCCAAGTTGAGTGAGTGGGTGGGTCAGCAATCATGTAAGAATTATGAACATGTGTGTGAGGTACGGGGTAAGTGAGCAGGCCGATGACCATGTGTCACATCAGTGGTCACAGCTTCTTTCTCTGCCACCCATCATCTCCCTGTGTCCTGAGAACACACCTCGAGGCACAATCCACAGGAACTATCCAGAAAGGAACCCCTGGGATGTGGTGCTGATGTATGCAGTGGACAGACAGCACCTCTGATGAGCTATAGTGAGTTCTCTCTGCTGTGGTCCATCATTATGGATTGTCCATATCCTAATTTGTGTGATTTGTGAATGTCACCTTATCTAACAAAAGAGCAAATGGCACGTCATTGTGAGAAGGGGTCTTTACAGACAAAACTAATGATCTTAGGGTGTGGAGAGTTTTGCCTGGTTTATCTGAGTAGTCTCCACATCCATAGTGAGAACTTTTACAGAGAGTACAGACAGACAGATGGGCAGACAGACCAACAGACAGACATGTGGGAGGGAAGGCTGTGTGGCTGGGGAGGCAAATTGCAGTCATTTGGCCACAAATCAGGAGTTGTCAAACACACGGAATCACAAGAGCCCAGAAACATAACAACCCTGAGCTCTCCAGGGGAAGGGACCCTGCTAACCCTCAATTTCAGACTTCCGTCACCAAAACTTAGGAGAAAATGTTATAAGATACAAATTACTTTGCTGGGGTCACTTGTTTATAGATCATGGGAAATGAATGTAGACTTTGATATCTGGGAATGGAGGGTTGCTGGGAGGGAATCCGGACACATGAACGTGGATGCAGCTGAGACAGAACTTAAACACGTGAAACGGTCTTGGATTTAGGTAATTGGGTGTGGAAACTCATTGAGATACATCACAGAAAAAGCCACAAATCCTGGAAGAGATGGTTGGTGGATATGTGGATAAAGATTCTACCAAAGAGAGCTGGGAAAGAATTAACAATGTTATTAGAAACCAGAGGGCAGGCAACTGTGTTATAAACAGGCAGACCTGGTGCCAAGGAGGTCAATAAAAGCAGACCTTGTGATCTATGTAGATATTTAGCTGAGGATATTCCCAAGCAAGTGTTAAAGGTGTGGCTCGTTTTCTCTTCCTGCTTGCAAGATGTGAGACAATGGGGGAAGGAATGGCTAAGCCAAACACTCAGCTTATCATGTCTGCAAAAGATGCCCTGTGAGGATATCTCTTGTTAAGGAAGTGTGTTCTGCAAAGACAGCCTAAGGAATTGCTGAATTGTCTGACTGGGCATGCAATGCATGGAGCTGGTCACCCTTTTCAGAAGAAGCCTGGAGCAGAGAGGAAGCATTGGTGAGTGAGTGATTCAAGGATACTTCTCCTGCTTTGCGATGTGAGTTCCTGTGGCATGCATGGGAAATCCACTTGGTTCCAGAGCCACTCACGGTTGGAGGGATGAAGGGTGTGCTAGTTTGCATGAGAAATGTCCCTGCAAGGTTCGCATATTTGAACACTTGGTTATTTGAACACCACAGTTAGTGGTGCTATTTAGGGAGGTGTAGAAAGTATGGCCTTGTTGGAAGAAAGTATGTCACTAAAGGCAAGCTTAGAGAGTTTAAAGACACGCCATTTCCAGTTGCTTTTTCTGCTTCTTCTGTGAGCTCTCAGCTCCCTGCTGCAACATCCATGTGTGCCACTTACTGCCCTGCCTCCCATCATAATGGACTCTTATCCTTCTGGAACCATAACCACAAATAAACTCTTCTATAAGTTACATTGATCATGGCATTTTATCACAGCAATAGAAAAACAACTAAGTCAAAGGGAAAGAAAGCAGGGATGTCTGAGCTCTCCAGGTAATGAATAGGCCTGTAAGGCTCCTGAGCTGCTAGAGTACTGCCTCTCCAGAGAGAGGAAGGAGGCCTAAGGGTGGCCCGGAAGCCAATGGGAACTCTGTGGTCTACAGATGGGGTACCAAGCCCTAGAGCTCTTATCCAAAAGCCTCAGTGCCTAATGAAATTTGCCTGGCAGGCTCTCGGACTTGCTGGGGATAGGTTTTACCTTGATTTCTTCCACCATCTCCTCATTTGGAATGAGAATGCCTGTAAATGTCATCTTCTGCATGTGACACCCCTAGCCATAGAGCACTTTGTGCTCTATAGGCTCTATCCTGCCCAGAGTCTTGGGTGGTTTCGATGGTGACAATGGGGACTCTGGAGCTAATGGTGCTCTGTACAGATTTGTGCCCGGAACTGCTGGCACTCAGACGTTGGTGTATGTGATGCTCAATATTGCTTATAAATTTAATAGGATCAAAACTCACCTAAGACACACTTCTGTATGTGTCTATGAAGGAAATTCCAGAGAGGTTTACCTGGGGTGCGAAGGTGTGAAGTCTGATTACCTGAATGTGGATATGAAGTATTCATGGGATTAGGTACCGAACTGAAGAAAGAAAAGAAAGCAAATGGAAAGCCAGCATTCATCTCCCCCTACTTTCTAATTGCAAACATTCCTGCTTTGGACCTTCTACAGCATGGTGGACGATACCTTTGAACGGTGAGTCTCATTACATCCCTCTCTCCTTAAATTGCTGTTGTCTGCTATTTTGTCTCAGCAAGGAGAAAAATTACTAACACTAGCATAGAAGCATGCTGGTAGAGGTGGTGGGATTCATGGGTGTGCCTGAAATGAGGGGTGTGTGTGTGTGTGCTCTGTACGTGGAGCATGTGTGAGTATCTGAGAATAAAGAATGGTGGTTCTTCAAACCATGTCAAGTCCCCAAAGTCTGTGAACATCACAGATAGAGTGCAAGACTGACCTGAACTTATTTTGAAAGAAAATTTGCAGAGACAACCAGATTAAGAATTTAAAAATGAGCCTAGCTGGGGGTGGTGGCTTGTGCTTATAATCCCAGGACTTGGAAGATGGAAACAGGAGGATTTCTTGAGTTCAAGGCCAGCCTGCATAGCAGACTGATTTCCTGTCTTATAAAAACAAAAAAACCAAGGGCTGGAGAGACTGCGCAGTGGGTAAGAGCATTTGCTGCTCTCACAGTGGACCTTTGCTCAATTCCTAGCTCTCTAGTTTCAGGGGATCCATCACCCTCTTTGACTTCTACAATTACTACGCACATGGTGCACAGACACATGCAGGCAAAACTCCCATACACATAGAATAAAATTAAATTTAAACTAACCGCCCAATAAACCCAAAACAAAGAACAACAAAGACCAAGAGAGAAATGAACTAATCTGGAATGTCTGGTTGACCTTAAACCTTGCCATATCCTTATGAAACAGAGACAGAGGCTCACAAATGGAGAGGGAATGTGACCAGGAAAGGAGGAAAAAGGTTGGAAGGCCACAACCACCAGCCTATCTGTGGCGGCCTGAATGAAAATGCCCCCCTGCCCCCATAGGCTCATATATTTGAATAGCTGATACCCAGTTGGTGGAACTGTTTGGGAAGGATTGGGTGTGGCCTTGTTGGAGGAGGTGTGTCACTGGAAGTGGGTTTTGACATTTCAAAAGCCCTTACCATTCCCAGTTAGCTTGCTCTCTCTCTCTCTCTCTCTCTCTCTCTCTCTCTCTCTCTCTCTCTCTCTGTGTGTGTGTCTTTCTCTCTGCCGCATGCCTCATGAGACAATAATTGTCTCAGAACGTAAGCTCTCAGCTACTGCCTGCTGCCTCAGTCCCTGTCATGATAGTCACGGAACCCCTTCTGAAACTAAGTTCCCAGTAAGTCCTTTTTCCATAAGGTCGTTGTGTCTCACTACAGCAATGGAAAAGTATCTAAGACTCTAAGAGAGCCAAGATCCACCAGATGAAACACTGATTCTCCTGCAGTCTCCAGAGAGGGGGATGATCTTGGCTGAGACCTTGGATTTGAACTTCTGACTTCTCACTTCATGAGAAAATACATTTCTCCTGTTTGAACCCATTCCGTTTCTAGTAATTTTTTATAACAATCTAGGGACCTTAGTACTTGTAGTAAGAAATATACAAGTCTGGTGCTTGGATGCAGCTGTGGTGGTGTGCTTGGCATGTGTGAGGCCCTGAACTAGAAGAAAAGGAGAGGATGAGAAATTATGAACATGGACATTAGCTTTATCATCTGGATGACATGCACTCCACAAAACGTTCTGATTCCAACCCGCACCCTCCATCAGACAGCCCTGCACTGATGGAATATGGCCTGTGCCACAGACAGACGACTCCCCCTTGGACCACATGAGCTGCTACAGGTGTGAAATGGCTCGTGACTGAAGAAAGGAACTGCTTGTTTACTCCCTTTGGTCTTAACTCACAGTGGCAGTAAGAGACCACAAGACAGACAAAGGACCCTAACATCCCTTACAACTCCTCTCTTGCAAGCCTAAAGGGATCCAGGGCAAGGAATGCAGGTTTAGATACCCACAGGGTATCCTCAGGGCACCCTGCTGCAGGTGCAGAAGCTCTGGCTACACCTTTGAATTCCTTGCTTTTGACTCAGTCACTTAAAACAAACAAAGAAATCTACCCACTGTGTCATGTCTGTTTCCAGATTCTCCAAAGAGGCCCAACCTGAAGGAGCTGCTGTGTTGCCTCACCTTCCTAGCCCAGCCTGCCCCATATGGGGTGTGGTGGGGTAGGCTCTGGTGGAGGTGGGGGGTGTCAGGAAGAAGGCAGAAGAATGCACCATGGAGCTAACACAAGGAATCTCAGTGAATGCACTAGGGAGGGAAAAAGCAGGAGATTTTTCAGATCAGTTATGAGAACAAAGAACCACATGAGAAATCGATGTGAGAAGGACGTTTATTGAAAGATGTTTATATCAAAGGCACAGTGCACACCCTGACAGGGAACCAGAAAGAACAGAAACTCTGAAGTTGTCAAGTGGAGTTGGGTCTGGCCTAGCCAATGCTTGATGGAAAGGAGTTCACAGCTTCCTGGGACCACAGACTGTGGGAACTCCATTGTCTGCCACCTACCTGTAGACTTGATGGAGCCTCCAGGTGAGGCCAGAGCCCAAGGAGGTCAGAGTCTTAGGGACTGGAGAGAAGGAAGCAGAGGGAGATCTGATCCACTGAGTGTGGAGGAGTGAGCTTCCAGTTGGAGGTGTTCTTCATACCAGGACACACTCTCTTCAGTCTAGAGATGCAGCTTCAGGACTAGAGGATGAAGACCCAGGGGTGAACCTCAGGGATCAGGGCTGAAGCTCCTATCACTGTCTGGAGAAAGCTGGTCTGCAGGATTCCTGGAGGATTCTGGCTAGAACCTCAGATCTTGCACTGGCAGCACACAGGAACACAGCAGCTGGACTGACAGCAAGAAGACCCACAACCTGAGGAGCAGCAGGGCTTGCAGCAGCTGGACTGGCAGCAGCAGGGCTTGCAGCAGCTGGACTGACAGCAAGATGACCCACAACCTGAGGAGCAGCAAGGCTTGCAGCAGCTGGACTGGCAGCAGCAGGGCTTGCAGCAGCTGGACTGGCAGCAGCAGGGCTTGCAGCAGCTGGACTGACAGCAAGAAGACCCACAACCTGAGGAGCAGCAGGGCTTGCAGCAGCTGGACTGGCAGCAGCAGGGCTTGCAGCAGCTGGACTGACAGCAAGATGACCCACAACCTGAGGAGCAGCAAGGCTTGCAGCAGCTGGACTGGCAGCAGCAGGGCTTGCAGCAGCTGGACTGGCAGCAGCAGGACTTGCAGCCCCCACAGGAGCTACAGCCTCCCTTGCAGCCCCCACAGCTGGAGCCACAGCCCCCCTTGCAGCCCCCACAGCTGGAGCCACAGCCCCCCTTGCAGCCCCCACAGGAGCCACAGCCTCCCTTGCAGCCCCCACAGGAGCCACAGCCTCCCTTGCAGCCCCCACAGGAACCACAGCCTCCCTTGCAGCCCCCACAGGAACTACAGCCTCCCTTGCAGCCCCCACAGTTGGAGCCACAGCCTCCCTTGCAGCCCCCACAGCTGGAGCCACAGCCTCCCTTGCAGCCTCCACAGCTGGAGCAGGAACAGACAGGCACACAGCAGCACATAGGCTTGCAGCAGCAGGAGCCACAGCCCTCACAGCTGGAGCCACAGCCCCCACAGCTGGAGCCACAGCCTCCTGAACAGCCACAGCAACTCATGGTTCTGGTGTTGTGTTGTGGACAGAGTAGGTCAGAGAAGCAGGTTTAGAGGGAGGTGTACAGTATGGAGCCTCCTGAGCCTGGGGCCTTTATATCCCTGCCCAGGGTCAGGTGTGAGGCTGCACGTGGTTTCTTCCAGGTTGTTGTTCTCCCTGTTTACTCTAGGCTTGTTTGGTAATTTTTCTTTGGCTTGTTGACTCTCCATGGTTGGAATGTGAGTTTCCTAAGGTAATTTCCTGTGGAACTGAGGAAAAACTGTCCCTTACCTGGCTCATGTTAGTGAGTGTGACTTGACTGGGACTCAGACTCTCACACCCCTTTGTCTCTGAGCAGGTTCAATTATCCTTCTGTGCAATAGTCTCTTTTACAGAATTGAGCTACCAGAATGGCCTCTAGAGATATGAAGTTTTTATGAAATAATTCTGCCTTATGCTTTTTTGAGCTCCTCACACCCCAGGCTCTCTGTAGAGGGGTCCAGCCTCTGTGGTACTGAGCGTCTGAGACATGCTCAAGGTGTTGCTTCTCCTGCTGAGCTCTAGCATTCAGATGCCCTCATACCCAGAGTCATGCCACGCCCTGCTGCATCCCTTGGTGTGACCTCTTCCTGGTGGCCACAGAAATGATGGCAGGGTTCTCCACTGTGGGAAGAAATAATCTTTGCTTCCCTCTTTCTGTTCGCTGGACAGTCTCTGTAGCTTGTGACATATCCCTAGCAGGAATAAAGATAGTTTGAGAGACATGTATGCCTCTCCCTTCAGCTATCAGGCTATTGAAACAATGGACCTCAAGGCATTAGAGTTGCCCAGGAGTCTCATGATGGAGGAAGGGAAGGCTAAAGCCTGGTACCAACCAGAGGGAGCTTGTCTCCCACAGAGATCTCTCAGAGTTCTGAGAACTGTCAGTCCACCTTGCAGGAGAGACTGGAGCTGACAGTGATGGGTCAGTGATGGGCAGGACCACACCTTGGCCAGGACTGCTTAGGAATGCATGCCTCCTGCCCTCTGTTTAAACTGAACCTCAGGTCCGGACTCTGAAGACAGCCTTGGGAGTCAGTGGTTGTTCCTCATCCCAATGTGGCATTTCCTCTTTTCTCTGCTTTTCACTATGACTTGACTGTTAATTGGCCCAATGAGAGTTGGGCTGGGAGTAGATGGTTAGGGATAATGGGCCCAGGCTTGTATCCTAATAACTCTGACAGCAATTCTGGTGAATTGGTAAGGGCATACATTTTCCTTTAGAAAGTTGACCTAGGATGGAGAGAAAAGATTGAGTGGTCCCATACAGCCATGAAGTCACTTGATTCTAGGGGTGCTTTCCTTAATCTTCCCACTTCAGCCAACATCAGCCTCTTTCTACCTCAACTAGGTGAAGCAGAGAAATGAATGTTTTGTTTTCGTTTTGAACTCTAAACAAAGACAATCCTTGCTAAGTTTCTTCTTGATCTGTGCCTTTCAGTTTGGATCCTTTGAGCAACTATATGGCTGTTCTTTTTGTCTCTCCCTCTTTCCTCAATGGCAGAGGCCTCCAAACTTTGGCTGTTGAACACCCAGGAGGGCAATTTCACTAGCCTTCAAGTTTTAACTTTTGTGTAACATTTAGGCAAAGCTTAGACAATCTTTAGGGGCACTTGAGTGTTTCACAAGGTTCCTTTAGACGTCTTCTCCCCTGACCTCACAAAATTCAGAGAGTTTGCCATGCCTTCGAAGAAAATTGATCCTAGCCGTGGCACCAGATGTTATAGATCGCTCTGTGCTTGTCTTCTTGAAGTAAAGAATTCAGCCAAAGCATGGTCAAGCTGTACACAGGATCAAGCTAACTGGGTCTCAGCACTAAGAGAGAGAAGTGGGTACAGGGTTCCTCCACTAACCAAGAATTTATCAGAAATTGATATCTACTTGGCAAATGGAAAATAATTTTTTTCTAATAGTCACACTTAAGCACACTTCAGGGTAGGCTCCAGGAACAGTTGGCCAACACAAAACAAACTCAACGGTATTTTTCTGGACTTTTTGTTTCATTTTGATTTGTTTTAGTATTTTTCACCTGATGGATCTTTTGCTTGTTTGTTTTAATCTTCGTTTCTGTGTTTTTACAGGTTTTTTTGTTTTTATTTGTGTTTTGTGTGTGAGTGTTCTTCTTGTTCTTTGTTGTTGTTGTTGTTTTTGAAAGAGAGAGAGAACATAAATTTGGGTGAGTAAGGAAATAGGGAGGATCTGATGGGGACTAGGGTAGGAAAAAACATGGTCAAAAATAGCATATCAAATTTGTCAATAAAAAAGAATTCAGCCAAAAAACATAGTTTGAGTTGAGCAGAAGTTTATTTAGCAAAACTAAGCAAAGCACACATTATAAGGTTCAAGTGGTCTGCCCCAAGGCAGTGATCAGAGAACCTGGTGGGTTCTCAACTGTGAATTTCAAAGAAGGTTTTATGACTATTCATGAAGTGGGTGACATATTCAGGGAGTTAGGTGACCCTTCCCTCTTCCAAATTATGGTGAACCAAAAGATCTTCTTTTTAGGTTTTTCTTTCCATTATCCCCACAAAAGGTCTCTCTCTCTCTCTCTCTCTCTCTGTTTCCTCTCTCTCTCTCCCTCCTCTCTCTCTCTTTCCTCTCTCTCTCTCCTCTCTCTCTCCCTCTCCTCTTCTCTCTCTCTCTCTCTCTCTCTCTCTCTCTCTCTTTCTCTCTCTCTGTGTGTGTTTGAAGGGGGAGGGAGACCACAATGTAAGGGTGCTACAATGACATGAAGTCTTCTGAGAATGCAGAGCCTTCATTGGTGCACAAGTCTGGATGTTCTGATATAATGGGAATAACCTATCTTTAATTTTAAGGCTGTTTAACCACAGAAGGCCATCCTAACAATAGGAGACAGATACCATGATATAGCTGCAGTTTTCCTTAGTTATTCATATCTATCTCCTCCTTGTGAGAAGGTAATATCTGCAGGCCAGGAAGAGACCTTGCCAGAGACTCAGCCTGCCAGCACTTGATGTTGCCTTCTGCTACAGAGCCCAGAGAAGACCATGCCTGTGATGTATCATGAGTACCACGCAAGCCCACAATGTGATGGGTTTTTTGATTTTGTGGCTCAAGGCTAGCAATAAATATCATAGGTAATGGGCAGATATGGGGCCCAGCACGGCGGTGGAGGTAGAGGCAAAAGAGGGATGCTGAATGGCATATTTGGGAAAGATTATAGGGTGACAGGGAAGACTGAGGAGAATGGCACCAAGGGTGCCCATAAGCCCTCCATTGTGGAAAGTGCCTCAGCTGAACCATGACCTGTCCTGAAGCACCTCAGAGATGACTTTATCTGGGAATGGGTCTTACAAACATAAATGACTATGGGGCCATAATAGACTATCAGGAGGCCTGATACACGCTCTGTAATACAAGAAATGGGACCATGACACAGACACATGGAAGATAAGAACACCTGGGGAAGACAGGGCACAGGAGAACAGAGGCCGCAGCTACTGCCTGGTGACACCTCTATTTCAGACATCTGTCCTTCTTAATCCTGAGACCATCTTCCCCCTGCTTTGTTTGTTTTGTGACACTGGGATGGAGCCCAGGGCCTCAGTTATGCTACACAGTCGCTTACAGCAAGCCACATCTCTAGTGAGATCATTGTGTTGGTTTCTTCATTTAAATCACCAGCTCTGCAGAACTTTGTAATGGAACCCTAGCAAAGGGAGGCCGTAGGGAGCAAGGCAAGAGGGTAACAGCTAAATTGCACAGCTTTGTAATTACACAGACTGAAAACAGATGATGGTACCAGCTCTTGAGAGGTATCAATAAACTTATTTAATGATTCAAGTACAGCATTTAACAAAGGGAGAGCACCTGGCTGCATCACAGCCACAGAAACAGTGGAGAAATGGGACAATTCCTCCCCTCATGATTCAAGGTTCTCCGGTGCCATTATGCCCTGGAGATTAAGCTTCAAAGGAAGTAGGGCTCAGGAATCTGGGAGAGAGAAGAGGCTGAGGGTTGGGATAAGAGGGGCCAGTGATGGCCTCTGTTCTGAGGGCTCCTGTTAGGTCTGAAATCACTCAAGAAGACTCTGAGAGATACGTATGACCATATAAAAGCAGTTTATTGTCATGGAACACAGACCAACATGCTGGGGTCACTGCCGTGAGAAGGTGTCAACCCTGAAATGCAGGCACACAGGCCTTTTAAGCTGAATAGGTAGTTGATAGGGGATCTATCTGATTGGTCAGTACCTGGACACTAATCCTTACTGGACTGGCTCCTTACATCTGGTGGGGATGTAGGTACATGGGTGACATGAGAGTTCTGGTCCAGTACCGTTCTGATTGTCCAGCAGCTGGCCAAGGGACTCTCTGAGAACTAAGAGTGGAGCCAGGTCAGCCCTCGGGGAAGACAAGATGGAGTTAGAAAACCAAACAGAGTCACCTTGGTCCTCTCAGTCCAGTCTCATAATGTTCCCAGCCTTGGAACCCTGGGAAGGTGGAGTGGTGAAACAAGGAGATAAGAGGGATTTAGGACTTTGGACAGGATGCAGGGCACCACGACCTGCTCCATAAGCTCAAGGTTGTAAGCTAGGTGCTGACATTGGCACCCCAGCTTGCCACAATCCAGAAAGAATAAGTGCAGAGATTTTTTTTCAGGATATCAGGATGCAGTTTTGGTTGATCCTGGAAGGCCAGATTTTCAGGACCCAGCAGAGGTGTATAGACAGGACCTCAGATCTTGCACTGGCAGCATACAGGGACACAGCAGCTGGGCTTGCAACAACTAGACTGACAGCAGCAGGGCTTGCAACAGCTGGATTGACAGCAAGAAGACCCACAGCCTGAAGAGCAGCAGGGCTTGCAGCAGCTGGACTGACAGCAAGATGACCCACAACCTGAGGAGCAGCAAGGCTTGCAACAACTAGACTGACAGCAGCAGGGCTTGCAGCAGCTGGACTGACAGCAGCAGGGCTTGCAGCAGCTGGATTGGCAGCAGGAAGACCCACAGCCTGAAGAGCAGCAGGGCTTACAGCAGCTGGACTGGCAACAGCTGGCCTTACAACCTCCACAGGAGCCACAGCCTCCCTTGCAGCCCCCACAGCTGGAGCCACAGCCTCCCTTGCAGCCCCCACAGCTGGAGCCACAGCCTCCCTTGCAGCCCCCACAGCTGGAGCAGGAACAGGCAGGCACACAGCAGCACACAGGCTTACAGCAGCAGGAGCCACAGCCCTCACAGCTGGAGCCACAGCCTCCACAGCTGGAGACACAGCCCCCACAGCTGGAGCCACAGTCTCCCGAACAGCCACAGCAGCTCATAGTTCTGGTGTTGGGTTGAGGATGGAGTAGGTCAGAGGAGCAGGTGGAGAGGGAGGTGTGCAGGTGTGGAGCCTCCTGAGCCCGGGGACTTTATATCCCTGCCCAGGTACTCAGCACATGATCACTTCTTTTTTTTGTTGTTGTTTTGTGTTTACATAGACAAGACCTATTTTTAATCTCTGTATTCCAATGAGCTACTGTTAGTTCAAGGAAGGAAGGAAGGAATAAAAAAAGGAAGGAGGAAGAGGGAAGATAAGGACAGAGGGAGGGAAAGGGGTGTCAATCTTGTCATACATTTTAATATTTTCTGTTTTCCTTCTGGGTGGTTTCAGTCTTCAAAGTCTGCCCATTCCCCTTCAGCGTTAATCCAATGTGCTGTCAAATCCATCTGTCATATTTTTACTCCACAGACAGTGATTTTTGTCTAGAAGTTCCATGTGGTTGTTTTATACTGTCAAGCACAAGTGAAGACTCACACGGCTATAGAAGAATAATAGAAAGTGAAAATCCTCTGGGTGCCTGGGAATGGGAAAGGCTCAGTATCCACACCTCAGTGCCAAGTGTGGCACCAAGACCACGGCTGGCTGTCAAGGGAGGGTGGGGCATTTGTTCCCGAAGACCAGTTCTAAAACTATGGATTGAAAATGACAAACACCTCTCCTAGCTTGGTAAGTCAGCACAGAGGCAAAGACGTTTCTACAAACGAACTGGCGGCACCTGGCAGAGGGGCGCATGAGGAGTGCAGCCAATCAGGAAGGCTGAAGGCTGAAGCTGGTATCTGACTGTGGGAAGTCCGCTACCTTCCAATCTGCGCCTCCAAAGGCTGCTTAGGTTTTTATATCAACTTGACACAAGCTAGAGTCTTCTGGGAAGAGGGAACCATTGAGAAAATGCCTCCTTCAGATTGGCTGTGAGTCTGTCTGTCCCTGGGTCTATTGACTCACTTGCTGTGAGTGTTTTCCTTTTCCCTTTTGTGTGTGGTCACAGAGTCTGGGGAGTCTGGGAGTGTCTTTTCCTTCCCTGTGGAATTAGTCAGGGTCTGTTATAGAGGAACGGACATCGTGAGTGTGTCTCAAAGGGGATTTATCAGATCGGTTTGGATGTGACCTGGGTAGTCTAACCATGGCTGTCTTCACACTGGAGAGGATGTTCAACACCACATCCAAAAGGGGACACACAGTAAGAGTTCCCATTGCTGGGACAGAATACCTGATCAAAGCAACTTAAGGCAGGAAGACTTCACCTTGACTCATGGTTTGAAAGTACAGCCCCTCGTGGCCAGGCAGGCATGGTGGCAGGAACAGAGAGGCGGATGCTCCTTCTCCCCTTTTGATTCACTCTGGACTCAAGACCGTGGGATGTTGCTGTCCACTATCAGGTAGTTTTTTTTTTCTTCTTTTTAAAGATTTGTTTATTTTTATTCTATGTGGACGAGTGTGTTGCTTGCATGTATGTAGGTGTGTCACATGTACATGCAGTTCCTGGGGAGGCCAGAAGAGGGTGTCGGATCCCTGGAACTGGACTCACAGATGGTTATGAGTTGCCATGTGAGCGCTGAGAATTGAACCCGGGGGTCCTCTGCAGAAGCAGCCAGTGCTTTTAACTGCTGAGCCATCTCTCCAGGCTTTTCTTTCTTTTTGGAAAAACTGTATTTATTTAGTCCGTTTTAAAATATGATATTTATTTTTTATTTAATTTTGAGAATTGTGTACATGTATACAATGTATTTTGATCATATCCACCCTGTCTCTACTGTATCAATACCAGCATCCTGGGGTGACACTATTATAATATTTTTAGGATGATGCCTTGTGAAAACTGGGAGTATACTTTGTTATGACTGTATATGGACCCACAGCTATCCAAAAATGAACCATTAAATCTGCAAGAAAGGAGTGGGCAGCTCAGAAGAGTTTCTGGTTGCTGGGAGAGTCGACTTTATAACTTGTATGACAGTGGTAAGTGGCGGTTAGCAAGTGCCATTGGGGTTGGGTGTGGCAGCAGAGGTAGTAGTTAGATAAATTACTAGTGAGGCAATTGGCAAATTAAATCCTAAGTGTGTTTCAAAGATTCGGATAATGGTGGCGGGGTGGGGGAGGGGCTGGGGTGTGTGTGTGTATGTATGTGTGTGCCTCTAGTTTGAAGTGAGTGGTTGAATGAAAAAAGAAATAAAAAGGGAAGGACATGGCTGCTCCTAGTGGTGGAGGAGAAAGCTTATTGTAGATAAAAGAGAGAATATAGCCAGAGGCAGAGACATCTGGGAGAGTCTGCAATAGTTGTGGCCAGACAGCTGCAGGACCGTGTGAGGAGAAGAGGGAGGAGGGAGGGGAGAGAGGAGAAAGAAGGGAACCTGGGGACCAAGAGGCCTGGAGGCCAAAAGAGAAAGGGGGTAACCAAAATGGATTGGATAGGGAAGAGCAGCCAGTCTCCTGGGCTGCAGAGATCGGGGTAGGGGTAGAGTATGTCAACCAGGAGGACCCAGTAAAAGGTAGGGACTGAGGGATGCTGGGAGAACCTGGCTGCCAGGTCCACTTTGATATGTTAAATAGTATCTCAGCCAGCAGTTTGTCCCAAGTTTGAGACCTAACAGTGTTGACCTAAGCACTGGGAGGGTGGAGTCACCCATTACCACCACATGGAACGGCCAGAACAGGGAGCTGGTCCCTGTTGCTTGATCCTCACCCATAGGTCTTTCTTTCTCCCTCTGTAACCTCAGTTCCTGTCTGGATTCACCCCCACAGACCTTGGTGGCTGCTAGTCATTGTCACATGGTATATTCTGCCAAACATGTCTCCAGATGGATAGCCTAGAAGGAGGCCAGACAATGAGGCCACTGGTAGTCAAGAGGAAATCCGAAGACCCGAGCTGTGACCATCCATTCGCTTCCGGACAGTCTGTCTCTGATTTTGCAGCAGAAACACGCTGGGATTCTCCCTCAGGACTTGCTCCATAGCTGAGATCCTGCAGACTAGGTAGCTACAAGGGCCTGATCGTTCCAGTCCGGATTAGTCAAGTTCCCCATCAGCAAAAAAGCCATTCTGTCTTGAAAATATTAACACATTGATCATGTGCTTCACTCAGCAGCTCATCCACTTACCAGTAGCTGTTATCTTTACAGATACACACACGTGTGCACTCACAGATACACACACACACTCTCACACACACCACAAAACATGTCAATAAAAGTGGGCTCCACCGTTTTTGTATGGGGACCCTCTCCTCACCACCAGGTGTTCAATAATTCTACAGAGAATTGCAATACAAAAAAATGCTGGAGCCCCCTTTACCATACCCACCTCCGCCCATGATCGGCTCACTCTGGAAGCCCTACACTTGTCATCCAGGACAATTTTCTTGTTCTAAGTGCTGGAATTCACTGTCTCTGGCTTTGGCAGTGTTCAGCCACTATCCTACCCTCTTTGATCAATGCCACGGAATCCTCTGTGTTTTGTGGGATGTGCAAGATTCCCTTTGACATATATCTGCATTCGAGTGTAATCCGAGCATAGGATATGTATTTAAGACAGCTGCATCCGCAGAGACATGCCTGTAGTTCAGTGAAAGGATTTTGGTTTTTCTTTCCTGTAAAATACATTGGCAAACAGATACTTATGGGAAAAAGGTTTATTTCAGCTTACAATTAAAGACATTTATTGTGGGAAGTTGGCTCAGCTCCATTTCTCTACTCTCTTATACAGTTCAGGACCCTCTGCCTAGGGAATGGTGCAGTCCACAGTGGGCTGGATCTTCCCACATCAATGAACTTAATCAAGACAATCCCACACAGACATGCCCACAGGCCAACCCAATGTAGATAATCCCTCATCAAGACTCTTCCCAGGTGGCTAACCAACATACTTCCCTTATCTCCCTCCATCCCTCACCCTTTCATTCAGAATCTGGGCCTATCCCATTTTCAACAGACCCACAGCAGCAGCAGTCCTTTCTCTGCCAAGGGTTGTATTGGTAGGTCTGATTTTGGTCTGTAGGTCTCAGGGTTTTCTGGGCTACAGGCTCCTTCTCTTCCATGGAAGAATTCTTCCTCCATCAGCAAGACAGATAGCTACAGGACTGATAATCAAACGTGGGCAATGTTCATTCCTGGGCTACTGGTTCCTCAGCAGTTCCCACCCTAGGAAGGTGGGGCCATCTAGGAGGAAGCATCTGTTATATGTAGGTGGGGCTCAACCTTGTGCAGCATGGAGGTGGACATTTAAAATGGGTTCTTTTAGGACTGGCAGGGCAGATCCTTCAGTAAAGCACTTGTCATGCACTTTGCAAGTACAAAGACCCCAGGCACCACTCGAAATGCCAAGGTAGAGTCTCAGCCAAGGGAAGGCAGAGACAACAGGATTCCTGAGGATCTCTGCCCAGCCAGCCTAGTCTAATCAGCAAGCCTCAGGCTAGTGAGAGGCTCTGCTTCAAAGGAGGTGGACAAAGTTTCTGATAGTGAGACTTGAGGTTGCTCTCTGGCCTCCACACATGTTCATACATTGTGCTGGGTAGTTTTATGTCAACTGGACACAAGCTAAAGTCATCTGAGAGGAGGGAACCTTAATTAAGAAAATGCCTCTATAAGATAGGGCTGTACGAGAGCTTTTAAAGGTATTTTCTTAATTAGCGATTGATGGGGCAGGCCCTAGCTCATTGTGGGTGGTGTCATCCCTGGTCTGGTAGTCCTGGGTTCTATAAGAAAGCAGGCTAAGCAAGCTATGAGGAGCAAGCCAGTAAGCAACACTTCTCCATGGCCTCTGCATCAACCTCCAGGTTCCAGCCCTGTTTGAGTTCCCATCCTGACTTCCTTTGATGAACAGTGACATGGAAGTGTCAGCCAAATAAACCCTTTCCTCCCCAAGTTGCTTTGGTCATGGTGTTTCATCACAGTAATAGTAACCCTAAGACACACATTAAAATAAAATATATTTGGTTAGTTTTATTTTAAATTTAATTCTCCTCTGTAATTCCCCAAATTTACATTCATTTTCTAGATCTTTTCTTCTGCAAGGGAGGTAATCCTTTGAGTTTATGTCTCCTAGTCCTCTAACTGCAGCCACAGCAGCCAGCACAGAGCAGGCATCTGTTTTCACAATTTCGCCCGAGGTTAGGGACTAATAATTCCCTTCTCGCTTTCCACCCAGCCAATAAACCAGGCCCACAATATCTGTAATGAGAGGTTTCTAGATCAACCCAGATAGACCAATTATGCCACCCAGACAGACTACCCCTGCACTTTGGGGAAGTTACACATGCAGTATGCCCTAATTTGCTTTCTAGTGCAGAGATAAACACCATGACCAAAAGCAACTTTGGGAGGAAAGAGTTTATCCCACCTTATAGCTTATAGTTTATCATGAAGGGAAGTGAGAGCAGGAACCTGGAGAAAGGAACTGAAACAGGAGCCATGGAGGAGTGCTTCTTACTGGCTTGCTCTCCGTGGCTTGGTCTGCTTGCTTTTTTATACAACCCAGAACCATCTGCCCAGGGGTGGCACTGCCCGCAGTTGGCTGAGCCCTCCCACATCAATCATTAATCAAGAAAATGCCCCATAGACTTTCCCATGGGCCAATCTGATCTGTACAATTCTTCAGTTAAGGGTCCCTCTTCCCAAATAACTCTAGGTTTGTGTCAAGTTGACAGCTGAAGCTAACTATGACACATGACAATCCTCCTGTCTCAGACTCCTGAGTGCTAGGATTATAGGTATGAGTCACTATGCCCAGCTTAGAAAAAAAATGTATATATGCATACACATATATATATGTATGTAGACATATATATATGTGCATGTGTGTATAAATAAATATGTATATGTGTGTGTATATATATACACACATATATGCATATACATACATACATATATATACACACACATATATGCATATACATACATACATATATATACATATATATACATATATATATATATATATATATATATATATATATATATATATGTTTTTTGAGACAACGTTTCTCTGTTTTAACTCTACCTGTCCTAGAACTCACTCTGTAGACCAGGCTGACTTGGAACTCACAGAAATCCACCTGCCTCCCAAGTGCTGGAATTAAAGGTGTATGCCACCATTACTTAGCCAAAAAACTATATTTTTAAAGAAAAAAGTAAGACTGTCAAGATGGCTCAGGGAGTAAAAGTGCTTGCAGTACAGGCCTGACAACTCGAGTTTGAACCCTGGAATCCAACGTGAAAACAGAGAACCATCTCCTGAGGTTCGCGCTTGCGCGCGCATGTATATATATATATGTGTATATGTATATGTGTGTGTGTGTGCATACACACATATACATGTATATGTATGTATACATATATATATACACATATACATATACATGCATACACACACACATCCTATATCACTAAGTAATAATAAATTAAATTAATTAAAGAAAAATACATCTTAGTTTCATACCGATTCAAATTTTAAATTAAAAAATCAAAGCTTTTCTCTGACCAAGCCTGCATCCGAGTACCTCCTTTACCACGTGATCCTGTGTTCCTGTCCTCGGAATGGCAGCAGTTTCACAGCCACCCTACACAGGTCCTGAACACCAGGACCAGGTCTTTCCTTTTTGTGCTTTCCTTTGCTCAGGACGCAGGCTGTTCATGAATTAACGTCTTCATCTCTCATAGCGCAGGGGGCCTGGGAGGCTTTTAGGGGGAAGGCTGGGTGTAACCCTCCTCCGCTGAAGGGCATGATAGTTATGTCTCCTTCACAGGCAGCTCCACATTAGAAAAGAAGTGCTCCCTGCTGGAAGCAAGATGAAAGGGATCCAGAGAGAAGGGCTTGGTGAGGGCAGGCGTGTGCGCTCAGAGATCTGCAGGTCACTTCAGCACCAACTGAGAAAATCAGAGCCTCCCCAGCCGGGAGCTGTCACAGCTTCAGAGCCTCTGTTCGCCCTGGCAGCCCCGTGTCCCTCTGACTCAGTCCAGTAAGGCATGAACAGAGAGGGATCCCAAGAGAAGGAGGGCACAGTAGGAGGAGATATGAGGCAGGAGAGACCTTGGCTGTCCCCAGCACCACCATCAGCGTGGTGGAGTCTCCCACAAAGCAGCAAGAAGAAAAACAGAAGGAACCTATGGAGCGATAGCAAGTGACAGAATGAGTGAGGCTTGGTTGCAGTCTGTCCATGTGATGTTTTTATTGGTTGGCAGCATTCAATTTAAGCTAAAGCAGAGGGTTGCTATCTCTTGGCATAATAGTCCAAGGAAGTCTTTATACTCACTTTATTACAGTAATGCTGAGGGTTGACTCCCGCTAGGCTAAGAAGACATTGGCAGGAATGGGCTCACCAGCTCAGATGGCGCAGTGGATAGGCTATGGTGTGGACACTAGAGGTAGTATGACTCCAGAGGAGAATTTGTTAGGAGACAGTGGATGAGAAGATGGCCTCTTCTTGGCAATTGGAAGCTAATTTTGACTTTGTCCTGCGGGAAGCAGGGGTGCTAAGGAAACATGCATTATAGTCTGGGACTTAGTAATAAATTGGAGGCCACAGCTGAGGAAGCTAGTTTAGAAGGACAGAGTCAAGTTGAGAACCTCAGATCTTGCACTGGCAGCACACAGGAACACAGCAGCAGGGCTTGCAGCAGCTGGACTGACAGCAGGAAGACCCACAGCCTGAAGAGCAGCAGGGCTTGCAACAGCTGGATTGGCAGCAGCAGGGTTTGCAACAGCTGGACTGACAGCAGGAAGACCCACAGCCTGAAGAGCAGCAGGGCTTGCAACAGCTAGATTGGCAGCAGCAGGGTTTGCAACAGCTGGACTGACAGCAGGAAGACCCACAGCCTGAAGAGCAGCAGGGCTTACAACAGCTGGACTGGCAGCAGCAGGGTTTGCAACAGCTGGACTGACAGCAGGAAGACCCACAGCCTGAAGAGCAGCAGGGCTTGCAACAGCTGGACTGGCAGCAGCAGGGTTTGCAACAGCTGGACTGACAGCAGGAAGACCCACAGCCTGAAGAGCAACAGGGCTTGCAACAGCTGGATTGGCAGCAGCAGGACTTGCAACTACCACAGGAGCCACAGCCCCCCTTGCAGCCCCCACAGGAGCTACAGCCTCCTTTGCAGCCCCCACAGCTGGATCCACATCCCCCCTTGCAGCCCCCACAGCTAGATCCACAGCCTCCCTTGCAGCCCCCGCAGCTGGAGCCACAGCCTCCCTTGCAGCCCCCACAGGAGCCACAGCCTCCCTTGCAGCCCCCACAGCTGGAGCCACAGCCTCCCTTGCAGCCCCCACAGCTGGAACAGGAACAGACAGGCACACAGCAGCACACAGGCTTGCAGCAGCAGGAGCCACAGCCCCCACAGCTGGAGCCACAGCCTCCTGAACAGCCACAGCAGCTCATGGTTCTGGTGTTGGGTTGAGGATGGAGTAGGTCAGAGGAGCAGGTGGAGAGGGAGGTGTGCAGATGTGGAGCCTCCTGAGCCTGGAGCCTTTATATCCCTGCTCAGGGTCAGGTGAGAGGCTGGCACATGGTCACTTCCTGGTTTCTGTGTGTGTCATAGTCTAGGACTCTCTTCTGCTTGGTATTGTCTATTACTTCTGCTTTTCTTGTGCGTTTCCCAAACAGACTGCTATGTCTCCCAGGAAATGCTTCTTTACAGTAAACATTTACAGGTGTCCAGAAGATGCCTGGTCCCCTTCCTTTGAGCTGTAAAAAGAGAAAACAGCAAGCCTCGCTCCCACACTCTGACTGCTGCACTTCCTGGATGTTTGCTTGCTTCCTTGATTTCAGGTTCCACTTGCCCACCTCAATACTCACTTTCTTCGGTCTGCAACTTCGGTAGTTTTCAGTTGAACCCTGTAACTCACAAAGTCACCTGCCTCCTCTTCTTCACATGGGACTTGTCAGACCTAGATTCCCACAAGGTGATGTGACTGAATTCCTCCATCCTGTCTTCCCCAGTATGGCTTTATTTTCTTGGAAATGTCATCTGGTGAAAGTACAGTGTTTTAAAACAAACTTTTGCCAAGTGTGATGATGCACAGCCTTAATCCCAGCACCTGGGAGACAGAGGAAGGCCAATCTCTGTGAGTTCTAAGTGTAGTGAGTTACAGGTCAGCCAGAGCTGCGTAGTGAGACCTGTTGTCACAGGTACAGATATATGTAAGTCTAGAGGGCGTTCCCAGGATCTTTTAAAAAATAATAATTTATTTAATTTTATGTGCATTGGTGTGAGGGTGTCAGATTCCCTGGAACTGGAATTTTAATTGTGTGAGCTGCCATGTGGTATTGGGAATTGAACCCGGGTCTTCTGGAAGAGCAATCAGTGCTCTTAACAGTTGAGCCATCTCTCCAGTCCTGTTCCCAGGTTCTGGTATGGACCCATGGAGAATTACAAGAAAAGAGAGGATTTATTAAGAGGGAGACATCACCTTGCAGGAGCCAAGACAATGACAGTCAGTAATGAGCAGGCCCACTTGACCAGGACTGCTTAGCTATGTCAGTTTTGAATTTTATTCTGGGTGGAACAGTTTGGCTCTGCTGTTTCCAAATGGAAACTGAGGGTGAGAAAGAAAATCTCGTGGTAGGATTTAGAAGAGATAACCAACCCTAGAGAGTAAGCATTGAAGAGAAACAACAATCTAAAACAGTTAACCAAAAGTACAGTTTGTTTACTTTGTATGCTTACAGCATAAAATAAAAGTTCTGTTACAAAATTTTGTGTAAGGTACAGAGATTTTATTAGCAATTTTCTTCTAAAACAAATTCTACATTCCCATCCTACCCAGCTTTGGGATTGCAAGCATCCACCACCAGTCCTGGCTGTTTTATTTTTTAAATGAGTGTTACACTGTATCTCAGGCTGTCCTGGAACTTGCTTTATAGACCAGGCTGGCCTCCAACTCACAGAGATCTGCCTGCCTCAGCCTTAAGTGCTAGGGTTAAAGGGCCAGTGTGGCCACGCCCAAAATTCCTAGCATTTTTACTCAGGTTCTGGGGCTAAAAGTCAGGTCCTTATGCTTATGAGGCAAATACTTTATGCACTGAGCCATCTCCTTAGTCCCCTTCCCCTCCCCTCTCTTCTCCCTCCCCCCTTTCCTTCTTGAGACATGGCCTCACTGTATAGCCCGGGCTGGCCTCAAATTTGAAGCAATCATCCTTCCGACTGCTGGGATTATGGGCTGGCAGCCACCACATCTGGCTTCCAATGTGTTCTCTAACAGTGAATCCTTCCTATATTGTTTTATGGACCCTCTTTGGTTGTGCCTTGTTATACAAAATAGCTATATTGGGTTTTAAATATTTGATTTAGAAGTTGTGTACTTCGGTGGGTGATGATGTAGATCTCTTATCTTTTATCTGACAGTCCTCTCTTGCTTTTGAAATCTTCATTTTTCCCTTTTGGATTATTTTCCTTATTTAATAGAGGAACATTTATGAGAACTCAGGTGTGCACCTTCCATGTTTGGGATTTTATGGGGCTTAAGATCTGAGGATCATTTCAATGCCTCCAAAGTTTCATTGGTTTGTCCAACTTTTGAAAATGATTTCCTACGAATTTGGCAATTTTAAACTTTCCCAGAAATGTGTTCTTCAAGTTTTCAAGCTCGCTAGAGAACGTTGTTTCTGGTCATAGCTGTATGTTTAATCTCTCCCAGGTTTTGTTCTGTTTTTGGCAGGGTCTTTCTCTGTAGCCACTCTTGAAACTTGTGACAATCTTCCTGCCTCAGGTGTGCACCACCATGCCCAGATTTAGTGCACTGGGCTTAGAGTGCTTTCAACTCCTTCCAGAAGCTGAGTCTGCGCAGGATGTCCCCACGTCCTAACAAAAGCAAGACACTACAATACACTAGTTTTTTGTTTTGTTTTGTTTTTGTTTTTTTGAGACAGGGTTTCTCTGTTGTAACTCTGGCTGTCTACAGAGCACACTCTGTAGACCAGGCTGGCCTCAAACTCACAGAGACCTGACTGCCTCTGCCTCCTGAGTGCTGGAATTAAAGACGTGCACTACCACAGCCTGGCACACTAGTATTTTAACTAAAAAGATTAAAATTTTATATTCACAACAACTAATGCACACTTAGACAGGAGCATCATTCAAGGACACATACACTGGAGAGCAGGGCTCAAAATCCATTTAAGGGTAGCAGCTGTCAAAACAGGGGACCCCTGATGTGTTGTGCCATGTTGATAGTTCGATAGGGATGGCATATAATCTCCCCCTTTGCTGGTTAGACATAAAGTCTAAAGACAATGGATTATGAAGAACAAAGGCCTGGGGGGGAGGGGAGGTCCCCTCTGTCCTCAGGGAACCCCGATAGAATTTGGTGAATTATTTAAGCACTTAGAACGAGTAGAGGATATAAGGGACTCCAGGGACTGGATCAGGACCCTGGACCTTTCTGAGACCCAGCCTTCAGAGGAGACATTTTTCAACCGTCAGCCAGGTCCTAGCTGCTGCATGGGCTTGGATACTCCTAGGTTGTGCTTTGTGCTGACCAAGGCTTTCTTTGGCATCTTCGTCCCTGCACCAAGACGCAGCTGCTAATTCTCAAAGAAGGTAGGGAGGTGGGGAGGAAGGTAGGAGGGTAGAACAGGAAAGGCAGCAAGAGGAACCTTCAGCTGGAGGAACCTCTGGAGAGTGTGAGGCTGCGGGACAGCAGGTCTCTCACTGCGACACCATGTGGCTTCTGGGGGAACAACATGGAGAATCTTCCTCTGCTCAGACCGCAGGCGGGATTCTAGACAATATTGCATTTAAGTGTCTTTGGACACCTGTCTACCACTGTGCAATAATATGCAAGGCCTAGAATGTGTCTTTTGTAGACAGAAATATTCACTATATGGAGTGGAGCTGAGCTCCAGAATCAAGTCTTCTGACAGTGTTTCAGTCTACACTCAAAAAGCTTCCCAGGATGTCTTGAGCAGACAGACAGGAGCCCAGCAGACATCAGAGCTGGGCCCCAGGTTCAAGACCTGCAGAATCAGTGCCTAGACAGGAGTCCTAAAGGCTATGACCACAATGCCTTAGCTCTGCTTCAGCAAGAAACAGTTTTCTAAGGCAGTGTTGAACCAGGCATGTTGGAGCACACCTGTAATCCCAGCACTAGTGGGGCTGAGGCAGGAAGGACAGCTTCAAATTCCAGCTCAGCCTGAGCTGCATAGTGAGTTCATGGCCAGCCTAAGCTACCTACATAGAGAAATCCTGTCTCTACAGATAACCTTAAAACGTGGTCCTGGGAAGAATACAGGAGCTATGCTCAAATAAAACAGCAAGTTCAAGGTACCTGAGACAATCATTCTTGTCTCTGTGCTTCCCTATAGCCCCAAAGACAGGGGCACCTACTGGGTACTTGCTAATGTTTACTGAGGAGCAGCATTTCCTGGGAGATGTGGCAGTCTGTTTGGGAAAGGCACAAGGAAACCAGAGTTTTTAGATAACACCATTCAGAAGAGAGTCCTAGACTATGACACACACAGAAACCAGGAAGTGACCATGTGCCAGCCTCTCACCTGACCCTGGGCAGGGATATAAAGGCTCCAGGCTCAGGAGGCTCCACATCTGCACACTTCCTTCTCCACCTGCTCCTCTGACCTACTCCATCCTCAACCCAACACCAGAACCATGAGCTGCTGTAGTTGCTCTGGAGGCTGTGGCTCCAGCTGTGGGGGCTGTGGATCCTGCTGTTGTGTGCCTGTGTGCTGCTGTGTGCCTGCCTGTTCCTGCTCCAGCTGTGGGGGCTGCAAGATGGGCTGTAGCTCCTGTGGGGGCTGCAAGGGAGGCTGTGGCTCCTGTGGGGGCTGCAAGGGGGGCTGTGGCTCCAGCTGTGGGGGCTGCAAGGGAGGCTGTGGCTCCTGTGGGGGCTGCAAGGGAGGCTGTGGCTCCTGTGGGGGCTGCAAGGGAGGCTGTGACTCCAGCTGTGGGGGCTGCAAAGGGGGCTGTGGCTCCAGCTGTGGGAGCTGCAAGGGAGGCTGTGGTTCCTGTGGGGGCTGTAAGCCCTGCTGCTGCCAGTCCAGCTGCTGCAAGCCCTGTTGCTCTTCAGGTTGTGGGTCTTCCTGCTGCCAGTCCAGCTGTTGTAAGCCCTGCTGCTGCCAGTCCAGCTGCTGCAAACCCTGTTGCTCTTCAGGTTGTGGGTCTTCCTGCTGCCAGTCCAGCTGTTGTAAGCCCTGCTGCTGTCAATCCAGCTGTTGTAAGCCCTGCTGTTGTCAGTCCAGCTGCTGCAAGCCCTGCTGCTGCCAATCCAGCTGCTGTGTTCCTGTGTGCTGCCAGTGCAAGATCTGAGATTCTGGCCAGAGTTCTCAGGTGACGGAGCTGATGCAAGTGCCCTGACTGTCCAGCTGTTCTGTCCGGTGGCTTTATACCTTCCATACCAGAGCTCACCGAAGATGCCTCCAACCAACTGGACCCCATTCAGGCTCCATGCACACCTCCCCTCTGGTAGATTTTCATCCCTGTCTGCTCATCTTTGTAAGTCCAATCTGACAGCTGCCCTTTCACTCAGGTGGACTAGTCTTGATCTTTCTGGCTCCTTGTGGATTGGGTCCTGGTCATGGACTCCTAAATAAACAGTGTCCACAGCACAAACTCATTCTCCTGCCTTCTTTCCTTCCTTCTCTAATTTTCTGCACCCATTCCTGGCCACTTAGTCTGGCCCTTAGTACTAACCCCATAGTTTTCTGTACTATGTGTCTCCTCTGTTCAGCTCTAAGCCCTCCATTGAATGTGGATGGACAACAGTGGAGGACAGGTGCAGTGGTCAGTGTGGGAAGAAGTAGGTGGGTGTTGGGGGGGTAACCACTGCTCCTCTGTCACGTGGATGTCTCAGAAGCCTGGTGTGTGGAGGAAGGCTTATATAGAGATATTGAAGTTGTTGAATTTTGTCACAAGGCCCTCCAGGGAGACTGCTTTAACACTTTCCCTCTGCATGCTGTACGGGAGTGACAAGTCATTCCTGAGGGTTCGTGTAATGAAGCTAACAACCTGGTCCTTCATGTTGGACCTTGCTCAGAAACTTTTTTTTTTTTTTTTAACAAGAGCCAATCTTATCAAATACTGAGTGGGAGCTGTCACTCACAGGAAACATAAGGGCACAGACAGGCACACAAGGAGGGTGCCATGTGATGGTGACCACTTCACTAAGGCAAGAAAAGCAAGTGACACTGTACGTATTGTGAGGGAATAAATGCTACAAGTCATTAACAACACATTTCCATCTACCAGATAATCCTAGCCCCAGGGAGGCAGGGACAGAGAATCCCTGGGGCTCACTGGCCTAGCAGCCTTGCCATCTTGATGAGGTCCAGGCCAGTGAGAGACCCTGCCTTAAAAAACAAGATGGATAACACCAAAGGAACAACACTCAAGGTTGAGATTTGACCACTACACACACGTGAATGTGTCTTGAGACTCCAAAGGCCATGGAGTGAATACACTCCTATACACCCCAGTCCTGGCTGCCTGCTGGCCAGCCTGGTCTGGCTGTGCCCTCTGTGGGCATTAGGGGCTCCAATTTCCCCTCCATCTGACACAGGTGAAAGTTCAGCTGTATCTCTGGATGTCTCATATCTGGGTCCTCCCTCAAGCTATTACATTCATAGAAGCTACTTGAAGTTTTAAACATTAAAAATGTATTAATCATATCAAAATGATAATCTTTAAATTCTACATAGAAATAGTCAAACAAATGTTTTTAACTCATACTAAAATGTGTTTTGTGTATGTGTTTCTATGTGCGTGTGTGTGTGTGTGTGTGAACATTCAGTGTGTGTGTTGATAACATGTCCCATGTTCAAAATTGCTTCTGCCAATGCATAAACACAAGATTATCCTGGATCCAAATATGAATGATCATGATCCAAGAACAGAGATCCATGTTAGCCTAAATTCCATGTTCTGAAGAAAATTGTAAGTCATGACACTTCTCAAATTACATTGGTGGAAACATCAGGTAAGTGAGCTATAGCCAATCAGGAGCACCTCTGCCATGGGCCTCAGGTGTTACCTGGGGAATCCTTAGCCTTGGGGTTGGAAAAGCTAGGTGTCTGTTTGTGTATTCTGAAGGATTTTTCCCTCATAGTCATAAGGATCTTATGCGTGTTAATTCAGACATGGAGGTGGGCAATAAATGCGGATGGAAAGCCCCCTCTGGTGTGCAACACCCCAGCTTTCCACGGTAAAAGAAGTTTTAATTGGTTGATCAGCCCGGGGGAGCCTTACACAGGTGCTGCTTCAGTCCACACATGGAAACCTTAAATCACATTTTTGCATAATTTTCTTTAAAGTAAGGGGTAGGTTTCAGAACACGGTCCCCCACCAAGTGTCTTACAAGTGTTCCCTTTGTGTGTCCATGACTTGAAGTTGTGATGAGCCAGCCTGCCTCTATTTTAGGCTTAAGATCCATCTCATAGAGTAAAGAAAAACTAGGTTCATTCCTGTTTATGATTAAACTTATGTTTCTTCAGGATTGGGCTATACCCCACCTGTAACCCTACTACAGATGGCTCTGTACTGCCTGTTCCAGGAAATAGCAACCATACCTTTGTTTCAAAAGGTTATAATGGTCACCTGTTGTTATGACCACTTGCTGTTATGTCTACCTTATGACTACCTTGCAATCACGTCTTTGTTTCAAAAAGTTGTAATGACCATCTTGCAACTTCACCTTTGTTTTAAAAGGTTGTTATGACTACCTTGTTTTGATCACCTTGTTATGTTCTGCTCCTGTAACCCTGCCTATTTTGCCTTCTAATCCCCCATTTGGAAACCCTCTACCCCTGAGTTATAAAAATCTTGTCTTCCTTATATTTAATGCTGACCTCTTGAGTCCTCGCCTTTGGAGGAGACAGCCCACGAATAAAAAAGCTTACTTTAACTAATTGCTTGCTTTAATTAATTTGGCTATGATGATTTGGGTCATGGTCTTTCTTCTCCCATCTTTGGGATTAACAGTTGTTTTCTAGGCAACATAGATTAACAGCTCATCAATGGTGCTGACAGTGTGCTAGGTTTTCAGAGAGATCAGCAGTGGGTTAGAACACACAGAGTCAGTGGATATGGGGGTCACACCTGTATTCCCAACATGGGGGTGATGGTGACCCAAAGCAAGACCCCACTTCTAAAGTAGAATAGAGAAAATTCCACACAGTACTATCTCCTCGGCCTGAGGAACTGAGCATTCAGCGTTCTGGAGTTCCAGGGACTCTAGGGACCAGTTCGCTGAGGATGGTGAGCGAAGACCACTTCTAGTTATCTTCTACTGATTCTCACTCCTCATGGGAAATGTGTCTCAGGCATCTTGGGAAAAATAGGCTATATTAGTGACCATTGATGAGGTCTTTTTTTTCCTTGGGAAGATAGTTCTTTTTGAAATGGAAATGACATAGAATCCGTATTTTTCTGATTTTTTTCTCTCATTCCTTTCTTCTTCTCCTCTTCCTCCCTTTCCTCCTCCTCCTCCTCTCCCCCTCCCTCCTCTTCTTCTCCTCCTTGTCTTTCTTCTCTTCCCCTTCTCTTCCTTTTCCTTCTAAACAGACAGCAAGCAGCTTCCTTCTGTGGCCACTGCAAAAGGTGCCTGCAGTAGGGGTGGGGTAGGGGTAGAGTGGGTAGGAAAAGCCCCAGTTTTGCTTGGAAACCCTGACGCACAGTGGTTCCTGCATGGGTTTTAAGTGGGACAAGGGATACATGCTTCTGACTCAACAAGGACAGGAGAAGGAAGGAAAATAGGGCAGTGTCCTGCTGTTCCCACACCATCAGAACTGTCCCTTGGTAGTGGGAGACTGTCTCTTGGCAGTAGAAGACCATCCTTGCAGTGGCTTACAAGATGCCCGGAGGTATGTGTTGTAAGCATGTCAGAAACAGCGATGGACACATATGTCTTTCTGCAATGTTGCTGTGGATTAAAAGCAATAAGTACACAAGGCACACTGTAATTTGTCAAGTGGTCACAATTTCCCTTGATAGCTTGTTATTGGCAAAGTTATTCCTGTCTTAACTATAAAGAAATAGCAAGATTCTGTCTCAAAAAATAATAATAATAAAAAGGAAGGGTTGAGTAGGTTCCACAAAAAAGCTACACCATCTACATGAAGGACCTAGGCTTACATACACATGTGCACATATGCTGTTTAATGCCAGTATCAACTCTCAGATCATACATTATGCTTTGCACAGTAATTAATTGCTTTATACATTCAGGCTACAGACTGGCTACAGAGCTAAAGAGGCCACAGCAGACTTCTAGGAGTCCAGAGAGGCCTAACTGGAGGCAGAAGTAGAGAGCTGATAGATACGGGGTGGGAGGCAATGGAGGGAGTCAGATAAGGAACCCTGTTGGAGAGGCACATCAAGCCTCCGGTTGAGTGAAGCTGCAGAGATAAGGTGCAAAACTGGATCTGGATGGATGGATGGGAGGGTGGGTGGATGGGTGGGTGGGTGGATGGGAGGGTGGATCCATAGATATTTAAGTAGGCTGTGTCAGCAGTGAGGGTGAGCTGAGCTGAAGCTCCTGTGACTGCTGGGAGTTCTTTTTGGGTTTCTTGATGCTGAGTGGTAAGATTACAGGTTGGTGGGGCTGTTGTCATCACAGTGTTAGGTGTCCACCTCTTTATGGAGCATGGATTCCAGATGACAGTATTGCACCTGTCCTCAGTGTGGTGTGTTCAGTAAGTCCTTGGACCCAGCTCTCCTGAAGGGAGTTTTACTATTCCCATGTGCTCACATGGTCCCAGTCTGCTTTGCTAAGTTTGTGACGTGTCACCCTTTTATTTTTAGAGATAGGCTGTTATTCTGCACTTCATGGCGTGTGCTGGGCAGGTGGTGGGGTCTACTTGCGCAGGGAAGGGTAGAGTCATCCTGTCTCTACATTTGCACCCAAAGTGGAGCCAAATGCCACTTTGTGAAATGGAGTCACCCAGGACAAGGCGTAGCCTGAAAGCTAGTGCTTACACAATATAGAGTAGAACAGGGAACAGCCTAATCTCAACATCATGTCCTGGAGATTCTGTTGACTTTGACAATCTGGACAGATCTGCCCATAAAGTCCTGGTTCAAATGGTGCTGGGACTTCAGTCTGAGACTCTGTCAGGTTTGGGAGAGCCCTGGCATCATCATTCAGGGTGGGGGTGGGGGTTAAACTGTGGCCTTGCAGCTGGCCATCTTTCAGCTGGAGATTTCAGCTCCCCTGGGAAGACACAGAACTTGAATTTTCCAGTAGCAAACAATGCTGAGAATGATTCCCAGCATGCACTAGAGAATGGAGCCCCTGCCTGAGCCTGCAGCTGGGTCCCTAGGACGCAGGGCAAGGCCTGGCTTCCCAGCTGGCTAGAGACCCACTATTTGAGGAGATGAATGGGACTTGGCAGGTGTGAAAATGAGGGGAGTCCGGACAGGGAAATGGTGGCCAACAATAGTCAACATGGCTGATTTACTTGAATTAAAATGTCAAATGCACTCCACTGCTGTGTACAACAAATGTGTATTAGTAAAAACAGAAAAATGGGGGTTGTGGAGATGGCTTCATCAGAACAGTGCTCACCATCTAATGTGAGTACCTGAATTCAGTCCCCAGCAGTCATGTAACAAGCTGGGTGTAGTGTCTGTTTGGGCACTGAGGAAGCAGAGACAGGAAGTCTCGGAGGCTCACTGGCCAGCCAGTCTAGCTGAATCAGTGATCCCCACTTCCGGTGAGAGATTCTGTCACAAAAAGCAGGTTGGCAGCTGAGGAATGCCACCCGTGGTTGATCTCCGGCTTCCTCGTCTCTGTGTGTGTGAGAGTGCATGTAAAGACAGAGAAATGGTGCTGCACATGGCCTTTTATTTTCCTAAAGGTGCACAGGTCTATGTGCCATCTACACCAGAGACCCACAGCAACTCCAAGAAAGATGGAGCTGATGAGCTTCAGGAGTCTTCTAAGACCCACGCCTGCCCCAGGGCCTGACTCTGGTCCTGGAGAATAAGAAGGTACGGATCATCATCAGGACCTCAGGGCAGCGTTGCCCGATGCTGAGAAACCATTGGATGATTTAAAAATTATATACCAGTGAGAAATTAAAGAGGAATGTGAAAACAGCTTCCACCCAAGATGGCTTCCGTTTTCTATCCCTATTGTGTCTCTTTCCCAAAGGTCTGCTGAGCAGGGGCCTGGCACGGGTCGATTTGCTTCTGTATTTCTGAGCTCAGATGTTTTATGTGCAAATAGAACCAATGTGAACATATATAGGTTTGAGACTGAGACTCATGTAGACTAGTCTGGCCTCAAAGAATGATCTAGAACTCCTGACTCTCCTGCCTCTACTTCCAGAGTGCCAGGATTGTAGGAATACATCATCACAGCTGGTTTTTGCAGAGCTGGGGACAGAACCCAGGACTTCATGCATGCTAGATAGATACTCTACCAACTGAGCCACATCCCTCAATCCTGTGATCAGATTTTTAAAATTATATTTATTTGTTTTATGTGTGTGACTATTTTGCCTGCATGTGCATGTGCATATGTGTACTGTGAGCATGCCTGGTACCTGAGGAGGTCAGAAATGGATGTCTTATCCCTTGAAACTAAAGTTACAGATAGTTGTGAGCTGCGGTGTGGGTGTTGGGAATGGATCTCATGTTCTCTGCAAAAGCAGCAGCTACTCTTAACCACTGAGCTGTCTCTCCAGGCCCAACTTCAACACCCTGTTGCAGCATTCAGTGTGGATGCTTCTATTTATCTCAATGATTAGAACAACACCAGACAAAATACCTTGTGCAAGGACTTTGGGCTCCAAAAGGACCTGAAGTTTCAGGCTTGGAAACTGAAGGACAGGCTGGCTGCAGTTGCATAAGTCTACCACCAGGTGGCACTGTTGAATGAGAAAATGAACAAATCGTGGCTGGCTGGGACAGAGCATAGAGCCCCCTTGCTCAGGCAGAGCCGCAACCACACTAAACTGAGTGCCCATGTGAGGGCCCTTGACCTGGCCCTGAGTTGAGAGGCTGTGCTGGCAGGGCAGTGGGTGATTATGTGTTGTCTTGTTGTCTCAGTTCTGTCTGAGAGGTGAAGGTAATCTATAGACCTGGGGCTCAACCTTTCATTGTGAGTAGAACCTGACAGCCCATCTCAGGATCCCCTCCCTGCTCCAGGGCTTCTTTGTCTCTGGCTGAAGCTGTTTAAGCTGTGGGGGTCCCTGTGTTCCAGAATTGCCCCCTTTCTACATATGCTGCATAGCACACTTATGCCCGGAGGTTCTGAACCGGGCCTCACTGGATGTCAGTTGGATGACTCAGCTAGCTCTCTGCAGGCCGAGCTTGATTGATGTTCCGCATACAGATGTCAGGTAGGACCTGAAGGGGTCCTTTGAGCCTTGGGGTGGGCCTGGCTCTCCATAGTCAGATACTGATGGTCCTGCTTAACTTCTGATTTTGTCTTTGGTCCCAGGCTTGCAAGCCATAAGCCAGAAGGCCTGGGGCCCTGCAGGGTTAGGGCTGGGGTTCACATCCTTCTTTGCTACGTGCTGCAAAGCAGCTCCAGGCCTGGAGCCTTTTCCATGACACAGGAGCAGGCTTTCCTGTTGAACGTGGAAGGTCTTGCCCTGTGCTCTCTACCTTATCACAGTGACTCCGCTCACTCTGGCTGACATCATGATTACTGCTTTCTGTCAGGCTTCAGCTGCCCGAGGACACACATGAGGCCCAGTGAGGCGTCAGCCTGGGGTGGGAAGAGGTCACTCCTATCTCTCTTGACAGACCTTTTGGGACTAGCATGCTCCTCACTGAACCTGAGTGCCCTCAGACAGGAACAAGAGATGTGGGGAGAAGTTCCAGTAACAGAAAGTATCTCCTGAGAACTAGGCCCACTGTGACTATGTTCCCCCAGGCCCAGGCCTACCTGACCTCCTCTGGAAGAGGCAGGAAGGATCTGGTTTCTTAGCCTCTGTTGTTGGAGAAAGGTCACTCATCTTGCAAAATTCACCCAGGCTAAGGCTTCTTCCTCTCAAAGGAACAGCAGCGAAAGACGACTTCTCATAAGCTAATAAAATGTAAGCAGTCTCTATCTGTGCCCAAGACAGATGCCCCAGATAAAGTGCAGCAGCTACTTGTAAAAGACTCCGCTTCAAAGGCAGAAAGAAAATGCTTGAACATGAAAAAACAGAACATTCCCAAAGTTAGTGTGAGCCCACATGTTCAGATTTGAAGCTCAAACTGTTGTCATCGGAGAGGACAGTCAGGAGCCTCTGTTATGACTATGAGTAATTATGAGTGTAACCATCACAATGGTGAAAACATACAAGCTGCACACAGAACCGCCACCTGCCTGTGTGGGGAGGGCTGGCAGGAAGAGTGCACGGCCACTGGCCCCTCTTCCCGGTGAACCTCCTGGGCATAGGACTTACTTGCCTATTTTTTTGCTGGGCTCTTTTTCTTCACCTCTTAAACTTAGAGCATGAATAGTCTTCTGGATCTGACATCACACCCATGCCTCAGTCCTAAGGGTCACCTGTCAGCACAGATAGTCACAAATAGGTTGTGTGCAGAGGTACCTACACCCCGGCAACAACAGTACGGTGTCAAGCTACCTGAACTCATGATGGTTTGAAAAAAGTTATGTGTCTACATACATTGATCTAAATGTGTCCCCACTGTGTGGGTAAAAAAAAGAACACGTTGGACTGGAGAGATGACCATAGGTTAAGAGTACTTGCTGCTCTTGCAGAGGCCTGGGGTTTGGTTTCCAGCACCCGTGTGGGTGCATCTGATGTCTTCTTCTGTCTCTGTGGGCACTGGGGTGCTGACGGACTGGTGCAAAAATCAGGGTGAGAGAGATTCGGAGGGAAGTTTCACTGTGAGCTTGTGTGTGTGTGTGTGTGTGTGTGTGTGTGTGTGTGTGTGTGTGTGTTCCGTGTTTGGAGATAAGAAGACAATCTCATGTGTAAGTCCTCCAACACCTTCAGTCTTTGTTTGGGACAAAGTCTCTCATGGGTCTGGAACGTCATCATCTGGCCAGTGGTCTGTCAGAGAGGCTCCTGCCTCTGCCTCCTGGAATTACAACACTGTAAGGCTCATTACACACGTTCTAAATTCAGTTCCCCCTGCTTCATACTTGCAAGGCAAGCGCTTTGCCAACTGAGCCATCTTCTCAGCCCTTGCTGTGGGTTTATTAACCAGGATATCGATGCCTGGGCACTGTGATCAGATCTTCATCCCATAATTAGAGCCACGCATCACACAGAGGTAATAACAGTGCCCAGATGCAGAGTACCATGTATGCCAGGGCCCTTAGCTAAAGATAAGTTATAGAGAAATTAGGAGCAAGGCTTGCAACTAATAATTTTTTAAGAGAAAAAGGAGTACCTTGGTAAAGATGAGAATACATCTAAAGGAAGAGGGGAAAAAATGAGAAGCAGAAAGCAGAGAGAGAGAGAGAGTGGAGGTCCAGGGCTGAGTGCCTGACAAGCCAAGTCCCAGCCAGAGACAAAAGCAAGCTGCCTTCAAGGTGGAGCCTACCGCCCCTGGCAGGAGATGGTTTTCCATCCCTGGGAGACAGTGTTTATGTGTTGGGTGGCAGCTTGGACAGCATAAATATACACTGCCTTGACAACTACTCGGCTGAGGATGGAGTCGGCAGAAATCAATTAAACACAAACGGTTTGCAGCCTTGGGCAATAAACTACAAAACTGATTTAGCCGGCATATTTCATAATCACACTTGTGAGCTGTGAGTCTGTCCAGGCACACAGGCTCATCTCCCATGTCCCATAGGAAGTGTGTGTTGTATGGGGCCTCCTCAATGCCAGGTTTCTCAAGGGCTTGAGCTGCACCTCGAGTTCAGGGGTGGCAGGGAGGCCCTGGAGTTGGCAAGGGATGGTAGGTGGTGGAGATGAAAGGCCATCACACTCTCTTTCAAGGTTGCCGGGGGATGGGAGGGGGTGGAAGAAGCCAACCACAAGTGGCAGGAAGTGTGCTATGGGATAGCTACAAAGGATGGTGGTGAAGAGCGGCTGCAGCCATGCAGGATGAGGCTGAGGGGAAGGCAATGTGAGGGCTGTTATACAGCAAGAAAGAAGTACAGCCAAGGGTGTGGCTCAGTTCTCTGTGACCTTGGACCGCACTGCAGGGGTATGGGACACTGGGACAGTGGGCACAGAGGACATCACAGGGAACAGTTGTGCTGTCCCACAGCATGTGTCACAGCTAAAGCAGCATGGCAGCCAGCAGCAAAGTGTCCCTCCCTGCCCAGGAGGGGAGGAAGGCACAGACCAGCCACACTGGAGTCTATGTCATTTTTTTCACAGAAACTTCACAGAAGATAGTAAAGTTGAGGGGGCTGATCCCAGACAGGGACATGCAGAGCTGGCTGGGGACAGCAGGCTTTACTGAGTGATGCTGAGATCCCAGGACACACACTAGAAGGATGAGAAGACAACGGGCCTTGCGGGGCCCTGAGCGTCAGAGCTGTGCTGGGCTTAAAGGTTCATGGTGGCCCCAGCAAGGCTGGGGCTCTGGGCGACAAAGGGTTCCACCTGGCTGTGTTGTCCTCTGTAGAACTCGTAGCTCCCACCTCACCACACTGAGGCCACTCTCTGCTCCGAAACCTCCGCCTAGGGTGCGGACTGTGTCCTGATCCAGGAGCCTCTGTCTCCTCCGCTTCCATCTCGGTTTGCCAAGCCACTGAGTGTGAGTGGAGGGCCAGGACTCTGGAGGGGCGACTTTGAGTTTCTTGGGGTCCTCCCTGGGACAGTGGCGATTACCTCCCGTTGGAGTCATGTTCTTATCCCATCGGCCTCAGGGTGATTAGTGTTCGCTCTGCTGCCACCAGGCTTCAAGTCTTCCGTACACAGGGGACAGCTCGCTTGTGGGCCCGAGTGCCTGTCTCTTTGTGGTTAAGAGAATAAATGAAAGTGTTTAAGATGACAATTAGTAAATTCCAAGAGTGACAAATGTGTCCTAGGAGGACAAAGTCGGCCTCACTGACACCCAGAACACTAAGAAGTTATTAAGGAGCTAAACACTGTAATCAGAAAATCATGGACAAGACAAAGCTGTGACCACAAGTGTGAACTGCATTGAACCACAGTGAAAAGGGAAGAGGAGAAAATGGGGGAAGAAAAGGAGAGAAGAAAGGAAGATGGAAGGGAAGGAAGCAGGGGAGGAGAAGGCACGGGAGCGGAGGGAAGCAAGCAGCAGGCATTGGGTGGCTGGCCTGTGTCTTCGTGTCTGGGGCACTATACTAGTGCGCTGCCACAGTCAGTGTGGGTGCAAAGTATTAGCGAACTCCTCCAGTCAGCATGAGTGCAGAGCCGACCGCTGTACTCAATATCTGCATGGGTGCAGAGTGAGCCAGCTGCTGCAGTCAGCCGCTGCATGGATGCAGAATGCTGACTGACATTGGCTGAAAGGCTGGACACTCTTCTGGAGATCCCTGGATAAAATGTGCCCAGAGTCTCCACAACAGCAATGCCCCTGCTTCAGTGAGAGCAGTGGGCACGGTGGGCACGGATGTTTGGACTCTCGGGATGCAACTGGCCCTCCTGAAGGGGCCCAGGGAGACCTGCACAACGTCACAGAGAAATGAAAGGCAAGGAGAGGGGGAGACAGCTGCGGCCTCCTGTAAACAGTCTGATTTCCCAATGCGAACCAGATTGTGGCCCGGGACCTCAGGTAAACATGTGCGTCAGCGCCCCCTCCCTCCCCGGCCCCCCGCCTCCCGCCCAGGAGGCCCAGGGTCTGCATGGCCCAACTCTGGGACCCATCACCAGTCACCGCCCAGACGGTTCCTAATTAGGCAAAATTAGGCCTCGCATTCCTCCAAAATCCCCAAGATCTCTGCAATTTCGGGTCTTCCCCAAAGGAAAACATCGGGTAATTAAACAGCATGAGCAAGAATGGTATAGAATGTTCTCTGGCTGAGGAAGCAGCTCTGGTTTCCCAGCCACCTTGGCTGGACAAAGGATCTGCTGGGAGGTGGATTAACCATGGCCTTGTTCTCAGGCCCTGGGTGGCCCTGGGTGGCCCTGGGGCTGGGGGAAGGGGACAGCCAACCTGGTCCTGAATCTCTCTCTGCTGGTGGGGTGTGAGGCTGTCAGGCTCCCATGGCCTGTGTTGTGCCTGGGAGTAGCAGGGAGGACAGTGTCTTCAATAATATACACTGTTGAGATCAAGCTGTGTCCCCTCAAGTGACTCCATATTGTGTAAAACAGTGACTTTTCAGGCTGTGTGTTGCCCCAAGAGACTCCCTTTTATGAATAGCTTTGTCTGAGGACAAAGGATGACTGTGCCTGGGTAGACACATGAATGGCACCATCTGTCCAGCAGCACGCTGATAAATAATGTATTCCTGGGAGTGGAAGGATGTCACCCTAGAGTTTTATCAGAGTGAATGGAGACCACAGGAGCCCATGGTATGTTAAAAACAAACCAAGGAAACCAGGCCCAATAACTTACCAGACATACCAGACCATAGAAAGGGTAGAAATCCCTCACCTGAACACAGTAAAGAGATGGAGACTTAGCAATGGTAGTGATCACCCCTACACACACACACACACACACACACACACACACACACACACACACACCAACCTGCCATCTGACCACTTGCTTCCAGAGGATCTGAGTTTGGTCCTAGTACCTATATTAGAGGCTCACAACTAACTGCTTATAACTCCAACTCCAGGAGATCCAGCGCTCTCTTCTGGCCTCTTCAGACACCAGGAGCACATGTGCATATGTGCGTGCCCACCCCCGCCCCGCCCCATACACAAAACCAACCAAAGGAACAAACAAATAAACAAAAAAACCCTTTTTTAATGCTTGTTGTCAAACCCTTTGCAGGAAAAGCTTGCTGAACAAGTCTCCGGCAGGCACAATCAAGCCTCCTGGCTCAGAGTGGAGTTTGAGGGTCGGGGCTCCACCTCTGTGACCTTCCATCCTCCCATCCCAGCTTCTGTGTTTTACACGGGGCTGAGGGAACCTGAAAGAGCCTTAGCTCCATCCAAAGTGTTGGTTTTGTTAGTTGTTTTGCTTGAGGCAGGGTCTCACCACAGAGCCTTGGCGGTGTGAAACATTCTATGTAGAACAGGCTGGCCTCTGATTCACAGAGATCTCCCTGCATCTGCCTCCTGAGTGCTGCTGTTAAAGGCCAGCACCAAGGCCTCACTCTAAGTGGGTGTTGTCTCTAAATCCTTTGGGTCCCAGACGTTCTGACCCATACAAACAGGCAGATCTCAGATTCTCAAATTATGGGATGTGGGGCAGTGGAAAACGTGACAACAGCAACAGGTTTCTGAACTCACAAAGACAAAAAATTAACTCAAAATCAAACGTGTTATGAATCCATGGTGCTTCTGGTGAGGCTGACCCATGTTCTTTCAATCTCCCTCTTTGTCTCTGTCTCTGTCTCTGTCTCTCTCCCCCCCAACTTTGTGTGTGTGTGTCTGTGTGTCTGTCTTTGTCTGTGTGTCTGTCTTTGTCTGTCTGTCTTTGTCTGTCTCTTACTTTGTGTATGTGTAAATGTGTATATGTGTCTCCCTCTCTCTTTGTGTGTGTGTGTCTGTGTGTCTGTGTCTCTGTCTGTCAGTCTGTCTTTCTCTGTCTCTTTCTCTGTGTGTGTGTGTAAATATGTGTATGTGTGTGTGTGTCTCTCTCTCTCGGTGTGTGTGTGTGTGTGTGTAGGGTGACACAGGGCACATGTGGAAGTCAGAGGACAGCCTGGTGGAATTGGTTCTGTCTTCCTGTGAGTTCCAGCTATCCAATTCAGGGCTCCGGGCTTTTACAGCAAGTTCCTTAGCCTACTAAGCCATCTCTCCACCCTAGCAATTTTCTCATCTTTAATAGCTAGTAAAATTATATGTATACTGAAGAATTGTCTTAAGATAATTTTATTTTAAAACTAATTTTATTTATGTAAATTATTAAAATTACATTAATTAACAGTAAATGTTTAATATGTATACCTATTTTTCCTGCTAGCAGGTCTAAGGTGAGCTTGTCAGGAGTGAGATGTGAATATATATATCTATTTACATACCTATACGTCTGGAGTTGTGTGAGATTCTCTCATATTAAAAGACGGTTGTGGTTAGAAAAAGTTTATTCTTGCTATAGAGCACTCTCTCCCCATGGGCCAGCAGCTGGGGATGATCTCAGTCTTTGGGGACAATCTAGTCCACCCAAGATGAGATAAAGGTGGCCATCATGGAGCCCCACTCAGCAGCCTGGTACAATAGTAACATAGCCACCCCCTCTGATGGAAGTGTGGCACCATCCTAGCTCCCTGCTCTCTCAGATAGGAGAAGTGTAGACTTTGGGCACATGCTGATGTCTCCTCCTTTTCCTTCTCCAGAACGTCGCTAGGCTGAGTTCATGACTTAGGCCCACAGCTCTCTGCACACAGCTGTGGGTGTGCCCATGTGTCAGGTGTGTGGTTTCCCTGTGACACAAAGGCAGGTCAGATGTGGGCATTGCCATCATGGCTCTGAGGACAGATCTGGCACCATGTTGAGTACACAGGGAACATACTCACACACAGGATAGGCAACGCGTTGCTGCCCCTTCACAGGTCTTGAGGTGAGCAGTATAGTTCCAGGAGTGGTGGGCGTGGCCTCGCTGTTGGTGGACAGCAGTGAGGGCATCTATGTGTTCTTGATGCCCTCATTGACATGTCCAGCTTCAAACACTGTGACTGTGGAGGTCGGAGGCCTCGTGCTAAGTAGTCACTCACTTGCTCTCTGGAATGGAGGCTACCACAGCAAATGACAGAGCCAAAGAGCCAACAGACAAGAAGGCTGGGTGGCCACTCAGAGCACAGTAAATTTTCATTGCTGCCCAAGAGAGGACCGTCTCCTAGGGATGTCAGCTAGAGGGTGACACTGTGACTTTTGCCATTTGGCTTTACCTTTGCTTCTCTGATAAGGCATCCTAAGGTGTCACCCTGAAGTTTGTGCTAACTCACAAACATACAAGTCTGTAATGAGTGACACCATGCCTTGTCTGTAGCTATGTGAGACTTGAGAAGCCCGTGCTAACTATCATTATCAAATCCTGCTCAACATATCCTGCAGGGAGGCCTCTCCCACCATTGGCTTTCAGGCCACAGTGTAGGGAAAGAGGTGAGGGCTAAGAAGATAATTCCTTATCAACCGAATGTGCCCAGTTCCCAGACAGCTTCCAGGCTGGCCTCATCCCCTGGGCCTTTCCCTTCCCGTTGAAGGAAAGCAAGGCTCAGGGCCCGGAAGCTGCTCAGCTAGATCTTAGGCAGGCATGCTGGAGGAGGTTGGCTCCCTGGGGAGCCCTGATTGTACCAGATGTCAAGTGTGAGGATCAGCAGATGCTGGCCCGGCACCTTCCTCCAGAGCCAGGAACAGCTTTCCTCTGGCGTGGGAAAAGTACACAGGGTCAGGGTCATCCCTTGTGGCTCTTGTGTGGGAACCCACTCACACGGGGCCTGTGAGGCTGCTTCATGTACAGGTCTGACTCTCCCACACGATAAGGTCACCAGACTTGCCCCTGCCCTGGCCTTCAGGTGCCTGCCTGTCCTGGCTTCAGTGGGACTGTAATCTGTTTCTCCCAAGTACTCAGACCTATCTGAGCCCGCTCAGAGAAAGCACGCTCATGTTAGGACGGGTTCTGTGGGACATGGTCAGCAAACTGTGACTCCATGTCAGTAGGAAAGCACAGGGCTCCTGTGGAATCAAAGAACTTTCGAAGAACGGGACACTGGAGAGGAGAAAGTTCATGAAGACTGTGAAGGCCCCATGGCATGGCTGTCAACACTTGTGTCTTCTAGGGGCATGGGTTAACTGGAAGAGGGGAGCTTGCAGCCACAGGGGCAGGGACTACAATGGAGGGTCGGTCAATCAGGTTGCAGAGAGCAAAACCAGTGAGGCCGCCTAAACAGAGCCACATGCTCCTGTGGGCCCCCAGAGGTAGGCTTGCGGCTCACCTTTGGCCTTGCCATGCCAGCTTCCCAACACCCCTGAAATGGTATCACCAAATTCTTATATTGTTAAAGAAGTTACAAGAAACTGTTAACACCTTGGATATTTTTTAAGTGGTATTTAAAAAAAAATACTCATTTTATTACTTTATTACTTTATTTGTTTGCTTGTTTGTTTGTTTGTTTGTTATTTATGGGAGGCAGGACACTCAAATGCCTTGGCACACGTAGAGGTCAGAGAATGACTTGCAGAAGTTGGTTCTCATTTTCCTCTGTGTGGGTCTGGGGGACAAACTCAGCTGGTCAGGCCTTTACCTGCTGAGCCAGCTCGCCAGCCCTAAAAATGGGATTTTTAAGGGAGAGATTTTGCAATGACTTCTTTTTGAAAGACAGCTTAGAGGAAGAGAGAGAAGAGAGAATAGGGATGAGAGAAAAGGAGAGAAAGAAAATGAGAATGAGAGGAGAGGGGGAGGGGAGGGGAGCGATAGAGAGGGGAGGGGAGGGAAGGGGGAGAGGGACAGATAGAGAAGGGAGAGGAGAGATATTCACCCTGGGAGATGCAGACACACTCCTCCACAGGTGAGCAGGGCTGAGCCCATCTTGGGGACTATAGACCCAGCCCTCTGGCCCTCTCACGGGAAGCAATGGGGTAGGCAGGAGACAGCATGGAAAGGAAGGAACCTGGGAGCAGCGGGGTATGGGTCCACAGGGTCAAATGATCTTGCTTTCTCTCAAAGGGTGCGGCTGTGTAAGAGACCATGGAGCCCACGTGGTGGTGCACACATGCAATTCCAGCACTGGAGGGCAGAGGAAGGAAGGCAGAGAGTTCTAGGCCAGCCCGGGGCACCAGAGTGAGATCATGCCTACGAAAGAACAATGGTCCATTTGCACTTAACACAGACTGATTGATTCACAGCTTTCTTGAGTTACAGTTCACACATCTCACAGTGATGTGCACAGTCAGTGGGTCAGGATGCAGTCGTGAAGCCGCCGGGCAGTATCGCCATACTTCGTCCCAAAAGGACTGCACAGCTGTCAGCAGCTGTTTTGTCTCTCCACCATTGCTCCAAGGCCACATGCCCTCTAATCTCCTTTCTCATTCTCCCCTTGCCAGTGATAGAAGTTGAATAGGAATGGACGAGCCCAGGATGTGGTCTTTTGTGGCTGGCCTCTGTCGCTGTAGACTCACCTATGCCTCTTTCCTTTGTACAGCTGAATACAATTCCACTGTGCGGCTATACCACGATGTATTAGCCCATGTATACACGGAGGGACATCCATTGCGTTCACTTTGGGGCTCCTGTGAACTTTACTGCTATGAACCTATGTGTGCAAATTCTTAAGATAATTTTTGCACTTATTATTTATGGAGGAGGCCACGCGTGTGCCGTGGTGTGCGAGTAGAAGCCGGAGAACAATCTGTGAGAATCAGTTTTCCGCTCACCCGGTGTGATCCCAGGGATTTGACTCAGGTTCTCAGGTTTGATGGCAAGCTTCTTCACTTGCCAGACCATCTCACTGGCCCACGCGTGAGCCAGGTTTTATGGCTACATAGGTGTACTCAGGTGGAGCTGCTGGAGCACACGGTAAGTGTGTAAGTGACACAGCAGAGCCAGGTTTCAGAGCAGCCATAACACACGGGATCCAAATCTCTCCGTATTCTTGCTTTCTTTTGGTGTCCATGTAACGTTAGCACTCTCAGATTTTTTTAAAATTATGTTTGAATGACAGAGGGAGAGACAGAGAATGTTAGTGTGGCGTGGAGGTCAAAGGGCTCCAGCAGGAGTTCTTCCATATGGGACCTGAACTCAGGTCGTCAGGCCTGGTGGCCAGTATCTTGGCACACTGACCATCTCACCAGCCGCCCCCCCCCCCCCCCCCAGTGAGGTTTGGTTCTGCGCTGCCCACTGAGGAATGATGTGAGTCTCCTCTCTTGCATGCTGGTCATCTGCACGTATTCTTTGGAGCCCATCTATTCTGACAGCACAGCCATTCCTTTAGACTGAGCCTGCCCATCCTGACAGGGCCGTCATTTCTTTAGAGTGAGCCTGCCATCTTCTCTGACGGTTGGCCTTGCACGCTGTTCTTTTTACTCATGGTTCATTCCTTCCAGCAGCTTTTTTGATGACCCTTGCAGAATTTCCACGTGGGCAGCGGGCAGCCTGGCTTCCATCTTCCTCTGCTGTCTGTTGCCTATCTTGTTTCTCATGCCTCAGAGCCCAGACCCTTCCTTGAAGGGTGGCAGACAGGGCCAGGAAACCGCATTCCTGACTTGTTCCTTATCTCTGAGGGAAGCGTTTAATCCCCCAGTACTTGTTACAAAGCCCACCACATATTTTTCATAGATGCCATTTTTTTTTTTTATCAGATGTAGAAAATGCCTTTGAACTCCCAGCTGCTTGAGAAGTTTATGCTGAATAGGTTTTGGATTTTTTTCAAGTGTTTTTCTGATATAGATGACTATAATCCCGTGGGAATTTCTGTTTGTTAATATGGTGAATCCAGACTATTTATATGGAGAATTTGCTGACTTCAAATACCTAGATATGCTTTTGCTCCTAGTGAGTGCTCTGTGCCTCCACCATGGCTAATCCTTTATGTATGTTACTGGATCTGACATGCCAGGTTGTTCCATGTGTGTCCAGGAGGGATGCTGGGCCACAGTCCCCTTAATGATCCCATTTCATTTTGATACCAGAGTGAAGCCACACAGGCCTAGGGCTTGGGCAAGGAACATGTAGCCACTATGGCTTCCTTGCTGAGAGTTGGGTGGGTTTGTCAGTCACAAACCAACATAGCAGCCTGTGGCTTTGTCAGAACATCCTTAAGTACAGGTATAACTTCCTAAGCAGATGGGAGGGGGGTGCCCACTCATCCAGCTGCGCAGGACAGAGAGCTTTGGTCATTTCTGTGGGTCAGGAACTCTTTCAGTCTTTTTTCTCAAGACAGGGTTTCTCTGTTCTAACTCTGGCTTTCCTAGAATTCACTATATAGACCAGGCTGGCCTTGAACTCACAGAGATCCACCTGCCCCTGCCCTAAAAGTGTTGGGATTAAAGGTGTGTGCCACCACTGGCTCCTGTCTAGTCTTAAACGTTTTTTTTTTTGAAGATTTATCTTTAGTTTTTAACTTTGTGTTTGTATGAGTTTGTGTGGGGCATGGAATGTATATGTGTGAGTGCAGGTGATACAGTTCTGAAGGGACATCCAGAGAAGGCTAAGGGGACTCTGAGGTGGGTGGGGGATAGTGCAACAGAGTAGCCAGTGAACATGGAAGAGAATTGACTAACAAAAAAATAAAACACTTCCCCACTGATAGTCATAACAAAGAAGGTATGTGGTTGCCAGGTGTGGTGGCATGCACACTTGGAATTCCTGCATTCAGGAAGCAGATGCAGGAGGATCAAGAGTTCAAAGCCATCCTCAGTGACGTGGCAATTTCAAGACTAGCTTTCGCTTCATGAGATCCCGTCCAACATTAATAAAAATATACTTTTTCAGAAGAGAAAATGTTTCCAGCAATGATAACAATAAAACTATGAATTCCTATCCTTTTTTAAGAAGATTACTTATTCTTATGTGTATGAATGTGTGCCTGCACATATGTCTGTGCACCAGGTATGTGCAGTGTTCTCTGAGGCCAGAGAAGGATGCTCGATCCCCTGGAACCAGAGTTACAGGTGGTTGTGAGCCACCAGTGGGTGCTGGGAATCAAACCTGGGTCCTCTGGAAGAGCAGCCAGTGCTCTCAACTGCTGAGCTGTCTCTCCAGCCTCCTGACTTTCTATTCTTAAGGTACAAATTAATTTCACAAATCAGCAGGCAAGAGAGACTGGAGAGAAAAAAGCAGCTCTCTCCGGTGGGTGTTGGGTTCCATGGAGACTCTTAGCATTTTCTCCCTAAGCACATTAATATCATCAATCATGGTGGCTCATTTTATATTTTTCCTTTGTTGATCCATACAGACATAACATTTATTATCAAAACTAGAATAATTAACCTCATTTTTGTTTAGAGCAGTTGGAGGCACCCCAACTTGGTTGGCACTTGGTTCTGAGATTTGCCTCAAAGCTGGTGACCCATGGAAGGGACATCTGGGAGGAGGCAGCCATTCAGGCCACAGCAGAAGGAAGCTGCCCCCTCAATAGTTCCCTCATTCTTAGGAGGCTGTAAAGCAGCTCAGCAGAGGAATCACAGGTAAGAGGACCCGCTGTAAGCCCAGGGCTTCCCAGAGCTAGACTAGCTGAACTAGTGAGCTTCAGGTTCAATGAGAGACTTTACCTCAGTAAACAAAGTAGAGAGATTGAAGAAGATACCCAACACAAACCTCTGGCCTCTGTGTGCATGGAGGCACTCCCTCTATACATATACCCACAAACACACGAACATGCATACACATATGCACATGCCAAAATATTAAGCTAATTAGACCTCATTCAAATTAATTTTTTTCACTCACTGGAAGACTAGTTAAAGCAATATGAAGAAGGAAACTATAAACAGGGGAAATATTTTCAAACACGTATCTGATAAAGGCTTTAATTGTTAAATAAAAGGAACTCTCAAAACTTCATAGCGTAAGCCAGGCATGGTGGTATTCACCTGTGATCCTAGAACTTGGTAGGCTGAGGCAGGAGGGTACTGTGGATCTGAGGCCAGCCTGGACTACATAGTGAGATGCTAGCTCAGAAAAACCAAACCAAACACACACAAAAATCACATGTGCGGAGGCAAATGAGCCAGTTAAAGCAGATAGGGAGCCTCGAACAGAGGGTGTAATGAGCTCACTTGCAAGGGCAAATGAGTTCCCGGCAGAGGGAGCAGACCCTGCACTGCCTTGCAGGGAAACCAAGTCCGGCCTTTGGCAACAAAGACTGATGGCAGTTCCACATGGCATCTTGTGAGGAACCAGAAGAACAAGGTGTCCCCCACTCTGCCTGCAGGAAGGTAGAACAGCACATCATCTCTGGAAAATTGTTTGACAGTTTCTCAAAAAACTAAACATACACTGACCATACGGCCCAACAGTCCCAGTTCTGGGCGCCCAGCCCAGAGGCAGGAACATGTGTGTTCGCGCGCAGCCCGCACACAGTTGCACCTACACTCTTTGATGTATAACCCTAACTGGAAATAATTAAAGTGTCCTGGGTGAGGGTGGGGAGGGAACTTGTGGGTCTGTGATGGGGAAATGCAACTGCCCACTCACTGACAGCCAGGGATTCAGGGCATCATGCAGAAGAAAAGACAAGCCAAAGAAAACTAGTCTCTTCCTACACTGTGTTCAAAGCAACCAAGACAAAGCCACTGGAAGTGGACAAGAGGACATGAGTGCTTCACAGGAGGAGATGGAGTGAGATGCGCATGGAAGAAGAGCATCTATCTGCCTCTGCTCTGTGGCAGCCACTGGGTTCCCCCTGCTGTGAGCTGGCACAGAGTCAGATGTCCAGCTGCAGGGCACCCATCCTGCCATGGGTGCCTTGTCACAGGAAAGTAAGAGGGAGACACTGGGGAACACTGTGTGGCAGTATGTGGGGACTCCAAGCTGTGCTTGGAATTTCCTATGAATCTGTAATTATTTTATTTTAGATTCATCTAAGCAGATGGCTTCTTCAGTAAAGTACCTGCTGCACAGGTATGCAGACCTGAGTGTGTCTTCAGTACCTAAGTAAAAAGACTGGATATGGCAGTATATGCCTGTAACCTCAGCACACAGGAGGCAGAAGCAGGAGGATACCTGGGACTCAATGGCCATTCTGTCTAGCTTAATCCATGAACTCGTGTTTCAGGGAGAAACTTTCTCCAAAGATGAGATGGAGAGCATTGAGAAGAACATCTGATGTTGACCTTTGACCTACACACACACACACACACAAACATACACATACACCAACACACGCATACCCATATACACATACATACACACATACACACACATACACAGACATATACACACACATACACATATACACATACATACACAGACATATACACACACATACACACATATACACACACATATACACACATACATACATACACACGTATACACATATACACACACATACACATATACACACATACACACATACACACACACATACACACACACATACACATATATACATACATACACACACATACATACATACATATACACGCATACACATATACATACACATACACAGACATACACACACATACACATATACACACACATACACACATGTACACATATACACATATACACACACATACACAGACATACACACACACATACATACATACATACACACGCATACACATATACACACACATACACAGACATACACACACACATACATACATACATACACACGCATACACATATACACACACATACACAGACATACACACACACATACATACATACACATACACACATACACATATACCCACACATACACAGACATACACACACATACATACATACATACATACACACGCATACACATATACACACACATACACAGACATACACACACACACATATATACACACATACACACACACATATACACGTATACACATGCATACACATATATACATACATACACAGACATACACACACATACATACATATATACACATATACACACACATACACAGACATACACACACATACATACATACATACACACGCATACACATATACACACAGACATACACACACACACACACACACACACTCACTCACTCACACCTGTGTATCTATGCAGACATGTACACAAAACATCATGAGCTGGGGCTGTAATGTCAGAGCTCAGAAGACTGCAGCAAGAGGACAGTAGATTTGAGGCCAGCCTCAGCCACATGACAAGGCCTCTAAATAATAAAGAACAGCAATAATTTTTACGGCCTAAGAGTGTCGGTCAGCTGCAAAGTGCTTGGCTCCTGTGCAGGAAACCCTGGGTTCAATGTACCGAACAAGAAAGACGAAAACAGAAAGCACAGAGGCCTCTGCCAGTGGCAAAGGCCTACCAGGCACTCTGCCTTGTGGGTAAGAGGAAGAGAAAGAGGAAAAAAATACAAATCTGGTTAGTTTTGCAGACACCGTAGAGAGAATAAGGCAGATTAAATCAGATGCTTGTAAAATTAGGGAGAAAGGGACAGTGTACAACCATAATCTCAGCACTCAGGAGTTAGAGGCAGGAGGATTGCTGTGAATTCAAGACCAGCCTGGTCTACAGACTGAGTTCCAGGCCATCCAGGGCTATGTAGTAAGACCTTGTCTCAAACATAAAATGAAGTAAAATAAAATTATGGAAGTAAACAGACAGGCCCTCAGGAGCCATTGTAACATTTAATCTTCAAAAAGGAAGAAATACAATTTAAAAGGTTAGGGGAAGCAAAGCACTGAAGACAGAAAGCAAGCAAGAAAGACAGAAGACTCAAGGCTTCTGAGGGCAACTGGGCAGGATCTCCTTCTGCACTGGCAACTTTCTGGGGTCATAAAGAATTGGGGGACTGAGTGGGCACTTCTGCCAGCTTCACAGGCCCCACTTAATCCTGCTGCGAGCTGACAAAGACAGTGTCCTCCCTGCTACTCCCAGGCACAACACAGGCCATGGGAGCCTAACAGCCTCACACCCCACCAGCAGAGAGAGATTCAGGACCAGGTTGGCTGTCCCCTTCCCCCAGCCCCAGGGCCACCCAGGGCCACCCAGGGCCTGAGAACAAGGCCATGGTTAATCCACCTCCCAGCAGATCCTTTGTCCAGCCAAGGTGGCTGGGAAACCAGAGCTGCTTCCTCAGCCAGAGAACATTCTATACCATTCTTGCTCATGCTGTTTAATTACCCGATGTTTTCCTTTGGGGAAGACCCGAAATTGCAGAGATCTTGGGGATTTTGGAGGAATGCGAGGCCTAATTTTGCCTAATTAGGAACCGTCTGGGCGGTGACTGGTGATGGGTCCCAGAGTTGGGCCATGCAGACCCTGGGCCTCCTGGGCGGGAGGCGGGGGGCCGGGGAGGGAGGGGGCGCTGACGCACATGTTTACCTGAGGTCCCGGGCCACAATCTGGTTCGCATTGGGAAATCAGACTGTTTACAGGAGGCCGCAGCTGTCTCCCCCTCTCCTTGCCTTTCATTTCTCTGTGACGTTGTGCAGGTCTCCCTGGGCCCCTTCAGGAGGGCCAGTTGCATCCTGAGAGTCCAAACATCCCATATGGTCCTCGTGGGGACTCGGAGCTCCTGGCAATGCTGTGGAGTGAGCAGCGTGGGTCTGAGTGGGCTGTGGGAATGTGAAAAGCACAGGACACAGGGGCATTGTGAGCACAGGCCCCAGTGGAGGACGAGGCATGTTCCATTCCCATATCCTCAGCAGGGCCAGCGGACCCAGCGGGAGCCTGAGCCCTCTGTAATGTTTTGGAAGCAGAGGATGAGCATGCATGATATTCCCCATACACAGTGGCTGAGGGCAGACACATTCAAAGCCTCCCGTTCTCAGCAAGTCTGCTACCTCAGTGTCTCCTTCTTTCCTCCCGCTGCCTCAGCAGCTCAGGGTCCTTTATTCCACTGGTGAGGCTGCCTTGGGGTCTCCTGCCTCCACCACTCCCATCCAGAAGACCAATCCTCAGCCCTCACACATATGCATGTCCTTCAGTGAGGACCCCAACCAAAGAAGGCCAACTATGTCTCTCCTCTTCACTGTCACTCTCCAGAACAAGACTGAGAGCAGAGATTTCTGTAGAAAGGCCTTTCTGCCCACAGACGGTCCTTTCCAGCTACTCGGTGGAGCCCTCTCAGCCTCAGTGCCCGCTGCTCCCTGTCATGGGCATGATACTAATACCTGCCACAGCTGGGAAAAGTGGAGGAGAGACAGAGAACACAGAAAACCTGACCAAAGCTGGGCTGATGGTTGGTGTCCCACCTGGGCACAAGGACCTGTCAGTGATAGAGGGTCTGCAGAGCAGGATGCTGCAGAAGGGACAGGGGATGGGCAGTCACTTCACTGTGGGTTTGAGTAAGGCATAGAGGGGCAAGACAGGGTCCGGGAGGGCCCAGAAAGACCCAGAGCAGTTGGAGATACTGTAAGCAGGAGCTTTTGTCTTCCCAGAGGTCAGAAGTCCGTGCTCCAACCACAGCCTCTGTCCTGTTTCTCTGTCAGCCTTTCCTGTGGGGCCTGAATCACCTCAGGGACTCTGTAGGAGATGGGTCAGAGGGAAAGAGTAGGAGACCACAGCTCCTAACAACCAGACCCACAAATGGACCAGTGGGCAACTCCACGCACCAGCCTAAGCTGCACCCTTCAGGCACCCACTACAGGGTGCTGAGCTCTCACCGCCTGGACCCCAGACCCCTGAGGTCCTTGCCCCAGTGCCTGCAAAGCCAGATTCTGTCCTGCCGGGACCACAAGCACAGAGCATGCAGACACCAGGGGGCGCCCACGCACTACCCAACTGCGGTCTTGTTGCAACAGATTCCTTGCCTGGCTTGGTTGACTCTTCCAGAACCCGCTTCTGCTGACCCACAGGAGGGACAGGCAGTGTCTAGGAAACAGGAAGAAGCAGATGATGGAGAGCCAGGTTCAGGAATCCAAGATGACAGGGAGAGGACAAACTGGCCTCTCAAGAAAGCTGACAATTTGATCTTCAGGACTTCTGATTTCCAAAGCCCTCTCGGTCAAACTGGCTTTATGGAGGGCCAGAGACTTCCTGTGATTGCTTGATGCCATGTAGCTATAGGAATAGGACTGATTCTATGGGAGACTGGACTCTGGCCCAGCCACTTGTCCTGTAGACTGGTGATGGTCACTCTTGCCTTGTCTATGGATTCAGAGCAATGTGTCTTCCACCTGAGGGACTAAGATGCCCCTGTGAGAAGAATACTGCTTTTCAAGGGTGCACAGACACCCTGAGTGGAGCACTCAGTGCCCTGCCTGAGTGAGTCCTTCCAAGACAATGTGCTTTCATTTTTCCCCAAGGCCTGCAGACTCAGGTGTTGAAGAAGTTTGTTTTTAGTTGTGCTTAAAATACTGTTTTGTGAACTGTTGGATGAAGGTCTGCCTAGGTCTTGGCATTTTGTATTGTTTACAGGTGTTGGACTTCTGGGGAGGGGAGGGGACGTTCGATTGCTTATGATCTGTACCTGAGGAGTTCAGTATCAATAAAAACACCTGAGATCAGAGCTCAGGGTTCCACTGTCGAGTACGGCCCTGGCCATGATGGTTGTTCCCTCTGCTTAGGTCTGGCAGAGTTTGCAGCCATGATTATGCCTTCTTCTCTTCCTTGCTGAGCCACCCCACAGCAGCATTACAACTACACTCAGGGCTGGTCCTGCACTGACATCAACAATACCACTAGGGTTTTTAGAATATGTCCATTCATGCCAGTGCTCTGGCCACTCCCAGATCCTAAGAACACACCAACAGGCTTCTGATGGGACTCTACATATGTAGGCATCCATGTACTTCGGCTCTTTCCGGTGTTCACCTGGATTGTGCTTCTCTTCTGGGGACCACTATCCTGAGTATGTCATGGGGGACAGGCAGCTGTGGCTCTCAGAGCTCTGATCACTGTGTTCACCTGCCAGGCAGACTGGTTACAGTGGCTCCCAGCCAGCTGTTGTGTGCTGTGCCTGCTTCCATCTGTCTCCATTGCTGCCAGATAACCAACCTGTGCCATCAGTGACCACAAGGCCCTGAATGACACATTACCTCAGAGCCCTGAATAAGTCTGAGTCAGCCAGTCCTGGGGCATCAATTCTGTAGGATCCATGTTCTTAAGCTGCAGGCATTTTTCCACCATCCAACCAGGCTACCACAGGATCTAAGAAATTCTGATTCCTGCCTTGGTCTTGAACCTTACTCTGATCCCCAGTGATACACTGATCCTGAGTCCGGATGTAGCCTTGATTCCTGCCCTGATCTTGAATCCTTTTCTGATTCTCTGAGATGTCCTGATTCCTGTCCTGGTCCTAATTCTTGCCCTGATCTCGTCTTTTTCTGATCTCTGTTGGCACCCCGATTCTGAGTCTTGCCCTGTTTCTGAGACCTAAGCTGGTCCTGAATCCTGCCCTATGAGAGACATCAGAAACATAGGCAAGAGAACAGGACCATGTGAGGAGAGTCACGGAGACTGGGAACACATGGGCATAACAGTATACCTAGCAATTGCCAGAAGCTAGGATAGACAAACAGGGTCCTCTTTTAGAGAAACACGTCCCTGTGGCCCTTGATCCTGGCTTTCCATTCTCCAGAACTATATGGCAGTGTTAGCAGATGCCTGATCATCTATGTGTGTTTATTTGTGTGCACACATGTGGGGGAGGATGCATATGTGTTTACACATGTGTGGAGTCCAGAGGTCAATGTTGGTGTCTTTCTCAATCCCACATGACTTTTTTTTGTTTGTTTGTTTTTGTTTTTTGTTTTTTGAGACAGAGTCTTTCATTGAATCTGGAGCTCTCCAATTCTACTACTTTGGCTGGCCAGTGAACTCCCAGGATCCTCCTCTCTATCGCTCCATCGTTGGGATCACAGGGGCATACCGCCACATTTAGAGTTTACCTGAGTGATGGGGGTATGAATTCAGACACTTGTGCATGCTTGGCAGGAACTTTACTGTCTCCCCAGCACCAGGGGCCTAATTTTCAGGCCACCCAAGTAGTCATTTGCTGCAACAGCCCAGGAAATGTGTGTAGGCGACAGAGCTGTGCCCATCACAGCAACACACACACACACACACACACATCTAGGAATGGCAGGGTCTTTGCTAGTGTTGCAAGAGCACGGGAGAAAAATGATAAACTCATGAGAGAAAATTGTGACACTGGTGTGGTTATCTCAACGCTAAACAAACAAATAAAATTTCTCTGAGGAAATGATACAAGCAGGAACCAGGAAGTGACTGTGTGCCAGCCTCCAACCCGACCCGATTCTGGGCTCCACATCTACACAGCTCCCTTCCTGATCCTCTGATCTACTCCATCCTTCTTCTCGCTACCAGAATCATGAGCTGCTGTGGCTGTTCCGTGGCTGTTTCAAGTGGCAGATGTTCAATTGCAAACTGACTGGATGTATTCTGGCACCCACAGTGTGATTTCTGGCAGGTGCAGTTTCCTGGGTGCCTCTGTGGCCACTGCACTATTAATACCAGAGATCAAAGGCCCCACCTTCATCTTCACCGTCCAATCAAACTGCCAAGAGTATAGAGGACAGGGGCCAGGCGCAGGCTATGCTGTGGTCAGACTCTTTTCTGTGCCCCAGGTTCTGTTCTTTGCCCCCACCCCGAACACCAGCCCACAGGCAGAGTGGAGACCTGTAAGACCTCCAAGCTGGGGTCCTGCTGATGCACCTGACTGGCTTTAGACCCTTTGCCTGCTGCAGTTGTGGAGTAAAATGGGTGTATCCTTTTCCAGACTGAGCAGAGCTCACAAAAATGAGGATGCTTACCACGGCACAAAGGAACCAACTGGAAGCTGGAGCTTACAGCGCTGAGCTTTTTGCTGCCATTCAGGACTCCTAAGGTGCTAGCTATCCTTGCTGTACTGTGGCCATTGCACTGACCGAACACTGCAAAGCAGAAACATCTTCACTTGGACAGAATTGAGTTTTCACAAGTGGAGCAGCCTCCTAAATCCAATCCTCAGAACAAGAACTAGAACGTTACAGCACCCCCAGAACACCTTTGTCCTCACCATCCCCACACAGGCATGACTTTGAACTCTCTCATCAAGCATTAGTTTTGCAGGGCTGGGGAGGCAGAAAGTTTACCTAGCATGCAGGAAGCCCTGGATTCAATCCCCAGCACCACAGAAACAAGATATGTAATGTCAGCACTTGGGAAGTAGAGACAGGAGGATCAGTTCAAGGTCAAGGTCATCCTGCCCACATAGCCAGTTTAAGACCAACCTGGGCTATATGAGAAGCTGTCTCAAAAACCAAAACAAAACAAAAGACAAACAAACAAACAAAAACAGGTTGAAAGTATGGGCTTTGCTGTTTCTGCTCTCTGCAAGTGCTTCTGTTACATGCTGTTACATCCCAAAGCATGCCTTTGGAATGCTTCCTAGCTCAGCAGTCTACCCATGCTGCTCCCACTGGTGCAGCTCCTTTGCTGTTTTTGTGAACCAAACAGCACTGTGGAGGGCAGGTGAAGAGGAAGGACTCTTAGGCCGGCAATGTAAGAGTAGTCAGAGCCGGAACTCCTGCCTGGGAGAGGACAGTGCTTCAGGAAAGGGTGGGTGCAGACAGCTACTGCTGGAAGAGCAGACAACAAGGTTGCCATTCTGAGCTGGGAGGCCACGGCCTCCAGCTCATGGGTATGACACTCAGGGCTGCATTCATTTCAGCCTCCAAGAAACCCACCTGTGCCCAGGGTTGCCTAAAGGAGGCACAGGAAAATTCTAGGCAGGACAATAGAGCCCCAGGGGTCTGAGCCCCAGACACACACCTAGACCCCGAGGAAAGTAGCAGCTTGAGTCAAAGCTAGGGACAGAAGAGACATGCAGGGGCGGGGCCTGTGATGGCCATTCCACAAGTTCCAAAAATAATGTCAGGTCACTTAACATTTTGTTTCAATTTATTTTTTTTATTTGTGTATTGCGTACCTGTGTGAATGTATCCTGTGCATATGTGGGTGCCTACAGAGGCCACAGAAGGCATCAGATTCCCTGGAGCTGGAGTGACAGGTGGTTGTGAGCTGCTGTGCGGGTGCTGGGAACTAAGCCCAGGTCCTCTGCAAGAGCAAGAAGTGCTCCTAACCACTGAGCTGTCCCTCCAGCTTTGACAGTGGGCTCCAACTTCTTTGGCTCCAGGGAACCTTGGTCAGAGTGGAAGGTGCCTTCCAGTTGTGGGAAGTAGAATCATGTAGCCCAGGCTGGCCTCAAACTTCTATGTAGCTGAGGATGATACTGAACTCCTGATCCTCCAGCCTCCACCTCCCAAGTTCTGGGATTACAAGTAGGTGCCGTCACAATATGTTTACTTGTTGTGTGCCGAGGATCACACCCAGGGCTTCCATGGGTTCTAAGCAAGCACTCTACTAACCAGTTGCATTCCCAGTCCTAGGAATCTGCCATTCTCTTTGACACGTGCCTTGCATTGTGAAAGCTAAGCTATTCTGGGGACTTTATGTGTGCACATAACCAAGAGACAAGCACAGAAGGGGCCCAAGGAAGGGCTGTGCCCCATGAAGCTTTCCTGTCCCCTGAAGGCAGGAGTATGTTGATTCTAATTAGCCAGTGAAAGAGGGCTACATAATCCTGGGGCAGGGGTGGGGGTGGGGGGAGTGGGAGGGGGAGTTCACAAGGAAGAGAGTCGAGGTGTTCTTTTAAATGATCAAGATATCTGATAAAATCTCAGCAACACTTGTATACCAGGATAAGAGAAAGGAGACACAAATGACCAATATTAGGAATGAAAAAGAGATTCACTTCAGACCCCATGGACAGAGAAGCAGGATTGAATCAAGCTTTAAAATGTTTGTCTGTGGGTGGAGAAATGGCTCAGAGGTTAAGAGTACAGGATGCTCTTGCAGAGGACCCAAGGTTTCTAGCATTGGTGCTGGGCGGGGTGACTTATAAAGGTCTGTATCATCCTCTTGTGGCCTCAGTAGATCCCACGCACACATGGTGCACACACGAGTGCGCATATGCAATTAAAAATGAATAAATAAAGCTTCTGCCCTGCTCAAGAATCAATCAGAGCAAAGAGACATCCTGCAAGGTGGGAGGAGGGATTCACCAGCTGCGGAGGGATAACATCTAGAGCGTACGAGACACAGAAAGCAACACCACATCAAGGAGTTCATGTGGCCACAAATACAGAGTATGTCAGTCAAAATGGCACAGGAACTAAGTATAGCACAGTTGTGGAGCTTGCCTTCCCTGCCCAGGGTCCTGGGATCACCCATCCCCAGCACTGCTGGAAACCAACCAGTGAATCAACCCACAGGGAAATGCTGTTTCATCCCATTAGAACAGCTAATTAAGACTGAAGCCAGACATGTGATCAGCATGGCTCACACACCTGATAATACTAGCATTTGGTAGGCTGACACAGGAGGATTGCCTTGAGTTTGAGGCCAGCTGGGCTACAGAGTAAGAACCAAAAGGGAAAAGGAAAAACAAGTTGGTAACAGTGTGGAAAGAAGAGGATGTCTGTACGGTGTCCGTGGGAATGTAAATTAGTCCAGTCATTAAGGAGAACAGCATGGAGACTTCCATAAAATCAAAAATAGACCTGCTTCATGATCCAGCTACTCTGCTTCTGGGTTTAAAGCCAGAGGAAATGAAATCCATATACAAGGAGATACTTGCAGGCCTGTGCTGCCGCAGTACTATCTGCAAAACCAAAGATGTGGAATATCCCAGGAGCCCATCAATGATGGATGGATGGATGGATGGATGGATGAAGAAAAGGTATGTATGCACACTGGAGTACTACTCAGTCATAAAGAAGAATGAAACCCTGCTGTTGGCAGCAAAATGGAAGGAGCTGGAGAGCGCTATCGGGTGAGAGAAGCCAGGCACAGGAGAAGCTCTTCACCTTCTCCTTCACAGTGGAAGCCATGAAGTTTGTAACTGTGACACCACACACCATAAACAAGCAGGTTTTCCTGATGAAGATGGAAGGCTCCAAGTTCTGTAGTGACCTGAGCCACCATCTTCTCCCAAGATACGATAGGTGGACTTAGCCATTGCCTGCCTTAACATTTAATAAAAGGAAAAGCAAATCCAGAAGAAAGCCCTTGAAGTCCAGATGTTTTCACTAATAGTGTACAAAGAGCTGCTGAGAAGTAATAATACAAATTTCACATCATTTTTTTCCTCAAAAATAGAAGAGGAAGGGAACTTTCAAATTCTTCTTTCTCTTTTTCTAAATGAGGAGCATACTCAGGACCAAAACCAAACCAAGCAGGCTTAGACACGTGAACATGTGGCCATGGAGACCGACTCCTGAGGAGTGTCCACCACGGATGTCATGCCCGTGTCGGCCCACACTGCAGCCAAGTGTGATTGTTCCAGGAATGCAAGGCTTTGAAAATGTTGAGACTGGAGAGGCTGGAGATGGGGCAGAGCCCACTGGAGAGACCTCAGTACCATTCACAAGAAGGCAAAGAGTAGATCGAGGTCCTTCAACACAGGCCCCCAGATGCTCACAAGCGCACAGCAGCAGTGCAGTTGGTGATTAAAAGTGGGGAGCACTTACTCTGCAATCAGGAATAAAACAGGAAAGTCCACTCTCACCCCTGACGTGACCCTGATGGAGGTTAGCAGCCTGCTCAACTGCGGGACTTCTGGGGTCACGGAGATGTAGGAGGGAGGCCAGAGAGACAGCTCAGTGGGCAAAGCACCTGCCATGCAAGCATGAATACCCCAGTTCCACTCTCAGCACCCATGCGAAGGCTGGCGGGGTGGCACGTGCCTGTGATTAGTGCTGGTGGATGAGTAGAGTCAGGAGGATACGCAGAGCTTGCTAGCCAGCCAGACTAGCCGATTGGTGGTGACCTCCATGTAGCAGCTCTGCTGTTGCTGACCAAGGAAGACAAGGATGAGTTCTCATGCACGCAAGCCCTGCCAGACCTCAGCAGAGGGACCCACCATCATGGCAAGTGCCATCCTTGACAGTGGAACCCTGAGCAGCGGCGCTAAGGTGTTTTTGCGCATTCAGAACTCCTCAGGTGCAGATCATAAGCAATCAAACATCCCCCACAGAAATCCAACACCTGCAGACAATACAAAATGCCAAGACCTCGCCATCCCTTTTTCCAACAGTGCACAAAAACAATCATTTTAAACACAACTAAAAATAAACTTCTACAACACTTCTACTACAACGGCTTCTCTGGGTACAAGAAAAGGCCCTATCACACAGAAGGGAAAATGAAAACATGCTGGTCCATGGGTGTTGAATTTATGTATTTATTTAAATATTTTCATGTGCATTGTGTATGCCTTTGTGATTCAAGTGTACCACGTTCACAAAGTGGCTCCGAAGGCCAGAAGAAGGGCATCAGATCTGTAACTGGAGTTTCAGGTAGCTGTGAGCCATTGCGTGGTTTCTGGGAACTTCTGCAAGAGTAATGAGTACTCTTAACTGCTGAGCCATCTCTCCAGCACTTAGATGGCATAATTAATGTGACAAAAAATTCATATCATTCCATCAAAACTGCTAGAACTGGTAAGCGAGATCAAGAATCGAGGTCACAGGGGATGAGGCAACACCCCCTACACACACACAAAACACAATCATTTTCATGACTTAGTATGATTGTAAGGAACAGTGAGAGAACAAAATTATTAGAAATATCACTCAAAATGACTCCCACACAAATAGGCCTCTGAAATATTCATGACATCATTCATTTTCAGGGAGTTGCTTCTTACAGCGACAACGAGGTGCCCTGCACAGTGCTGTGCGCACAGCATGAGGACTGGGCTGCTGTGGATGTGAGCAGCAGGAGCTGTCACCTGCAGCTGGTGGGAATGCAAACTGGTCCAGCCACTCAACAAATAATCTGACAGCATCTCACACAGCTGTGTTCACCCACTGACTTGTAAACACCTTCACAGACGGCCTTGCATGTGGGTGCTTGTGACAGCCATAATTGCTAAAACTTGGAAGTAAGCCAGATTTTGCCCTCCAGCGTGTGTGAATAGACAAACAGGTCTATCCAGACAGTAGATTACAATGCCGCAATAGAAAGACATAAACTAACGCTAGGATGCAGGTAGTGGTGGAGCATTTCCCCAGCATGTTCGGGGCTCAGGGTTCCATCTTCAGCAGCACAACTGAAACAGAAGGACCACTCTGTGATTTGAGTGTGGAATGTCCCTCATAGGCTCATGTGTTTGAACATTTGATGTCCACAAGGTGGCGCTGCCTTGGAAAGGTGTGGATCCTTCAGGGGGCATGCCCTCATTGGAGGAGGTCTGTTACTGGGGGTGGACCTCCAAGCTCCATTTTCTCTCCATTCTGTGCTTCTCTACTGCAGAGTAGTGTTACCAGCACCCTCTGGCCCATCGCCATGCCTGGCTTTCCATGCTCTGATGTGCTGCATCTGCTTGAACCATGAGCCAGAATAAACCTCTTCCCTCGAGCTGCTTCTAGTCTGGATTTTGGTCACAGTTATGAGAAAAGAAACTAATACACAATGTAATCTAGGAGTCCCATTGCAAGGTTTATACCCAGAGGAACTGAAAGTGCAGAGTCAGTGGTGAGCTGTATATGCAGCAATATTCACAGTGTTGCTCAAAAGTGACTACAGTGTCCATCAATAAATGACATGTGCAACAATGTGGCGAGCACACAGCATAATTCAGATACAAGAAGGAAGGGGTTCTGACATCTGCTGAAATGGGAATGGACCTTGAAGCCATTATGACGACTGAAACAAGAGGCCTGTCACAAGAGGACACACACTCCCTGTGAGATCCCAGAGCCATGGTATCCACAGGACAGGATGGGCACCAGTGGCTGGGAATGGGTGGTCTGTCTTTTATCCAAACAGTATGAGATGAGAACGTTCTGTGGCAGATGATGAGGCTGGTTGCAGGGCACCATGACTGCCCTCATGCTCTCACCTGCTCTTCTGAAAATGGGAGGGCAAAGGATGGGGGAGTGGAGGTGGCTATGATCAAGATACTGTGCGTATGTGTGAAATTGTCAAAGATTGAACAAAGCATTAAATAAGTAAGTAACAAAAATAGGAAAGATGATAAATACCATGCCAATTATGCCGCAGTGTAGGATGACTAGAAAGGAGCTGGGGACATGGCTTAGTGGGTGAAGTGCTTGATTTGCAAGCATGAAGGCCTGAGTTTGGATCCCCAGTCCCCACATAAAAAGCCAGGCATAATCCAGCACTAGGGAAGTAGAGACAGGAGGACCCCAGGAGCTGGCTGACCAGCTCTTCTTGCCAAATCGAAAAGGTCCAGATTCAGTGAGAAGACCCTGCCTCAAAAGATATGGTGGAGAGCTACTGAGGGAGACACCTGATATGGATTCTGGTTAAACACACACACACACACACACACACACACACACACGCATGTGCATGCACAGGGGTGGGGGCATTTGTATATTGGGAATGTGAAGAAGCCAGTGTGGAAAGGCTGCATGTTGTATGATCCAACCATTTGACACATTGGAGAAATAAATGGTGGAGACGGTGAGACTGTCAGGGTATGCCAGAGCTGGAGGGGAGGGTGGCAGCGGAACAGCCGGTAGGGTTGGCGCGGCAAAATGTATTCTGCCTAGTACAGTGGTAGCCAGTCCCCAGCACCATATCCTTGTCAGAAGCCACACACACTTTATACCAGGAAATAAATGCAATGTGAACTAGAGACTCTTCAGACAAAGGCGTGTCAGCATGATTTTCAATGACTGTGACAAATGTCCTTAACTAGGGTGGAATGGTGATAGTGTGTGAAGTTGTACATGGAGGGGTGGGGATGACTGGTGCCCGTGGGGGACAAGTGTGGGGACAGGCAGTGACGGGACAAGTGGGAGGGAGCGGGTGTATGTAGGGGGCAGGGGCATGTGTAGACAAATGTGTGTGGAAGCAGGTACATGCTGGGTCTGTGGGTTCTGTCCAAGTCCCTTGTGAGCCCAAAGCTACTTGAAAAAAATGAAGCCTATTTAAAAAATCAATCAAAGACTTAGTTATAATCTAACTGCATATGTTCGGAATCTGTTTGTTATGAATTACAAAATACTGACTGGAGAAATCAATGAATATGTGAGCGGAGCGAGCACACGTCCTGTGGGTTTATTTGGAGATTCAGAGGAGTGACAATGTCAGGTCTCTGAAGCCAGTTTCAGACTCCCTGGAGTTTAATAACCCAGAGTGCTATGCAGAGACAGACACACTGGGAGTGGAATGCACGTGGAAGTGGGGAGGAGAACATCCAAAGAACTTCTGAAACAAGAGATCAGTTGGCAAAAAGATATTGACCTGATTTTAAGACTCTGTGTAGTGGAAGTGTTCTAGACTGTGAGGTGGTGACAGAGGGGTGGATAGGCAGATGGAGGGAAGGAAGTCGCCCAGTCATCAATCCAGCCACACAACTCAGCTTCACGGCTTCTGGGAAAGGCAAAAAGGCAACTATGAGGAAGAGGAACTTTTATCTGTTTCTGCTACTATAACAGGATACTTGAGTCTGGATGTTTTATAAGGAACAGAAGTTTAGCCCTTATAGTTATGGAGACTAGAAAGTCCAAGGAAAAGGCACTGCAGGAGGCATAATTTCTAGGTCCTCACTCGGAGGAAGAGAGAAGTGGGCCTGAGCCATTGTCCATCTAAGCCAGAAGCTTTTTCTAGGATGCAGGTCCACAGGCAAACACGGAGCCTTCCTGATATAGTCCGGCCCAAGGATGCAGTAAACCTGCACCAAGGATGCACCAAACCTGGGTCCTCTGCAAGAATAACATGTGCTCTTAACCATGAGCCAGCACTCTAGCAACTTTTAAAAAATTAAAATAATTTTATTTTTGTATGTTGTAAACAGGGGCACACATGTGCCATAGAACACACGTGAAGGTCAGGCTTTTAGGACTCTGTTTTCTCTGTCACACATTAAGCTCAGGTCATCAGGCCCATGCAGCAAGAGCTTTTGCCCATCTCACCAGCCCAGTTCTGTTAAGTTTCTATGAAAATGCTGGGTAGCAGTGTTTCTGCATCCTTTCATTAGATCACATGCCTTTCTCCCCTCCCTTATTAAGTTAAGGTGGAAGCTGGAGAGATGGCTCAGTGGTTAAGCCATCTCAGTGGTTTGCTTTTGCAAAGGACCCAGGTTCAATTCCCAAGAGCCATGTCAGACAACTCACAACACCTGTAACTCCAGCTCCTGGGATCTCATAGCCTCTTCTGGCCTCCTTAGGTACTGCCCTCCATGCACACACTCCACAACCTTGCACATAATTAAAAGTAAAAAACAAGCCTGGAGCTGGAGAGAAGGCTCAGTGGTTAGAGCACGGTCTGCTTTTGCCAAGGACCCAGGTTTGGTTCTCAGCACCATGCTCACAATCACCTGTAACTCCATTTCCAGGGGATCTGACATTCTCTTCTGTTCTCCACAAGCATGACAAGCACTTGAGCACAAAAAAATAAGATTGTAAATGATGCTATTTGTTATTTTTTAACATTGAAACAATCTTATTTGTTTGGGCCAATTTAAAGAATTCTCTTTGCCTTAGTATTTTTAAAACACTGCTGTATTTGCTGTTCTTCAGATGCAGAGTCATGTGATAGACTTGCAGTGTTCTTCCCACTCCCTCGGGAACGTGTCACCGGGAGTGGGGTGTCTTTGTGTTGTGTTTGGAGCAGCAGATGATGGGACCGTGTGCCCTGGAGTTTTTATGTGGGAAGGAGTCGTGTTTTGAATTTGAACTGTCCTCCACAGGTTTAAGTGTGTAAACACTGGGTTCCCAGAGGTTGGTGCTGTCCCAGGAGATCCTGGAGCCTTTAGGACATGGAGTTGGTCTAGGTGACAGACATAGTAGGTCTGCAGAGGCGAGACTTGAGGAGTCACAGGCTGGTTCTCCTTCCAGGTGACCTCTCTGCTTCCAGATTCTCCGAGATGTAACAAGCCACACTGTAAAGCCAGATGCCTGCCTTCCCAATATCACATCGTGAGGCAAAGTAAATCCTCCCTTCTCTTAAGTTTCTTCTTCTGGGGCATTTGGTCAGGGCAGTGAGAAAAGTAACTGATACACAATGTTTTAATTTTGATTTCAATTTCTTTAAGAGTTACTGTCCTTTTTGCTGTCCTGTTTGTTATTTCTGTCTCCAGTAGCTCACGCTGAATGTTTAGCTCATCAACTTCTCCCTCCCTCCCTTTCCCTCCCTCCCTCCTTCTCTTCCTCCCTCTCTCTCTGTCTCTCTCTCTCTCTCTCATTTCATGTAGCTCAGGCTGACCTTGAACTCCCTTTGTAACCAGCTTTATCTTTGACCTTCTTCTCTTGTTCTGTTTATTTTTGAGACAAGGTTTCACTATGTAGCCCAGACTCCTCCAGCTTCAGTCTCCCAAGTACTGGGATTACAGGGGCAGGGCACTATGACAGCCATCTTTTCTTATTTCAAACACAGGCAAACCTGCTGTCCTCTATGACTCTTCATCATAAAAAGTGATTGTAAATTTGGACTACTTTCACTGTTTTTTTTTTAATTCAGTACATATATCTACACACACACACACACAAACACACACGCACGAACACTAAGGAAGTAAGTTTGGCATAATCGGTTTCAGACAAAAAACTTGAGTTTTGCTGTTTTGTTTTTGTTTTTTATTCAACACAGAATCTTTTCATTTGAGAGAGGATATTATACAGTTTGGGTTATGCACCCCATTTCAGTGCTCTGGCTTGCTCTGTTGACGCTGTTCTGGGCTCGCACACACTAAGGGAGAAAGGCAGGGTTCATGTCACTCTGCTGTAGACCATGGGTGGGTGTGATAATGGTTCGCCCCTAATTCTTCATCTCCAGCTGCAGCATTGACATGTGACCCGACACTTTCACTTGTTAAAATGTCCTTCGTGTCTCGGTTGAGGTGGAACACAGTATAATCTACTCTTCAAAGCTGGCAGAACTATTTTGCCGCCTGGTATCCCACTCAGACTTTTCAGCGGAGATAATGCCACTGTGGGGACAGGATACTTGTCTTCAGCCACACGTAATTTTTTGTTCTTGATTCTTCTTTGGTCATTTCCCCAGTTTTGACACGCAGAGTTTTCATCTTATCTGGTAGGAATACTTTGGTCTGTTGCTTTCATAAGTTTAAAAACCCAACCAAACAAACAAACAAACAATCAAAAAAAAAAACCCAGATATCGTGGGGAGACGACTCAGTAGACAAAGTACTTGCCATTAATCCACGTAAAAAAGAAAAGGCTGGTAACTGTGTTTGTAATCCAACACAGGGAGACTGAGCTAAGGCATGGCCTTGGGGCTCTGGCTGGCCAGTCTTACCAACTTGGTGAGTTCCAGGTCAGTGCCTGAGGAATGACACTCAGGTTTGATCTCTGACCTCCACAGGCAGATACATACATGCATGTGCACCCATGCATATAAGATCACCCACATACACAAATGCATAAATAACCACACACAAATACATGCATGTATGCCAACCCACCCATATATAATACATATGCATGTGTGCCCACCCACATGAACACACACACAAACACATACATATGTACTCACACACCTAAACATGCACACACACACACCACACATATACATACCCACATGAATGTGTGCCCACCCATACACAAAGACACATATACACATGAACACATGTATGTGCACCTGTACACACAGGAACGTATACACAAAATAGCCACGCATTAACAATTCCATATGTGTAGCCTAAGATTTCAGTTAAAAACACTTCCCAGCAGCTGTGTCACCTGCACGAGATCCAGCCAGTCAAAATTCCGGCATTTAAGAATATTATCATATGCCATTGTGTGTTCCCCCTGGAATGCCTGTTATATTTTCTAACATTACAACACAAATTTTCTAGTTTTTTTTTTTCATGGAGTCGTAGCATAATTGTACTGTGGGTGGAAAATACCCCATCAGACATTAATCTTTTTAATGTTACAATGCATATTTTATTGCCAGTCTTTAGTTCATGTGTCAAATATCTTTGGGTAGGGGAACCCCCAAGTTGGAGCTGGGTTCTTTCTGTGTCTGGCAGACAGAATTTATTCACGGTGATGCGAGGCCCATTGGCACGCTTCCTTTGTGTGCTGTGGGTGTGCCTCTGGGGAAGACCCCAGCAGGTGAGCTATGAGACCTGAAGCAAGCACATAGTACTGACTGAGCCAAACCCACCACTCCTAGGAGCACCATCCTCCGACACAGCTGCCCCCACATTCACTCCTGCAGTTGGGGAGGTCTGTCTCCTCGATTATTGTTCCTTGTACAGTCCAGGAATTTCCCAGCTGTTGCTGACCTTGAAGTCGCTGGGCTTCATTGCTTTTGCCTGTTTACCTGATTTTCGTTTCGTAGGTTTTCGCTCTGATCTCTTGAATTTACTTCCTTCTACTTTCTTTTAAAGTAATTTCTCGCTCATTTTGCAGCAGTCTCCTAAGGTAGAGACTGAGTCACAGCCCCACCATGATCTTTACTTATGTGGGCATTGCCTGACCTCCATTGAGAAAGTCCAGATCCAGACAAGGTATTTTCCATTCTCTGCCATTGTGAGACACTTTCTAGTTTCTTTCCTTTCCTTCCTTTCTTTGCACGCACATGTGCATGGGCATGCGTCTATTGTACGGTGGATCTGTGGTTGACTTGTTAACTCTTGAAGGTGTGAGGCTGTAGGCAGATTACCCCACAGTGGATATCCCATTGGTCCATTCACTGAAATAGACTCTCGCTCCTGCTGGGATCTGGCTGTGCCCTCTAAACTTCGATGCTGTAATGCGATCCCTATCGGAGGTGGTTGAAGGTGCACAGACATAGATACTCAAGACACATAAACAAGATACTCATACACATAACATAAAAATAAATAAATATTTTTGAACTTTAAGAAAAAGCTTAAAATACATATTTATTTAATAAAACAGAGACTTGAGCCAGAGAGATGACTCAGCAGGCAAAGGCACCTGCTGGCAAGCCTGATGACCTGAGTTTGACCCCTGAGACCTACGTGGTAAAGGAAAAAGCTGACTACCATGGGATTGTCTGACCTACACACGGTGCACACACAAACACAGGATAGACGGATGGAAATTAATAACAAAAGTAGAGCCATTTATGTCGGAAATTGTGCTCACACAGTGCAGACTAACTGAAGGGCAATGGAAAATCTGGATATATCCGTGCACAGATGACACCCTCATTCACACAAATGATGCTCTTGTCAATTTGATAGAGTTTGGAATCACCTAGGAAGGCTGGATAGATGGCTCAGCTATTGTGGGAGCTTACTGCTCTTGCAGAGAGAGAAGCCCAGAGTTTGGTTCCCAGCAGCCATGTCTGATGCGGGTTACAGTGCAGTTACAACTGTGACTCCAGCTCCAAGGATCTGCTGTCCTCCCTGGCCCCAAGGACACTTGCGCTCACATGTGAGCAATACACCCATACACAGACACAGACACACACACAGAGATAAAATGAAAATGAAAATAAATCTTTAAAAATATCACATGGGAGATACGCTTCTAGGTATACTTGTACGCGTGTTTCCAGAGAGGATTAACTGCTGAGTAAAGAAGACCCATCCTCAGGGTGGGCACCTTCCAGCAGGCATCAGAGATCTAAAGGAAACCAGTGTCACCAGACAGCCTTCCTTCCTCCTGCATATATCTATTCACATTGGTCAGGGTAAAAAAATCGATAGAATAAGTATATAAGTATATCTATATATAATATAATAAACATATTTATATATGTTTATTAGATTAGCTTACAGAATATGATCTGGGTAGTCCAATAACGGCTGTGTCTCACTGGAGAGGCGGAGAATCCAGCAGTGGCTCAGCCCACTGGGCTGGATGTCTCAGCAGTCTCAGTCTAGCACCGAACGCCTGGGGAATCCCTGAAGAGCTGCTGATCTCCAGTCTATGTTGGAAGCCTGGAGATGTATGTTTTAATGTTAGCGAAGGAATGCTGCATCAACAGGGTGGATGAACTTGTCAGTGAGAGTGAAGGCAAGCAGGCAAAAAGCAAAAGCTTCCTTCTTCCTTGTTTTTTTATATGGGCTGCCATCAGTAGGTGTCCCAGATTTAGGGCGGGACTCCCCTTTCCAGGGAATTTGATTAAGAAATCCCTCATAGGAGTGCCCAGCACCGTGGGTTTTACTTGATTCCAGATACAGTCAAATTGACAGCCAAGACTGGCCATCACATATCATAGCTGCTGTTGTCCTCTCCTGACTTCAGACTCCAGCTTCTTCAGCTTTCCAGCCTGGCTGAAAAGTATCCCATTGTATATATACACTATGTTTTCTTTATCCAGTTCCCCACTGATGGACACCTCGGCCGGTTCTGTTACTTAGCTACTGTGAACCATATTGCAGTGAATTTGATTTGCAGATGTCTCTGATATATGTCCAGGAGAAGCATGAGCTTTATGATTTTATTTTTATCTTATTAATGTGTGGCGTATGTTTGAATATGTGTATATATGTGTGTCCACGTGTGTAAGTGAGCATGTGGAGGTCAGAGGTTGATGTCTGCTGTTTCCCTCAGTTGCTCTCCACTTTATCTTTGGAGACAGGTTTTTGATGAAACTGGAGTTCACCAATTCTGCTTGCTGGCTGGCCAGGGAGCCCCTGGGATCTGACTTTGTTTCCCTCCCAAGCACTTGGGTTACAGATGTGTGCCAACACTTGGCTTTTATGTGGGTCCCGGGGATCTGAACTCAGGTCCTCATGCTTACAGAACAGGCTCCTCACCCACTGAGCTGCCACCCCAGTCCCAAACTTACTACTTTTTGACCCACATTTTAATGGAAAGAAAAATCTGTCCCCATCATCTTTGCAGTCTGGCAAGAAAGCCTTCGTTAGCATATTATGAATAATAATGAGCTTCCTTATGCAAATTCAAGAGAACTACAAATAGCTAGAATAAATATCATAGGAAGTCACGTGGTCTTGAAGAACTTATCTTTCCTGTGAGGATTATACAAAGAGAGCCTGCTTTCCCTACTGCTATGCCACACTGTAAATGAGGTCTTAGAAAAGGCAGCCAGTCAAGACAAACACAGTGAACACTGATGAGGTTAGATGTCTGGGAGCATACTCGGATAAGGCCCCACAGCTACAGAAAAACCTAAACACAAAATGCACCAAGAATGATGCTGACTGGGCACTTGTGCTTTGAAGATCAGTTACATTTCATGACAACAGCAATATGTACTCAGAGGAGAAAATATTTCAGGCTGTGACATTTACAACCACATAAAAGTTCCGTGTCTAGAAATCAACCTGATAAAGTCTTTAAGACTGTAGAGAAAACTAGAAAGCATTCCGGGCAGAAATTAAGAGGCCTGAGCAAAGCAGCCTACTGCACATTTGAGGATTTGGAAAATTCAGCGTTCTACGAATGTAAATGTTCACCCCATGTATCTATGGATTTCATCAAATTCTTACTAGGCTTTTGTTTTTGCTTTTTTATTTGACAGATAGATCCTAAAAAACAAATGAAAAGCGGAAGTGAGGGAGATTTCAGAAGAACGGCATGAGACAGCTCCGAGAGACTTTGTGGTTGGTGCAGGCCTGGAGCACACCCCAGAGAGACCCTTAAAAGACCCAGGTCGGAAAGGACAAAGAAAGGGTGACCAACCAGAAAGGCAGGCGGGATTTGCTTTCACTCTGCTGGATTGTGTCCCTAGATGTGAAAAAGATCCCAAGAGACAAACGCAGGAAAGCAAGACTGTCAGTGAGTAAAAAAAAAAAAAAAGTCACCATGGGAAGGAACTGCCGCTCGGAGAGGGCTGCCCATTAGGTATGGGTACTGCGGCCACCAGAACAGACAGACTGCTGAGCACCTAAAGCAATGGAAACCTGTCCCCCACCTCTGCCTTTCTGGTCTTTCTGAGAGAGGGCAAGAGTCCTAGGACTGGTCCAGTATCCACCATGACAGCAGAGAGAGAAGATACCAGCAGAGGAAACAGTGGACAATAGTCTACCACATCCCCACCCCTCAGGATTTGTGTCCATTCTCACCAATGGTGACAGCCTTGAGTCCCACATAACACATCTCCTAACATGGCCTCTCACTCACGACCAGCCTGCCTGTCACCAGCCGTCTCCCCTGGGTCCCTGGCACCCTCTCCTCCCGCCCTTCCTTTTACGTGCCCTGCCTCCACGGATTCTCCCCATACTCTCGGTAGGGGTTCAGATCATAAGAGTAATCATGAACCCTTTCCCACCTGTTTCTTTTCACAGAGCCAGCTTGTATGTAGACATAACAATAACTATTTTTAAAGAGCTTTCTCTTTAAAAGTAGGCGACATCATCTGTTTTATGCTGGAGTCATTTATGACTTAAGGATGACTTCCTTCAGGGAAGTTACTGGAAACTCAAACCAAGATGTGCTCATGTACATGTTCTGTTTTTATACACACATGAAAACATATATTGATGGATGTTTTGGTTGTCTCCTGTTTGTAGCATTTATGAACAACGTGCTATAAATATGTGTGTATAAATACATGCACTCTGGACAACCCGAGATTTTAAAATTTGGAAAATAAATACTGATATGACCCCCACCAGCACCCCGCGAATCACTCATAGATATTTTGATGGTCATATAAACTGGCTTTTCATCCTAATGTCTTCAATTTAAAAAAAAAAACGAATGAATTATTTTTTAAATATTTATTGCATTATTTATGCGATGTGTCTTTGTTTATATGAATATTTGTGCTCCGTGTGCATGCAGGAACATCATATGCCCTGGAACTGGAGTTATAGATATTTGTGAGATGCCATGTGTATGCTGAGGACTGAACCTGGGTCCTCTGGAAGATCAGTTCACATTTTTAACGGCTGAACCGTCTCTGTAGCCCCAAGACGTCTTCTGTTGATACAGTACAGAGAAGTACTAGTGTGGGGGGTGCTGGGAAGATGTGGGGAGCTGTCACCACACCCTCCAAAGCTGTGTTTGGGCTGACAAGGAAGTGGGTGAAAATGACAGCCCCACAGGAAGTGGTCAGGACTCTACATGTTCTACCAAATCCAGGGAGGTGCAATCTCCATAAAGCTGCCATTAAACACCACCATGAGCTTGACAGAGACAGACACCAGGCAGCAGAGAGGGCATGGAACCACAGGGGCATAGCCTCTGATAAAAACAGGTATAAGCATTCCAAAACTGGCATCTCCTACCAAAGAAAGCATTCTGGGAATTGCGTGGCCCAGTAGCCTACCTCCTAAGGACAAGCCCCAAGAAATACATTATTTCCTGCAGGTGATATATACTCGTCATTTTTTTAAATGAAAATTCACTTCTTCCCCTGCAGCTTTGAAAATATTTTGGGGTTTGTTTTTGTTGTTGTTTTGTTGTTGTTGTTCCTCTTTGGCTGCGTTAAAGTCCCTTCCCTTCTTGTCTTTGTTGTTATGCATTGCAAACATGCAATAGTTTTCTTGTCTCTATGTTCAACTGCCTGATGGGGAGCCTTGGAGCACAGAAGCATGTTTTGGCTCCTGATTTAGGGTTGGGGAAGGCATGGCTGCGGCAAAGGAATGTGGGCAGCTTGCTCACATCTCAGTGTCCCGGGGAGCAGAGAGCACTGAATGTGCCTACTCGGATCTGTCCTCCTTTCCCTCCTTTCCCAGCCCCGAACCTTTTTTTGTTTTCTTTTGGTTTTTCTTGTCATGTAGTTCAGGATGTGTTGAACTCACAGTGACCTTGAGTTGCCCTCATCTCTCATTCTTGTCCATGGTCTTGTCTTACCTTCCAGCTATCCGGTCAGTACCGGTTCAAGCTCCTGGACCTGCTCAGCCCCGCACTGACCTCCATCTACACTCAGTGCCCATGCTGGCTGGTCCTACCCCAACTCTCCCGATACCACTGAGGGTATGATCAGGAACCAGGGAGGGTGCCATGCCTCCACACCACTGAGCACGTCACTGGCCTCTGCTTGAGCCCCACAGTATCTCTTTTCTCCAAGACCAAGCAGGTCCTCACAGAGTGGGGGTCCCTTCCATTCTGTCCACCATCCGGTTCCTAAGTTCCATTTATCAGCTTACCCCCCAGCTCCGGTTCATAGGGCAATGCTCCCCTGTGGGCAATGACACTTCCTGGACCTGGGCAGCTCCACTTCCTACCAGCACAGCTGCTGCTGATCTTGACCTTTGTACAGTGACCTTCAGTTGATGAGGAACCTTTTTCCCCATTTCAGGGGCCTAGTGGGTGAGAACCTGATCAGCACCTGTGGGGTTCCCAGGCACTGGCAAGGTTCCACCATCTCTGTAGGATGCTTCTCCTGGATACTGCACCTCTCACTCCATCCAGGCTGCCTGACCCTGTGAACCCTGTGGGGAGTCCCTCCACCTGACACCCCTCACTTCACCATACTACACTGCTGGCCATTACAAGACCAATTGGTTTCTGAGCAAGTCTCCTACAGAATTAGCTGTGTGCAAGCCCTGGGGACATGGACTGCAAAGCAGAATCTGATGGAGGTCCCCAAAACCGCCAGGTGACACCTAGACCCTGCTTGGAACATGGACAAAAGACACAGCTGAGCTGGGCATGTGTTTTAATGAAAGTTCACAGATACTAGAGCTTGGAGCAGGGGTCACAGCTTGGAAGAAGTTGGGGTCAGGAGTGAGGGAGCCCCAGGTGCTGGCAGACCCCATCCTGGGAGCTCCCACATAAGCCCTTCTTGCTGGGTGTCAGGTCTGAGGAGCCTGGGCAAGGGTGCATGGATCGGGGAGGGCAGCCACTGGCAACCAGGCAGCATCATGGGAAGAATCCCAGAGGCCCAATGACAGCAGGTCAGGGGCAAGAGGCAGATAGGGTAGCTGGGAGGAGTGTACCATTCCATTGGGACTCAGCTTCTGGCGGCCTTGCTGCTGTGCATGGCTCTGGGCCTTGGTGGAAGCCCATTCTGCCCCACCCTCTCAGCATCCTGAATTTCAGTGACCATCAGTCTCAGTTCTGTGTCTCCAAGGCCACTGCCTGCTGGGCTTAGTAGTCAGTGAGGGGATACCGCAGGAAAATGAAGACGAGGATGATGCAGGAGGCTGCCAGGGCAGAGCTGGTGATGTTAAACAGCCGTGCTGTCTTGGCATCCTCCACGGCTCCATTCAGGTCATTCAGGAGCTTCTTGTCCCGAACCTGGAGTCAGAGGGAGGAGGAAGAGAGGTAGAGGTCAGAGGAGGCAGAAGGGTGGAGGCTGGCAAAGAAAGAAAGATAGAAGTCAGTGCCGGAGGAGGAAAAACAGAGGGAGATGTCAAAGGAAGCAGGAAGGGGAGGAGTAGGGTCAGAGGTCAGAGGAAGAGGACGAGGAAGCAGAGAGACAGAAATTAGGAGCGGAGGTAGGAAGGAGGTCAGCAGGGGAATGGAGACAGAGGTCACCAGAGGAAGAGGAGGAGGAAGAGAGGCAAAAGTCATGAGAGGAGACAGGATGGAGGCTGGCAGAGGAGGGAAGAGGAAGGTCAGCAGAGGAGTAGGAACAAAGGTCATCAGATGAGGAGGTAGAGGCAGAGGTGAGGAGAGGAGGCAAGACAGAGACCAGCAGAGAAGAGAGGCCAATAAATGAGGAGTATGGGGATGAAAGAAGTGGGGGATATGGAGTCAAGCAGAAGAGGGCATAGGGGTCGTTGTGGGTGGAGGTAGACAGGGGTCAATAGAGGGGGGAGGCTGGGGTGCTGAGGAGCAGGGGTGTGAGAGTCCAGTAGTCCCAGGACCTCTCTCCTGCAAGAACCCACCCTCAGCTTGGGGAACAGAGTGAATAAGAAACTCATCTTTCAGGGTTTGTTAAGTAAATAGTGTCTAGTCAGAAAAGGAAATGGGGGACAAGAAACACAGGTTCCCAGTGAAGAATGCCCAGGAATTTCTGTTTTATTTTGTGCAGCTGTTCAATGGGTTTCAAGTAGTCTAATGTAAAAGAAGGTGGTAACCCTGGAGACAGGGAATGCAGAGTGAATAGGATGGTGAAACCAGAGACCATGGGTGCTGGGTGTGATGACATGTGTGACCAGCATGTTGTGATTCAGTTCTGCCTCGCTGGACATTAACTAGGATGCTGAGTGGACAAGACATCCTAGGGAGGTGGGGACAGAGCTGGCCATTTCTAAGAGGCTACCTGGTCAGAACCGGCATGTCTTAGGACAGCCCCCTCGTGCCAGCTGAACATGATGCAAGCTGAAAGCAGAGCCTAGAAGATGGAGGTGGAAGATGAGCAAAGGAGGAGATGGAGTTGCTCTATTCATGGACCGGGTTTGGTTGGAAGAAGGAAGGGGGACAGAAAGACACTTGGCCTGGCTGATGGCAGTTAGGGAAGTGGACAGCTGAGGATGCATGAGTGGGAACGGGGTGGGTGCACAGACAGGCAGAGGACAACCGAAGCCTGCTAGGAGGAGAGATTGTTCTGGGCGGGAAGGAATGGTAAGGCAAGGGGGGAGGAGGAGGCATGGGATGGGTACACAGCAGTGGGCAGAGGGAGCAGAGAGGAGGAAGGGCAGGAGTGAAGTAGAGTGAGAGGAAGGAAAAGGACCCAGCCAAGGGCGGGGGGGGGGTGACTTGGAAGGTGAGTTGTGCTATATGTGAATTGGATTGGAGAGAGGATGGAAAGAAGGGTTGGGGGGGGGATTGGGGGCACAGAGGTGGGAGTGAAAGTGACCTCTGGTGATTTTGGAGGAATCCGACATCTCTGTCACCAAGACAGACGCATCTTCCCATTTACTTAGTTCTCATGATATGAGTGAAATACTTGATAGAGTTTTATCATTTTCTCCAGAAAATTAAATTCTATCTTCCCTTGGACTTAGTATTGGCCTACTTGTTTTTCAACTGTCATGTAAAATCCCTGCCCTTGATGCTTCTTGCTGTTACAAAGACACATGGCTATCTAGCAAGGAAGATTTCATATCTAGTTCAACTATCTCACTGGATCATTATTAGCCAGGTGTTCTCTCTAACAAGCCAGCTGCTCTACTTCCTCTTGCAACTCCTTCCTCCAGGCTGCAGATGTTCTAGAGAAACTCTGGGCCTGAGTTTTGCCTCTGCATGTGCCCACTGTAACCTCTCACAGTTAATGGGCCTTTTTGCTGCTCCCAGTGCTTGCCTGTGTTGTGGGGGCAGTGGAGCGGCCACTTCACAGTGTTGGGAAAGGCTCATGGTTAGCCTCACGCTTCTGACAGCATCGTGCCTGTAGGTTCCTATGAGGAAGACAAAGATAATTCCAGAACAGTTCTGACTAGCAGAGAGTATGCAGAAGAGCCTTGGCTCACCCTTGTTCTTTCTTTCTTTTTTTTTTGAGGAAATAGATATTTGTTCTTCAGGAGGTAGCTATAATACGGAAGTGAATATCAACTGGAAAGTAGGGATGGACAGGTATGTATGTATGTATGTATGTATGTATGTATACACTGAATAACTAGGGCAGGGGAGCCACTGGTGTGTTGATGTGTGTTAGATGGACAGGAGAGACAGGTGAATTTTGTCATATTTTGGATGAGTGGAATAGATACACAGAGGGGCATATGTCAAATGAACATAACCCAAGGATAGGCAAAGACATGAGTGGATGCTTGTTGTGGGGGTAGGTAGACAGATGAGTGTGTGAGTGTGTGTGCTCTGGATGAGTGGAGCAGATGGTGTGAGGAGACAGGAAGTATGTTGGGTGTGTAAGGTGCATTGGCTGATTGGGCAGGTACATGGTGCCTGTAATAATGTCTTTTATGTAGTTAGGATGGACATCTACTTAGAAGTATGCCAGATGGGAGGGACAGGTGGACAGATAGGTTTGTGAAGATGTGTCAGATGGTTGGACTGGGGGTATAATAGTGCATTTTGTGTCTTTGGGATGGATTCTTGGTATGTATGCTAGATGGTTGGAGTGGGTAGACAAAGAAATTTAGGATTGTGTGTGGGATGGGTGGTGAGGGGGGAAAGCAAGGAGGTTGAAAGAATATACCATTGAATAATTAATGGGATATAGTTATGGATTCTGAAACTCGTCAACCAATCAATCAACCAGTCAGTCAGTCTGTGCATCTTTACTTAGTGCCTGCTCTGGCATCCTGGGTGTGCATCAGCAACTGTGTATAGCCCGGCTGTGCCTGGGTATGCAACAAGGAACAAAGCAAAGCTTCTGTTCTTGTGGTTCACAGACCAGGTAAGGACTCAAAAGACACAGAGTGAGCTAGGCAGGCATCAGTGGGCTAAAGAGGCTAGAGAGACATCCGAAGGTGCTGGGGTTTACAGTGTCCTGGGAGGCCGATCTCAGCAGATATCCTAGAAGGACGTTATTGAGTGGATGCTTGTCACCGTATCAGTGCAGGTTTGATCCCGTGGTGGAAGGCACATCAGGTTGGAGGGGGCAGAGCTCCATGAAGGAGTAGCTAAGGCCAGCCAGGGGCCACTGTTGGAGGGCAGAGCACAGGCAGATAGGGAACAAGGGGCACTGTCAAGAAGTCGGTGGGTGAGGCTTTGTGAAGGCTTCTCAGAACAAAATAGAACCAGAAGAAAAGGGGGTCTGGAAAGATCTAACAGAGCCTTTGGCCGAGGATTAAGTTCAGACTGGGAGGAGGAAGTCTGGCCCTGAGAGGAAGGGAAGCTAATTATCAGCGGAGGACATGGATAGCAACATGGACAAGAGCTGTGGCAGTGGGAATGCTGGCTGATGAGTTTCCGGGTCTATGTTGAAGGCAGCGCTGAGAATGCTGAGCTCAGTGTGCGGGGGCGATGACCAGATGAGGCTTCAGAAGAGGTGACCTGGAGCAGTTTGGGTTGGATAAACTAAAAATGAGCTGCAGAAGAAAAACTGGGAGGTGCAGAATACAAGTCCCAGCACCAGTTAGCGCTGCTTTCTGGACTTACAGCTAGACACTGGAAGCAGCGATGTTGCTGAGTCTGGAGTTGCAGGATGAGGCATGAGAGATGAGGGATGAGGGCCGAGATGAACATGTGAAAGTCATCACTACCTGTGTGGTGGTTATGAGACCACATGGGCACTGGGGGAGCTGGGTCCACAAAGATGAGGAATCCAAATTCAAAGAGAACAGTGAGAGGACTTGAAGAGTGGGCAGGGAAGCAACAGGAAAGCTAAGAGGGACAGCGAGGTGGGAAGGGCAGGAGCAGAACGCTGGAGAAGTAACCAGAGCAGGGAAGACACACAGTATCCAGTAGGGCCATGAGATGACAGATGATGTCTGTTGGGTAGTGGAGAGAGGGCGCTGGGAAGTTGGGCGAGCCAACCAAAGCGAGGACGGGAAGAAAATAAGGACATTAGAGGAGACGGGCAGATGAGGGGGCGATGCATGGCAGCCTTTTGGTGAATGTTTGTGGTCTGATGGATGAATCCATGAAAGGGAGAAGGCAGGACCTGGGTGGGCAGACCAGTGGGTGCTAGCTCAGCCTCTGGTGCTGAAGGGACGGGAAAGGGGAAAGGAAAGGGAGGTTGATGGTGACCAAACGGTCAGGAAGCACTGTGCTCTAGGTATGTACTCCGCCAACTTATATAATGAAGGATCTGGCCCTCGGAGGTGGTAGGAGGTGGGGCCTTTGAGGGTGAGGCAGCCATCATACAGAAGAAGCCCCAAGAGACCTTTAACCCTTACACCACGTGAGGACTCACAGAGATGTGAATAGCCTACACCCCAGAAGAGGGCAAACCTGACCAGAGCTTGACCATGTTGAGACCTTGTAAAGTGCCAGTCCACAGAACTGTGGGAGAGCCACGCAGTGTGGAAACTCCACACACACAGACCAAAGCAGGTGACTCAGACTGGGGCTGCGAGAACAGCAGGCACGGTCACGAGAAGGATGGCAAAGAAAGGTGACATGGTGGGTAGCCAGAGGAGGGATGGCTAAAGGAGTGAGTGAGAGAACAAAGGAGAGGCTAGAGGGCATGTGGACAGGGCTCTTAGAGTGCAGAGTGGTGGTGTGGGTAGTTAGAATGGACAGGCCAGAAAGGAGTAGGCGCCCTTGGATGGAAGAATGGACCGGAAGAGATGGGAAGGAAGTAGACAAAGTAGACAAAGAAGGGCTCAGTTAGCAGAGTGCTTTGGCATGCATATAGCCCTGGGTTTGATCCCCAGCACTGCAAATGGACTGGGGAGTCTATAATGCCAGCACTTAGGAGGTGGAGGCGGGAGAACCAAGAATTCAAGGCCATCCTTGGCTATATGAGTTTGAGGCCAGCTTGGACTAAGAAAAAGAGGGAGGGAGGGAGGGAGGGAGGTGTGGTGAGCCCTTCAGACTCTGGGCCTAGACCCTGCTGTGAGCCTCTGGCTAAAATCGCCTAGTTCCTGTATTGGGAGATCTTCTGAGCAAAACTGAGTCATGAAAATATTAATGACTGCCCGAGAGCGGCTTGTTTACAGGGAAGCCAAAGCCCCCTGAAGGGATGCTTCTTCTCTGGCTAAACATTTAACTTCATCCGGAGAAGCTATTGTCCTAAGCATCTAACTCCACTGGAGAGAGGCTGTCTCCCCTAGGTAAGCATCCCACCCCAGCAGGGAAGATGCTTTGTTCTGATACCTATCTGGGCTTCAGGATGTTTTTACCTATGCACTGTCTCACCCTGTAATTAACACCTTGGTTCTAATCCCTGTAGCTGCACGTAGCCCCCTGATGAAAGGGGTATAAGCTTGGAGAGAAAAATAAAATTTCAGCTCCATTCCATCTGAGCTCAATGATGCTGTGTGTGTCTGGTCTATTCCCTACCCTTCGTGTTTCTTTTCCTCTCTCCTCATTAGGCCCCTCAGTCTCACACCCCATCCAGGTACTGTCCGACTTGCCAGGCAGGCCTTGGCAGGGAGGGAGGGAGGAGAAAAAGAGGAAGGAGGAAGAGGACAGAAGAGGAGAGGAAGGAAGAAAGAGAGAGAGAGAGAGAAGGAGAGAGAGAGAGAGAGAGAGAGAAGAAACGGAAGGGGAGGAGAGGAGAACATCCAGGAAAGGAAGACAAAGGATGGACAGACAGAGGGACTAAGGAAGCCCAGAGTCAAATGAAAAGCAAGAGCTTGTGACACCCTGGTGGTGATCTCCAGGAAGTGTCTTGTAGCCCTGCATCTAGTGTCCCAGTTTTTTCAGTGACACTTACTTAACAAAACAAGATTTTGTTATAAAATGCTCAATTTAATTGTGGGAGATTGGGGCCACGCCTGGGATATACTTAGAGTTCCACCATCACTTGATAGTTTATGGTTCTTGTTTTGCTAGAGGTAAGCGGGTGACTCAGCGGAGAGAAAAATGAGGTAGACAGCGGGCGAGAGTCTATAAGAGAACAGTGGGGTAGACTAACAGGTAAAAGGGAGCAAAGGAAGGGGGTTAGGGTTAGGGACCCTTAGGGTTCTTCCCTAAGTGATATAACGCAGGTGAACAACAACTGCTCTTCCTTTCAGTAAGGCTATATTTCATCTGGAGATGATGTTGAGCTCATTGAGTATGTGTGGAGGATCCAAACAAGTCCTGGGCTGTTCTAAATAAGGACGTGGGCATCCACAAACTTGGGTGTCTGTAGAACCAATCCCCTGTGGGTTCTTAAGGAATGACGAAGCGGTAGCCTTCCACACCCATGTCCCTGGGCATTCCAGTATCACTGGGAAGCTCCTCCCACTTGGGCTACCAGACCCATCTCTCTGCATCCTTAGTCTGCCCCCACATGGAAACTTCAGTCACAAGGACCCACTCACAGCAGATAACAAAGCCCTCACTGTGGAAAACAAGGCTACGTCTCAGGCACTCCTGGTCCCCTCTCCTGTTTCAGTCACACAGGCTATGGAACTTTGTCTCTGGGTGTCTGCAAGGCCTGCTCCCCATCCTGTGACACACACATCCTCAGACACACACACACCCATGGCTTAGACCACTTGAGGCTTACACTCAGTACACCAACATGGTGGACTCCTGTCTGAGCCCACCTTGTATGAAATAGCGATCCCAGTCACTCTCCTCAGCCTTCACAACTAACATTACCACCAACATTAAGTGAGTTTTGTGTTGGTCTGAGTTCCTTGCCAGAGAACACTCAGCCCCTATGGTCAGGGGCTGACACTCCTCACATGCTGGACAGTTATTTGCTGCCCATGTAAAGTGAGCAGGGTAGTAGGAGAATGCTGGGTCATTCCAATGAACCAATGACAACACGATGGGCTAGACAGTTTAATGAGTGGCTAAGATGGTGGTTGTTGGAAAAGCTTATTTTTAGTTATGTTTGAAATTGTTGTATGCACTGTTGGGTGAGGGGCTAGCCTATGTCTAGGGTGTTCTGTATTGTTTGCAGGTGTTGGATTTCTGTGGGGGTTTAATGGCTAATGATCTGCATGTGCTCTCAGCGAAATACCTGAGCAGTTCTGAAAGAATAAAAACACCTGGGCTGAGACGCTCAGGGTTCCACTATGGAGTCTGGCGCTGGCCAGGATCGTGGTTCCCTCTGCTGAGGTCTGGCAGAGTTTGTATCTATGAAAATGCCTCCTTGTCTTCCTTGCTGGGCCGCCATAGCAGTGTACTACTACAGGTGATATCACAGGAGCGGGCAAAAGAGAAGAGAAAGAGGAGGGCAGGCATAAGCTTCAATGCGATGAAAGACGGGGGCTGGGGAGATGGCTCAGGTCATGTAAACTGTTTGCCAACCAAACACGAAGATGTGCATTTGATCTGAGGAACCTGTGTTGAACACCAACAACAAAAAGCCAGGAAAAGCTGGAAAAATACTCAGAGCACTTGTTGCTCTTGCAGAGGACCCAGGTTCAGATCCCAGCACCTAAAGAGTGGTTCACAACCATCTGTAACTCCAGTTCCGGGATATCTGACAGTCTCTTGTGACCTCCCTGGGCACCAGGCATACACATGATACACATACATACATGCAGGCAAAGTACACGTGCACATAAAACAATATATATATATATATATATATATATATATATATGTATGTATATCATCACATGCCTATAATCTTGGCACTGGGGAGGCAGAGACAGGCAAAGTCTCTGGAGTTTGATGGCTAGCCAGTCTAACCTAACTGGTCCCAGTGAGAGACCTTGTCCCAGAAGAAAAAGTTGTGGTCTGAGGAGATGGCTCAGTGGATAAGGTGGGTGGGTGACCAGAGTATAAAAGAGGCAGATGGTCCGTGTGGAGTGGCAGGGTGGCAGTGCAGGGAGGGAAGACGGAAGAATGCATGGGGCAGTATGTGGATGAAGGGCAAAATATGGCAAAGGAAAAGTGGGAAAGCAAGAGGGTAGATTATTGGATGAACCAATGGGATTTATGTTTATGCCTGCGGGTGTTTTCTTTTTTTCTTTTTCTTTCTTTCCCTTTTCTTCCTTCCTTTCTTTTCTTTTTTTCCCCTTTTTTAAAAATACAGTCTTAAAAGTCTACAGACTTTTAAATAGTCTTACTATGTAACTGAGGCTGACCTTGAACTCTAAATCCCCCTGCCTCTGACTCCCAGATGTTAGAATTTCAGGCATGTGCCACCATACCTGGCTTATCTAGGGTGTGTCAATGTGTAAAATAAGAGAGAGGTGAACAATGAAAGAGCAGGAGATGGCAAATGAGCACATGGCTGGAATCCGAGGTGTGCAGCTCGGCAAACGGGAAGAGGTGAGAGTCTGCGAGTACGATCACAGCACGCGGATCAATAAGGTACTGATGGGGCAGAAGCTGGTGGACGGGGGGCGGGAGAATAGGAGAGAAGATATAAGGCTGGAGAAAGGACAGATGTTTGACAGATTTGCCTACTGATGGATGGATGGATGGATGGATTGATGGATGGATGGATGCCAGAGTAAAATTCCACACAGGGAGAGGGGGAGAAGAGATTATGAAGGTTGGAATGAAAAAAGGATGGATGAATGGGTGGAACAACCATAAGAAGAAACAACTTTAGTAAGTTTCTGTCCTAACATAGCACATAGCACAATATCTCTCAGTCACGCTTTGGTGAGGGTGGGTACGGTGGCTTCAGGAAGAGAATGAAGCATGGGTGTAGCTACATAAGAAGAGTCTCACAGATAGTATTGTTATGCTCTGAACCAGAGACACCATGAGCATGTAGGTGTGTGGCTATGCAGAGAATGAAAGAAGTGGGTAGAGGGAGGGATGAGAGATAGGAAAAATGATGGATTGATGGTAGTGGCTGGCTAGGCATGGGAAGAAAGTAAGAAAGATAAGGAAGAAGAGAGGAAGAAAAAGATCAGCAGAGGGTCAGAGGATGGACAGGTTTGTGGATGGACATGTTGAGGAGAGATGAATACTTGACATGTAGATGAGTGACATTCAGGTATAAGTAGAAGTAAGCGAGGTGAGGAGGGAGGCTGGCTAGAAAGCAGGTGGGTGAGTGGAAATGGATGAGGGTATGGATGAACTCAGGAAAGCATGGTGGATAAATGAATGAAATCCATAGGTGGAGGATGGAGGCATGGATGGATGGATGGATGGATAGATGATGAGGTCAGCCTGTGAAGTTGAAGGGAGGAACTACAAAAGAGGAGGAGAGAGAAAACTAATGTGGATGAATGGATACATGGGTGGAAAATAGGGGGAAAAAAGGTTAGAAGGATGGATGAACTGGGAAGGGAAGAATGCAAATGAGGAAAGCTGAGTGACAAGATGTGTGCATAGCCACTAGGGGTGGAGGAGGGATGGAAAGGAGGAGGGTGTGGCAAAGGGTGAAGAGACGGAGGGCAGTATACCAACAGGGCTGGTGAGTGAAGAGGGGGTGCTATGAGAAAATGACCTTAGAGAGACAGTTTAGTGGATCGGTTAAGGTTGTAAGGATGGGATGGGACAGTAGAGGCGAGAGTCAGAAGTACAAATGAGGGGGTGGGGAGGTGGAAGGCCGGTGCTGTCTGGACGTGGTGAGCAGAGTGGAGGATGGATTGACATCACCATGCATCACTTAATGAGGAGTCGGTCCTGAGAAACTCCAGATGGCCTCATCATCTGTTAACATCATAATATATACAAAAATTAACTCTGACACGCTAGGTGATGAAGTCTTGTGTATGGGACCTGTTGTTGCCTTACGTGTCACTCTACTGTGTAAGAGTGAGGGGTGGCTAGATGACTGCAAACATGGATGGGTGGGTGGGTGAGTAGATGGATGGGTGAATACATGGGAAGGTGGAAGACTGGGTTGTGAAAGTGTAGCGAGGTGAGTTGATGAACAGTAGAGCGAGTAGATGGATAATCGGGTAGATGTGCAGATGAGTGGGTGTGGTGTGGACAGGTGGATGGCAGATGGGTAGATGGGTAGCCAGTGGATGAGTTGACAGGATGAGTGTGTGGCTGGGTAGAAGGGTGGGTGGATGAAGTTGGGGTGAGTGGATGGATGGGTTAAATGGGTGAATGGACAGGTAAATGCCGGATGGGTGGGTGGACAGATGGGGCAGATGAGTGGTTAGGGTGATAGTTGTGGTGTGGATAAATGTGCGAGTGGGTGAATGGATTGGTGAGTGCATGGGCAGATGGTTGGGTAAATGGGTAAACAAATAGGTAGGTGTGAGTGAGAGATGGATAGATAGATGGGTAGATGGATTGGTGGGGTATGGAAAAGTGGGAGGATGGGTGGCTGAATCAGTAGGTGGGTGGGTGCATGAGTAGATAGATGAATGCATAGATGGGTGGATGAATGAATAGGTGGATGGGTATGGAATGGCTAGGTAAATGGGTGGGGGGTGGATAGACGGGTAGGTAAATGGCTAAGCTGATAACATTGATATTCAGAAAGAGTGAGACGGGCAGATACATATGTTCAAAACCCAACCAGAACCTACCCTCCTAACCTATTCTTTCAAGCTTTCCTGTCATGGAAGTCCTGAGGCCTCCTGAGCTCAGATCAAGCTGCTGCCACACGCTGGCTGCACCGCACCCCCTCTCCTGTCCTCCACACCTCTGCTCCACACAGAGCATGTCCACGCTTAGTATCTGCTCATTTCTCCAGGTAAAACTTTCCCCTTACCTATCCTTCAAGGCCCATGAGAAATACTGCCTCCTCCCAAAAGCCCTTGCCCTGAACCCTACTTGGCCCCAAGTTCAGTGTGATGTTTTCCTTTTCTGAGAGGCACTGGTATGTATATGGCCTCTGGTGACATCCTCTGTCCAGCCAAATAATATCCTTAGACCTCCTCCATGATGGTCAGCATGCTTCGGACACTGATGGCAGCAAAACGAAGGGAGGTTCTGAGGGTGTGGCAGGAAGATGTGACCAGGGAAGAATGGCCTCAGACACTCTCCAGGAGAGACACAGGCTTCATACTAAAGAGAGAAGGATACCTGTGAGCCAATGAGTGCACACAGCTCACAGGGTCTCCCCAGAGAAAGGGTGATGAGGGACCCTGAAAGGACCTGAATGCTAAAACTGAAACCTGGCTACTGCCCAGCTAACAGTGCAGCTGTGCAGTTATGAGGCAGTGTATGCAGAGTGCATGGAAACTTGATCTACTGGATCTTGCTCTTCCCTAGACGCAGGAGCTTGCATGGATCTGACCTGACCCATGTGGTTGGAGGAACGGATGGTGGCTTGATGGGAGATGGACAGACAGGACAGGCAAGAATGCCATCACCTCACACCAGCCTGCCAGCCCCACCTGATCATATGATGGCCTGAATGATATCTCTATTTGTGAACAGATGAGGTAAAGGGCTCAGCAAGGAAAGGTGGCCGGAAAACCAACCAAGTCCTCCTGACCCCTGTTCTGCCTACTGTCCTTGGATGTGCTTGTGATGGGCTGCATGGATGCAGGTGCAGCTGGTCAGGAGGCTACAGCTAGATGCACAGGTGGACTGATTTCCAGGCATCAGGTCAGAGTTAACCTTGTCTATGCTGAACCTGGACATCCCTCCAAGAAGCCCCAAGGCCTGTCCACTGCTCCCTGGGAAGACCTCAGGGAGCAAAACAAGGGAGAGAGAATAAGCCCTCGCTTTTCTCCAAAGTGTCAACCTCACATCCCAGTACAAACCCAAACCATCCAGAAATGCCTGACCTACCTACAACCCACACCAGATGGGCTACCCTGCCCAACCAGCCAGACACAGCCTGAGCCAGGGGAGGAGGGGACAGCTTCCGGACAAGAGCCCAGGTAGCCATGCCCAAATCCTCAGGCTGTACAGAGCACAGGGAAAGAGGGCACCAGGGGAAGCTATGTTCCACTAGCAACCTGGCAATGGTGCCCTCTGCCTGGCACTGCCCCAGAGAACAGAGCTGAGCTGGCTTTAGGACATCCCAAGTCCCTAGGTCCCTTTCTCATGTTGCCTCTCAACACAAGCGTGCACGCACATGCACACACACACACACACACACGCACCTGTGATGCACTTATATGCAAACATATTGACTCACTAATATATGCATGCACACACATTATACTCAAACATGTGTCTATTCACAACTCACACCTAAATGGATGTAGACATGTGATATTCTGGCACTCCTCACATGCAGTTGGACATACATTTCTATATACAGTCATGCACACTCACACACAGTTGCACTCACATATGCATTTGCTCACGCACATGCACATGTACATGATTACATGCATACAGTAACACTCAGACACATGCAAGTGTCCACATTCACATTCATATAAACATACTCACCCATACTACACACTCAAATGCATACTCTCCACACTCACAGTGAATTACACATGTGAGCACATATGTACACTCATGCAATAACATACTCTCACAGACATGCCCACTCGTGTACACAACTCCCATATGGTACAGCTCAAAGTGAGGCACCCAGGCCTGGGATGAAGCATGAAGGTGGTGTGATACGCTGAGCATGAGTCAGGAAGAGGAGGGGAGAGCCTGGTGGCCAGGCATGTGATGTGGGGCAAGGTGGGGCTCATGTCTGCAGATGAATCAAGGGCTGAGCTTCCTGGGAATCCTTCCTCCTGGGTAGTCTTGTCTTCACTTTTTAATCCCTGTAGCACCCTGCTGCTCTCCCAGTCCCTGGTATCCCTCCTTGTTGGGCAGCTGCAATCTCTGGACTGCATCTGGCTTAGGCCATTCAAGCCTGGGCTCAGGAAGTGATGATCTGTGTAATTGTGAGCCAAGCCCTTCCTTCCGGAGTTTCAGGATGGGAGGAGGGCACCCAGGCACCATTCCCACACCCTGCTGGTGGGGCTCCAACATCCAAGGATGCTCAATCCTTACCTGGGACCCAAGGACTGAGTCACTCTGAAGCCATCTACCACAGCTTCCCCCAGGTCCCATAGTTGTGAGGGAAGTAATTTCTTTCATTTTGCCATGGGAAGGGGTAGGAAGTGAAGGGGTCCCACAGACTTGCCACCCTGCTCTGTTCCAGCCACCAACTCCCAGTGCAAAGGAGAGTTGGTCCTGGAAGTTGTATCCACTGCGGGTAAACAGTGGGTAGGGATAGGATGAGTTTCTGACTTTTCTGAGCCAGCCTGGCCATCGGGCTTTGGCCTCCCACCACCCACCTGGCTGGAAGGGTGTAGTGACTGGCAGCAGATCCCTTGGGGAGGGTCTGATGTAAGAGGCTCTGAAAGGGCTCTGAGGCCACCCACTGCTTTCCACAAGCACAGGATCTCAAGCAGTCTGGCTCCACGCAGTTCCCATCCCATTTACCTAGGTGTGGCCGCTGGCCATGTCGACTCCCATGTTCCCGGATCAGAGGACAGGACCTTGAGCTCTGAATGCCTGCACCTAGTGACTTAACTAGGCTAGTTGTACAGAGCAGACAACCCTACCCTACTCCCCAAGCTGGGTCAAGCTTTCTCAGTTCAGGAAAAGGAAGGGGTGGCTCTTTAGGGGTGGCTCTTTGCTGCAAGCCCAGACCTGGCCAACAGCCTTACCTCTCTGAATCCATAACAGGTCCCCTGGCTGGGCTTGCACTTCTTGCCCTTCAAGTGGAGCCCTGAGCTCCGCTAAGTGACATTCCATCCTGCTAGCTCCCTTAGCCCTCCCCCCAGCCCCCATCCAGGCTCACTTTGAGGGAGTAGGCCAGAGCAATGAAGCCCAGGCAGCAGAAGTTGAGGTAGACGAAGTTGAAGATGGACCACAGATAGTAGTCGTTCACCTCCGTGGTGTCTGGGTAGACCTCGATGACTGTGGTGGGGTTCGTCATGGTCTTCTTCTCAGCTAAGTGTTTGCAGGCCTGAGGAACACCCGATGCCCGAACGCTGTCAGTCTTGCTGCTTTTAGACTCCATGGGGAATAGAGTGGGTGCCATGGGGGGCGAGGCTGAGGGCTCAGGGGCCGGGGCCGCTGCAGCCTGCAGGGCGGGAGGCTTGGACACACAGGCGAAGCAACCCTTGGGTGAACCTGCTGGTGGCCTGGGAATCCAGAAGGCCCCGTCCAGGGGGACTCGGGCTTCCTGGGTGCCGTCCGTGGTGCTGGCCGGGGCTCCCAGCAGGGCTGGGCACTGGCTGGGGCCCTGGGCCTGGAGGGAGGGACAGAGTGAGGAGGAGCTGAGCTCTGAGCTCCCAGTATCACCCACCCTGGAGCCTTGCAGCATTTTCCCTGCAGCCCCATAAATGGCCTTCGGGAAATGGAAATCCCTGCGAAGCTGCCAGCTGCCAGCCTGACTGCCACCTGCCTCCCCCACCCAGCCGGCCACAGCCAATATCAAAGCCATTCGCAGTAGCCTTGGCAAGCATATCGGAGCTTTCCATCGCTTTGCCATCTGTGAACACTGACACACACAACAGCACCCCCTCAGTACCCTGACTGACACCCTGTTGCGATAAGCAGAGCGCCCCTTCATTCCCACGCATTCAGGGCATTCAGACCTACAGTGACACTGCTCTAGTCACCGACTGGCAGAAAGAATAGCACTCGCTGAAGCACATACACACCAAGACGCACCACAAACACCATCACCGGCTGAGCTCTCCAGTCCGGGCACACGCGCGCGCCCAGACGCGCCAGGTAAACAACTGCCCACCCAGACTCGCAGCGCTACACACACCGCCCCACAAGCTTAGACACATCTCCCGAGGACACGCGCAGGTGCAAGCTCCAAACTCATGCTCATCGCCTCCCAAACCCCGCAAAAAGCGGTATCGGGAAGCCTAAGAGTGCACACGGTCACTCGGAGCCACTCACCTCCCCCCTGGCCCCGTGCCACCAACAGACACACAATGACACTCTGAGAAATGAACATTTCCAAGAGACAGCTTGGCGCCGGAGCCCTGCGCCACCGGGCGCGCCTGACGCCCGTGCGGCGATAGCAGGGAGCTGCGGCCGGGCTGGGTGGTCCCTGGTCTGACCCCGGGCTGCTGCAGCCACTTGGACCGCTCACCTACTGGCGACTCAGCGGCGAGCGGGCCGAACCCCTGCGCCTCGGAGCGCGCGTCCTTCCGCTGTCCCGGGCCGTTGTCTGTCCGCTGATCGCGTACCAAAGGCCCAACCTTGGGGGCGGGGAGCAAGCGGGGCTGGCGCCGCTGCCTCCCCCGCTGCCCGCGCGCGCTCCGCAGCGCCAGGCCGGCCGCGGCTGCAGCCAGAGCCTGACTCACAGCGGCGTCGCAGACACCTCCGCTTCCTCCCTAGGGAGGGAGGGGGCCCGCGAGCCCGGAAGCATGGACCCTGAGGAGTCGCAAGCTGGGCAAGGCCGGGACCCCTGCAACCCATGAGCTGCTCCTATATCCACCAACTACCAAGCTGCTACCCAGCCCACCTGTCCTGGGAAGTCTGTTTGCTGAGCACTCCACCTTGTTCCCAAGGCTGATCCCCTCCCACCGATCCTTACTAGCTCCAAGACCTGTGCCTTCAGTATCCCTTTACCTCAAATCTCTTTCTCTTCCCCTGTTGAGTCCCACCTGCCATCCTGGGTCCCCTTGGCAGCCCTTGTCATTTCCCTAGAGGCCCTGTCCTGGTATCAGCTTTCTAAGTCCCCACCCACCTCTCTTCCTTGATCCTGCCCATCTGGGCACTATCCTCACTACTAGCCAAGCCCCTGTCTAAGCTGGGCCAGTACCCATCCCTAATCGGCTTCCAAGGCTCTGGTCACTTGAAGCCTCCAGACTGCAGTTCACAGTTCCTTACCCAAATGGGCTGCAACACACCAAATCCCAATGGAATGCTCATCTTTGTTTAGTCCTGTCTCCAAGGTCAACGTCCAGGGTTTTCCCTTTTGAGCCAGCCAAGCCCAGGCCCTTCACCAATGCCCTTCAGAGCCCCACTCTGAGCCCAGCCTTGGTGGAGTTCCCATCTCCCAAGTCTGACTCTTCAAAGCCAGGTTCATTCATGCTAATCTTGTTCAGCATAAATCAGGTTTGAAGTCTCTGATCTGTAACAGGTTGATCTGTCCCTCAGGGGCAGGGGTACTACTCCAAAGCCCTGAACTCTGGTCCCTCTCAGAGAGACTTCCTATACTGATCTCCTTGGAGCTCAATCTATGGTACCTGCTCATAGCTCCTCCAGTTCCCATCCCACCTGGGCTCTGACAGTGCTGTCTCTACATATCACTTGCCCTAAGCAATGAGGTCCTCTAAAGCTCGGTCCCATGCAGCTTTTTCTCTCCCCCATTCTCAATCCCTCTTGGACACTTGTCCCCAACGGAATCCCTGGCTCCAAGTTAAGTTCTGATAGGCTCCCATCACCACGGAGTACCCCCAACAGTCCTCCCCGCCACCCCAGAACCAGTACCTCACTGTAGGGGGGTGGTCACAATAGGTTCTCTCTCTCTTCACCCTACTCTGAAGTTCCCCAATCTGCACAAGAGCCTTGTCTCCTGCCCTCTTCTCTGGATCCCTTCTCCCTAGCTCTTCTCCAGGACCCTTTCCAGACTGTTCCAGGGCTGATCTCCTGGAACCTGGGCTCTCTGAACCCTGAGTCCTTCTCCAAAGCCCTGTCTCCTGGATAAACCCTGCCCACTGCCAAGATCCTCCCTTTCTAGGCTAAACTCCACCTCCAACCCCTGCTGACCCATGGCACAGCTCAGCTCTGCGTGTCAGGAATTTTCAGCAGGAAGTAGATCTTAAGTGTAGATTAAAAAACAACAACAAAAATCCTCCTTGAGTGGGTGGAACTAATTTTCAAGCAGGCAGGACCCCTCCCTCCCTTTTCTTGGCTTTCTTCTGGGCACTCCCTCATGGAGCCAAGCCTTACTGGTCCACTGAGCCTGGGGGCTAATGGGCTGTGCCAGAAAGCCAGTTCTCCCTCACCCAACTTAACCACTCCTTTGGATCTCAAGGACCTGGCAGCCAGATTTGCTGAGGTCTGAATTGAGGAAGGTCCTTCTCAAGCCTGTATGTAGCTGTGTATTAGGCCACTAATTTCCACCGCCTGCACCCTTGACATATCTGGCCTGTGAGCCCCAGATTCTGGGGTCTTCTGGCCCTCAGGGCAGGGTCTACTCAAGGTCATTGGCAAGGTGAGGGTTGAGAGTCCTCTTTCCAAAAGTCAGCTTCAGGGCTCTGGAGTCAGTGTCTCAACCCCTCCACTCTCAGCTGGTAAGGGAAGGGCTAGCCTTGGGTATAGTCCTGCTTCACTGTCCCCATATAAGAGGTTTGAGGAAAGAAATGTCTACCATAAGAAAGTTAGGGGGCAGGGTTTTACAGCCAGCCTCCCTACCCTGCCTGCAGCAAGGATGCTACTTTTTCTCAGGGAGTGGAGGCTAATGTGAGCGTGTCATTCAGCTAGAAACAAAACAAAAACTGGATTTGAACCCTGAGCTGTATTCCAGGGTCCTCCCCAAGGCGCTCCTGGGTGGTGGTGGTGGCTGCGGTAGCAGCAGCAGGCCTGGCAGTGCAGCTCAGCCCCAGGCCCACAGGGCAGGGAGGAGCTGTCTTCAGCTTTGGTGCACAGGCCTTTGATAACACTAGTCTCCAGAAGCTCTGCCAGGCCCTGTGGGACTCCCTGCTCGGATTTCAGACAGAGAACACTGGGCACACATTTACTGGCCTTTTGGCAACCCTTCTTAAATGTTCTCCAGAGAAGCTAACAGGGCTCAGCTCTGCGACAGTCCTCTGAGCCCTTCAGACTGAGACAATGACAGCCACTGTCCAGCAGGCAAAGGGTGCCAAAGGTCACATTTCCCTATATCCTGCACCTGCTGGTGTGGGTAAGGGGCTCCAAGACTCCAGAGCTGCTGATTCTAAAAGGAATTCTGCCTCTACTAGTAAGGACTCATGAACTCCTACTCCCTATTTAAAACCCTGCTGTTTGCCTCCTGTTGTATTTGAACCTGCACTCTGCCCCTTCCTCTCCCAGGAGCTCAATCCTCACACCAACGCTTGTAAATCTACTGCAGCCTCGTGACCAGGGAGTTCTGATCTCTGAGCACAAAGACCCTAGGCAGGCAGACTACAGCACTGGCTTGACTCAAAAAGCAAAGACTGCTTCTAGGACTTAGCAAAGTGGCCCAGACAGGAGAGAGGCTGTCCACAGTACCCAGCACGAGTAGGTGACTTTTCTGACCTAGGCCTAAAAGACTATCGAGAAGGGAATGTGTGGAGCCCAAGATGCCCACTGGGGCTCATTCCAACTCCTCTGAGGACAGACTGACTCCCTGGCAAAGTACAGCAGGTGCTGGCCTGGCCATCTCTCTGGAAATGATTCAACACAGGCCCTACCCAGAACTCTAGGCCTACCCCACAGCCTCCAGCCAAGGCCACATCCGGCTGTTGACTACTGCCTGAGGTCCCAGAAACTGCCAGTTCTAGCCCAGACTCAGCTTGCCCACAAGGCCAGAAAGCAAGCCAGAGCCTCAGGAGTCCTCTCTATGGGCTGGCTTCTCAGGAGTCCTCTCTGTGGGCTGGCTTCTCAGGAGTCCTCTCTGTGGGCTGGCTTGGCCCTGAAAGCCAAACCTGTACTCTATAGACACATTCTACCCTACTCTGAGCTAGCTGGGCCCCAAATCAGCCCTCAGAAGACTAGGTTCCCCTGATCTAGCTAGCTCCAACCTAGGACCCAGTTAAGAACACACCAACACAGAGAGAGGCCCAAAACAACTGTATTTGCATACCAACTTTGGCTCCCAGCCACCTAGCCCAGGATGAGGGCAACAGAGGCCAGCCAAAACCAGTCAGCCATTCTGCCTCTGCCCCAGGTTGAGGCATGCCTTCCCGGGTGGTGGGGTCAGGCCTCAGGTAATCCCTCAGGTTCATAATTTTACTTCTGTCCTCTTGCTCCTTCCTGCTCATCTTCAGGACCCTGACAGGCCAGGACAGACAGTGGGGCTGTGGAACCTGGTACCATCCCCAGGCTGGGTGAGGGGCCTGGGTCAGTGCAGGTTTCTGGGAGAGATCCCAAGACCCATTTGCCTGCTTTGGAAGCACACAGCAAAGGGGAACAGGACAAGACAAGCAATCTCAGCAGCTACCAAGCTAGCAGGAGCCCTTTAAGGCAGCCCTGTGTACTGTGGGGCTCAGCCTCCTTCAGACAGAGGACAGCAATCTGAACCCAGGGACAGGAACCACAGAATAGAACAGTTGGACCAGCTCCAGCCAGGCCTCCCAAGGGCCCAGCAATGCCAGGTGAGTGTGAATGTGTGAGTGGGGCTAGTGTGGGGGTGGGGCTGGCTGGCTTCCTCTACAGGACTCTGATCCACTTCCCAGCTGGTAGGCAAAGGGCAAGTTAGAGCGTGGTAGCCTTGGCAAAGCCCACTCTATTGTTGTCTCTGTCAAACACAGTGTAGAAGTAGCCAATGAAGACATCGCCCAGGATCCAGATCGGCCCACTGGGAGGGGGTATGTCCATCCCCATGAAGCCACTCAGGCAAATCGTCTGTTTACCCTGCGTCACCTGCAAGGCCAGAATTATCACATGTGATTACACAGAACCCATCTCACCCAAGATGTCCATGATTCACACTGCCGCTGCCCACACCCACTCACCTTGAGTATATACTTGTCAGGAGTTAGTTCATAGTTTTTGCCTCCTAGCTTCAGGATGACAGAGGGCAGGCTGGACACCTTCTCACAAGGGACCATGTACTAAGAGACATAAGAAAGAACATGGTATTGAGGGCATGGCCTCTGGAACTCCCTCTGCCTGCTGACCAGCCCGCAGAGGCCTGTGGCTTACCTCGCCCTGGATAAGACGCACTGCCCCAATGGCCTTCTGCAGCTCTTTCACCTCGTCCACAGGCCCCACGATAAGAGATGTCCCTGTGTCCACGATAGCCTCACAGCCTCCCTTGCACAGGGTCAGGCCATTGGACACCTCCAACCTATGGGGCAGGAGTGTCTCAGTCACCTCTCCCTGTACAGGCGAGTCTAAAGCATTGCTTATCTAGACCCTGCCCTGGAGAACCTTGCTTCTTTTTTCCTGGGACCAACCAATTCATACAGGACCCTGAATGGTTCAGGGTTACAAAATGAGAAGACTCAAGTGGCAAAGTAAGCACTAATGGCCAGTAGGGCCTCAGGCTTCCCATATGCCACCCCTACATTACACTCCCATATCCCAGAAACACCCGTGACTCACTCGTCCATGTGCACCTGCCAGTAGGCCTTGCGGGTGACGTTCAGGTAGGCCAACTCCCCCTCAAAGTACTTGGAGTCAATGCCACCAAGCATCAGCTCCCCTCCAAGCTGTCCGCTGGGGTCCCTGGGAGAAGAGTAAGTAAGTGGTCAGTCTCCATCTAGAGCAGGGGGGTTATCAGAAGGTCAGAGATCAGAAGGAAAGGGGTTAAATGGGGCAACCAAGGAGGGCTTCCCTGAGGAACTGAGGAGCTGTTGAGACAGCTGGACCCGCTCTGTCACTGTACTGTATAGAATGGCAGCTGTGCCTAGACTGGAGTTACTCAACTTTATAAAGCAACATCCTTAGCCTGGGTTATTCCATTCTGAGTATAAGTAGCAGGAAGAATGACTCTACATCTTATTTACACAAGCCAATCTCCAAGATCTGTCAGCACACAGGAGAACCAAACTCATAAGGACAACTGAGACTATCAGATCCTAACTCAAACAGACTCCAGCTTATCAGTCACACCAGGTGGAGCGCCCCTCACCTGGGACTACAAAGGGGCAACTCAAGACTGAAATGCAGCAAGCATACTGACCACTCTCAGCACGAGCCAGGTCCAGAAATACTGTCATGGCAAAGGACCCTTGTCTGTCCCCAAGCTGTAGGCTCAAACACTCTCCTGCCTCTGAACTCAGTGTACTTCCAAAGTGACCCTGAGAAGAGCTTTACCACCAAAACCTGCAACTGACATTCCTGAGTCTGTGATTAAATTCTTCTTATGTTGTTTCCTACATTCTTGTGTTTGTATCAGTTCTCTATCTCCAACTTCTATACAGCCTCTCTGGGCTCTGCAGCCTCTGCAACCCTTTCTTAGCTATTCTGGAACGTAAACATATAGACATTATTATGTGAAGGGTAATGTGTGACCTGTTAGTATTTGCAATTAAGATTTGAATAAAAGTGGTTGGAGAGATGGTTCCGTGGTTAAGAGAGTTTGCTGCTCTTGAAGAGGACCACATTCACTTCCCAGAAACCAAGTAAGGAAGTTCACAACCAGCTTTAACTCCAGCTCCTGGTAATCTGACACCCCCTTCTGGCCTCCACCAACAACTGCACTCATGTGCATGTATGTACTCCCACACAGACAGACAACAATTTGAAAAAAAAAAAAAAAAAAAAAAGATTGAAATAAAAGAACCTTGATAGCCAACAGCTGATTATCAGGCAAAATTGAGATTACTTGGTAAGTTGCAGTAAATAAGACTTATTTAGCTTGTGAATTTATAGCTATTCAATGAATTCTAACACGGTGGAAAGACAAACATGTCCATCTATGTTTCCGACACGATACATTCATGATGTCCTGCCTGGCCAGGGATAGAAGTCTACAGTACAGTCAGCCTAGGGCTCAGCAAAATTCACATCTCCAGATCTGATGCCCTGCTGAGTATCCTTGGCCCCACAGGAACAGGAAGACCCAGGGAAAAGAGGAAAGTGGAACTTTTCACTCCAGGGAGGGATTTCCAGCCCAGTCCCACATAAGCTGCTGGGTACCTCTCTTTCCTGCAGGACTGATGGTTTGACATGTTCTGGCTCAGCTGTTGGTGGCCAAGGCCAAGGCCAAGGCTGAGAGTCAGGCTGGAGCTGAAGAGCAGGGATGTTCTCTGCCTGGCAAAACTCGAGGCAGGCTTCTTAAAAGATGCCATGGCCACGGCTCTCAGTTGAGCTGGCTCCATCCATGGCTGCAGCTCTTGCTGTCTTTAGGAATGCTCTACACCCACACTCTCAGTTTCTCCTCTAAACTCTTCTCTTAACTCCCTCACCTCTAGTCTCATGGGAATGTCCACAATATCCTCAAGCAGAACACAGGGATTATGGTCCTGTAGCTACAACACTAAATGTTCTTAAACAATCACCAAGTATGAGCTTGCCACCTCCAACCTGAAGGGCAGGGGGATGTGAGTGTCATGCCTGGCCAGGCATCATCCTGGGGCACAATCAGCCAAAGCTGAAGGAAAGCTTTCATTTCAGGATGTCATTCTGCTGGGCCTTCCTAGCTGGCTCTGCACTTCCCTCCTGGTCTATGCTATACTCAGGAGCCCTGAGCCTCACCCAGTTCTCCTGCTCCAGACTCCACCCCGCCTGGCTTTGGCTTGTCATCACCTCTGAAATCCCAGATGGAAACATGATAGGTACTGGCCCTGCTTCTCCCCTCCTTACCCATGTTCCACCCAGACACCTGGTCACAAGAGCCACAGCCCCTCACTCTGCTGGTTTTATACCTGCCTGCTCAGGAGCCACACATGTCAGTCACCAGCTTGGGACTTGGCTGGCAGAGTAAGTGCCCTAGGACCTAAGTTGTAGCTACCACATCCTTTCTTAAGGATGTGGCTAGCCTGGGAGGCTCCTCCTAAAAGAGGGAGTACAGCAAGGGAGTATATCTTGAGATTCTAGGACTGAGCCTTGAGACTTAGGGTCAGGTATTATTTCTGGACCACTAGCCCCTAATGGGCCTGGGAAAAGACTACTATTGCTAAGTAACACAGAGGTCTTCAGTCTTGGCTGTCCTACAACTCACAGAGATCCTCCTGCTCCTGCCTCTTGCATGCTGGGATTAAAGGCATGAGTCACTACGCCCAGCCTGGCCTACTTATGGGCACCCTCCTGCTCTAGGGAACAGGGGTCCGAGGTGGATGACCCTGTCCATTCACCCACGCCCCTGCTTCTAGAGAGCCACTTTGCCCACAGATGAGCTTGATAGTCACCAATTAAGCAAGAAACAGAAGTAGACAGGGAAAAGAAAAATGATTAGAAACAGCATAGAGTGGACATCTGGAGGTTATCCTTGCTGAGCATGCAAGTCAGCTCAGAAAAGGAGGGTGTGGTCAGCAGCAGCAGCAGCTCAAAGCAGGAGGCCACCTACTTACACCCTACCCAGGAGCTGAACCCAGCAAGTAAGGAGCCCCATATACCCAGCTGCCCACCTTGTCTGAAGTTCCTGAACAAGACTGTTGGACAGGTCTGCAGGAGGTAAGAAACTGATGTTGGGCGCTCATTGAAAGGTCATGTGTGACTATAGGTGTCACCTGTACTGTGGGGAGGATCTCTGCTAATGGGAAAAGTTCCCAAATCTCTCAGGGAGAGACATCCCCCACCCCCTCGAGGCCACTCTTAATGTATAACCCAGGGCTTCCAGTCCGCCCCCAGTGACTTCTGACTCTGCCCTAGGGAAGGCTCTAGGAGCCTGTCCCCAGAGTTGTCACAGACCAGGGCTCATAACCATGTCTCTCCTAGCAACCTGAAGTTCAGGCAGGGACCACATCTGCTCTCATCAGTCCCAGAACCCTAACCTGGTCTAGTAGGGAAACCCTAACAAGCAAGACTGATCCAGGCAAGCAGCATCTCCTGGCTGAAGGTTCTGGCACATGGCCTCTCGCAAGCAAGTAATAGTATCTCCTGCCTGCCAGACACCTTCAGGTCTGATGCCATGGCCAAGTCTGCAGCATAGATTCTTTTTTAAGTCTCAACCACATCCATCCCCCTGGAGCTGAGCCCAAGGGAGTGTGAGAGTCACGCCTCTAGTGCTGCACCTGTTCAGGTAGAAGGAGAAGATGTTCTTGTCCACCAACTTCTGGTGCATTAGGTTGTCAAAGACTGGAAGCACATTGTTGACAGAGATACGGGGGTAGGCCATGCCCAAGATGCCATCAAACTTAGCTGCGATGAATGTGATTCCAGGCTGCTTGGTGGCTTCCCCAAACATCTGTTTCTCCACCTTGATACCTTCAGTCTTACACGGCACCTGCGGGCCAGAACATACATCAGAACTGACATTCCTGGACAGCCAGAAAAGCAGAAAGAGTGGACAGAAGAGCAGACATGGCCACACAACTGGAGACAAGGACATGAGGACTCTGTGTTAAGCAGAGATGAGAGGCAGGAGGGAGCAGAGAGAGATGCTACTGCTTCAGCTCCTACCTTGACTACACCCCTCCATATCTATATCCACAAAGACAGTGTTGTTCTTGCCCTTGGACTTGGATGCAAGCCACTGAGCCTGCAGCCTGAGCAGCTGTGTAACCCACAACAACTGTCACCCTGAAGCCACACTCCCTCTGCCCACCATCTGCCCGCCCTACCAAGCTGAAGCTGCAGATAGAAACAGAGCAGGAAGTGGAAAGAGCTGACGAGGACATGTCAGAAGGGTGTGATGTGGGCAGTAACACTCTGAGCACTGAGGGGCCCCTGAAAAGCACCACAAGGAGCCCTCCACAGACAGGGAAAGGGCAGAGTCCTATTCACACTCCCCAGACAAAGGCTAGGTGAACAGGATGCTGGATGGACTCCCAGCCCCAACCAATAGGGCCCAGATTTGCAGCTTCCTGCCCCATCCTGGCAGGACTGACCTCTGACCTCTACAGCCCTGCTGTCCTGATGCTAACTCAGGAGTGGTGAATGGCCTCTCCTTGGGGTTAAGAAGGCTTGGCCTTCAAGATCCTCCTACAGACAGACAACAAGTTCAGCCCAGACACCCCCTCCCTTGTGGCTCCTCCATAGCATTTATTCCAGCATGGACATGGTTTTCCATCTCAGCCTCGACAGCTTCAGGGACCCTTTCTATCCCCAGGCCTGGCCCCTTGGCCTAGACCTTCCCCAAAGCCTTAAGATATCCTGCTGGCGCCTCAAATCTAAAGCATCAAACACAGTCCTCACCAGCCACTGTCTCTGCCCATGGCTCACAGGCCAGGCAAGGCTGTGTCAGCGGCTGCTCAGGGTGGCAGTCCCCACTTGCCAACTCCATGCCCCAGCTGTGCCTCTCTCACTCCCTCTGCCAACCCTGGGAACCCCTGGCTGTCCCTCCAATTTGCACATAGTAAGGCTGCCCACTCCCATGTCCTTCCCATTTGCTTCCTCACCTCCAAGCAAGCTGGGCTCTCCTGCCCCAGGGCCTTTGTTCAAGTGGCATCCTAATCTAACAGGTCTGCCTCTTTTCCTATCACCCAGCACTGCCAGAGCCATTCAAATTCAGCAGTCCTCAATTGGCTGGAGTTAGGCTTGGGACACACCACGCCCTCTCTCCTCAGCTGTTGGTGCTCGCAAGATGAACCCCTTGCCACATCAGGACCTCTGAGCTCCGGAGAGGCCCCATGGACTCACCGACACAGTGTCCTGGCTCAGGAACCCAGAAAGGCTACCTGAGCCATAGTGGATGTCGAAGGATGTGCCGTTCTTCACATAGGTGCTGGACTTGCAGCTGTTGTACTTGTGGTGAATCCCTGCAGGGGAGCAGGGTCATTAGTCTGTCTGCTACCACCATAGTCTCTGGCCTCCCTGAGGTGCTGTGGGGCCAGCAGACCAGGCTACCTCTCCAACTTGGTGTTTGGCTATGACCTATGCCCACACATTGAGGACTCCTTGTACCATGGGCTGTACACCCAAAACCTTGCTTTTGGCCTTATGGGTGGCCCAGCCCTCAGCCTGTTCCATCCTTCACCATCAACAGCCCCAGCCTCAGTAACAAGGCTGAAGCTTGCAAGACCCGGTGAGTGAGTATCTCAGGGCAGACTGGAAGAGCAGGGCCTGTTAGATGTGGTGGACAGGTGGGAAAACATTGTCCAGGAGTGTTCTGTATCTGGGCCCCTGAACATCTCAAGCCCAACCTGACTCCCTTGGCCTCCTCAACTATATCCCAGAAAGGCTGGATTTTGAAGAGATGGGGCTGGAATTTCAGATCTCCAGAGAGAGGGAAGTCAATACCAGCTGCTCAGGGACCTTCACAGGATGGCCTCTGTCACCCTGATTGCTCCAAAGGCCACTGAACATGGCTTAGAGTATAAGACAGCAGAGCCAGGGCACCCCAGAGCCAGGCCCTTTAAAGGGTGCATTTAGCCTCTCCTCTAGAGAACTGGCAGGGGTGCTGGGAAAGAGAACAGCTGGGAGACTCACAGCAGGCTACGTCCAGCAGCTTGCAATGAATGGAGGGGACCCACAGGTTAGAGGAGCCAGTATCGAAGACGACGGTGAAACACTGTGGGGGGGTCCCGATGCCGATCTCACCGTAGTACTGGGCCTAGGGGAGGAACAATGTTCATCAGAGTGAGAGAAGGTATCTGAGAGGGCTTCTGGCTGTCTAGGAAACCAAACCTGAAAGGCCTAGGCTGAGGGAGGGAGTGTCCCGGGTATCAGGACCTCAACACATCCACCTACTGGACCCTGAAGGGAGAGGAGGATTCCCAAAGAATAGATTCTAGATGAGTGGGCCTGAGATCCCAGTACTGAATACCAAGACTCTGGGCCCCTCTGCCTAATGTACTATGGGGCTGGGGAAAGCTGGACCAGTGGAAGTAAAGCTAGTGGTCAGGCAAGCCTGGCCCTCCACAAAGCCCAGGCATGGATGAGGCCAGCCAGGAAGGCCTCTCTGCTGTTTGAGAGTGTCAAGACTAACTCTAAGAGCCTCAGTCCCTACCCTGTACCTGCACCACAGGCCTTAGTCTGGAGACTGTCCTGTGAAGCAAATGAGAGAGGCTACCCCCCAGTAGCAGTGGTACTGGTCCTAACTTGGTCACTGCTTAATAGCAGAGAAGCCTGGCCTTGGTTTCCCATTTATTCATAGACAGCAGAGACCACCAGGGCTGCCAACTCCAGGGGCTAGCAAGGCACAAGAGTTCCCAAATTCCTCCAAGGGGAAGCCCAGTTATTAACTAATAGTTGTGGGTCACCCCTATTATATCTGCCCAGGAAGGAGCCTGGGCCACTGCAGACAGAAGTCCCAGAGTCCAATCCTATCTAACTCTAGAGAGCATCAGAAAACCCAAGAGAAGTTACTGGGGGTGGGGGAGTTGTTATTCAGCAGGTGTGTGTGTGTGTGTGTGTGTGTGTGTGTGTGTGTGTGTGTCTGTCTGTCTAGGAACTAGCCGGCTGGAGCCAGCCAGGCAGATCTTCCACCTTCCTCAGTCAGTCACAAGCCTGGGTCTCATGCTTCCTGTCACTGCTACAGCTTAGGTCAGCCAAGACAGAGGGCCCTGTCAATTTAGCCCTGTGAGCCACAAACTCCAGGGCTGCATTATAATTATAAGACTTGGAGGCAGGGGCATAAGAAACACCAGGCTCTGGCATTTTTCTTGCAAGTTCAAGACCAGCTTGAGCAATTATCTCAAAATAAAAAGTCAAAAGAAGGGTGGGTACAGAACACAATGGTAGAGCAGTTGCCTAGTATACACAAGGCCCTAATTCAACGCCCCAAATGGGGGAAGGGTGTTAAAAAAGCAGGAAGGCAGTTGATCCTGGGGAAGGTGGCAAAGTGAAGGTGCTGAACCAGGGAGTCAGCCTAGGCCTCCCATAGGACATGCACACACAGGAGCTCCAGCAAGTTACACCTAATAGGTACAACTATTTATAGGTAAATCTGTTCCCCCAGGATCCTACAACTCAGCACTGGGGCAGGCTCAAGCCAGGCTGGCTACTCTACATACCATGGGACAGTTCAGAGGATGAGACTTGACACCAGCAGCAGCTCTGAGCTAGAGAACCAGCTCTGAACTGAAAAGTCAGTGTTCAAGACTTAATGTGGGGTTGGGGAAGGGCATGACTGGGAATGAAGATCAGTGACCAAGCACTTGCCCATATCCTGCACGGGGTGCATGCATACTAGGTTCAATCCTAGTACCACAAACAAAACCAAGGGAAAAACCTCAGGACCCAAGAAGAGCTCTCTGCAAGTACCAAGCAAGACCACTCCAATTCATCCTTTAGCCCGAGCAGGCTCCCGTGAAGGCAGGGGGGGCAAAGATTCTAGGGTGGCAGGAATGAGGAGCTGTTAAGCAGGAAATAGGGTGGCTGAATCTGGAAGCTAGCCCTCACTGAAAAGGTCCCCATGCAGAACTGCTGGCTACTAGTCCCAAGGAGCTAGCCCCCTCACATTCACCCCTCAGAGAAAGCCCCCCAAATACAACCCCACTCACATCCAGGTAGTTTTTGAGTAGCTCTGACACCGGCTCCTTGGTCTCAGTAGGTGACTGCATAGAGTACTTGGTTACGGGACCCTTAAGGATCAAGTCTTCCACAGAGCCACCGGCCTGCGTCATGGTCCGACGGATAGACGTGAATTTGTACAGGGGAATTCTGTCACAATGGGATATGTTAGGGTACAGCTGTAGCTGCTCTCTCCCACCTCCCACCCCAAGATACTCCAGGCAGGGCCAGGGCAGCCCTCTTAGTACAGAATGGCTGCCAGCAAGCCTGTGCCTCAGTGCCTCTAGCAAACTATGTCCACTTAGATGACCCCATATATCTCAAACTGGCCACAACATATAATAAGCTCCTGCCCCAAAACCCAAGGCCCAATGCCCTAACAAATCAGCTAGGGTCACCCCATCACCACCACAGCCACAGTTCACAGTCACAGAAGGCTGCAGCCTGCCTTGCTCCTCACGTCCAAGCACTGGCTGGTATCCCCACCTTTACCCCTCACCAACCACACCCCAGTCAGGTGGTCCTCAGTCACTCCAGAGGTTAAAAGAACATGCACCCTGGTCCCAGCCCTCCCTGTCAGCCTACTCTAGTCTGTCCTGGGTTTGTGGATCGTGAGTTCTATTTAGGGTGTGGCCAGGCACTGTGCCCACTTGTGTTCTGGTAAACCCAAACCTACAGGAGGAGGAGAAGGCACAGGTGCATCCAGAGCCAAGTATGCCTGTGACTCCAAGGCTAAACCACTGAACCTGGCCCTTAGCAGAGAAAGAGTTCCTGCCCTGTCCTCCAGGTCACCTCTCCATCCCTAGTTTGCTCCTGCTCCCAAAGAGAGCTGGCCTGAGTCTGTAGTCACTTGACGAAACTTCTCTGCCCAGGGATTTGGATTCAAGGTCACAGCTGGCCTTCTCTGGCATGCTGAGGGCGTGCTCCTGAAAGATAGGACTCTTGCCTAAGAGTGGTAAGCTGGAAGAGCCAGGCGTCTAGCCTTGGGGTGGGTGGTGGGCACACATCCTGCACAGGTCGGCAAACATGCCAACAGCCCAAGGTACAAAGGATCATAAGAGAGTGGCTTTGGTTCTAGTGCCTTAGTCCCCAGGAGCCTGGAGTTCCTTTCTCCACTGCAACACCACCTCTCCCTAGAGAAGGGAAGCCTGAGGGTAGGGTAGGCAAGGCCAGGGTAGGATCAAGCCTAGGCCACTCCCTACAATGGCTCCACTGAGGCTAACCACCCCCAGCTTGCAGCCTACAGGCTGTACTCTGTCCCACCCAGCCCTGGTGCCCAGCCGGCCGGGCCAGCTCTGCTCCAGCAACCTATGGCCTCATCCACCTGCCACAAATAGGAACTCCATCACAGAGTGGGAAAACACACAGGCTACCACAAACGCCCCATCTAGCACAAAAGCCAAGTCCACAGGCCTGAGAAGGGCCTGGTCCTCAGTGGGGCAGGCCTCAGCCCCAAGATATTTAAACTGGGCCACTCCATACCTCCTCTCTTTGGGACTTGTGCGACCCAGGAGGGAGGGAGGAGGGAGAGATTCACCACCCAGGACCAGAGGGAACATCTTTGAATAAACTTCTGAGACCTTGCACCAGTGCACAAATGTCAAACAGGATCCCTTAGAGGGAAAGGCCGGCCCAGGTTCTGGGGGTCATGGACCCACTGGGTCTTCCGACTTCCACAGCTGGATTGGTAGTCACCACAATCCCACCCATGGGGCAGCACTGCTCCTAGGAAGTCCCCCACTCTGGGGAGGTTGGAGCCAGACTCACTGGTGGCCACCCTACTGTCCCCTCCCGTCCGACCACAGGAGTGGAAGAAGGCCCAGGAAACCCCTGCATTCTTAAGTCTCTCTCCCCCACCCCCCCCATCGTCTGCAGGGCCCTTCGGAGGCCGCGCTCAGCGCACAGGTTCATTCCAGCACCCTCCAGAACACACGGGACGCCGGGGGATGCGCGACGCGTCACCGGACCCATTCCGGGTCCTCACCTGATAACCGCGGAGGCGGACACGGCCAAGAGGCCGACGGCGAGCAGCAAGACGCCTGGGGTCTGCATGGTAGCGACGGCCAGGCGAGAGCGAACTGAATGCCAAAGGTGGCGCGCTTATAGCCGGGATGACGGCGCAGTCCAGCGGAATCACCTGACCGGCTTGTTTGCACTCCAGCAGTCACGTGGAACGCGGGCACGGGGCGGGGCGTCTCGGGGACCTCCTCCAACACAGTCCAGGCGCAGGCGCCCGCTGCTCCAGGCTTACGCACGGCGCTCGGGAGCGCGCCCGCCGACTTTCCCGGGACCAGAGAATTCCTGGATGTTGGTCACGTGGGGAAGGAGCCGGCTCTTGTCCCCGGCCCGGAAGCATCCACTGGGGGCGAGCCCCGCCCAGAGCCCCGCCCCTCCTCCACCAGTCTTCTTTCAGAACTGGGGTTTCCAGTGGGGTTATCGCTGTCTGGTTGGGCCACGACCTTCTCCTAAGCACTAACTTAACCCCAAACCTCTTCCTTCTCAGCTCTGTTCCTTCTTGAGATTCTCCCAGGAGTCTCCCTGGATTCTTGGACCTACCTCCATCTTTTTCAAAGGCTCACTTACCTACTCACCTCCGCAGAGCAATGCCCTTTTTCCTTATGCTGGAACTCCTACCATGAAGATCCAAAATGTAACACTGTATCCCGCAGGCCTAATCCTGGGACCATGCATCTATTGAGATAAGGGACCAGGATCTGTGTGAGCCTGCAGAGGAGGTGGGGGAGAGGGTCCATAGTGAGAAGAGGCCAGGGTTGCCCTTTGGGTCTTTACTAGCTCACTCCTTAATACCCTGCTTGGTGTCAGTGACTGAATTCCCTGTTGTTAGAGAGAGGAAGGTTCCATCTCTGCATCGTGGGGTGTTCACAGCCTGGAGAGGCATTTGAGGGGAATGTCCTCTCTGAGAGGTGGTATCCAAGCCAGGACAGGAACACTGAGGAGTCTTGCAAGAGACTGATCTAGGAAGTTCTTTTGGGTACTCTCTGCCTATACTGAGGAAGTAGACACCTCTAGGTAGACACCTACAGAGGAACACATGAACTGTTCTGTCTCTCGGGTTCAGGACTGCAATTCTCATCTGTTCTTGATCTCTGCCAAGGCTCTCCACTCAGGGTCAGTGTTATGGCCACAAGTGGGTGACCACGGCCTGGGCCCTGTCCCCACAGTCAGTACTCCACACATTGCGTAGCTGTGGGTGTGAGGGCAAAGCCCTAAGCCAGCCTAAGCTCTTGGACTCTGACTCTCTACTTCTTCGGGTCTAAGTCTATCCTCTGGTAGCCCAAGAGACAGGATCTGCCCTTGGAGTTGTCATTTGCTTCCTAGGGCTGCTATCTAGAGATTACTGCTGGACCCTGAGTGGGCAAGATAAAAGGTCCTCTGGGACACCATGCTGGGTCCCCCACCCCTGCCATAGATAGAGTGCTCAGGTGTCAATACAGACAAAGCGTGGACAGTGTATATCAGTGTGATCAGGGGCAGGGCACAGCAGCTAACTGTGCTTATGTGTGAGGCTGGTACAAACCACAGGGTAAAAGGCTGACAGGGATCCCCCCCCCAACAGACCCTCTGCAGTCCATTCTCTGCAAGGAACACTAGCTGCCTCTGTCCCTGGGTTTTCCCATACCTGGCACATGACAGGAGTCCCATAGTCTGTGTGAGTGAATATCTGGATGCACCCAGTCCTATAGCTGCTAGCAAGTCCTATAGGTACATAGAACCTGGGAGGCTCAGAGATGGAGGTGGAGGTATGTGTCTTCTGATCCCCTCTCAACTGACAGAGCTCAGGAGTAGGCCACAGCTCCTAGAACACCTGAGTTCCCCCTCCATCACTGTACTGGAGTCTCAGTTGTCTCAGGCCCCCAGGCCCTCTGCACCTGCTAGGGTGACTGAAGCCCTGTTTGCACCAGGCTTGCCTTTGGTGCTCTCCAGCCTGTAAAGAGGTCAATGTGTCCAAGCCCTACATTAATTATCCACCTTTGGTCCAGGGATACCCTTATCAGGGCCCACTTATCAGCCCTTGCCAACTGCACCATACGATGATTCTGGTGGTTTAGAGGGGCCTTTTAACTTATGACAGAGGAGAGGTGTTTCTTGGGGGCTCCAGGAGCACTGGGCCAGAGTAGCTGTATTCAATAGGCACTCAAGCCTTATCTGGTGCACAGCCTGAGGGGAATAAGGAGATAGGTGAGGGAAGCCAGCCTAGATAACCAGCCTGAGCACTTACAGCTGCCCTGGGTCCTCCCTAAAGGCTGGGTCCTCATGTTGGAGAGCTCCCTAGCATCTTCCCCACCCCAAGGCTCTCCTATCCATTTAACAAAAAGTCTAGCAATGAGGGAAGGGCAGAAAGGGGAGCAGCCCTGCCCAGCACACTCTGTATAACACCTCTCATGGAGACACCTGTTGCTTAAAGACCATCCCCAGCCTTGAAGTGAGATCACCCAGGCCTAAGTGATGAGAAGCCACCCTGCAGGACTTCCACTTCGGAGCCTCCCAGATTCTCCATTATGCTTCACTGGTCAGGCCCCCTAGGCCTCCCAGTACTAGTGTATTCATCTTGGCTTCCCAGGCTACTGAATACCAGCTGCATGCCAGGCTCTGCTCTGGGTGTCAGGAAAAGGACACAATGCAAAAAGTCCCGCCTTCCTGGAGTCTATTCTCCAGGTGAGGAAAGACAGAACAGGAACCATGCAAACCTCGAAAGCTAGTACAGAAATGAGGTGCAGGAAGTCATGGGGGGGTGTGTTGCAATCACAGAGGCTTTATTTGAACAACCCTAAGGAGGTGGACAAGAGCCAGGAGCACTGAATAATTAAGACAAGAGATGAGAAGGTGGCTCAAGCCTTAGTCTATTAGGGGAGAGGAGAAAGAGACAGGTGGAGGAGTAGACAGGGACACATGGGACTCCGGAGAGGGAGGCCAACTGGGAGATGCAGTTGCTGTCCAGGTGAAAGGAAGTAGGGCCTGGACCATGAGGCAGGGAGAAGTCAGCTACAGATGGCACCAGATTGAAGATCAGTAGTGGCATTGCAGGGGGATGTCAGAAACAGCTAGACTAGTGGGATCTGATGGGACAAGAGGGATGCTCTGTCGGGAGGAAGGAGCCTAGGGAGCCAAAGGAGCTCAGCTTTGCATGTTCAAGCCCAGTGTGTACCTGCTGGGTATGCCTAAGGTACTGGTTAGTAGCAGTGGCTGTTTGAGCTGGGAGTCCAGGAGACAGGGCCACCTGAGATGTGGGGTTTCATTTATCCCAATCAGATTGGGTGAAACCAAAGACTGGGTATGCAGAGCCTTATGCACAGAAGCGGATTAGAGAAGTCCTGGGGCTTCCCAATATCGTGAGATTAAATTGGGGGGAGAGGGGAGACACAACAAAGGAGACTGAACAGTAGCCTTCTGGAGACAGAGGCCAAGAGAGAGGAGTGGCTGGGAGTCCTGAAGAAAGTGTCTTCTGAGAGGAGTGGCCATGAGGTTAGGCACCTCTGTTAATGCATGGGGTGGAAGACAGAGCTGGCATGAGACACTGGATTTAGCAATCTGACCTGGGCACCAGTCATTTCAGTGAAGAGGGGGTGACTATTACATTCAGTAATCAAGACAGGATAGTGTTGAAAGAGAAGTGGGTGGAAGAGAAGGAAGAGTGTCATGCATGTATCCGTCCAGGCAATAGGAAGGGCAGTGGAGAAAAGATAATCTTGAATAAACTGCAACTGAAGTACAGTCAGTGATCCTTTTCACACATCAGACTCAACAATCAATAAGTCCCAGAGGCACTGGAGACATGGGGGAAGGAAACACAAAGACGGCTTTCTTCATCTTCTTTCAGCAGATTTGTTTAAACAGCAAGGTAGAGGAAGAGGGTTGCTGTGAGTTCCAAGTCAGTCTGAGCTGTAGTGCGGGACACTTTCTAACAACAACAACAACAACGTCCAAGCAACCAATAAAAATAATAAACAAAAAAGCTCAACTGGTCTGAACAATCATGACCAAAGACAGAATCTCAAAGGCTATTATTCAGAAGAGATGCCTGGCACCTGTTGTCACTGGGGAATTACAGATTGAAACAACAATGAGACACTACTGCACACCTACTAGGTAGCCCAAATCCAAAAGGGTGATGACATTGGTTTAAGGCAGGGCGGAGAGGTAGTGGGCAGTACCACTTGTTGTGGCGAGAATGTAGCTGCTTTGGGAAACAATGTGGTGTTCTCTTTCAAAACCAAATGTTTCTTGCCATACAATCCAACCATTGTTCTCCTGGGTATTTACTTAGAGAAGTTAAAGATTCAAGCAAGGCATGGAGGCTTGCGCCTATGAGGAGGTAGAAGCTGGAAGGAGAGTTGGAGGCCAGTCTGGGCCACTAGACCCTGTCTCAAGGAACAGAACAGAAAAGAAGCATGTTCATGCAAAAACTTACACATACAGGATGGTGAGACTTTATTCAAAATGGCCACAACCTGAGGGAACCCAGATGTCTTCCAGGGGGTGGGTGGATAAAAGTGTGGTATGCGTCCACAAAGTAGGATAGGATTTGGGGTGACAAAGGATCAAGTTGTGGAGTCACAACATGAGGACCCAGAGGTGCACACTGCTAACTGGAAAGGCAAAGGAACTGAGGCGGTGTAGAGAGTCAGGAGAAGAGTGGGGGAATATATCCGAGGACTTCTTTATGACAGTGACACTGCTTTGCCTAATATTGATGGTGCAAATGTGACATTATGCAAGAGGCAGAAGGAGCAGCCCAGGCCTCAGAGGCAGGCTGCAGACTGCCTTTGGTCCTGTGTACCTTGAGCTCTTTGGGTAGATAGGAGTAGAGTAGGGCTCCCATGCTGTCTGAGTCCCTGTCGGTGGTCCCTCCCAGCCGGTTCCCAGGTCCTATTTCCTCTGGAGATCCTTTCCCCAGCTCCATCAGGAGGCTGGGAAATGTCTGTGCAGCCTGCTGGTTGGAGGTTCCTGGAGCTATAGGCCTTGTGGCTTACCTCATTGCCATGATGCAAGGTCAGGCAGAGCTCAGCTTTGGCTGGGTTTTGGGTCAGCTCACAGCTTTCCTTCTGTACTCTGTCTCCAGCCCCCAGGCCCAGCCTCCCCTGCTCTCTCTCTTTCTGGCTCCCATCCCTTGGCCCCTGTGTAGCCTTCATTCCAGTCTCTATAGAAGCTGGGTGTAAACTGGAGGCTCTGAGACCCTTGTCCCTTAGCTATCATGAGGTAACACAAGAAGGAAGCCTCCCACTGAGGCACTCCAGAGCACTGAGATGCCTATAGGCAATCTGAGTACAGAAGAGGGGCTGTGGAGCAGAGGAAGGAGGGGGTGGAGCTAGAAGGGTTGCGGGTGGCCCCAGTGCTAAGTGGGAAATGGTTTCACCTCAGACTCCAACCTCGTGATGAGGTGCTGAGTCATCCCATTCCTCCTCTTCCCTGCCCCTCCCCCTCCTAGCTGAGTCACTGATCTGAGACCTCTGGGGCCAGCTACTTAGGCCCTGGGAGAAAAGGGGTGTGGCTCCCTGGGACCCAACAAGTTTGAGTTTTTCAGCAGGCAGCTGAGGCCACCTGGGTCAGCTGGAGGAGGGAATTTAGCTGGTGGAGGAAAGGGCAGGCTTGGGGCAGCTGATATAGTTAAGGTAGGGGGCTCCCCTTAATACAAGGATAATTGAGGATCTGCTTTCAGCCTTCATGATGTCCAGTTCAAGACTCCCAAGGTGCCTGAAGCAATTGTCCTGAACAATTCCTGTTTCCAGGAACAGCAGAGGCCTGAAGATAGGTCACCCCGCAAGGCGATAACCCCCCACCCCAGAGCAGCCATCTTCAAGTCACCTTACAGAACCAGAAGTGAGATATTAGCAAGACCACAGCTGAACCAGAACCACTGACCCAGTCCACTTCCCATCCTGCCCAATTCCTTCTGTTTAAGCCCAAAGTTCCCACATACCCTGAAGGTGGACTTCCTATCTTCCCAACATGGCTTTAGAGATTAAAGCCCCTTCTTGCCAGTTTCCTATCACTTCCTTTTGCTGCTTTCTTTGGAGTGAGTGACCAGATGTAACATGCTGGCAATCCAGAGTTGGGTCTCTGGCCTAGGACTCACTATTGGCAGGGTGTAGGGGTGAGAGAAGACACAGAAGGAAAATTGGTAAAGAGAAGGCCAGAGTCCCAGTGGCCCATGATCCCTCTGGAGAGGATGAGTCCAAGGGTCAAGTCCTGGGTTGTGGCCTTCCTCTTATCTTGGCTGTTCAGGGAGAGCTGGGCATCTGTCAGTCAGACCTCAGAGCCCACAGGCACAGGTACCTTGTAGGGTATTACAAAATGGCTGGATAGGACTTGCCGTCTTCCAATTTGACCACCTTGGAGAATGAGATCAGGAGAAACTGAGAAAAAAGAGGAACGTAAGAGAGGAGATGGAAATCGGGAAGGACACCCCACATAGACCCTGAGGGGCAGGAGACTCCAGGAGCCTGGCAGGAGACAGAAGGCTTGAGAGGAACCTAGAGATGACAGGGCCAACTGCTGGGCTCGGGAGACAAAACTGCTCTGTCCTACTTACTGCCTGGACAAGCCTATGGGAAGATGGAACACTTGAATTTGCTTGATGCCTTCTTGTTGGCTCTGGGTGTGAAGGTAAAACTTTTGTGTACTGAGATGTTAGCAGACACCTGTTTCCAGATATTCCTGTGAAGGTGTTTTCTAATGAAACTAATGTCTTCATCAGCAGTTTATGAGAAAAGCATGACAGGATATGTGCCGGCCATGTCTAATCAGGTAAAGACCTTAAAGAATAGCACTTCCCCGGAGGAAGGGGTCCTGATCCCTTCTTGGAGCACCAGCTGTTCTTCAACTGCAGTCGATTGTTTAAGATAACCCTCCCTTCCTCCTCATACCCCCCGCATTCGGCTTCTAGAGGACTACTGTGATGAAGACGAACAGAGCCCTGAAATACCTGGAGAGTTGAAAGCCTTACAGCAGAGCCACAGGGTCCCATGGTGGGGAGGGGCATGGTGATGGGGCAGAACCAGGCAGCTGAGAGGCCTAGAAGCTGGAGGGCTGATCCTGAGGTAGAAGAGAACAAGGTTGAACTGAGACTGCAGCATCAAGAATAAGAGGAGAGCCGTGGGCTCAGCAGCAGAGGAACACAGGAAGCCCTGGGCTCCATCCCCAGGACTGTAAGAGGTGGAGAAGGAAGGCAGTAGGATGGGAGACAGGGAGGAGGAGGAATAAGATAAAGGTAATAGACACTGGGACACAGAGATGCCACCCTGCTTCCTGCCTGTGTTTGTGTCCTATGGCTGCTGTCTTAAGGGATTACAAACTTAAAACAGCACATGCTTATTCTCTTGCAACTCCGGAGTCCAGAAGTCCAAACTCAATGACTCTGAACTGCATAGTGTCTCTTAGGCACATTGGGCTGGTTCCTGAGAGACTCTAGGAGAATCTGTTCCCTCCCTCCTCAGCTTCTAGTGGTCCTGAAATCCTAGGCCAAGATCCTGTCCTGCACCTCCAAAGATTTCACTCTGCTCTCCATTCCCTCCATCATATCACCAGTAACCATCTTGCTTTCTCTGAGAGGACCCATTTTTTGCACTGTGAGGTCCCAGCTGCCAGGGGTCTAAAAAGGGACATCTCAGGATGGAATGTTAGGAAATGGAGAAGGCTGAGTTAGGAGTAGGGAGCATGTGATATCTAAGAGTAGGATTTGCCACTGGAGTCCCCAGGACCAGAAAATGAGGTTGGAGAAAGACTGGTGAAGTTTGGATGAAGGTATGATTGGTTGAAAACAAGGGCTGAACCCTGGTGATGAGGGGACGGGTAGAGGTCAAGGGGGAAGCAGAGGTTTGGTGGCATAGGCTACTGGTGTCTGAGTTGGGTGATATGGGCCAACAGGAAGAACAAAGGGGACAGCTTCCAGGATGGGCTGGCGGCCTGGATTGTGTATTTCAGATAGTCATAATGATCATCACAGTGACTTAGCAGGGACTTTGCAGGACTTGCCTGGGTTCACTTTGGGGCCACGTTGGATATATCAGGTATTTTGGAGCATTACCTGAGAGCTCTACAGCTGCCATCTTTGCTTTCAGGACAAAGGCCTGTTTTGTTTTGTTTTTTCCCCTCACAGCTCAGGGACCTTTTTTGCCCTAAGTTCTGAACCACCAACATCAATATCACCACAGTTATGGTCACCAACAACATCACTGAAAGTAATGGCCACCATCAACATCACTGTAGATATGGCCACCAATCTTTCAGCAGGAAGAGGCCAGTCTGACCTTCATTACTAGCTATACTAGGCCACACCTTCTTAGGAGATCCTGACTTCCCCACACTGAAGGTACTCAGGCCATCCTGCTCTACAGAATGTGTCTCTGAGGCAGAGTGACAGGATGGAGGTGGCTCCACCTCCTTGCTTTGTGTCTGGTCCAGCTCCTGTACCAGGGGCAGGGCCACATCAACCCTGGGATGACCTTGTCATGGTGAGCTCAAGAGAAGAGAGCTGGATCCTGGGAGGCCAGGACAGGGGTTCATCCTTCAGTCCTGCCTGGGGAACCTGTTTTGCAGAGGCTCCAGGAAAAGACTTTAATGTCTGCCCTCCACCCTTAGCCACAAGGCCTGTTCCCCAGGGTAGGCCGGTGGTGGAGGTCAGTATCTTTCTGACTTTGGGGTGCCAGCTTCCTGTAGCACCTGCCCTTCCCAAGCAGCTGGACAAACGGGTCTGGGGTTACAACACCCCCTCCCTTGGAGGAATGACTCAGGAGGAAAGGGAGTGGTGGGTGGGCCATGTGTCCCCTCCATCCTTGAAAAGCAAACATCCCAGCTCTTCCAGCCTGGATAGCCCTGGTGAAGCTGGCTGGAAGGATGGGCCAGTCCATCTGAGAGACAAATTTGAGAGTCTTTACTTCTCACAAAGCTGGCAGTGACACAACTGTCCCCTGCAGGTCCCTGACTCACTGGTAACACTGAAGATAGATTTCCCAGCCCCATGGTTGTGGGCAGACCCTTCACCTCTGCAGACCTCAATATCTCTACATGTGTGATGGCTCTGTCAGTTCCATGGTTCTGATGAGTGCAGGCTGGGTGGCCTGCCCACTCTGTCCCAGTGTGGATGCACTCACAAAGCTGAGGGACTTTCTCTCCTAGGGCTACACAGGATAGGCTGAGCATGGGAGAAGTGTAATATCAAGTCGGGCCACAGAGGCAGGCCTAGGGGGCTCCAGAAGTAGCCTGGCCTAGCCTGAGTGCCAGAGGCAAAGGGTGCCTGGGGCTAGAGGGCAGTGCATGAGTTCCACACACAGCTAAGATGGAGGAGTACAAGCAGGGCACAGGAGAGGGGCTGCAGATATGTAGCTGAACCCTCCCCCTCCTGTCATAGGGAATCACAGCCCTAACAAAAGTCATTTATTCACCTCAGCTATACTTAGCCTGGAGCCTTCAGAAACCAAGAGCCTGAAGGCTGGAGGTATAGCTCCATTGGTGCTTGCCTAGTATGCACAAAGCCCTGGGCACAACCCTAATACCACATAAGCCGGGTGTGGTGAACACCATAATCCCAGCACTCAGGAAGTGTAGGCTGTAGGATCAGAAGTTCAAAGTCATCCTTGTCTAGCTCTGGAATGAGAAGCCTGGGCTAGTGACACCTTCCCTCCAGGGGAATCTAGGACAAAATCTTCTGGAATCAAGGTCTCAGGACTATTAACTCTGTGGTTAATTGTCACAAAGAGGGTGTAAAGTTTATGCTTAAAGATTGGGCAATAGTTAGGTTTCATGTCTGGACCTGAGCAGGGGATTTGGTTTCTATCACTTGCCTCTAAGAGAGAGAGAGGGAGAGAGAGGGAGAGAGAGGAAGAAAGAGAGAGAGAGAGAGAGAGAGAGAGAGAGAGAGAGAGAGAGAGAGAGAGGAGGCAAGAGGTCAGGAAGGAGTTACAAGAAGTCCCCAAACTCCTTGAGTCCATAATACTCAGGCATACCAAAATGCCACCCCTGAGGCACCATGTTCTGAACCTCAGCAATGGCAAGTTGAGCTTTGGATGCTGCAGAGAAGGGTATGGCTCTGTTTCCAGTCTAGGCAGGTCTGAGATTGCTGGTAGTGCTGGAAACAGGGTCCCCTGGTAGTCACAGTTCAGACACTGTATCCCTCTATCTCTCGGTCGTCTGCATTTGTGCTTCCAGAAGGGTGAGATACCTTCAGCTGCAGGAGTTAGTGATCAGGAGGAGAATAACAGGGTTTCTCATGGCCCCATCACTTCAGGGCTCACCTCAGGGCTGTTCTTGGGATGTCCTGGAGTTCAATGGAGGCAGCCTCTGCATGAGGTTCTGCACCAGTATGCCCAAAGTCAATGCCTACCCCTTCTCAGGATGGAGTGTCTGCAGTGGGGCAGGCACCTTGCCTTGGTCCTCTCCCTTCATTCCAGGGTGATGCTGTGTGGGCATCCAAGCAGGCTCTTGGACACAGAAAGACAAGCCAGGCTCCTGAGCACAAGGCTAAGAGTCAGCAAGAAGAGCAACGGAAAGGACTCTAATGGCTTTACTCTTGGGTCCACAGGGTCTTCTGCAGAATGAGCACTACAGCGGGATGGCCACCTCTGTAGCTGCCCAGGGAAGGTGGGTGTGCTGTGGGAGAGCTGGCAGTGTCAGACCATAGCAGGGCTGGTGATGAGCATCTGACTCTAGGCTTTCATACTCAGCATGAATGAGGGCAGAGGAAAGGCCACTTCCCCCCCTGAGTGTCCATCACCATGTGACTGTTGGCCCCAGGGTGCTGACCTCAGAGCACATGACCAGGGTTCTTCCTGCAGGAGGATTGCATGCCAGTCAGCAACTTCCTTCCCTTTCTGGAAGTTACTCTTGCTGCCCCTAGAGTGGGACAGTCATGTAATGCTGGCCTTGACCCCTTGACCCCAATTCTGGTCCACAGGAAGGCAGCCCCTTCCTTTTCTTGGCCACAGATGACCACTTCACATGCACAGAACTGAATCTCCCCACCTGCCAGAGCTTTTTCAGAAGTGACTCCTGCCCATATGCCCTGCTACCTGGCCTTTGACCCAGGTTTTGCCTGCATGGGAGGGTCCTCTTGCCTCAGACATGGCTTGCCAGGTCCTTCCCCTTTGAAGAGACCACTATGGATATCTACTTTCAACAAGGACATGTCCCCAAAGATACTCCAAGGAGTGCAGAGAGGTGCAGTCACCCTGGCCCTGCTGGCTGTGGGTCTGCGATCATTGATTCTGATGGCCAGTATGAGAGTCTAGAACCACACAGAAGTCACATCTCTATGGATGTCTGTGAGGGATTTTCCAGAGTGGATTAATTGGGATGGAAGACCCACCCTAAATACAAGTGGCACCATCTCATGATCCAGCGTCCCAGACTAAATAAAAAGGAGAAAACAAGCTGAGCAGCAGTGTTTATCTTGCTTTGTTTCCTGTCGATAGATTAAATGTGACCAGCTGCCCCGTGTTCCTGCTGCCATGCCTTCTTCACTGTGGTAGATTGTACCCACAGTGAGCCGGGACTGGGGATAGTGGCACACACCTTTAATCCCAGCACTTGGGAAGCAGAGTCAGGCGGATCTCTGTGAGTTCCAGACCAGCCTGGGCTACTGTGAATCAAAGGAAACCTTCCCTTCTTCAGATGCTGTTGTCAGGTATTTTGTTGTGGCAGTGGGCAAAGTAATGGATACAGGGTCCAGCTGCCAATTTCAGGGTGGACTTGAAAAATACAAGAAGCCTAGAATGGGAGGTGTCATTGCAGACCCCAGAGGGGACACCAAAGTGAGATCAAGATGAGGAACAAGAGTCACCTGAAGATGGTGGGGCTACCAGCGGCCTTTTACACCCATAGACTAGACCACAGCCACCAGACTGTCTTGTCTCACCCCCTCCACCCTGGCCTAAGGAGCAGGCAAGGCCTTGTCCCCATGCCCCAGATGAGGACACTCAAGCCACCCACAGAAGGAAGTTGCTCAACGACACGGCATCTCCTGGTCTGGACTTTTTTGCCACCTGCCCGGTTTTGAGGAAGTCCTTGTCCCCATTGGAATTATGGCTGGGTTCTCCTCTTTGGAAGCTGTATTTATGAGTCAGGTGTCAGGATCCCTGATGGGCAAAAGGCTCCAGTGCCCTGGTATAGAATGTCCTGGCCAGACCCCCAACACAGTGCCTCACACCGGTGGACACCAGAGTGGAGCTCACAGGTTCTGCCCGTTCCTCTCTTTCAATCCCTGGCAGGAAGACCCTACAGGTCCTGAGCCTGAGGAGCTCTAGCCCACAGGCAACACTCAGCCACATACCCTTCCTGGACCATGAGGAAAGCCTATGTCCAAGGCCCACTGAGGCCTTCAAAGTCCTACTGCCACTCACCCATATGAGTATCCACTCATACCTCCTCTGTAGTAGTATGTTGCTGCAATGGCTCAGCACAGAAGACAAGGAAGCATATTTCATATGTGGAAGCCCTGCCAGACATCAGCAGAGGGAACCACTGCCATGGCAAGAGCCAACCTGAACAGTGGAACCTCGAGCCTCTGAGCTCAGGTGTTTTTATTCTTTCAGAACTCCTCAGGTATTATACTTATCAGCACATGCAGATCATTAGCAACTAAACATGCCCCACAGAAACCCAACACCTGCAAACAATGCAAAATGCCCTAGACAGCCCCCCACTCAACAGTGGATAAAACAATTATTTTATATATAACTAAAAATAAACTTCTGTAACAATTCTCCTTTTCTGTTTAAAAACAATTGCATTACCTTTACAACACAATTTAAAACTACACCAGCAAACAAGAGGAACAATCACAAGGGTTGCTAATGCACAGGACCAAATGAAACCAAACATCTATCAAGCTTTTCACAATGTCTTTGGACAGCAGAAAAACATTATCAGTGTCCAATTATCTGGAATTCACTCATGATCTTCTCAGCTCCTCCAAAGGGCTTGGGTCACTCCTCTTCTCTGACCTCTGCAGCCACATAGTTTGTCCTCTGGGCTCTGGCTGGCTTCACTCCACTGCTGCTGCTGTTCTTGGTGGTCATCCCATGGCACTGGCATCTTCAGAACACTGGGGTTCCCTGCTGCAATTGGGCTGTACTTTCACCAATGACCTCTTCTGGGCTCTCTTTATGGTACCAAACCTCAACTTATTTACATGACCCCTTCATTCTGGGCCTTCAACTGCCACTGAAGCTGCACCTTCACTAATGGCCTCTCCTGGCCTCTTACAGTGCCAAGCCTCAGCTTCTCTCCAAAGACCCCTTCATGACTTTAAAACCAGCACCAGCTGGGTGACTCTTACAATGCCAAGTTTGGCTGCCAGCATGAGATACAACCTCCACCAGTTCTGGAAAACAGCTTCTATGTGCTGACCCTGAGGATGCATAGTTTTCTGCATTTTCCTGAAACTCAAAGATAAGGTCCAACCTCCTATTCTGAAATCCACCAAAGAACATATTCCTAAAACATTCAATCATAGCAAATGAAGTGCCTTTATCTAAAGTAAACCACATTAATCAATTTGCATCTGAACAGACATTAATTTGCTATCCTTTGACCACGAGGGATAAATCTAAAGAAAGGGTTGTTCTTGCTGATTTAAAGAAGCAACAATGTGACACACAATGCAGAGCAAGACAAACAAACAAATAAAATGCAAACTGAAAATAATTCTGCCATCATATGATCCAAATAGGTCTCAGAAACCCAGCTCAGCCTGGCCATCATCCACCAGTACCACCACCCCCAAACCTTCCAGAGCTCTTCAGAACCAGTCTCCCACTGGACTTGGAGGACATCTTTAAGAAGAGCAAGCCCCACTAACCGGAAGAGCACCAGCTCTGCTGCTTAGAACTCATTGCCCCTGAAAACCACCAGGGTCCCCAGCAGCCTGGCCTGTAGCCTGAAGAAGCCATGAGGGAAGCCCTCAGCCCTCTTGGCAGTACAGGGCCCATGAGTGTCTGTGTGTCTGTTTCTGTGTTGGGCTGGTGCCGCCTGGCATGCCATTGTTATGTGGATATCAATGTCCTTTGCTTGTCAGGCATACCCAGGCCTGTTTGGAGGATGGGCTTGACGGGTGGCTGGGGAAGAACCAGTTTCAGAACCGTTGGGTCTATAGGCACTACCTGTAAATACATTTTACAATTTAGTTACATTTTAGTCTCTAGTGTTTGTGAAGAAGTTTAATAAAGACTATACCTTGATGCCTGCTGTGCCTGCTGTGGATATTGTAAAGACTAGGGGCTTCAGTGGAATGCTGGTAAGATAGAGTCTAGTTTCCTGGAAAAATAACCAGTCGCTTTGTCCCCTCATGGGTGGAGTTCTCATTGCCTTTGCCTGGACTACTTTTCTTTCTCTTGGACAGGTTTGGGGGGGGGGAGAAGGTCAGTTTTACTAAAGTGTCTTTTCGGCCTCAAGCTGGGCTTCCACAACAGCAGAGGGTCCTCCAGTTGAAACATTCTGGCAGTTTGGCATTCTTTCTCACCACCGCTATGGCTAAACACACAACCCCTTCCATAGATCTCAAACACAACATCTTGAGCTTCACACACATACAGTCAGCTATCAGATAACTCAGTTTGTGAAGCTGCAGGCTACCACCAGCGGCAGGAGAGAGCATTGGCTCTATGATCAGTAAGAACCTTGGTTTTTCCTGCTCCCAGCTGAATTCTTTATTTCCAAGGGCCTCCATTCTATGGCTCTCACCTCAGAGCTTTTTTCCTCATTTATTTATTAATTTCACGGCCTTTCTCTTTACAGAGGCTTATTTCCTCTCTCTCTCCCCTCTTCCTCCAGGAGCCTTCAATTAATACCTTAATCTCTATCCTCTGGTAGCTTCACTAAGCATACTTTACCAGACTCTGAGGTCGGGAATTTCTTTCTCTTCTTCCTTGTCTCCATATTGGATGAGTTTGATGTTGTGCCCCACACTGGTTCGCCATTTGTAGTGGTACGTTGCTGCGATGGCTCAGCACAGAAGACAAGGAAGCATATTTCACATGTGGAAGCCCTGCCAGACTTCAACAGAGGGAACCACTGCCATGGCAAGAGCCAACCTGATCAGTGAAACCACAAGCCTCTGAGCTCAGGTGTTTTATTGATTCAGAACTCCTCAGGTGTTCTACCGACAGCACATGCAGATCATTAGCAATGAAACAGCCCCCACAGAAACCCAACACCAGCAAACAATACAAAACAGTGGATAAAACAATTATTTTATATATAACTAAAAATAAACTTCTGCAACACTCTACCTTCCTTCTATCTTTGTCCCTTCCACTGTTCAGTTTGCTGTCTTGTCCTGGGCTGGAATCGGCCCCAGAGATGATCGATCTCCTGAGCCAGAGGTTAAGGGGTCTGTGATGAGACACTTGACTTCAAGGCCTGAACTCTGTCTTGATTTCCACGATTAGACCCACTTGCTGCAGTGTGGCGTTAGTAGGATCTAGTTTTTCAGGCTGTTCTCTACAGAACTCCCAGAAACTTCCAGGGCTCTTGGAAACAGGATAAGAGCTGCCTGGACTCAAAACCCCCCATCCTTAGCCTGCCTAGATCACCTGGTGGCAGCTCTCCCAGAGTCCTACCTGGCAGGTGCAGACCCCTCTGCTCATCTTGCTGTCTGAGGACATTGAAGTGTCCCCCAGACAGCTTTCCCACATTCTGATCACGATATCAGACGTCTTTTGTTCTCATTCCCTGTTTATAGCAAGTGTTTATCACCATATTTGTGGAGTCTAATTGTATATACTAAGCTGAACATGTTGAGGGGGATAGACACCTGAGACATTCTGGGATGTGGCCCCTGGTACTATGCAGACGTCTTCAATCCCTCATACTTCATGCTGCTCTTTCCCCACCTCCAAAGTTCTCCAGCAGACTCCAATCAGCTTGTCCCTGCAGAGGAGTTTAATTTTTATAGAGATGGAGCCAGACATCATGTGTCTGTCCTTGTCTGACCGGCTTCTGGCACTCAGCGTAATTATTTTGAGACGCATCCACACTGCCTGGCATTTCACTGCATTGTTTTCCACAGCTGCAGTAACAACTTGCCGGGACTCGGTGGATTAAAGCAATAAGGATGCATTGTGGAGGTCAGAATTCCTAAGGGGTCGCTGAACCCAAATCTGGTGTCTCCCAGATAACAGGAGGAAACCCCAGCTCCTTCCCTCCCAGCTTGCAGACCTCTGCATCCCTTGGCTCTGGGCCCGGTCCACCTCAGAGCATCGGCCATCTGAGTACTGATGTCACTGGGTCAGATCCACTTCCCAGGCCTTGACTTCAGCTTTTATAAGCACCTCGTGATTACATTCCTCATTCTGTTATCCTTGATAATCTCCCACGGTGAGGAGGTCGGCTGCTTAGTGACCTGAATTCCTTGTACGGCTCTAATTCCCGGCTTTGGGGCGCTAACGCACACGGGTTCCGGGAGGCTGGGATATGAAGCTCCTTGTGGGCCACTCTTACCGCTCTCAATCCCTCATTAGTTTTAGATGCTGAATAGTTTTCAGATATGCGTAGGTCGCAATTGGCTTACTCATTTAACTGTCTGAGGTCATTTGTTGGATCCCAGGTTGGGGCTATTACAAGGAAAACTGCCGGGATGTTCACACACCAAGTCTTCTCTGGGGTTTATGGTTTTATGTTTTACTTTACGGAAGTAAAGTGTAGCGGGGGTTGGGGAACACAGGGTAAAAGCGTGGGTAACTTTTTAAGAACATTCAAGTGGTGTCTATCCTCATCTTCCTCTTCATTTAGTCTGGTTAGTTCTGTTCTAGCCATTCTGACTGGGTGTGGAGGATCCACTGGGCTCCGATTTTCATTTCCCTAATGGACTATCAAGTCATGGGATGTGTTTATTCAGACATTTCCCTATTTGTTTGTTGGGTTGTTTATCTTACTATTGAAGGAAAAGAATTCTTTATATATTATAGATCTAAGCCCTTTCTCAAATCTAATATTTTGCAAATAATTTCTGCTGGCCTCTGGCTTTTTATTCTTTTGATTATGTGTTTGTTGCAAAGAAGAGGTGTCTTGTTGTTTTTGTTTTTTATTTTGTTTTCCCTCTGCACCCCAGGCTGGTTTGGAAGTCACTATGTAGCCAAGGCTGGCCTTGCCCTAATGGGACTCCTACTGTCTCAGCTTCCTGATGTAAGAGCTAAAGTAATATATTAAGTTTTAATTACTGTGCCTAAGATATCTATAAAACAAAAAGACAGATAACTTCCTGAATACTGGGTGGAACCTATTCAAGTGAAATACAAGCGAATCCTATTATCCCTACTTGCACAAGGACAGATAACTTCCTGGAATGCTGGGTTGGGGCTGTTTATGTGAGATAACAGGCCACGAGTGTAGATTCCCTAAGCAAGTTTGGTTACTCCAACTGCGCTGGATGTGCTCCAACTACACCAGGTCTGCTTAGTCACTTGTAGGTGGGAGATACCCAGACAGGAAGTATGTTAGGATATATGATTGCCCTGATTGGAACCGGTGTGAAGTACATAGCCTTATGAGATCTGCCTTTATGAGCATCTGGTGGATATGACTCTGCACCATTTTGTGGGAACCCCAGATGGTCCTGGTCAGAGTCTATTGTTACTAGCCAGTATTTAATTAATTTAATTAAAAAGCTTGCTTCAAATTTGGCTCAAAATTGTGGTCATGGTCTTATTCTCCTGGTGGGATATACACTGAGTGTTATATTACACGTGTGAAGCACCAACCCCATTTTTTCCTAAAAAGAATTTTATATATGTATTGATTTTTTTTCTTTTCTCTAATTTTCTTTAACTTTTCTCTAATTCCATTTTATGTTGTATTAAAAAAAAATGCTAAATTCAAGGAGGTAAATGCCATGGCTGGCTTTAATTGTCAGCTTGACTGGACTCTGAATCAGCAAGAAAGAGAGAAACTGTCTACATTGGGTTGGCCTGTGGATGTGTTTGTGGAGGACTGTCTTGATTAAGACCCAGGCTACCGTTCCTTAGGCAGGGAGTCCTGGCATAAACTCCACATATTATCCCACATGTATTCTGGGATTGACTTGCTGACCTGACTGGAGAGGTTTTGTCTATGCCTCAGTCTGTGTCAGTTTCTTTTCTTACAGAGTCTTTTCCTGGCTGTGGAGTCAGGACAGTGCTGCCCTCTGAACGAGCTGGGAAGACCTGGCTCCCACCTTTGTGGAACGGTTCCTGTGCAGTTGTTGCCACACTTCAGAGGAGGAGCTGCAGAGCCGTCTGGAGTTTTCCTTTTAGGAATATTCTGTGTGTGCATGTTCATGTCTGTGGAGGCCAGAGAATAACCTTAGGTAGTATTCCTCAGGAGCCAGCCACCTCCTTTGAGACAGGATCTCTCGTTGGCCTGTAACTGGCCAAGTAGGTTAGGCTGGCTGGCTAGTGTGTCCCAGGGATCCACCTGTCTCCACCCCACAGCACTGGGTTAATAAGCACACACTTATTCTGGCTTTTTACAAGGGTTCTGGGGATGAAACTCAGGTCCTCAGGTTGCAAGGGAAGCACTTTACTGACTGATACATCTTCCCAGTCCTGAAGGAATATTCTCAACTACAAAGTCAACTTCCTTCATGGACATAAAGCTACTGGGGCATCTGTCCTCCATGGCTTGGATGGTTTATCTGTTATTTTAGCTAGGAGCATGGTGTGGCTCCTTGTGGTCCCTCCTGTCATTTAACCACTGCAGGGTCTCTCAACATCATGTCTCAGCCCCTTCAGTGACAATTTGCATAGTCACTGGACCAAAGTGACCTGCTTCTTTTACTGATAATCTTCGTAAACATGAAATTTCCTTTCTATTCCATAGGCTTGTCCTCTTCGATTGATGACCACCTTTCATCTGCTTCCTTTGATTTTAATTTCAGTTTCCTTTTTCTTATTACTTAAGATAGAAATGTCATCTGTGTCCCCTGCCAGGACTTTGTTCTGGGTCCAGACGCTCATCAGCACTAAAAGAAAATGTCACAACATATAGAAAGGGATGGAAAAATGAATTTATTTACAGTTTTGGATAAAACAGAGGAGACAGAAATCTTGTCTTCCTTGCTTTGTTCAGAAGAAGAGATGATCAGGGGCTGCAGAGATTCCCCTAGTGCAGTGGTTCTCAACCTGTGGGTCACATCCCCTTTGGAGGTCGAATGACTCTTTCACAGGGGTCACCTAAGACCATCTGCATATCAGATATTTACATTATGACTCATAGCAGTAGCAAAACGACAGCTATGAAGTAGCAGTGAGAATAATTTTATGGTTGGGGGTCACCACAACATGAGGAACTGTATTCAAGGGACACAGCATTAGAAGGTTGAGAACCATTGGCCTAGTGGAAATGCTGTGTAAGCATGAGGACCTGAGTTGGGTGGGGTGCGAGCCTGGAATGCATGAAGCCCTGGGTTCAATCCCCAGCACCACATAAACCAGTGTGAGGGGCACACCTGCAATCACAACACTTGGGAAAGAGGGGCAGGAGGAGCAGAAAAGGAGTTCAAGCACATACACAGCTACAAAGAAGGCTTGAAGCCAGCTTGGACTACATGAGATCCTGTCTTTTAAAAAATTTTGAGTTCCTCATTCCCATTATAAGAAGTTGGGGTAGCCAGCTCCATGAGGATGTTCTTCGCCAACTTGGACCGAGTTAGGCAAGGCTTCACATGTTGTAGTTTTGTTTGCGTTGAGTTCAGAATGCTTCCTTATTTCCTGCTTTCGGTCTCTGGCTCCTGTCTGCTAATCTCTGTGTTACATCAGTGTTCTGTTTGCCTTGTAACAAATGCAACCAGACATCGAAGTGCCAACCCACCAGCTGTTTCACACAGTGGTCAGAAAACCAGGCTGGGCCCTGGAGTCAGAGCCTCAGCTGTCTGTGCTCATGACTAGATCATGGGGTCCACTCCCAAGATCCTGTTTGTGGGTAGAACTCAAGCCTTGTGGTTACAAGACTGAAGTTATAATAGATCTCCTTGGGGGTGGGGCGGCTGGGGAGATGGCTTAGCAGTGAAGACTGCTTGCTGTGCAATCAGGAGGACTAGAGTCCAGATCCCAGCACCCATTTAACAAGCCAGCATCCTGTGCACCCAGTTCCACGGAGGCTAAAGACAGGAAGATTGCTGGGGCCTCTTGGCTGGCTTCCACACTAGCAGAGAAAACCTGAGCTTTGGGCTCATGGAGAGATCCTGCCTTAAAGGAATAGGTGGGGAGTGAGAGAGGACACCTGAAGCCTTCCTCTGAGTTCCGTGTGCCCACAATCTGCACTCCCACGCACACACGTGATTGAGAGAGAGGGAGTGGGGGGAGGCTGGGTATGGTGGCATATACCTGTAATCCCAGCACTGAGAAGCTGAGAAAGGAGATCATTCATTCAAGGTCAAGGCCAGCCTGGGCTACAGGACATGCTATCTGCAGAAACTGCACTTAGAAAAAAGCCTTGTGAGCTGGGCACGTGCCTTTAATCCCAGCACTAGGGAGGCAAATAGAGCATTCATATAAACAAAGAAAGTAAAAAAATCTTTTTCTAAAAAAGGAATTATTGAAAAAGAAAAAGGATCCTAGTCAGGTATGGTGGCCTTAGCTAATCAAGAGGCTGAAGCAGGCACAGGTGGGTCTTAAGTTCAAGGTTAGCCTAGGCAACTAAATGAAATTCTATATCAAGATAAAACAGAACAAAAAGTGTCAGTGAAATGGCTCAGCGAGTAAAGGCACTTGCTGCCAAGCTTGATGACTTGAGTTCAATCCCCAGGATCCACACAGGGGAAGGAGAAAACCAATCCCTGAGAGCTATTCTCAGGTTTGTGTGCACACACACTAGAATGTAATAAAAATATTAAAACAGGACACACGAAAAGACTGAAATATAGGATAACGTACAGTGCTTGCCTAGCATGCATGAGGTCCCAGGGTCCCCAGATTCCATTCTGTTCTTGTGGGTGGACCACTGTGGGAGGCTCTGTGGTACTGTACACTGGCCAGAGGTGATGGAGTGATGGAATATTGCTTCCTGATGGACCGCTGTTGTACTTCAACTATCAGGTGACAGAGCTGATGGACGTCAGGTTTGCTGGGTCCTTCCTTCAAGTTCCTCCTTTCAGTTCTATGCACCCCCCTCCACCATTTGTTCTTCAGTACTTCTGGAGCCCTCTTCATTGGGCTAGGGCTATTACAACTCCTTCCATTAGTGTGTTTGTATCTCTAATAACTGATGAGCCAATACTGACACATTACTGTTGACTAGAATCTGAGCCTCGTTGGAATCAGTTTTGTCATATGTTCATTGCTGGGTTGACAAATGTGGTATGTTTCCAACCTCATGGTATCATATAGAAGAGTTCTTTCACCTCAGACATCCCATGATCTCCCTATCCTTCTCTACCCTACCTCACGCCCCACTCCACCCAGTGATGGTGCTCTCTTCTTGGTTTTGCCTTATCCACATGTCTGGGCACTAGAATCACGTTAGACTGTCCTCTTTCCTTTGGGCACATGGATTTCCATCATTTCCTTTCATTACTTGACACTTTTTTTCCATCATATGGTTTAATCACAGGGTATTCGTCTATTTACCTAATAAAAGACATTTTGTTTGCTTCAAAAATGTGACAATAATAAGTAAAGTGACTATTGCATTTCTGTCGTCGTGACAAGATACTGCGATAAAAAGCAATATAGGGGAGAAAAGGGTTTGTTTCAGCTCACAGTTCCAGAGAAGTTGTAGCAGAGAAGTTACAGCCTCAGGAACTTGAGACAGCCTGCAAGATCACATCCACAGTCAGGAGCAGAGAGAAATGAATGCCTTCATGCTCAGGTCCATTTCTCTACCCTTAGTCCAGGAGGCCCTGCTTAGGGAATGATGCTGCCTACACTGGGTTGGCTCTTCCCACATCGATTGAAAATCAAGACACTCTATCACAGACATGACCACAATTCTCAAATAAGACTCTCTTCCCAGGAGATTCTAGGTTGTGTCAAGTTGACAGTTAAAATTAAGTGCTCTCACTATGTGTGTACAGATTTTGGTGTGGACTGTCTGTGTAGGTGCTAGTTGGATTCCATGGTGAAAAGGTTAAGATTTAGAAGAAGCTGCTAAACTGTCTTCCAAAGTGGCCTTCCTATTCTGCGTTCTCATCAGCAGTGAGGGATGCTATCTGCTGAATGACACCCTTGCCAGCCCTTGGTGGTGTCACTGTTTGGACATTAACTACTCTAATAGGTATGCAGTGGTATCTCATTGTTGTTTTAGCTGTCATATGACACTGAGCATCTTTTCATATGCCTATTTGCCACCTACATATCTTTGTTGGTGAGACATCCTTCTATACCTTTGCCTATATTATAAGATACCTATATGCTATGTTAATGTTTGAACTAAGTGGCTTGTACATATTGGGCAGTCCCTATCAACTGAGTTATGTGCTCAGCTCCAGTAAGCAAGGAAGTGAGAGGATAACTTTTGGGGGTTTGTTTTCTCCTTCCACCATGTGGGTCTTGGCATCAAACTCAAGGTCATCAGACTTAACAGCAAGTGCCTCTTTCCACAGAGCCATCTTTCTGGCCCTTTGCAATTTTTTTAAATTTAAGGGTTGTTTATATACTTTGGAGTTAAGTACATTATCAGATAAATGTTTTACAAAAGTTTTCTGCCCAAGAACTTTAAATTTTTAATGTATGTGTGAGTGTTTGCCTGCATGTATGTATATATCACGTCTACAGAGGCCAGAAGTACATGATGTGGGTGGGGGGAATAGAACTCAGGTCCTCTGCAAGGACAGTGCTTTTAATTACTGAGCCATCTCTCCAGCCCCTAGAAGTTTTAAATTTAGTTTTAAATGAAGCCTGGCTTATCAATCCTTCCTTCACATTATCTTTTGTGTCTTGTCTAAATCATAGCCAAAGCCAAGGTCAGTTAACTGGTTCTTCTGTACTAGTTATCTTTTGGGATTTTGTGGGTTTGTTGTACAGCCATGATCCATTTCTTTGTTTATCTATCTATTATCTGTCTATCTGCCAGTCTATTTATTTATTTACTGTGGTTCTGAGATAAAATCCAGGACCGTGCTTATGATAGGCCTGTGATCTTCCACTGAGCTGCAACCCCAGCCCTGGGAAATGCTTTAAAGTGAGTTTTGAAATCAGTGTCTGGAATTCTTTCTTTATTGTGCTTTGCCTGTGGAAGTCCAGGTGTTTGGCACCTTCTGGGACACATCTACTCCTTCTTCCCTGGTCAAAGTCTAGTAGATTCTGTCATGTGAACCATTTTCTGGTTACAGAAAGTCCAATAGGGCTATTTCCTATCCTTTTGCCTGTGCCACACAGTAGCTTTGTAACCCTTAAAAATTTTTTTCTTTTTATTTATGTGTGGGTGTGCATACACACACTTGTTCATGTCTCTGTGTATGTATGCTATGTGTGTGCAGTGTCCAGAGCAGCCAGAAGAAGCTGTCACATCCCCTGGAGCTGATGTCACAGAAGGATGTGAGCTGAACAATGTGGGGACTAGAACCAAACTCAGATTTCTACAAGAATAGCAAGTGCTCTTAACTACTAAGCCACCTCTCCAGTTCCTGTAGGAAGTCTTGAGGGCAGGTGGTGTCAGTCATTGGTGTGTGTTTCTCTTCCACACTGTTTGGGGGTCTTTTGCTTTTAATCTCTAAAAAACTTGTTAAGTTTTGTTTTTTGTTTTTGTTTTTCTGTCTTTGCTTTTGCTTTTTGCATGGGGTCTTGTATGTAACCTTGAACTCACGGTCTTTGGCCTCTTAGATACCGAGGTTACAGGCATCTCCCATCGCTCCTGACTTAGCTCCTAAGAATTGTTTAAAACTAAATCTACAGATCAAATTGAGAAGAACAGAAATATTCAGAATGTTAGCTTTCTATCCTGGAGTGTGAACTATCTATTGAGCCTTACAGAGTTATGGTGCTTCTCTCTGTAGTTCTTGTGAAAGTTTTGTTATGTTGGGGCTGAAGAAGCTGCACCACAGTTAAAAGCATTTGTTACTCTAGCAGAGGACCCGAGTTCAGTACCCAGCACCCTTATCAGATGGCTCACATCTGTAAGTCCAGTTCCAGAGAATCTGACACCCTCTTCTGGTCTCCACAGATACCAAGCATGCTCATGGTGAACAGACATGCAAACAGGTGTTTTACCTGCTTGTATGTCTTTTCACCGTATATATATATATATATTCTTTATCTATTTGTATTATATTTATATAATTATATATTTTAAAATTTATTATATATTAAATATATAAATATGTTTATTTTAAATACAAATGTTTCTATTTATTTATAAATATATTTATATTTATTATATTTTTACTGATAATTATATATTTTTATATATTTAATCTAATCATATGTATATATGACTAGATTTTAAAAAGAATGACTAGGGAAACTCATGCTTTGGTGAGTTTGGTCTCTGGATCTATTTGAGATTTAAGAACAGAGAATTTGAGTTTTAATGGGTTAAATAGGTGGAAAATGGTTCCAGCCAGGAAACATATTTCTGGAATTTAGGTGGATCTTGCTCACCCTTCTCTTCCTAGGTGATCAAGGAAGATTTTAATCCACAAGGGACCAGCTCCAGGTGTGAGCACAGACTACCCAGATCTGAGCTTACTTCCCCATGGTCCACCCCAGGAGACTTGACCTCAAATAAGATGAATAAGGGAGACACACATCCCAAGACTTGGGCAGCCCATGTGAACCAGAATGGGAGTCCCAGAACTGGAGCAGGCAAGGGTCTCTGTTTCCAGTAGCAGCCTGGTGACTGAGCTTGAGGCCCTAATTGAACTGGGAGACAAGAGCAAATGTAGTCTATGTCAGAGACCCTATCTCTCTGCAGCCTTTGCTATAGACTAGCACTTCCCGAGGAAGGGCACAGGCACAGCTCACCTGCCCTGATGAGCCGTGCTATCAGTCTGCGTGCGGCTCTGGAGGGGAGCCAGGGAAGTGACGGCTCTGGTTGGAGAGGGCATGTGTGAGTGTGTGTGTGCGCATGCTTGCAGAGGCCGGAGGACAGCCTTGGCTATTGTTTCGCAGAAGCCATAGACCTTGTTGACTCCCCACATTTGGATTACAGGCATATGTCATGACGCATGGCTTTCTTATGTGAGTTCTACAGGTTGAACTGGGGGTCTTCATGCTTTCAAAACAAGCTCCTCACTAATTGAGCCATCTCCCCAGCTCCATATTCTAGTTTTTTTTTAAAAAAAATTATTACATTTATTGTGTGTGTGAGGGAGTAGAGAGGGAGAGAGAGAAAATATGAATATGAGTGGAGGTCAGAGGACAATTTGTGGGAGGGAGCTTTCTCCTTCCACCATGTGGGTTCCAGGAATTGAACTCAAATCATCAGACAAGACGGCAATCACCTTTACCCACTGAGCCACCTTGCTGGCTCCATAGTCTAGTTTTGAATAAGAACTGACTCTGTGAATATGCTGATGGATCACGTCTGAGGTCTGCGGGAAAGGTTTACCCCAGGTCTGAGCTCAGCTGATAGCCAAGCTGAGGGTGAATGCGGGGTCCTGGGGAAAGCGCAGTTTGGCTGCTGGTGATGGTTGCCACATGACAATGTGGGGCAGAGGACCAGACTCCTGAGGCTGAACCAGTGTGGCCCCTCAATGCAGGGGAAAGATGAAGTAACCATAAGGCAGTACTTAATAAGCAGGACTAAAAAGAATGCTGCCGGAAGGGGGGGCAGCAGCAGAGCCCATGCCTTGCACACACCTCTTTGTAAGGTATCCATGAACTACACAGCAACCTTGGAGAATAAACAAGGTACTGTGTGCTCAGCACGTACAACGGCTTGCTGTGTATGAATCACCAGGTGCCAGTTTAATGACAGTGTTGTCTCACATTATAGTCACCATCTTGGTATGTAGAGAAGCTTTCTATGTAAGAGACCTAGTTAGTAATTGACCAAAGTGGAATACATAAGTAGCCCAGAAGAAGGACAATTTCCCTAATAGATGGAGGGTTCCAGTAAGTAATTGTAAATAAAATATTAGTCAGGGCTAGTAATCATGGTGCTAATAATACAAGGCAAAGCAAACAGTCAGCTCCCGATGGAGGAGATGTCCATTCTCCCTGGGCTGTGAGGGTCGTGTGTGCATGTAATGTGTATATATCATGTGTGCTTGTTGTGTGTGCATTTCGGGTGTGCTTGTGTACTTGTATGCGTGCAGGTATGTGTTTGTGTCCATGCATGTATGTGGAGGCCTGATGTCAATCTCAGGTGTCATTCCTGAGATGCTGTCCACCTTTTGTTTGTTTGAGATAGTCTCTCCTGGCCTAGAGTTCACCAAGTGGGCTAGGCGGGCAAGATCTTCCTATTTCCACTTCCTCACACTGGGGTTAAAAGTGTATGCCACTATGTTCAGTTCCCTTTCCTACACCTGGGTTCTGGGGATCAGACGCAGATCCTCACACTTGCAAGGCAAGCCCTTCACTGAGCGAGTCAGGCCTTTTACTCTCTTCACATGAAAGAAAATAATACAAATCAAATGACCAGGCATGGTGGAGCACACCTTTAATTCCAGCACTCAGGAGGCAGAGGCAGAGGCAAGTGAATCTCTTATGAGTGCGAGGCCAGACATGGCTACATAGTGAGACCCTGTCTCAAAACCAAACCAAATCAAAACAAAACAAAATGAAAGGAATGCAGGTGTGAACCCCGAGATATTTCTTGCTGCCTGTATTAGTTCAATTTTGATAAACTACTTGAAAGAAGAAATGTAAGGGAGGAAGGGATTTATTGTGACTCACAGTTTCAGAGGGATTTGTCACTGTGGCGAGAGGCATGGCAGCAGGTGGCTCCATGACAGCCATGGCTTATTAGATCGGTTCTTGTCAAGCTGACAGAAGCAGCTTAGAGAAAGAAAGATGTACTTTAGTTCACAGTTTCATGGTAGCAATGCACATGGTGACTACAGCTCTAGCTTTGGTGTTCAAGCTTGTGGCTGCTTACACCTTGGGACAGATGAGAAGCAGAGGAAGGCTCAGCCTGGAACTGAAACTGAGACCAGGCTACCCCACAAGCCTACCATGTAGTCCACAGCCAGCCACAACCTTCTCAAACAGTCAACATCTGGGCACCATGTATTCAAACATGTTAAATGAAAATCTACTTACAGTTTTACTGTTTGAATGTAAAATGTCCCCCACAGAATTGTTTAAATCAGTCATTTCCACATGGCAGGGCTGTTTGGGAAATTGTAGAGTCTCTAAGGGGTGGAGCTGAGTCAGAGGAAGTAGGTCACTGAGGGGCAGGCCTTGATGTTTAAAGCACAATACCACTTCCTGTCTGACCTCTGCTTCCTGATCTACCTACCTGTGAGAAAGCAGCCCCACACTTCTGACCCAGCTGGGAGCTGTCCCTGCCCTTGCCTTCCCCATTGTTGATGGACTGTACTCCCAAATCATGAACCAGAGTGAAACTTCTTCTCTTAAGTTCCTTGTTGTCAGGTATTTAGTCAGAGCAATGTAAAAAGTAACTGATGCTCAGATCAAAGAAGAAAGACACCAAGACCAAGATCATGTCCCGGGCTGCAGAGATTCAATACCTAATGCCATCTTTTTTAAAAATTGTATTTATGGGGCTGGATCAATGGCTCAATGGTTGAGAGTACTTGTTGCTCCTACAGAAGAAACCCCATTTCATTTCTGAGCACTCACATGGCAGCTCACAAACACCTGTAACTCCAGTTCCAGGGGATCTGACACACTCTTCTGTCCTGGATGGGCACAAGGCATGCTTGTGATGTACATATATACACACAGACAAATGCCCATATGCATATAAAATAAAATTTATCTTAACATCTATTTGTGTATTTATAATTCTATGTGTAGGTGTGAGGGCTGTGTGCAGGTATGTATCTAAGAATGCTCCCTCATGTGTGTGGACGCATTACGTGTGCTTTGTGCAGATATGCATGCATACATGTATCCGGAGGCATGAAGTTAATGTCAGGTATCCTACTTGATTGGTTCTCTGCATTATATATTGAATGAGAATCATTCATTGACCCTGGAGCTTGCCTATTGAGCTAGTCCAGCTAGCCAGTTTATGGATCCCTTTCCCTGCTTCTTGAGTGCTGGTATTGAAGGTAGACCCATTGCAGCCACCCCGAGTTTGTGGGGGTAGTAGGGCTCCTAACTCAGTACCTCAGGCTTGCATAGCAAGTGCTTTTCCCACAGAGCCATATGTCCAATCCCATATCTTTAAAAATGAGTGCAATAATTACTTGGTAGTTGAAAGAAACTTTTTTAATATTTATTTTTTATTTTATAGGTATGGTGTTTTGTCTACTTGTATGTCTGTGCATAACTTACATGCTTGGTACTTCAGAGGCCAGAAGAAGTCTTCAGATCCCCTGAACTGGAGTTACAGATAGTTGTGAGCCTCCATGTGGATGCTAGGAACTGAATTCAGGTCTTCTGGAAGAGTAGCCAGTTATCTTAACTGTTCAGCCACCTGTACAGCCCTGTGAAGGAAACTTTCTTAGTTTGATAATCATTAACTTCCCACAAGTCTATTGGGTGGCCAGAAAGATGCCTCAGCAGGTAAAGACACTTTCTGCAAGCCTGATGACCTGAGTGTGATACCAGGAACCCACATGGTGGAGGGAGAGAACTGAAACCTAAAGGTTGTCTGAACTCTGACCTCCATACACAAGCTGAGGCACAAGAGTTTCCTTCCAAAATAAATAAATGTGATAAAATATTTTTAACATTAAGACAACCACAGTGATTAAATATTCATTGTTGAGTTCCAGATCAGTGTAAGATATATGACTGTGTCTTGAAAAATAAAAGTGAAGGAGCAGAAAGGAATGAGAGAAAGAAAGAAGGAAGGAAGGGAAAGAAAAGGAAGGAAAGAAGGAAGGTAGGCAGGAAGAAAGAGGAAAAACAGGACAAGAATTCCTACCTTCACTATTTTCTACTTTAGTCCTGCTAGAAGTCCAGCCAGTCTGGGGGTGGGGGTAGAAAAAGTCAGCATGTAAAGGAGAAAATGTGAGAATGCAAAGTAAGTGGGAAGAAAATATTTTTATTCTCAGGAGAAAGGACTGTTCACCCAGAAAATCTAAGAGACTCTTCGGAAAAAAATTAGCAAGAAGATCTGGCAAGGGTTCTGGACAAAATATAACACACAGCAACAACGAGAGCAAATCAGAGACATTGCTATGCATGAGGACAACAGAACACACACTTTTAAAAAATGTGTTGGCTTTAGGGCTGGAGAGAGAGATCAGTGGTTAGTAGTGTGGACTGCTCTTCCCAAGGACCTGAGTTCAGTTCCCAGCTCCAGAAGGATATGTTGTCCCTCCTCTATTGGCTTCTGTGGGCATTGCACTCACAGGCTGCACACAAATGAGTGTGAGAAAGAGAGACAGAGAGAGAGAAAGAGAAAGACGGAGGGAGAACACAAATAAAAAACAAAATTAGTCCTTAAAACAAATATCAGTTTGGCATAATGGCTTACATCTACACTTCCAGCTCTCAGAAGGCTGAGGCAGGAGGATTTCTCTGAGTTCCAGGCCAGCCTGGGCTACAAAATGAGACCCTGTCTCAAAACAAATATTAACAGTGGTAATTTCTTTTTACAAATCCTGGAAATAATTCTAAAGTATATGCCTGTGGCATTGGTGAAGAAAATTATAACCAATAGAGTGGACAGAATGGCAGGAACCTGCTTTGTCACCCAGACCTGTAACCAGAGCTACCACAGTGGCTGTGGTTGTTGCCATGTCCTGATACTGAGAATGAAGAAATGGTTAGGGCCAGAGTGGGCATTAAGAGGGGTTGCTGTGCAATCCTCAGGGGCACAGTGAGAGGAAGGATGTGTCTACACCCAGAGGCTTGGGTGTGTAGCTGTCGAGAGGAAGTGTGGGCTGAGGCCCAGGGCCAGCAGTCAAAAGGCCTGTGGCAGGGCCTCTTAGGTTCAAATCCATTGAGGAAAACTTCAGCAGGACAGATTGCAGGCTGGTCAGGCAACTGAATATTTCGGGTCAGGATGCAGAAAAGAAGGGGAAGATAACCGAGGATTCCCGCATGACCTACACAAATGGAGAAGTCCATGTTTGTGGATGTGTGACAGCTCATCTTGATTTTCAACACTGCTGGATTTAGAATCACCTTGAAAGTGAAACTCCAGGCCTATCTGAGAGGGAGTTTCTAGGTTGGGTTGATTAATGTGGGAAAACCCACCATCCATGGACTTGGGTCTAGTACCGAATGAAACAGAGCTGAGCCCCAGAGTTCATCTCTCTCTGCTTCCTGACTGCAGACACAATGTGACCAGCCGCCCCACGCTCCTGCCACCGTGCCTTCCCAAGATGATGGGCCGCAGCCTCAAACCATGAACCAAAGTAAACCCTTCCTTTCTGAAGCTGCTTTTATCAGGTATTTTGTCCCAGCAATGAGAAAAGTAGCTACTACAGTGTCCAAGCCAGAGAGTCAGAACATATGAAAAAAAAAATCTCATTTTGAATGGGGACTCTTAAAAATATGTCAACTAGTTCCATTGTGAAATGTAACAAAATTTCCTGACCGACTTGGGTTTGTCCCATAAGCTTAAGAATTACTCAGCATCGCTGTCTCTTGAGTGCTAAGGTGAGGTCAGGGATGTGGGGCTTAGGGTGGAGACTTGTTCCAGATAAGATTTGGGTGAGCACCTTCCAGCCAAGTTCCTGGGGCTCCCATGAACAAACCGAGGAGCCTCTGTTGACTGAGGAGATAACCAGAAGTGGACAGACAGGTGGGTATTGAGACATCACCCAGGTGTGGTATGTGTTCTGGGTGAAGACAAAAGTCAGCAACTGGTGAGTTGTTTCCCAGTCACACTTACTTCCTGGTGGGACAAATCCCTAGCCTGTCCTCTTTATGGCTAGTCTTCCATCTCTGTCCCTGGCTTGTCTCCATGTGGAGCAGGAACATAGAAGGCCCACTAACCATGAGATCATTCTTGACCACACTGCTCTTTGATGTAATTTTACAAATCCTGCCCTGATTTGGATTATGATTAGACGAATTTACAGATAGATCAGTTTGGAGAGAGTGAGCCTCTTCTATACTGAATAGTCCTATCTCTATTAATTATTTGTCTCTTTGCTGCAATCAAATACCTGACAAAAGAAACTTAAGTAAGGAAGGGTTTATTTGGCTCACAATTTGAGGGTACAGTCCATCATGGTGGGGGCAGCATGGTGGCAGGCATATGAGGTGCTGGTCACAGTGTGCCCAGTCGGGAAGCAGAGAGAGATGAACACTGGTGTTCAGTTCACTTTCTTCTTTTTAATCTAGTCTGGAACTCCAACCCATAAGACAGTGCCACCCACATTCAGGATGGGTCAGTTAACTCAGTCTAGAAGCTCCGTTATAGACATGCCCAGAAGTTGACATCAATATTAACCATCACAAGTACTAAAGTTACAGTGATCTCATAAAATAATGTGGAAAATACAAATGCAAGTCCTGGTCAAGTCTTCTGTTCCTTGGCCTTTTGTAAGAAGTCACTACACGTCATCGGTTGCTACGAGAGCAATCAGGTGTTCTTTTGCTGTCTGAGTCAGGTGGCGTGTTAATGTCCCTGAGAGCCGTTTGTTTCTAAGACAGTTAGTTCCACTGTATTAACCAGGGATCAGTCTGTAGCCTTCTCATGTTTGAACATTAGCTTAGAAATCTTTGTTTCTGAGAACGATGAGGGTTTATTGTCAAAATGCCCTGACTTTGTCTTTCCAAAATTTTCCATTCTTTGTCTCCCTGCAGAACTTGTTTGTATATCTTGTGAGCATTTCTAATAAACCTTTGCTTAAATTTCATTAATGTTTATTATGGCACTGGAGTGTGTCTTGGTGGTAGAGGGCTTGTCTGACCATGCACAAGGCCTTGAATTCCATCCATACCGCAGAAAATAAATAAGAGCACTGTGTGTGTGTGTGTGTGTGTGTGTGTGTGTGTGTGTATGTTGTATAAACCTGACAGTTTGGGTGTGTGCATCTGTGAACACATGAGCATGGCAGCCAGGATCAATGTCAGGTCCCTTTCTTGACTACTTTCCACTTCTATTTCTTTTACTTATTTTGAGGTAAGATATGTGGTTGGTACTTGTTGTGTAAACCATGCTGGCCTTGAACTCACAAAGGCATCCACCCCACCCAAGCCCCTTGCACACATGCCTTTACTTCCCAAGTGCTAGTATTAAAGACGTGTCTGACCCCATCTTAATTTTTTAATATTTTATTCTATTTATTTTTAGATTTATTGATTTATCTTATTATCATGTGTGCATTATCACGTGTGTGTGTGTGTGTGTGTGTGTGTGTGTGTGTGTACAGATGCCCACTGAGTCCAGAAGAGGACATTGGTTTCCTGGAGCTACAGTTAAAAGCAGTTTGTGAGCAGTTAGGTGCTGGAAACCTAACTCAGGTCCTTTGCAGAACAGATGCACTTTTAACCTTTGGGCCATCTCTCTAACTCCCACCTTTATTTTTTTGAGGCAGAGTCTCTTCACTGAACCTGAAGCTCACTGATTTAGCTAAAATGGCCGGCCACTGAGCTTCTGGGACCCATTCTCTTCATTCCTGCCACAGTGTTGGGGTTACAAGTAGAAGCCCTCTGGGAACCTGAACGTGCTTATACATCAGGAACTTACTGGCTAAGTCATGTTCCTATCCCACTTTTTATTATTTTTAAAAATACATTTGAATTCCAGGGATGGGTATGATCTAATTTCATCCTCTCCTCCCTCCCTGTCACAATGGCTGATTTTCCTCTAAGTACAGTTTTGTCAGCAGCATTCCTTAAACTTTGAAGGACTCAGGAAATTTGATGTATTTTCTATTTTCTTTTTTATAGCCTTTTTTACTTATTTACTTTTTTATTTATATGACTACTCTATCTGCATGTACACTTGCATGTCAGAAGAGGGCATCTGATCCCATTATAGATGGTGTGAGCTCCAATGTGGTTCCTGGGAATTGAACTCAGGACCTCTGGGAGAGCAATCAGTGCTATTAACCGCTAAGTCATCTCTCCAGCCTGTATTTTCTGTTTTCATTATTGTTCCATCTTGAATTCTATCTCATTCCTAGGATGACTTATTCATTACCTCCAACTATCTAGAATGTCTTTGATTCAAGTTTAAAAGTGCCTCTTTGGTTCCTTTTTTGCGGGTGGGGGTACCCTAACACATGTGTATTATGCTCTGATTGAGGTCTGTATGACACAACTAGACAGGGGTGCAGGAGATGTGTATGAATGGAAGTTCCCAGGGAAAAAAAGCCATACCTTTGTTAAAGATTCTACAAGCTGATTGACTGATAAGAGCTTCTGTGATTGTGGGGAGCTGGAATGCTGCAGGTCCTGAGCCAAATTAACTTGGGCAAGCTTTATCCCCATAAAAAGCCATTTACTGCCCATCTTGCGTGTGACCTAACATCCTTGTGACTATCAAGCACATTATTTTGGACTTCATTGACTTAAAGGACCCCTAGCTTCTACCAATCCAAAGGCTAAAAATGTCATCAGATAGCATCTAAGGCCTATAGCAGAGTCCTATTCTTCTGTAACCCACCTACCTGATCTTTCCACCAAGGTATTTGAAAAATGTATTCGTAAGATGTATTCGTTTGTGACTTCCTTTGCTCTGTTACTATTAAAACATCATACAGCTGTTCCTACATCAGTATTTGTAGCAACCTGAATCTGTGTTCCCAAGTCATGGTCACTCATATTTGTCTCCAGAATAAACTCTTATTCCCTCTGAGGTGTGTGTTCTCATGACGTTTACGTTATGGGCTTGCCCACGGTCGATGGTGCAAAGGGGGCCAGGGAAGAGCTGGCTTTACAAGTGCTGAGCCAGGGGCTGCATCAGACTGTCTGACCATCTCGGGTTCCAGATGCTGCAAATGACTTCTACAATTCAAACTCATGGAGAACTCAGTGAATATTCTGGAGACTACACTTTTAGGAGATTTATTTTGTTTGGTTTTGAGAGTGTCTTGTTTGATGGCCCAGTCTAGCCTAAAACTCACCAAGCAGGCCTGGCTGGCCTCAGGTCCTTGGTGATCCTCCTGCTCAGCCTCCTCAGTGCTGCTATGACAGATGCATACCACATAATGCCCAGCTTGGAAAAATATTTTAAAGTGCTTTAAAGGAACGGGGACAGAGGAAACCAGGCAGGAATGGATGTGATTACCTCTTGGTGGAAAGCTTGGTTTATAAGACTCAAGTATCCTGGGAGAGGGGTATGGGATGGGGAGGAGCTCACAGGTAGGAGGGAGCTGCAGAAAGGAAGCCCCAAATCTGCACACAACATGCTCTAAGTACTAAACCCCGTAGTTGTATGCCTACTGCGGCCGCTCACCAAACAGGACAAGGAGGCATTTTCATATGTGGAAGCCCTGCCAGACCTCAGCAGAGAGAACCACTGTCATGGCAAGCACCATCCTCGACAGTCGAGCCCGGAGCATCTGGGCTCAGGTGTTTTTATTCTTTCAGAACTACTCAGGTGTTCTACTGGTAGCACATCATTGCAGATCATTAGCAATTAAACAACCCCACAGAAATCCAACACCTGCAAACAATACAGAAGGCCAAGACCTAGGCTAGCCCCTCACCCAAAAGTGCATAAAACATTTTCAAATATAACTAAACAAACAAAACCCTGCCTGTAGGCAAGGCCTGCCCAGGAGAAAGGCCTCTAAGGGCCAATCTTGGCCCATGAAGCAGCCTTCCCAGGAGTGAGGTTCAGGACCTGCCCTGGAAAGCTGCAAAAATTGAATAAGGCTATAATTGTTTTTAAATTATTTTATTTTTTTGAAGTTTTTTTGTTTGTTTATTGAAAATAGATTTTTTTTTTCTTCTACTTTTTTTTTGAGACAGGGTTCCTCTGTTGCAACTCTGGCTAGCCTGGAACTCACTCTGTAGACCAGGTTGGCCTTGAACTCACAGAGATCCACCTGCCTCTGCCTCCCAAGTGCTGGGATTAAAGGTATGGGCCACCACCACCCAGTTTAGATCCCTCCAGTTCCCCCTCCCTCTGTTCCTCCGGGTCTGTCCCGCCCTCCCTCCGGATCCACTCCTTTTCTGTCTCTCTTTAGAAAAGAGCAGGCATTTAGGAGATAACAACCAAACCTGACAATAAGAAGATAAAACAAAAACCATCACAGAGGCTGGACAAGGCAACCCAACAGAAAGGAAAGATTCTCAAGAGTAGGCACAAGAATCAGAGCCCACTCGTTCACACACTCTCATAAAAATACTAAGCTAAAAGCTATAATAAATACACAGAGGACCTGGTGCAGACCTGTGTGGAGTCCATTCTTGCTGCTTTGGTCTCTGCGAATTCATATGAGCCTTGCTCTCTTGATTCAGAAGGCCTTGTTCTCCTGGTGTCCTCCATCCTCTCTGGCTCTTATACTCCTTTTGCCTCCTTTTCCAAGGGGTTCCCTGAGCTCCCTGAGGGGAGGGACTAAATCGAGACATCCCTTTTAGAACCGTGTGTTCCAAGGTTTCTCTGCATAATGTCTGGCTGTGGGTTTCTGTATTTGTTCCCATCTGCTGCAGTAGGAAGCCTCTCTGATGATGGCTGATCTATGAGTTTAACAGAATATCATTAGAAGTCATTGTATTGTTACCTTTTTTGACAGAAGTATTTGGCTTTTCTCTAAGTCTCTGGGCTATCTAGTCTCTGATTCTTGGTCACTCAAACAATGTCTGGCATGGGTTCCATCTCATGGAGTGAGCCTTAAGTCGAATCAGACATTGGTTGGCTTTTCCCACAAGTTCTATGGCACCATTGCCCTCCCACAACTTGTAGGCAGGACATACTGTAGATCAAAGAGTTTGCAGTTGGGTTAGTGTTTACATTTCTCTTTTGGTAGCCCTTCTGGCACCAAAGGCACTAGAACATAGGGGTGAAGGCTCCACGCAGGAGAGCCAATTCAACTCCTCCATGTTCAATGAGTTGTGTGGGCATTGTCCTCAGCAATGGGGCCCATGGTCAGTTTGTGGAGAGCAACCCATTGTCTTAGCAACAGCCTGTGTTGTTTGGAGATTTCCATGGAACCCTCTTGGCCAACAACTCAATTGAATGGAAACCAGTCCTGGTACTAGAGATTGGTGACAAGAAATGTTATCCCCGTTATTAGGAGACCTCGTTAGGACTGCCTTCATATATTTTAGGGATTTTTCCACTGCACTAGGTTTCTATACCATCCCTCAAATGCCCCTCAATTCTTATGGTTGCTCCCTGAATTCCCTCCGTCAATTGAATCAGGGTCTCTCTGTTAATGGAACTTGTGTAACACAGACTGGCCTCAAACTCCAGATCCTCCTTCCTCCAGTGACTGGTATTATAGGCTTGCATCTAGCTAAGCAGACACCCCTGGGCTCTGACATCAAAGAGTGCATTGAGTCTGAAACCCCCTCATGCATGTTGGCCCAACACCATAGCCTATGCAGGGCCCAGAGGACCTTTGCTTAAAGAGGGCGACTACAGCAGCCCAAAGGCTGGTCTAGATGTTCCTTTTGAAGAAATTGAACTTATAATCAATAGGCTACTAAACAGGCTGAAGAGATGACTCAGTTGTAAATACGTTATTTTGCTCTTGCAGGAGATCAAATTTGGTTCCTAGCCATTTAGGTGGCTCACAACTATCTGTCATTCTAACTCTGGGGCGGGGGGTGGGGGGGGTCCAGGGTCCTCTTCTGGCTTCTTTGGGCCTCTGAACTCTCATACAAATAATCATACCCAGATCTACACATACATACACAAATTAGAATAATAAAATAAACCATTTTTTTAAGTTCTAAAGATGAAATCCTCAGGCCCCAATGTTTTCTCTGGAGGCTTCTACAACCCTTCATGGGAGAATTGATTGTTCATATTCTCTGCCAGTTAGGAGCATGTTGCTCAGCTATGAAACCCACACCAGCCTGACAACAAAACAATTGAAGGTATGTGAATATGCCAAACACGCAAAAGCTTTGTGCTGTCTGGACTATGTGATGTGAATCCTGTGGAAATTAGAAACCAGGAAATACGGCATGGTGGAGCATTCCTGTAACCCCAGCACCTAGGAGATAGAGGCGGAAGCATCAAGAATTCAAGGCCAGGGATCAAGCAAGATAGCTCTGTGGGTAAAAGTATGTGCCACACAACGTATCCCGAGTTCTTTTCCCAGAACCCATGGAAAGGAGGAAAGAGAACACCGACTCCACATATTTGTCCTCTGACCTCCACATACACGTTTAAATGCATGCACACAACACAATAATAATAAAATAAATATTAAAAATAATTTGGGACTAGCAAACAATAGTCAGGATAGCTAAAGGTGACCCCAAGAAACCAAAGGGCGAGCTGTCTGCATATGCCTTCTTCGTGAAGATATGCAGGGAAGAACATGAGAAGAAAATCCCAGAGGTCCCAGTCAATTTTCCAAGAAGTGCTCTTAGAGGTGGAAGACAATATCCGGCAAAGAGAAATTGAAGTTTGATGAAATGGAAAAGATGGATAACATACATTATGATCAGGAAATGAAAGATCTCAGACCAGCTAAGGGAGGCAAGAAGGACCCTAAGGCCTCCAAAGACCCCCAAAGACTATCTGGATTTTTCATATTCTGCTCTGAATTCTGCTCCAAGATCAAATCCACAAATCCTGCCGTCTCCATTGGAGATATGCTAAAAAAGCTGGGTGATAACTTAGGTGACTGTGAAAAGCAGCCTTACATCACCAAGACCACAACCCTGAAGAAGTATGAGAAGGATATTGCTGACCAGAAAGAAGTCTAAAGGGAAGTTCAATGGCACCAAGGGTCCTGCTAAAGTTCCCTGGGAAAAGGTGGAAGAGGAGGAGGAAGAGGAAGAAGAGGCGGATGAATAAAAACTCTGTCTCTTTGTGACTACCTCAGGGTAGGAAAGTGCTGTGATTGACACATCTCTTATTTGAGCATTCTGCTGACATTCTTAGTTGTGGAAAAGGGGGAAGAGGGGGTCAGCTGGCATGGGAAATATTTGGAATTTTTCTTTAGTTAAGTTTGGTAGATTTTTTGTTTGTTTGTTTTTCGAGACAGGGTTTCTATGGTGACTCTGGCTGTCCTGGAACTCTGTGTGCGGCTGTCCTAGAGCTGAGAGTGAGTTGAAGTTGGCCTTGAACTCTGGATTTTCTCATCCTGAGAGCAGTAGGAGTTCAGGTGCTCCTCACTTTTTAGCCCTGGCCAGAACCCAGATAAATATTAAATATTGCCTGCTACACAGAAAGTCATTAGCAAAGAAATGTGGCTTTGTTGGTGCTGATCTGCACTGTAGCTGGAAGCATAGGGATGAGTCCATTTACTGATAAGGTGACTTCCTCTTTTTCCCTGTGAGACCACACCTCATGCAGAAGGTGCCCTTGACGCTTAGACTTGAGCTCCACATGCAAATGGGGCTACTCCAGTATCCTTGTCTTAACCAATGGATCCCAACACTGGGTACCAAAGATCCTCCCCTGCCTGTACCCTATAAATGTAACCACCCTCACTTTAATAAATGAGAGAGATGCTCCTCTGATAACCTCTCCCGAGAGTCTGATTCGCTCTCATCAACTCTCCTGAGAGTCTGATTCACCCTCATCAACTCTTACTCCTCCGATCTGGGACCCGCCAGGATGTGTTGACCCATGTCCTGCACTTTCCTTCCCAAGGATGGGTGATGGGTGGTTGGGAGGGATGGGGAATGGGGGGTGGGGGTGCAGCAGGTGGCTGATAGCTCAGCCATGCTCTGGGGAGGGAAGCAAGAGAAAGAGAAAACAACTCTGTGACTGTCCTTAAACTCACAGATCCGCCTGCCTCTGCCTCCCGGGTGCTGGGATTAAAGTGTATGCCACCACTGCCCAGCTGAGTGTGGTAGATTTTAAACTGTCTTTAAATAAACTGTAGAGCTTACCACTATCAGCAAAGCAAAAGAACTACTTCATCAATGAAAGTTCAAGAACCCTCTGAACCTAAGCAAAGTTTGCAACATTCTGTTATTTTTTTGTATGTTGAGAATGCTGAAATGCTTTTGAAGTTAAAGAAACAGTATTACATTAAAAAAAATAACAATAATTCAGATTACCCTGGGATACATGAGAGCCTAGCCCTCAAACCACCTTGTGTGGTTTGAGCATGGTTGTGACTGCTTGCAATCCTGATCACTCAGGAGCTAGAGGCAGGAGGATCAGGAGTTCAAAATTATCCTCAGCTATATATCAGGTTCATCATGGGTTACATAAGCCTCTGTCTCAACAAAACAAAGGGGGTTGGGTTGGGAGGGAGGGAAGGAAAGAAAAAAGGAAGGAAGGGATGAAGGAAAACAGTTTACCACCACCAGGAGCAGACCATACAGCACAGGTCTCGGCCTGCCCTGTCCCAGGCTCTGCTCTGGCACATTGGCCATTTAAGCTGAAAGCTCTTGAGCAGCAGCAGGTGCAGAACAATCCCTCTGACCTTCTGGCTGTTTCTGAAAAGCAGAAGATAAAATTCTGTTGTGTACCTTGCAACATCCTTATCTCCAAAGGCCCAGAAGATTCGGTCTGGGTCTTGTTAACTCTTATCTGTTAAGCTTCCCAATGTAATTTAGTTTTCACCTCCCCAACTCACACTCCATATCTAATTCAGCACTTGAATTGAGGATTTCCGACTGCTTTTTTTGGATCTTCCGTTCCTTTGAGTGAGTCCAAGGCTCCACGAGACTGAGTTTCTCTCTAGTTTGTCTATGCTAATTTAAGTCTGGGCCCACATGGGACCAACAAAGGAAGCAGTAGAGTGCACCACCCCCATGTCTGTGGAGCAATCAGGCTCAGGGGGAAAGTGCCTGGGTGGGCAAGAGGACTCAGCAGGTAAAGGAACCTGCCACTAAATCTGACAATCCAGTTCAGTCCCAAGACCCACGTGGTAAAAGAAAGAGCCAATTGCTGCTGGTTGTCCTCTGTTCTCCATGTGCCCAATAGCTTACTCCCACATGCAAAATAAATAAATAGAATGTAAATTAAGAGGGAGGTTGGAGAAGTGGCTCAGTGGTTAAGAGTACTTTCTGCTCTTCCAGAGGATCTGGGTTCAGTTTCCAGCACCCATATCTGGCAGTTCACAACCATCTACAACCAGCTCTGGAGGATTTGATGCCCTCTTCAGGCCTCTTGGCACTTGCAAATGTGAGGCGCACACTTACATGTGTAACAGGGCCCCAGACCCTAGCACAACTGATTCCAAGATGGAAGTACCATTCAGGCCATAAAATTCAGCATGTAGACAACCCACCTGTCAAGACTAAAACAAAAACTTAATCCATCAAAGTCTATACTTCTGGTAAAGTCTCTAGATGTACTAACCTTGCTTTTTGGTTCTGTAGATCTGCTTCTGGCTAACTGTTAATTAATTGATGTATATCAAACCAGGATATGGTTTTTCTGTTTAAGAGCTCACCCCTAGAAAGACTCAGGGCTACACTGGGGTCCTGAATACCCAATGTAGTTGCTGGCTGCCTAATAAAGGCTTTCTATTGGCTTAAACCCATGTTCAAAGAGTCTTCTCTGGTGGATACCCCATAACACATAGACACACACAAAACACAGAAATAAAAATAAATCTTTAAAAAGCACAAAAGGGAAGGGGAACAGAAAGTAGAAATTCCAGGAGCATAGATACAGTCCTCAGCCAGTTTTGGAAACAGTGAAAGCTACTCCTTATGAGCCTGGAGTTTCCTAAGCCTGAGCTTGCTGGGGATGCAACCTGGTCACACAGCTGCCCTCTGCAGCGCTCCTCTTCATGGGACATGAGACTCAGCTTCTTGGTTCTGAGCAACAGAGCCTTGGTCCCCAGGGATGCCTGATGCTTCTGGGAAAGGTAAGGAATGAGCTAGAAAGAGGGAGAGTCAATGAGGAGAACAGAGATGCTCAATGGACAGAGAGACCAGCCTCTGGGCTCAGGAGTTGGGAGACTCACAGCTGTTCCAATACCAACCATCTTTGAATTCCTCTAGAGGTTTATTTAATGCAAGCTCATTAAGATGCCAGCAGGATACCAAAATGTGTGTAGAATCTAAAAGAGCCAAGATGTTCCAAAGGACAACACTAATGGGGTCCTGTCACCTGCTTTTCAAGTGGAACGTATTTACGAGGAAGCTGTGGCACTCAGCACTCTGTGCTACCAGTGAAGGCCAGCCGAATGTAATAGAAAGTCCAAAACAGAGTCCACAAATAGGGTTCCATGGTCTCAAGACAATTTATAGTCCAGTCTCTTCTGGGATGCAAGGAAGTTTCCTAATTGTAACACAGAGGTCTCAGGGCATTGGAAACGCAAGTGGCAGATGAGAAAGTTGCTGCATTTGACTTTGTCAGCTTTGAGAATGTTTGCTCTTCCAAAGGCACTGCACTCACTTTGTGAGTGTGCTGCATATACAGCCATGGAGAAAGTGGGGGTGGGGGGAAGAAAGGGAAGGGGGACAGAGAAGGAGGAAGAGGTGGTGGTGGCATGGAGAGTGGCTATGCCTTGAATGGATGTATAAGGAGTAGCTGAAGTCCTGAGTGATTGTACATTATGGACCAAGACCCCAAAACCTCAAACCCAGGCTTCCTCCTGTTGAGGCTCAGAAGCATAGCAAAGCCTTTCATATTTGGGCCAGGATCAGGATTGGCAAAGCCTTCCTCTGCTCCCAGTACCAATGTTTTCAGAGGATTGACCAGTGTGCAAGGATTGACCTGAGTATACAAAAACCAGCAACTGCCTCCTCCAAGACGGCGGCAACCTGACACTGCTCCCCTCCCTCCTACGAGACTGGCCAATCTCGCCTTCTCCTGAAGCAAAAGATAGACCTGCTGAGTCTCCAGGTCGGTGCTTCTCCATCAGAATGACGTGGCCCACCTGATTCCAGCCTCTCTCTGTCTCTGTCTGTCTCTCTGTCTCTCTGTCTCTGTCTCTGTGTGTGTGTGTGTGTGTGTGTGTGTGTGTGTGTGTGTGTGTGTGTATGTGTCTGTTTCTAGAACCAAACCAAGCTGGACATGATGAAGCGGATGGAAAGAGGAAGAAGACTAATACAAAGAGAAGGAAGAAGAGGAGAAGAGAGGAGAACACAGGAAAGAGGAGAACAAGGAGGGAAAGGAGGAGGAAGTGAGTAAAGCACACAATAGTAAAATGTGTTGTTTTTTTTTTTTTTTTTAAAAAAAGGAGCCATTGGAAAATGACTTAGATCAGTGTTTCTCAGTGTGCCCTGTGTGGCTCAGGCAGCCCAGTAAATGACATTGGGAGTGCGTTATTCTTCTTTCAACATGTTTTAAAAAATTATTTTGGTTTAAAATGCTTGACATGCCTCTAAATTTCCCCTTTTAAAATGAAGTCTTGAGCAAGCAACTATTTTCTTCTAAAATGTAATATACTTGCTTTATTATTCATTTTGTTTTCACATTATTCTTCTAAAGACAACTCACATTACAGTATTGTGTGCTGCAATAAAACATCACTTTTGCACCAACCTGATGACTCAGCAGGAAGAGGTGCTGTCTCCACTAAGCCTGATGATCTGAGCTTACTCCCTAGGAGCCACGCCCAGGAAGGAGAAAACTGACTCCTACATGTTGTCCTCTGACCTCCACATGTGTACCTTAGCAGGAGTGCATACTTCTATAAAATAAATAAGCAATTACAACTCAAAATTAAAAATTCCTTTTAATAAAAAAAGAAAAGAAAAGGAATAGCAGCAAACAGTCCAATCCAGCTGCTCAGAGGAAATGCTTGCAAATCACCTATTCCTGATGGATTTGTAACAAGAATAGGTCCTGGGCTCCCAAAATTTAACAAGAAAGCAAAGAACATAAAATGTCAGGCAGAAGATTTAAGCAAGTTTACCAGCAGCACAGACAGTACAGGCAATGACACTTTAGCGGTTGCTTTTCTTGTTGCTGTGACCAAGTACCAATTAAGGATCAACTTCAACAAGGCTGAGTTATTTTGTCTCAGAGACTGAGGGGATCCTGTCTATCATGGTGGGGAAGCCTTAGAGAGAGTGGGGTGTGCAATTTGTTCACATCTTAGCCAACCAGGAAACAAAGCAATGCTGATGACACTCCTAAGCTGGCTCCAACCCTCAGAACTCCTTTTGTGTAGCTATTTCTTCCTAAATGAAACGTTTGCTCCTTGAACATCTCCTTAAAATCCAAGAAATAAAGGAAACTTACAAGTTTCTGTGGGACCATGAAACAGATGACTTGGAAGGCCCCTCCCAAGATCATATAGACAGTAACGCTGCTGGAGAGGAGACTCTCCAGTAGAACTGCCTACGCGTTGCGCAGGTAGCTCCAGGGGTGCAGCATTACCTTGTCATCATTGACGCTGAGGTGGGCTTTTCAGGGGTGCAGCTGATTTTAAGTTATCTATGTTCCTTTAAGTACACCCTCACCCACACTCCTGTGAACTGTGCCCCAATCTCACTGGTTCACTAAGCTTTACAGATTTTTGATTTGCTGTCAGTGAAGTACTTGAGATAAATAGACATTTGTCCGTAACTTCCCCACAAAAGTCACACGACAGCTCTCTATCCCAGTGATCAACTTCCAATTAAGTCCCACCTCCCAGAGTTCCCTAGCCTCCCAGACCAATGCTACCACCTGGTACCAAGTGTTTAAACAATTGAGCATGTGAGGGCTCTTTCACACCCAAACTGCAGCAGGTACTCAGCACACTGGTTGTGTGTTACTAAATTGTGGAAATTAAAACAGAAGCCACAAGTTCTCACATTCTGCCACTCAGAATGACTGACAGTTAGAAAACAGGCAGTTCCAAGAGCTGGGGAGGATGTGGAACTGGGGCCTCACCCTGGCTTGTGGGAACCCACAAAGGTCAGACTCTATGAGAACAGGTTAATAGTTTCCCGTAAAGTGTAGTGGACATTTACATAGGATCACACTTGGCACTTCATGATGTTAGGAATGACATGAAAGCTCATGCTGACACGTGCACATACACAAGAATACACAAACATAAATACCTACACACATGTACTCACTTACATATATTCCCCACATACATGTATTCTCACACACATCACACATGCACACAGGAGCTCATGTACACATGTGCATTCACACACACACACACATAAACACCATACAAACATGAGCCCATGAAAACACATGTACTCAGACATATACATCACATACAAACAAGCTCATGCATGTGTACTCATACCACATATGTATACTACACACACAAGCTCATGCACTCACATACCACGTACATGAGCTTATGCACACACACACACACACACACACACACACACACACACGAACATAAATGCAATTAATGCTAGCCCTGAGTATTGTGATGCCCCGAAACTTGACTTGGGAGATTCTAGGCTTTCTGCTCCTAGTGAATGTCTTACTCTAGGCCCTGTGTGCTCATTTGTGTGCACAGCTCCACAAACCCAGGTGGAATATGAACATCTTTAGCATCTTAAGAATGTAATATGCTTGCTTTGACAGCGTATATACTAAAATTGGAACTATACAGTAAAGATTAGCATTGCCCCTGTGCATGGATTACACACAAATTCATAAAGCATTTTTTAAAATTTGGCTGTCAAAAAAAGACTTTAAGTAATAAACATGCACAGCTGGGCACAGTGGCACATGCCTTTATTCGAAGTACTCAGGAGGCAAGTGAATCTTTGTGAGTTCAAGGCCAGCCTTGTCTACAAAGCAAATTCCAGAACAGCCAAGGCTATACAGAGAAACCTTATCTCAAAAAACAAACAAATAAGCAAAAAAACCAAAGCAAAACAAAAAAGAAATAAACATGCTTTCATTCATTCATTTATTTATTACGTCGAGATATTCAGCAATGCTCATAGCATGTGCATTAGTTACTGCAAAACACCTACCTACACAAACACTTTGAGAACACTTTGAATGACAGTTTTCACAGTGCCACACTGTTTCTAAAGTGTTTGGTACAAGTCAGTACACTGGACACACGTGCATCCCAGTAGCAGCACAGCCTTCCCACACCTGCTGATCTGGGCTTTGAGGCCACTTCCAACCAGATCGTGGACTTCCCATGCCTGGCAATATGAGCTTGGAATCACTGATGACTAGATACTTGCTTATTCTTGCATAAATTGAACTGCTCTTGTCACAAATGAGCACCTTGATATATGCTTATTACAATTTTGATGAGCAGCCAGGCCTGGTGGCTCAGGCCTCTCATCCCAGCTCCATGGACGGCTGAAGTAGGGGAACCTCAAGTCCAAGGCCAGCTTGGGCAACTTAGTGAAACCCTGTCACAACAAAAACAGTAAAAAACACAAAAAAAAACAGTATCTCAGTGTAAGAGAGCCTTCCCAGCCCAGAAATGCCACCCAATCCTGCCAAATATTGGGATGCGCTGTGCTGTGACGTGCCTGCTGGGTCAGTTGCCTGTTTTGTATTTAGTTGCCTGCCATTACTTGGTGCTTTTCAGGAGGCCTGTCCAGATACCCCTGCACCATCTGCTCTACATGGTCTTCTTCACTGATTTTGGGATTTTTTTTCCCCCACTTTATTGAGCTGTGATAAAGTAGAAGGAAATGTACACATACCATCTGCTGCTGAGTGTGCTCATTCAGTCACAACTGCTCTCTTACTCTATATTGGAGCTGGACCCCAGTATTTCTTTTTCCTTAGTAGCAGGATGTCAGTGTGATGTACACTCTTGGATCAAATGCCTGCAGCCTGCAGCCTGCCCGCCCACCCTCGCCCTCTGCAGGTGACTGTGGCCAGGGACTCAGTTTTGGTCGGCCGGCTGCAAGCCTGTGTCCTGTAGCTCCTGAGCTTTGCTCAGGAAACAACAGCAGTTTGTCTCTTCAATTTTTTCTTCTTTCAAAAAATATTTATTTCTTTGCGTGTACCTGAGAATACACATATACTTTCATATATGCATGTACTTGCACACACATGTCCCTGCACACACACATGCACTTGCATACATACATGGTCTATACACAGATTCACCTATATACACACAGGTACTTGCCAACATACATGTACCTGTTGTGGAAGTTCATTTTTAGTTATACATAAAATAATTGTTTCGTGCACTGTTGAGTGAGGGGCTGCCAAAGTCTTGGCATTTTGTATTGTCCACAGGTGTTGGGGTTTACGTGGGGGATGTTTGATTGCTCATGATCTGCATGTGCTATCAGTAGAACACCTTAGGAGTGCTGTATCAATAAAAACACCTGAGCTGAGGCAGTCAGGATTACATTGTCCAGAATGGAGCCTGCCAGGATGGTGGTTCCCCCTGCTGAGGAGCTCAACATCATGCCAGCTAATCTGATGTGGAGTCAGGGAAGAAGAAAAAGAAACTTCAGACCTCACAGAGTCTGTTTTGTTTTGCTTTGTTTTGTTTTCTGCAAACCTATCAAGATACTGGTGAGGTGGTCCTGACAAGGCACATCTGCTATGGTGATGAGAACTTCACTCCATGAGGAAACTCTTTCTGCAGCAAGGTTGCCGGTTGTTTTTCCTGCAAACCAAATTCTATCTTAAAATTTGGAAAGTGTTTCCTCAGGGTCAGCACACAGAAGCTGTCTTCTGAAACTAGTCAAGGTTATATCTTATGCTGGTAGCTGAACTTGGTGCTGTAAGAGTTACACAGGTGGTGCTGATTTTGAAGGCATGAACGGGTAATGGGGAGCTGCTGAGGTTTGGCACTGTGAGAGACCAGGAGAAGCCACTGATGGAAGTTGCAGCCTAAGTAGCAGTTAAAGGCCCAGGTTGAACAGGTCATGTGGAGAGGTTGAGGCTTGGTGCCATGAAGAGAGTCCAGGAGAGTCTATTGGTGAGAGTGCAGCCCAGTTGCAGCGGAAGACCCTACCGTTCTGAAGATGCCAGTACCCATGGGATGACCATCAAGAACAGCAGCAGCAGTAGAGGGGAGCCAGCTGGAGCCTGGAGGACAAGTTATGTGTGCTGCAGAGGGCAGAGCCAGAGAAGTGATCCAAGCCCTTTGGAGGAACCCAGAAGATTGTGAGTGAATTCTGGATAACTGGAACGAGTGGATGAATAGGTGTGTATGGGTGAATGGTGGGTAGCTAGGTGTGTGAGTGGATAAGTAGATGGATAGATAAGTGATGGGTGGGTGTACGGATGGGAGGGGAGAGAGGAAGTGATGTTTTAGTAGGTAAAGCCTGGGGAAGAAATGGCAGGTCGTGCAGACACTGCAGCACCCTGCAGAGTAATGTGTTCTTATGGGCACTGGGAGCAACAGTAACGCTCAGCTACCATCCCCACCATGTGCTGCTCATCTAGTGGTCACAGCAGCCCTCAGAGGTAGGCACTGGTATTGCTCCTGGCTACAGAGAAGAAACATCAACAGTGCCTAGCTTTGTTCGGAGTTATACAGCTGGCTCTCAGGTTGGGACCCACACCAAATGCTTCCCAGCACTGTGCTGAGAGGCTCGTGAGGATGCAGAGGTCACATGGGTGCATGAGCACACTTCGAGTCTGAGGATGACCCAGAAATCCAAATTCAACCACAGGTCCAGGGAAGTCAACTAGGTGTCTACAGACCCTCGGAGGCTGACAAGTAAAACCAAATCCCCAGGCCCAGACACAGGTCTAAATACTTTTATGACCCAGATACCAACCAGCTCAGTGACTGGTGATAAAGGGACCTTGAGACCTTACTTAGCTGGGATGCACAGACACAAGGCCGATCTCACTGCTTGCTGTAACATATCCCTGAGCACCCCTGAGGATGGATTGGAGCATCAGGTAGGCCTGTTCTACCTTTGAGACTGTTTCCAAAGCTTGGGAGTCTTGGTGGGGCTTCTAGGGAGGGCATGAGGGGAGAGGGGAGGCTACTGGAGATCCAACTCAGGCAGACAGGATAAATAGGAAAGGCAGCATTTCATATTCTCTGTACCTCCATCCACGTAGATCCTGGTGCTGGAGAGGCATCAGAAGTGGGCACCTTAGGCTGAGGGTACCTTAGCTCCAGAAAAGGTGGGCACAGAAAGCTCTTAGCCTCCACACTGACCTGATTTTGACTCACTATGATGGGCAGAGGCAGGAAAGACAGGAGGGGACATCTAGAGGAGAGTGGGCCTCTTCCCCACCCTGCTGGACAAAATTGCCTTTGGTTCTGGACTGTGGTTAGGAGTGAAGCAGGGCTGAGGAAAGCCTGGGCTCTAGTCAAGTGGTGCTGGAAGAGATTGGCAGCCCAGCCAGTGCCTGTGCACACCCGCATCTGCCAGGGTCTGCCAGCAGGACCAGGGCTTCCAGGATGCATAAAATGTTTAAGAATCCTGCCAGGTAAGATAGGTGCATGGAAGCTGGTGTGCTGTGAAACCAAGATATGTTCTTGTGGTGGGTGCATGGCCTTGACTCACCACTGCTGAGGTTTAAGTCAAAAATCCTCACGATTGCTTGGCTACCTGGAGGTCAAGATAACCTTACCTTTCAGTTTGAGATTTGTGTGTTCATGTATGTGTACACTTGTGCGTCTACTTGTCTATGCAACTCTTGCATATGTACAGTGTCCTCAGATTTGACTCTGTGTATACTCCACCTGGGGTAGGGGAGCCAGCTGCACCTCCTGGAGGGGTCCACCAGCTAGATAGCAGGTGCCTTGTCATGTGGGCAAGGCTGCTTGTTTGCCTGGCTCCCTGGGTTTAGTGCCTGTGCTCTTCACCTTCCTTGTTCTAGGTCAGTGAAGTCTCCTTACCTCAGTCAGTACCTGCCTGGCCCTCTCTCCATGAGCCCTGAACCACACCTGTTTCCTGCTATCTCTGCAACTTCTTCTGCCTGATCTGTGAGCCCTCAGCTCTCCAAAAGCAGACAGCATGGTACCCTGATTTCCCTAGTGTCAGGCTGTCACTGCAGAGGGTCTTATCTCCCTCCAGCTGATGCCCTCTTCATTCTGCTCAGCTGTCCCCTGATCCCGGCACACCTGCTTCTCTAGTCTGGAATATGCAAGGGCATCTTGCTTTGGGATGTTTCTCATCCTTTTCATACCTTAACACTGAGACCTTGGCCTTAGCCTGACCCTGGGTTGAAGGTTTGCTCAGTTGAAGACTGAGCAAGATTCACCTGGAATACTCAAGTCTCTTCCAAGAGAGCTGATGTCCTGAGGTTTTAGTGATTTCCCTGTTACTTGGAGTTTGTCTGGGAGGGCCTGGGGGAAGACATAACTCAAACTTTCCCCTACCACAGATGTTTGCTCAGAAAACCAGAGATCTGAACAGCCAGGGGCTTAGGACAGCCCCTCTGTGAGGAGGAGGGTCAGGTTACTGCGCTGTTGGGACCCTGCAAGAGGCATGTGTACGGAAGGGGGCGCCCAAACGCCTGCCAGCCTACTGGTCTGGGCAGCACTGCCAAAGAGGAGCCAAGATGAGGCCCAGGAAGAGAGCAGGGGTCTGGTAGGAGCAGGAGGTCAGGCCTAGCAGCCTGCAGACAGCAGGGGGAGCTGGGAGCCTGGCTGGTTCAGCCTTGCCTAGTGCCTGAGTCTGCCTGGAGCCTGCTGTGCCTGACCTCTGAGTGCAGATTGGATCATTGCTCTTCCTAGGGCCAGTAGCTGTCCTTGGGTTGACCCCAGGGGGCTGAAACAAGCCCAGAAGGTCAGATACTGAACTATCCTCACACCAGCTCAAGAACCAGCCTCACTCCACCTTCAGACTCTGTACCTATAGGGAGGATCTCCAACCACCTCCAGGCCCCAACATCAGTGAACCAGACTGTGTATCTTCAAAGAAATACTGAGGGCCATGGTTACCTGGGTCCCTTCCTTTTTCTGAACTCAGAGGCCACTGCCTTGGGTCCTAGGGAATCACTATAACTCTCTCTGGGGGTCTCGATGCTGTCATACCCTGCAAATCAGTGTCTGCACACACAGTGGCCCCCTTAGAGCAGAATCCCTGCACAGAAGGATCCTCTAGAGCAGGATCCCCACATAGCAGACTTCCTGTATACTAAGGTCTCGCTAGAGCAAGATGGCTGCACAGCATGGTTCACCAGAATAGGGAGCTACACAGGATTCCCTTCAGAACAGGGTCTTTATACACCAGGGTCCTCTAGGAGAGGTCCCCAACACACAGTGGGGTCTTCCTGGAGCAGGATCCTATGCAACAAGGTGCCCCTAGGACAGAGTCCCTGAGCAGTAGAGTACCCATACAGCACAGTCCCCAGACTATGGCCTCTCAACAATAGGGATTCCACAGAGCAGGGACCCCCACATAGCTGAAGTAGTCCTCACAATAGTTTGTCCATCAAAACCCTATCAGATAAGTTTAGGAAAACCTTGGCCACTGTCAAAATAACCCAGCGTATTTGAAGGGGCTTCTTGTCTATCTTGACAGAAAATCAGGTAGGCTGAGAAGCCAGATCTCTGGGACTCTGGGGCACCCTGGGACAATGGGACAGCAGTACTGCAGGGAACCAAGATCCTGAATGACCAGCAGGACAGGAAAGAGGGTACTCTACACCAGGACCAGAACACAGGCTGTCCAGAGTTGCAGAGAGCAAGCCAGGCTACTAGGCAGAGCAGGAAGGCAAATGCTCCAGACTGGGGGCCTGCAAGAAGGAATCCAAAGGTCTGACTCTAGTAGCCTCCCTGACACAAAGACACCAACCAGTTAGTTATCCAGGTAGACAGATATATGCTCTCCCATTCAGAGAGCATGGATGGTCATTTATACCCAGCAAACACAGATGGTCCTTCACACTCAGAGAATACAGATGGCCCACAACACCCAGAGAACATGGATGGTTCACATACACTTGGAAAGTTGTGACCAGTTTGTCTACCAAGGATGCTGGAAAATAGGCCAGGTCTTCACAGGGGCTTCTGGACAGCCAGGCAACATCCATGTGACTCCAAGAAATAATTTCTCCTTCTCTGACCTCTGCTGGCTTGTAAACAAGATGAGCCAGCAGCCATCTTGTAGAGAGCCTGAGTGGGCCCAGGTGCCAGATGCCCACTTTCCAGTGGTCCTCCCAGCACTGGGAGTCCCCATTTAGGTTGGTGAGGAGCTAGGGTCTATAGCAACAGAGATAAGACCCCACGCTCACCTCTGCCCACCTCCCCACCCCTGAGCCTGGAACCTGGCCCAGGCTTATGCTGATGAGTTTGCCAGTGGGATGTCTGTGGGTGGGCAGCTGAGGGAGCCTGGTCAGGAAATAGCGGCTGTGGTGGAGGGCTCTTCCTCCCACCCTGTGCATACAGCTGCTCCTGCTGGCAGCCAGTTCAGGACAGGCCTCTGTCCCAGACCTGCTTTGGCTTCCCAATGTTCCCTTGGGTGGAGGACAGTGTATGTCTAGGGAAGCCTTTGATCACATGCCCCCAAACTGAGGGTCTCCACTCTCCCTCCATGCCTGCCCTCCTCCCCTTGGTTAGCCCGCACCCCGCTTGCTGCTAGCGCCAGCAAAGCTAGGGTTTGCATTGGCTTCAGGCCAAACCCCGGAATGTGCCTGCTGGCTGCCCGGCAGCTGTTCCTGGAAGAGGGGCGACAATGCACAGACTGTCTGTGAGATGGGGGTGGACGGGGTGCAGGCTTCCCAGAGCTGTGCATGAATAGAGCTCAGAGGCCCTGAGACAGGGATGAATGGGTTCAGTGGGCCCAGACACCCCTGAATGGGTTAGGACATCCAAAAATGCACTGGAGCTTGGAACTGGCCACCCGGGAGTCCTGGCCTGGGATGTGTGCCTACGTGAGGTCTAGGAAGAGGTGCTGGTGAATACATGCTACCCAGAAACCCTGGTGGAATAGGGAACAGTGTACCCCAGTATTCAGTCAGACCCATAGGCATACTCGATTCAGACACTCAGATGGGGCTACAAGGGATAGTACACCAATTCCAGACACACTCAAAGTTCACATCACCTACACACTGATATGTGTCAAGCATAGCACTGTGGAATTCTGTTATGGGGGTGCAAGACACCCAGATTCTTATATCAGAGAGTTTATATCTCCCACATGCTGCTAGATTATGGGAGTTCTCAGATATCCACAGTAGGAACTCTGATGCTCAGAGTAAAGCAGCCAGCCTGGTGCCATTCGTGAATAGAGACTGGGACCAGGAGAGTGATGGACTCACATGGGCCATGACGCCCACCGGAGCTGAAGAGCAGTGGATACCCAAAGGCTCAGTGGCTCTTGGAAAGGCTGCTGCAGGCCCTTGCCTTGGGATGTTGGCCTACGTGAGAGGCAGGCAGTGGGGTGTTAGGCTGCCAAAGACCCTGGTGAAGGAGTACAAGCTGTCCAAACCTCAGGCGATGATGAAGAGGAAGACCGGGGCCTTGGAGTGGGGTGCATGTCAGCATCAGCCAGCACTCTTGGGTTGGCGCACAGCTCCCGGGTGATGGGGAGGGTTGGCTGAGACCCTGGAAACTGGGGTGGGGGAGCTGTGGGGTGATTCTTGAAGTCTTTTCTTACCTAGCAGTTTAGAGGAATGAGGGGCAGGCTGCCAGACACCCAGAAAAGCAATGGTTCCCAGGAAAGATGTTGCAGGGTGCAGCTAGCCAGGAACATGAGCATAAACTCTCATTAGTTTGAGGGAAGTCACAGTCACTGTATTTCCAGCTATGTAGGTGAAGGGAAAGGGCTGTGCCCAGCCTTAGATAACCAACTATACTTGTGGAGATGCATGAATGGAGTTCAGATCTCTGAGAACCTGTACACAGCACTCAGATACCTGGAAGTGGGTACCAGCTGTACCTATGCAGAGAGGACTGCGGTGGAGTATGGAGACCCTCAGATAGAAGGATCCAGGACAGTGAGTCTCATAAAGTGGGGCTCTTGGAACCTAGACATTGTGATGAGAGTAAAAGGTCCTAGACACTCAGACAAGTGAGGTACCAGGTCTCTGAGGTCTGGTCACTCTAATAATCAGGTGAGCAGAGTACTCACATCAGAATTCCAACAAAAGGTGACATAGAATCTACCAGAGAAAGCTAGGGATAAAGCTCAGTGGGTAGAATGCTTGCCTAGTGTACACGAGGCCCTAAGTTATCTACAGCTCTGTATAAGAGTGGGCTTGGTAGCTCGTAATCCCAGCACAAAGGAGGTACAGGCAGGGGGATGAGAACTTCAAGGTCATCCTCAGCTACACAGTGAGTTCCAGGCCAGCCTGGGCTACATGAGACCATGTCTTAAAAACATAAAAAAGCTGCTGCTATACCTTTCAAGGCAAGGAATTGGATAAAGGCTGCAAAGCCCAACTATCCACAATCACTCAGAGGACATAGGGTGGCCAAGATGGAAATGCTAAAAAGATTGTGAATGGGAAACTCAGATTTGCAGTACAGTAGACTGTGGGGCCTCCATGCTCAGCTAATGGGGGTCAGGTACTACATGCTAAGAACTCAGCCATCAGCTCTTGGGCGGGCTCAGCTCATGGGACCCAGGTACAAAATGCAGACACCTGGGAGGCTGGGGATGGGCAGGCAGCCCAGAGCTCAATGAATGGCACACAGAGAGCTGAGACAAGGGTGAATAGGATGCACACAGCAGTGTGGTGCCCAGGAACGGCGTGTCCAAAACCACAGGAACGCAGCACCAGCCTGGGCCTCCAGCCCAGCAAACAAGCCTATGTACGTTGTGTCAATAGGCAATTCAGTAGGCCTAACAAGTGAGGTACAGGCTATCCAAGACCTTGATAACCACAGAATGGAGCTCCTGTTCCCAAATGAACAGGGAACAGGTCACTCACTCAGTTGCAGAGACACTTGGGTACTTGCGGCACGTACCCCAGGTATTCACAAACATAGGGTAAAGACACCATTATAGGGTTTCCCTGGATGAACAGAGACCCCCAAATCAGGGTGTATGAGGCCTTCATAAAGTTGTATGCTAGACGGGGCCCTGGACTCCAGTTTTCTGAAGCCCTTAGGAGATGCAGCCAGCCACCCAGCGAGTGACTTCCACCATGATAGGGCATGTGTCCCCATACATATAAGGGATGGAATACTCACCCAGGCATTGTAGACGTCAGGGTTCACATCCCTGGAGTTTACAGTGTAAAGCCTCAAAACTTGATGTGTTTTATCCAAGGAAGCTGCAGCATAACATCTTATTCAATTAGGGAATATGGTCCTGTTGTAGAAGTAATGGTGCACAGCTTATGCCAAAGAACAGGCAGGAGGCACATTCCCCCAAGGCCCGGATAATGGTGTCATTTCTTTAGATTCTGGGACAATGGGGAATAGCCTCCCTGGATGGTTGAGGGATGGGGACTGTGTTTCTTGGGTGCCTAGGTGGTAGGTCAGTGTGCATTCTCCAGGTTCGAATGATAGGATACAGCCTCACCAGATGTTCAAGTAATGAGGTACTGGCTCCCTAGATGTTTGGAAGTTGGGGTTCAGCCTTCCCAAAGTATTTAAATAATGGGGCTCAGGTTTGTTCTCATACTAGGATGTTAGGGGTACACTTTCCCTCAGTACAAAAGGCATAGAAAACCTGAGTGGACACAAGCTATGTACAGAGGTTTGGGACAAGTTGAACACTCGTCTTTGGCTGTCCCAGACCCCAGGTAAAAGGGGTGCCTAGAAGGATAGAGGCCCCAGTGGGATCAGTACAAGCAGGGAGCATGAATCCCGTCCCAGCACGTCTCCTGCTTCCTTGCCAGAGGCTCCAGGCTCTCCCGCCAGCGTCTGCCGTGTGTTCTGACCTCAAACATTCCCCAGGCATCCTCAAAGGAAGCATCCGAGTCCAGGAGCCCCGCCAGGGTCTCCACGGGGCTGCTGGCTGCCAAGCCACCGTCTGGGGGCCGCGGGCCTGGCCATGGGCTGCCAGCTATGTTTGGTTTTCTCCTTCCTGCCTCAGAACCTCAGACGCCGTCTCGCCACGGAGGCGCCCTCATTTTGGAGAGGCACAAAGCCCCTACACAGCCTGGTTGTGGGAGCTACTTGTGGGGCCTGAAGCTCTGCTGTACAGGGGACTAGTGGGCCACAAAGTACAAGTGCTTGCTACCAGGGTGCCTTGGTATCCCTGCAGGCATACCACTGGCCCTTCTGATCTTATTTCTAAGACCCTGTCACATCACCTGAATCATACCAGGATATGGACCCCTCTCATGGCTGTGTCATGTGCCCAGAGATACTTGTGAACACTGTGGGTGTACATGTCCCACACATGGTGGTCCCGGAGTATCCTCTAGCTGGAGTTTCCTCAAACAGTCATGTCTGACCAGTCCAGAGACTTGGGGAGACAGTAAGACAGGTCACGTTAACCATTAACCATTCCAATGTCTGACTGCCAGCTTCAGATAAGGGTCTGTGGAGTGACCAGAACCAGACCAACAGGTCAGAGCACAATGAGGAGCTCAGACTACAACGTGGGTTGGACCCAAACTCATGGAACAGACACTGAGGTTAGATTATTGCAAGGACTTCGGACCCCAGCATGAGGGCTTGTCCACTGGGAAACTAAAAACTCAAGGGAGTGGGTCAGGATAGCCTCCAAAATGTTCTCTGAGGGTGGCAACAAAGCCAGTCAGACCCCCATGGGTTCTGGACAGCACTACATAGCACCAAGCAGCTCCCCTACAAGGTTCCACCCTCTTTGTGCTTGGTTCCCTAGGCCTGCACTGCCAGGAGGCACAGTCTTCAACCAAGCGGTTGTGACTCAGGCCTTCTGGGTGTGTGAGCCTGCACAGAGGTCAGCCCAGCAGGCCCATCATTCCTTGCAAAGTTTGGTGTGGCTTGGGGTAACCGCCCCCCCCCCCCCCCACGAGGAATCCCTAGAGATAGCCCAGAATCCAGAAACCTGCTCTGGAGTTTCAAGATGGGGAGACCTTTCTCAAGGTAGTTTCCTGGCATCTGAGGGCCAGCAGTTCTGGCTATGAGGTAGGGCTCCCCAAAGTCCTGCCTCCATACTCCTTCCTCCCCCCAAGATTCTTTTGATCAGTAACAACAGATGCTGGCTCTGTTGCAAGCTTCAGGTGCTGCCTGAGAGTGGACTGGCCAGCTTCCCGGTGGCTAGGATCTGAGCAAGAAGGCCAGAGCCCACCAGCCCCAGGAGGCAGCAGGCAACAGGTGAGGAAGGGATCACCCCTGTACTTGGGGGCTGGTTTCTTGCTTTTCTGGGGAAAGGGAATACAGAAACTTGCTCCCCTTGAAATATCACAAGGACTGGTTAGACTGAGGGCAGAGGGAGTTGGTAGCAAGTCCAACTCAGAAATAATGAGTACTCAACCTTAGGCTGCCGAGGAATTTGGAGGAGAGGCCCAGTGCTGCTCTGCATGGCTCCTGTCTTAAAGGGAGGACTGGGTGGCACCCAGCACAAGACTAGGTAGTTTTGAGGGACTTGGAAGGGATACCCAGAGAAAGCAGGCCTTGGAGGGTGAGTAGAGAGAGGCTGGGCAGTGGAAGCTGGCCTCAGACCCAGGTGTGAGTCTCAGATGCCCTGCCTGGAAGGAATTACAGAGCTGGATGCACAGAGCAGCTGGGAGGGAGCCCGGGAATGTATCAGGGACCCCCATCTCCCTTTCCTGGGTCAAACAGTGCTGGCCCCTTGAGAGTCTTCCTTGGCAGTCATAGAAAACAGACTACCAAAGTCAGCAGGAAGGCCTGCCTGCTGCTCAGGGGTGGGTGCTGCCCCAGGCCATACAAACAAAGATAGCCAAGTTCCTCGGGTGGGGCTGGAGAATCATAGAACTTCTTTTCTGTCTGTCCTGCTCAGCTGCATGCACCTTCCCTGAAGTCCATTATCTGCAGCCTGAATGCCACTGGTAGGTGGGGACCAGTGGGGAGAATGGCTCCACCTGGTGGCTGTATTTCTACTTGTACCTTTACTACCATGAGAACCCGGGGGTCCTAAGGGACCTTGATCTTTCCAAGCCTTGAAAATCTCTCTAGTGCCAGGACCTGGTGTTCCTGAGACCCCAGAATCCTCTAGAGCCGGCTTCCAGACACTCTGAAGTAGACATGTGCCACCCCACCCCCAGGCTATCCAGGATGCCCTCCTGATCTACTTGCAATGAGAGGTCATGGCAATCCCCCTGCCATCCACCACTTGTTCTCAGTGTAAGGGAGGGAGCACTTCAGCCAAGAAGGGCACAGAAAGGAACTCATGTGTATGTGTGTGTGCGCGCGCACGCGCACACACACACACACAAAGAGAGGGAGGGCAGGGTTCAGCCCTCTTATGCTATGGACCCTTGAGGAACGACACCCCAGCTCCAGGTCCCAGGTGCCACCTGGATGCTCTGACAGTTGCTTGTGTACTCCTGCTTAGGAGAGTCCTTTAGAAGACCAGACTAGAGTGGTTACTGGACAGAGTGGGTGCTGAGGCCTGTAGATCATCTTCAGGGGCCTCGCCAGGCCTCCATTTCCACCAAATTACAGTCTGGGGTCTGAAACCAAGTTAGGGACTAGCTGTATTATTTGTAGGGCCTGGGGATGGATTAAATTATGGTAACTGCATTAAAAATTGAGGAATTTCAAGAGGTGAGGAGGATATTCAGCCTAGCACTATAGCCTGCTCAGGTCCCCACCAGTCCACTCTCCACTGTCCCTATGGTTTCTTATAATAACCCTCTGCACCTCTGTTCTAGGGCCAACTTCAGGGCTCCAGCCTCAGGCCATCCCTGGAAGCCTCATAGACTCCTAAAGGGAGACCTAGGAGGCAGAACCTGGTCCCTTCCTGGACTGCAACCACTCCTGTTCACTAAGGGAACTCCAGGCTAAGGGTACAGGAGTAAGGTACAATTCCTGGAGGGGTGGACTGGTCTAATAACTTGTATACAGTCTGGGCTTAAATATAAAAGTAGGGGTGGCCAGAGGGAGAGACCCAAGTTTTAGAAACTGAGTTCTGGCTAGCAGCTGCCATCTGGTGAGGGGGTTGAGTTCAGGGAGTCACAGTGACTCCCAGCCCCCAGCTGGGAACCCCACCCTTCCTGCTTATGGTGGAAGGAGCCAGCTTGCCAGGTGTTCACCCTCCTCACGCCCCGGGCAGGTGGGGTACAGAGGCCAAGGAAGCTTCATGGCCTCCTCCTTCCCACTCCCATGCCAAGGGTGGCCAAGCAGGCAGGTAGGCAAGTCTGGGCGGGCATTGATTCAGCATGGAGGAATGTTCAGGCTCTCTCAGCCTGCCCTGTCCCTGCCTGCCCCCACCTCACCCTCATCCCCAGGCACTACTGGCCTGGTGCCCATGTCAGGAAAGCTCCTTCAGCTTAGGCTTGCTGGAACACATGCCCACCTGCTGGTGGCCCTATGCCCTGCACCCCCAGCTCCTTCCTACATGACCTCATGGCCTATACTGCTCTTAGGCCTGAGGCTACAGTGACCTGGACTACCTTGTAGAACATGGCAGGTCTTTGGGATGCAGGGAGCTATGATGGGTTCCTCTCAGGAGATGCGATGCCTCTAAAAATGAGAAAAGGCCTCTGAGTCCAAGAAAAAGGGGAAAAGCTTTTCCTGCAGTGTGGGTTGGAGGGCCCTAGTGAGCAAGGGCCAACAAAAGCAGGTACCAGGCTGTCCATGCCTGGCTGGGGCTGGGGACTGGGGAAGGTGGCAAGAGGCCAGGCTTGTGGCAGCTAAGTCAATGCTTTGGCCAAGGCCCAGAGCCTCCCTCTGCCTGGCTTCCTGACTAGCATCGTTGCCTCTGGCCATCCTAAGCTTCTTACCTAGGTGGACTCAGTACTGCCTGCTGCCAGGTGAAGAGGCAGTATACAAAGGTCAGAGACCACCCCTCAAGTGGCCAGGACTTAAGAGTTGTCTCCTCAGAGTCAATAGGGGTAGGAAGATGGGGCTTGCCCCAGACCCCCGCAGCACCTCTGCCCCAGACAACAGCACAGCGGAGCCCAGTCTCATTCCGGAACTTATTACCAGGATCCCCTGTGAGTGGTTGGAACTCCAAGAGTGGTGTGGGCATGGTCCAGCCTAGTAGGGACTCAGATTGTCTAGAGAGGCATTTCAGCAGCCTGTGCCCCCGGCCCAGGGCCCCGCTGGGCACTCTTTATCATCACTCTTGCTGCTGGAGTCCTCCTGGTCTCCTGTCTGCTCTGTGTCATCTGTTGCTGTTGCCGACGCCGCCAGCGCCGCAGGAAGCAGCCCAAAGACAAAGAAGCTGTGGACCTGGGCAGTGCTCACAGCAGTACCACTGCTCACCTGGTGAGGAGCAAACCAGGGAGGGGAATGCTAAGGAGCTCAGGACATCTCTGGCAGGCCTTCCTGGCAGAGGAAGGGGATAAACAAAGGTGGTGGGAGAGGAAGTATGCAAGAAGCAGGCAGATGCTGGTCCATGGGCCATTGGAAGCAACCTTAGGCCTGCAGGAAGTGGTTTGACCTATGTTATAGAGTCCAGGTCTCTGGTTAGAAATTGGTCTCAACCACACTTGTCTGCCCTCACCTCCAGGTTCAACCAGATGTGGACTGCCTGGAACCCTGCTCTGGAGGGGCCCGACAGTGGGGGCGATTGCTGCTCTCACTGGAGTATGACTTTGGAAGCCAGGAGGTAAGGCCTTCTCAGCAGGTCCAGAGAGTCTCCACAGTTGATGGAAGGTGTGGGTGAAGTGCCAGGTGGAGGGGAACATGGGAAAAGGACTCCCCAGGCTGAACCAACTCACTGGTCCCCAGATCAGGGTGGGCCTGAGGCAGGCTGAAAACCTGAAGGCCGAGGGCACAGCGGATGCCTATGCCCGCGTCAGTGTTTCCACCCAGGCTGGGAAAAGACATGAGACAAAGGTGCACCGTGGGACGCTCTGTCCCATGTTTGATGAGACGTGCTGCTTCCTGGTAAGTCTAGCCTGGGTAGGTAGAGTGGGCTGGAGCCAGGGCAGTAGGACTCAGCTCACAGTCCTGCTTGCAGGTCCCACTGGCAGAGCTGCCCAGAGCCACCCTGAGGGTGCGGCTGTTGGACTTCAAGCGGTTCTCAGAACACGAGCCACTGGGGGAGCTCCAGCTACCACTGGGTACTATGGACCCTCAGCACGTCCTGGAGAGCTGGTACAAGCTGGGCCCTCCAGGTACCACTGAGGTGAGTCTGGTTGCCAGGGGCCCAGGCTCTGCCTGTACAATGGGGGAGGCCAAGGTCTGAATGTTGTACCTGCTGAGCCCAAACCCCCAAGGGCAAGAATGACCCCCGCCCCCAGCTGCAGCCCTGTCTTGTTGCCCATAGCCTGAGCAGATGGGGGAGCTGTGCTTCTCACTGCGCTACGTGCCCAGCTCAGGTCGCCTGACAGTGGTTGTGCTGGAGGCTCGGGGCCTGAATCCAGGGCTTGCAGGTGAGAAATATACTGGGGTGGACAGAGGGCTAGCCCTTTGTGCTCAACCTTCCCATTTGCACCCATCTGCACACTACACCCTCTCTTGAACTCTCTTGTCCACGAAGAGCCCTATGTGAAGGTCCAGCTCATGTTAAACCAGAGAAAATGGAAGAAGAGGAAAACATCCTCTAAGAAGGGCACAGTTACCCCCTACTTCAATGAGGCCTTCACATTCCTGGTTCCCTTTAGCCAGCTCCAGGTGGGAAACTGGGAGGAAAGCCAGAGCGGGCTGGGACGTTGTGCCGGGCCAAACTGACAACTTTTCTCCCTCCATGTTTGCAGAGTGTGGACCTGGTGCTGGCTATCTGGGCTCGTGGCCTGCAGCTCCGGGCTGAGCCTGTGGGCAAGGTGTTGCTGGGTCCCCGGGCTTCAGGCCAACCCCTACAGCACTGGGCAGACATGTTGGCCCATGCCCGGCGGCCCATTGCCCAGTGGCACCACCTGCAGTCCCCCACGGAAGTGGACCGTGTTCTGGCCCTGCAACCTCGCCTCCCCATGCCTAGGTCCTGTTCCTGAAAGAACCCCAGGCCCCAGTTTCCCCAAATGGAGGGCTGTGGGCATTTGTCCAGGCTCTTCCGAGCGCTCCGTAATAAATGCTTTCTCTTTCCCACTCATGTGTTCTGATTGAGCCCTAGGACAAGGGCCTGAGACACAGAATTGGCTATACCTTGGCACCGCTACCCTCTCAAGGTTGGGATAGGGTGCTCTGGATGGATTTGCCAGTCCTGAACCTTTTCAAGACCTGATTCCTAGGTCTTCCCCTAGGGAGAGGGCACCATCCTCTCTGTCAGCCAGGACTGGCAGAGGAACAGGGGACTAGAGCTGGCCCTGTGGGGATGAAGTGGACAGTTGAGGGGAGTTGTGGGTAGGGACAGTGTGGGAAAGAGACCCCAACATACACCAGGAGGGCTGGTGGTATAAAGTGTCCTCTGAGCTATCAGCAGGGGGCAGTAGATGCCTTTGGAAGCTGCTCTGGGCCTTTGGGGGTGCGCAGCCCTGGCCTGTGATATACCTCTTAATCCCAGCACATCTGGCGGGCTTTAGTAGCTCCAACCCTCCTCTGATCCTCAGGGGCCCCAGAGCAGCAGGACTGGGGCCAAGCCATGATCTGAGTGTCTCTGGGTGGGGTTCAAGAGCAGGAAAGGGGCGAGGGCCCAGCTCTAGTGAGCCAGGCAATGTAGGGCCTGCCTAGGCAACCAAAGGCCCTGAGTCCCCACAGGTCAGAGAGAGGTTCCTAGGGTGGTGGCACCACTCTCTGGGGTTGAAGGACGTGTTCCAAGTTGCCTGTGCAGAGGCACCCACGGGCAGAGCATGTGGCAGGCTGGGAGAGGCCCAGCTGCTGGTCCAGGGGCCCAGTTGCTTCCCTCCCTGGACAAAAAGCAAGTTCACATGGAGAGGTGGGCATCTCTCCTGAACCCTGACAACCACACAGGGCCCAGGAGACTGGGTTTGTTTTTTTTTTTTTTGTTTTTTTTTTTGGTGGTGGTGGTGGTTGTGGAGGGATGTCCCGATTTTGAAGGAGGATTGACACGGTGGCGGTCAGCCCGGGGGCCCAAGCAGAAGTGAGCACCCAGCAGACACTGAGTCGCAGGTGGGTGCTGAGCTCTAAAGCCATGCCATTTGACAATGACTCCAGTTCAGCCCACTTGTGTTCAGGTCAGGTTTTCCTTGGAGGAAGACTTCAGTGGATGTTAGAGCCGGGTAATCTGGAGACCCAAAAGCAAGGTTTCTCTTGCTGTCCTGAAGGCTCTTGCAGGAACAAGGGTGGCATCTTGAACTCGTCACTGAGACATAAATAGAGCAAACCAACCCCCCACCCCCACCCCAAGACTTCTTGGACAGGCCAGTGTCTGGGCTGGCTGGCCAGGCTGCTGGGCAGGTGGGGAGGCTCTCCTCCTCTCTGTGCCCCCATTGGTCTGAGGAGACTCCATGCCCTTTCTGAGCAGGGGCCCGGCCCAGGGAAAGCCATTTATACCCCTCCCCCTGGCCCACCAGCCCAACTCACTGCTGCCGGCCTGACCTCGCTCCCAGCCCTGCTGCACAGACTCTAGGTGAGGCCTGGCCCATCTTCTTGAGGCTGGAGAACAGGGTGCTACTCAGGCTAGCTCACAGGAGGACTTCCCTGGGCAGGGGCTTGGGAAGCTGGGGTCTGCCACCAATAGCTCTCTGGGGGTCCCACAGATTTGGAATTGAGAAGCAACAGGTGCTGCTAGGATGGCTCAGGGGTCTTCAGCAGGCCTCTGATGACAGACTCTGACTCTGGGAACACACGAGAATGTTCGGGTCAAGCAAGCAGGGTTCTGAGACCCCAGACCACACAGAAGAGCACTTTCTTCCATGTATTTACTTCTCCAGCCAAAGGAGCAAGAGTTAAAAATAACAGGCTCACTCTGGCAGCCACCTGCACTGGCCAGCCCTACCCCGCCCTCAGGGACAGCTGCAGCTCCTCAGGCCATGCCTAGGACATTTTGGGAACACTTTCTCCTCTTACTTCTCACCCATGGGGTGGGGTAGGGTGGGGTGGTGTCCTCTAATCCTTGCCCTCTGAGAAGGTTTGAGTTGGGGGTAGGGCAGATGGGCTACTGAGCGCAGGTCTCCATATCTGGCCTCATGCAAGGCGGACACTGACATCCTCACCTCTCTCTTCCCACAGGCTCAGAGCTCAAGACCTCAGGATGGGGGAGTAAGTAGCACCCAGTGTGACCCCCTCACCCCCCACTGCAGTCCCCTCATCAGGGCTCCGGTCCCATATCTCCCCACCCTCTGTGGCTCCCCACCCCTTCAACGCCATCTACCCCAAGTTTCCATGGCTACTATGAGCCACAGCCTAACTTCTCTTTTCTCTCCCACCCCAACCTCCCTCTTCCTCCTGGGACAGTGAGGAGGTGAGTATCGTTTGAGGCTATAATGTTCCCTGAGGCTAGGTCAGAAGACACCCCTGTCAAGGCCTCCAAGTGCCCCACCCCCTGAGCTACCCCAGAGAGAGAGAGGAAGTGCCTGCCTGGTGCCTTATTGGGCAAGAGAAGTGCAACGTGGGCTTAATCACAAAGGAATCACTTCTCCTTTCTGATTTCCACTCACCTTCCAGGCTCTGCCTTGCTCACAGCCTCCCTTGCAGGGAGGGCTGGCCACACCCCCTCCCCATCCCCAAACCCCATTTTCTCCAACCCTATGTGCCACCTAAGCAAAGTGTGAGGACCACAAACAAGCATGTGTCCCTGAAGTAGGCCCTGGACTGGGTGAAAAACAGGGCCCTGGACAGGGCCCTGTAGCCTCCTTGGGAGACCCAGGTCAGATGGCTCCAAGGAGGTCAGAGCTCTAGCCAAGGCCTGACTCTGTCCCTTCTGTCTGTCCTGCAGAAGCGCAACAGGGCCATCACGGCCCGGAGACAGCACCTGAAGGTAGGGATGGGCTGCTGCAGAAGGCTGGGGGTACAGAGGTGCGGGTGGGGGTTCACTACAGGCCCTCACTCCCACCATCCTGTTTCTTAGAGTGTGATGCTCCAGATTGCGGCCACAGAGCTAGAGAAAGAGGAAAGCCGCCGCGAATCTGAGAAGCAGAACTACCTGTCAGAGCACTGCCCGCCTCTGCATATCCCAGGCTCCATGTCTGAAGTGCAGGTAGTCCCTTCCTGCCACATACCACTCGAGGCCCTGCTACCCCTATTCCTCAGCAGTCAAATCTGGCGGATCAGAGCTGGGAGGGGACAGTGGTTCTCAGGTGTCAGGGCTGCCACTCACCCACTGCTTGCCTACCCAGGAACTCTGCAAACAGCTGCATGCAAAGATCGATGTGGCTGAGGAGGAGAAATATGACATGGAGGTGAAGGTGCAGAAGAGCAGCAAGGAGGTAAGGGGGAGGGGCCAGTGCTACAGGGGAGGGGCATATGGTATGGGGGTGGAGTCAGTGGCTTAAGGGGTCATGAGTTGGGGGGGCAGGTGATATGGGATGAAGCTAGGCCAAAGATACAGGGCAAGGTCAGGACATGGGGGCTTCCAGGTCCCTAAACCTCCTGTTCTTCCCTCATAGCTGGAAGACATGAACCAGAAGCTATTTGACCTGAGGGGCAAGTTTAAGAGGCCTCCACTTCGGAGAGTGCGTATGTCAGCTGACGCCATGCTGAAGGCGCTGCTGGGCTCTAAGCACAAGGTGTGCATGGACTTAAGGGCCAACCTGAAGCAGGTCAAGAAGGAGGATACCGAGAAGGTAGGCCAGGGCCCAGGGGAGAGTCAGCGGGGGAGAGACCACTCACTGATCCATTCATAGAGAGGGAACTGAGGCCCAAGGTAGTCTAGGGCAGACTGGGGTGGGTCTGAAGCCTCTCTGGTCCTACCCTCAGGAGCGGGACCTGCGTGACGTGGGTGACTGGAGGAAGAATATTGAGGAGAAGTCTGGCATGGAGGGCCGGAAGAAGATGTTTGAGTCTGAGTCCTAACTGCCCACCACCCTACCCCACCCCACCACTGGGGGAGCACCCAGCAGCCAGGCTGGGAGCACCTGGCCTCACTCTAATAAAGGATTCTCATCCCTACCACGGGTCTGGTTTAGTTCTGTCTGCCTACTCTGAAGCCCACCAGCAATGAGCGATATGCAGTGTGGTGGTGTGGAGGCCAAAGAGCTTGGGTAGAGTTCAAGAACCCTGGGCTGCGCCCTGTAACTTGTGGGTGTGGTCAATATCTGGATGTGTTTAATACGACAGAGCCTGGAAAGATGACCACGGGACTCCAACATTTCTGAGTGGGGGTTTCTGGGATCAGCTCCTTTGTCCCTTGGCACAGTCATCCACTCGGAATGGCTATGGCAGGCACACCCCAGGGCAGGATCAGTCTCCATTCCTCCAGCACTGCGCCTCCTCAGAGCCCCATCTGAGGCCAGAAGCCACCCTGAAAGACTGACCTTCTGTGTCCATCCCCAGACTTAGCCTACATTAACCCTGCCTCCTCCTACACACTCTACCTAGTGCCTGTTCGTCTGTGGACTCCAGGGACAAGGCTGAGCCTGTAGCTTGCCTGGATCCACATTACCACCTCACAAGGTCAAGAAAACCCTAAAGAACACTGGGCCAGGGCTGGTTAGGCACTCAGCTTTATAGCTGGGCCACAGACTCCAGGCCGTCCCACAGAGGTGCACATGGCTGTTCTGAGTCAGCAGCTACCCACTTCCTCCAGAGGCTAGCCTGACCCTACCTCAGCCCAGAAGGGAACTCGTATTGTTTCTGTTGAGCCCCAGACCCTGGTCCAGCTGGGACAATATCCCCAACAGTTCTGATAAAAGCATCTTGGCATGGTTGTGGCCCTACCCCTCTTCTGTGTGAGATGATCTCAGGGCCCTAGGACTTCAGTGGGGAGCCTAAAAGAGGCTACCCCGATACTGGAGCCACTAGAGCCCCGGAGGGTACCCACAGATGCACAGAATGCACTTTGTTGAGGTTGGCTCACCAGCCTTCACTCTAGCATTAGGAGTCTTAGACCCACCATGCTCCTTTCACCAGCCCCCAAAACCCACTCTAGGCGGAGCCTCAGCCCCGGACTTTCTCCTTGATGTCCAGAATGACTATTACAGCAGAAGTCCAGACCTCTGGGGACAGTTCCGCCTCCCTGTGGGGCGGAAGTTAGAGGGCAAGTTCGAGACAGATGGGCTGAAATGCAGCATGGCTAGGCATGTGCTCACATGCCCAAGACCCTTCAGTGGGAAGCTGTGCATAGTGATGTCAGAGGAAACGGGCAGCACAGGAAGCTGTGTTTAAGGGACATAGGAGTTCCAAACTCAGGTTTGTACAGGGCAGAGCAGGTGCACGGACAGTGACTTCAAGGGATAGGCTGGCTCGAGCATGATGCTCTGGAGATAAACAGTGAACCTGAGTCCTTTTGGGTCTGTGCTTGCCGGTTTGTGCATTCTCCACACCCAGCATCTGAGACTGTGGAGATGGGAGACGGGGTCGCTGTGGGCCCTGCTTTGGGCAAATAATGCTCAATGCTACGGGGACACGGCAGATGGGTGTATTAGCTACTTCTCTCATTGTAACAAAATACCTAATGAGGCCGTGTAAGGAAGGAAGAGTTTGTGCATACTCACAGTTTGAGGGTTCAGCCGTCATGGTGGGGAAGAGATGGTGGCAGAAGTGTGGCTTGTCACGCCTCGGTGTCTGTAGCCAGGAAGCAGGAAGTGACCAATGTTGGTACTCAGCTCATTTTCTCCTTTTTATTGTTTCTGGATCAGCCCATGGGACAATGCTACCCCAGGTTATGGAAGGTTTCCCACCTCAGTAGACTCCTCGAGAAACTTCCTCACAGACATGTCAAAGAATTAGTTTCCTGATGCTGTGATAAAAACACCATGACCAAAAACAACTTATGAAAGAAAGTTTATTTGGGCTTGTGGTTCCAGAGTGTAGGAGTCCATTACGGTGGGGAAGAGTGGCAGCAAGCAGTGGCCAGAGCAGGAAGAGAGCTCACGTCTTAATCATAAGCATGAAGCAGAGGGAACAAATTGGAAGTGGTGCTAGGCTTTTAATGGCAAAGCTCATCCCAGTGACATCCGTCCCCCAGCAAGGCTGCACCACTTAAACCTCCCCAAACAGGGCACCAACTGGGGACGATGTGCTCACGTAAGCGAATATTTCTCATTTAGACCTAAACCTCCCCAAACAGGGTCACCAAGCAGGGACCAAGTATTCAAATAAGGGGAATATCTCTCATTTAAACCATCACAGGCCCATAAGATTGTCTCCTGAAAGATTCTAGATCCTGTCACATTGACAATATTAACTGTTACAGGGGAGAAATGATTTTTTTTTTTTTTGAGACAAGAAAATGTCAAATACAAAATTCCAGATTCTGTTTATCTAGGGTGGGTGGGGGCAGTGGCACAGAGCAGGGGGCATATGGGAGTAGAATTCTTCACAGATATAATCTTGGGAGATATAATTCTTGTGTGGGATGGCAGATTTATGGGCACTTTCTACATTTTCCAGTGAACGAATGAAATATGAGAGACCTCTACAAATCAAACCGAACTGACTGACCCAAGGGGCTTGTGCAGAGTCCTGTCCCTGTGCTTTATGCTGTCTGTGACCTCACGGAGTGACCCTGGCTGCCTCAGCTGGCAGATCATACATCCACAAAGCAGCAAGGCTGACTGGAGCAGAGCATGGCTGTCTTTGGCAACTTTGTATTCTGAAAAGATCTCAATAGGTGGAGAGTCCTTGAAAGGAGGTAAGTTGGAGTGTGGGGTGTGGGAGCCAGTACCATCCCCCTGGGAGGGGGAAGCTAACAGAGACATTGAACAAGTAGGGGACCAGGACTTAGTGGCCAAGTAAACGAGGGATCTGGGTCGTTCTCCAGAGTTCAAGAGCAGGTAGGAGCTGACTGTGGAGTCTGTGGGTCTGTGGGAATTCCTCTGGTAATGACTAGAAGTGGGATCTGGGCTGGAGAGGATAATCAAAGAGTATATTTAGACATGAGAAGGACAGATGATCTAGGGCTAGTGACAAGAGAGGAAGAAGCAGGAGAGATGTGGGGTGAAATGTTTTCAGGGTGTAGTAATTTACCTACTGCATAGGCTCACCAAGCAGACAAGGAGGCATAATCATAGGTGCAAACTTTTCCAGACCTCAGCAGAGGGAACCACCATCATGGCAAGCGCCATACTCAACCGTGAAACGCTGAGTATCTGAGCTCAGATATTTTTATTGATTCAGGCTCTTCAGGTGTTCTACTGATAGCACGTGCAGATCCTATGCAATCAAACATCCCCCACATAAATCCAACACCTGCAGACAATACAAAATGACAAGACCTAGGCAGTCCCTCACCCAACAATGCACAATGTACAGATTTTTATACATAGCTAAAAATAAACTTCTACAACACAGAGGACACAGTGAAGTCAAAAGCCGAGGAGCCCCTGACATCCCAAGCGATGTGCGCTGCACAGTGGCCAAAAAGGGAGTGAGAGGCTTTACTGTTAAAACTGGATGCTGAAGACCAAGGCAGGAGAGCTTAGGTGGGTAGCTGTGAGAATGGGCGGGTGTGAGGGTGGGTGCAAGTGTGGCCAGGTACGAAGGTGGGCAGGCTAGCTGGTGTGAAGGTGGGTGGGTACAAGAATGGGCAGGTGCCAGGCTGAGGGTCTGACATGAAGGCACTTTCTTGGGACATCCCAGAAGTGAGTACTGAGGACTGGACTCTAATAAGAGTCTCTTCTGCAGCAGTGGGGCCATGCAGGAGAAGGCTGTGGGTGTTGAGTGTATTATCAGCTGGAAAATCAACAAGTGGTCAAAACAAAATTAAAAAATAAAAGAAAGAAAGTGTGGTGGGCCAGTCACAGGGCAAAAACTGGTAGATTAGATAAAAGACTGGCTACTTTGTAACTGTCCTGTGGCTAGTGGGAAGACTGCTTTCTTTTTAGGAAAGTGACTATAAAGTTGTGAAATTTCTAGGGATAAGGGAGGGAAGGAGAAAGCTGTAAACTTGTTATAGGAGCTCTTAGCCCTGAGTCCATGCAGTTCTAACCAGCCAGGCTCAGCCACCGTCCTCATCAGGCCAGTTAAACAAGCAACAGTGAAAAGCAGAGAGGAGAGCCATTCAGTGCGGCCACATGGGGAAGAGGGACAAAGAGGTCCAGAGACTCCCAAGGCTGTCTTCAGGGTCCGGACATGAGGTTCAGTTTAAACAGAGGGCAGGAGGCGTGTTTTCCTAAGCAGTCCTGGCCAAGGTGTGGTCCTGCCCTTCACTGACCATCACTGTCAGCTCCAGTCTCTCCTGCAAGGTGGTCTGACAGTTCTCAGAACTGAGAGATCTCTGTAGGAGACAAGCGCCCTCTGGCTGGCACCAGGCTTCAGCCTTTCCGGTCCCCAGCATGAGACTCCCGGGCATCTCCAATGCCGTGGAATCCATTGTTTCAATAGTCAATGGCTGAAGGGAGAAGCACACACACTCTTCACTCCCACCAGCATGGTTGCAAGGAGACAGTGAAGGCAAAAGTACTTGGCGGTTCCTCGAGCCACTCTGACTCTGGACCCTTGTGCAAGCTTGAGATAGTTTTCTAGAAAGTTAAACTTTTCTCAAATGCATCAAAAATAAAATTCTTTATGCGTGCTGGTGGTGTGTGTATGAAGGCTCAAAGTTGGGGTTACTCATCACCTAATTTGGGGCTGGGGGACAAGGTCTCTTATTGAACCTGTGGCTCACAAGATTCAGCTAGTCTGGCTGGCCAGCAAGCCCAGGAATCCTCCCGGCTCCACCTCCCCAGTGTTGCCATGCCTGATCTTTCACATGAGTGCTAGGGAACCCATTCAGGTCCCCAGGCCACACAGCACACAGCAGACGCTGAGTCATCCCCAGACCCAGCAGCAAAATTCTTAAACAGAAACAAATAAAACAAAAGTCTGGCATAAGTCATGGCAAGCTGGACTTCAAGACTGAGCCGTGGGCAGTAGGGAGCTGAGAGGACTCAGGTGGAGGCAGTGGTGCCATAACCACTCCAGGGGAGCACTAGCGAGCTGGGCAGAGGCCATTCTTCAGAGTGGACCAAGGATGCTGGCAGAGTGCTGGCCACTTCCAGGGACATCAGGAGCAAAGGCCAGATGCTGGGAACAGCAACGTCATTTGGAGACTTGGTGGGACTCTGATGGGGTGTGGCCACAGGGGTCTCTCTGAGGGGCAGACCGGACTCCACACCTGGCCAGGAGTTAGCCAGAATCCCTCAGAGGTGCCCACCTTCTGGCACCTACATTGTCCTGGGATTCCACTGGACACTACAGTGCCCCACACTATGGGATACTAGGACCTGACCAGCTTCATCCAGGGACCTGGCCAGCTCTGTGTAAATGGTTCCTCGTCTAAGTCTTCTAAGACAAGCCCACAAGCTCTGGCTCTCTCCCTGTGGCCCTGGAGCCTGGAACCTCAGTGGCCCAGCCACATTTCACTTCACCATTAGGCCTCAATTTACCAGGTGATGAAATAGGCATAGAGAAGGGACCACCTGCTTGACCAGATGGACACTGGTTACTTCCCATCTCCTCAGTACTGGCTCTCTGAGCTTTCTAAGGGAAGTCAGACCCAGAACAGCTAACTTGCCTCTGCCTGGGTGTAGAAAACTCATCTGTGGCCATCTTAATTCTAAGAAGTCACCTTCTCCAAGCAGTCTCCCAGGAGCACCTGTCAGGCCCTTTTTATCCTTAGCCCTACAGTCTGCCATTTCTCCTAGTTAATTTCCAAAGTGACCAAAATGCTTTGTATTAGTTTAATTTTGTAAACACATGAGCTTTTGTTTAATTTTGTAAACACATTAGCTGCTGTGCCAGAAGAAGCATGTCCTTTCCCAAGAACAACTTCACCCAGGGTGGGGTTTTCATGATTCACCTTCATAACTGATGGGACCTTCATAAGCATCAACAGATGAAGGTGTGAGGTCCTCAGGGTGCAGAGGAATCTGTGTGTCCACTGTGACTATGGTATGCCAGGGCGCTCCTCTGTGCTCATCCGGCATACTGTGGCTCCTGTTAGAAGAGCTGAGTAAAACCACACACCAGGTGACCCTGGCCCCCTGATTGTGTCCTGCTGTGATAGTTACTTTTCATTGTCAACTTGACACTTGGGAAGTATCTAGAATCACTTGGGAAGAGACTCACTGAGGGACTATGTAAATCAGGTTAGCCTGGTGGGCATGTCTGGGAGGGATTGTCTTGTTTACATTAAGTTGGGGAAGACCTCCAAAGATCATGGTGATACCAGTGATCCATGCTTCTGCCACACAAGCTCAACTTAATACACACACACACACACACACACACACACACACACACACACACACACGTTTCTTTTTAAGGACCCGGGGGTGGGGGTGGGGTAGAACAGGGAAGAATGGGAAGAGAGTGTTATTGAAATACTGTAAAAAACTTAAATTGTTAATAAAAGTATTATGAAGAAGAAGAAGAAGAAGGAGGAGGAGGAGGAGGAGGAGGAGGAGGAGGAGGAGGAGGAGGAAGAGGAGAAGAAGAAGAAGGAGAAAAGAGGCAGAGGTAGGCAGATCTCTGTGAGTTCAAGGCCAGCCTGGTCTACAGAGTGAGTTACAGGACAGCCAGAGTTACAACAGAGAAACCCTGTCTCCAAAAAGAAAGAAAGAAAGAAAGAAAGAAAGAAAGAAAGAAAGAAAGAAAGAAAGAAAGAAAGAAAGAAAGAAAGAAAGAAAGAAAGAAAGAAAAAAGAAAGAAAGAAGGAGGAAGGAAAGGGAGGGAGAAAGGAAAGAAAGAAGAGAGAAAGAGAGAAACAGAGAGAGAGAGAGAGAGAGAGAGCTTGGAAGACTCAGCCTGAAAGTACGCAGCGCCGTTCCCTGGTTTAGGCTCTGGATTATAAGGATGGAGAAAGTAGGCTTCTCCAGTATTAGTATTAGGCACACATGCATTTATTTTGTTTTCTCTGACTGTGCATGCGATGTGACTGGCAATCTCAGACACTTGCCTCTGTGCTCTCCCAAGCACGATGGACTGTAAACTGGGACCAAGTAACTGCTAAAGTTACTTTTTCCAGAGTATTTTATCACAGCAACAGAGGTGACCCTGGAGTGCCTGCCCTCCAATAAGCGCTCAGTCTCTGCACAATCCCAGTCTGGTACATGACCCCTTTTTGCCCTTGCCCTTGTCCCTGTCATATCTACCTCCTGATCACCCACCCTTATCACAGTCTCTGTCCTGCCTCACGGCCTTCATGAGATGGATATTTAACCCTGTCACTGTCCTGAGAGGGAGCCTAGCCCAAGAGACAGCTTCTCCCATTGGACCTCTTCATACCGGGGCTCACACTCAAGGTCAACCTGAGGACCCTCCTGCCACGGCCGCCTTGGACCTCTGTCCTCTCATTACTCTGTTGAGTATGTTCTTCACACTTCCAGATAGATCTATCTGCTCAGCCAACGCTGAAGATTGTGGGGGTTGAGGAACCCCCCAACAGGAGCCTAGTTCAAGCCCCACTGTGGCATCCTCTGTCTCCCTTTAGTTTCCCAAATCTCTCTTCTCACATCAGACAATTTGGCTGCCCACCTCTAATCAGAGGCCAGTGTAAAGAACCTGCGAAGGCCTGTCCTCAGAAGGTGGCTGAGAGCTTGGGGGAATAACTGCCCTGTAGCCACAGTGTAGGTGCCACATGCAGCTCAGGCTACCCTTCTGCCCGGAGCCCCCCCCAGGAACTCCTCCTTGCCTAACCACTATGCTGCTTCAAGTAAGAAAAGCACATGCCAGGCTCCCCTGCCCCAGGCAGCTGAGCACCTCAGTCTTTCTCCATCTCGGCACCCGTTGTCAACTATGGGAGATACATTGTTGTCTCTGCTTAGCCCCAAACCCTTGCAGACCCTCTTCCCCCCACATCTGTCCACAAAGTGGCTGACACTGCCCCCTACTCCACACTTCTCCTTAGCCCTCATCTTACTGACTCCCTGGCCTGGGCACTCTGAGACTTCTTTCCAATGTCTGTCCTCTCCTAACACCTCTCATCTGGGCCATGCTGCCCCTTTGCAGACTTTCCCAGGATGTCCCCTCCTCTCCCATCCCTGGTCCTCTCTTTACTAATGGGGACAGAACCCATGTCTCCTTAGCTCACCCATGGCTGGCTTGGGATGAGGGATCCACACAAGCCTCTGTGTAGAGAGTATGCACCACTACTCAGCCTTACTTCCCATGGCAAGACCCAGCAACACTTGCGTCCCCAAGGAATGATTCTACAGGAAGGAGCCGGGTAGAGGTCCCACTGTGTCCTTCACACCAGGATCTCAGCCTACAGCACACACATCCCGGATTCTCTTCCCGTCCTGAGGGGAGGGCATAGCCAGCAGTACCCAGTCTTCCTTCCTCAACCCCCATGTCTAATGGCTAATGTTCTGGAAGCTATGTCTGCCTATGGACTCCCTTTGCTCTGGGCATACCTGTTGCAGACAGAGGCCTTCTTGATGACTCATGACCAGGCCTGGCCTCTTCCTCAGTGTCCCCTGCCAGAGGACCAGCCCCATGTGAAGGTTCTCAAGGAGGAACCTGGGGTTCCAGAATAGTTGTAGTAGACCTAGCTTGAGAATGGGCTGCAGTGGGAAGCTTCTAAGTGGAGGCATGCTCATGATAGCAACTGGGCTTCCTTTCCTGACTAAAACCACCCCAGTACAGTACAAAGGAGCCCTTTGCCAAGGGGACCACAGAGAAGCCCCACAGGTCAGGGGCTTCAACAGCAGCTGTTCATGGTCCTACATTCTGAGACTGGAGGCCAGAGATAGGTGTCATGGGACTGGCTCCTGCAGAGGCCTCTCCCCTTGGCTTGCAGAAGGATGCTATCACATGTGTCAGGGCCCTGATTCTTTCTAGAAGAACTCCAGTCAGGTTGGTTCAGGACTACCCTGGTGACCTCATTCTACCACTGTCACTTTTTCAAAAGGTCCTCAAACATAGCCACATGTGAGGAGTATGCTGGGAGCCAGGGTTTCAGTGTATGAGTCTCCAGGGGACAGAGCTATCAGTACAGGCCCCAGGGCCATCACCTCCCCCCAGCCCTGAACCCTAGATGCCATCTCAGAACCTCAGCTTTCTGCCCGTTCTCCAGCTCTTCCCTTTGTCTTTCTATTTCTCTGTCTAACTCCCATCTTCAAAGACATCCATGGAGCCCCCAAATTGCCCCCAGACCATTTCCAGGGTTCAGCTCTACCATGGTCATGCTACACCTCCAGGTGGGATCCTGCCTACTCCCTGGCCTACCATGCTTCTAGAAAGACAATTGGCTCCATTGATACCAGATGACTTGGTACCAGTGAACTTCTTTGCCTACTTGCTGCTGGCTGGGGCTCTGCACAGACCCAGATGGCAATCTCTATAACCTCTGGTTCTGTCTATGCCTCCTAACAAGGCTACAGAGAAAGCCATCACCAAAGCAGACTTGCTTTTTACTTTCCTGTCTTGGTCTGCACATATCCTTGACCTCACACTTCAGACTGCTCCTAGCTTACCTCATGCCCCGTCTCCCTTCTGGTCACCCATCTGTCACCAAGCCTGTGCTCCTGACCTAGCCTTCTCCAAGAAACCACTTTTGTGGACTCAACTGTCCATGCTCCCCAGGACATGTGAGCTTATGCCTCCAATGAAGGCCTGGGTCTCCAGCTTTCTTATGTTTTCAGTGCTTGTGATTGAACCTAGGGTCTCACATGTGCTAGGCAAGTGCTCTACTATCAAGGTCTTTATGATAATTTGAGACAGGGTCTCACTAAATTGCCTAGGCTGGCCTTGAACTTTTGATCTGGCTGCCTCTAGCCTCCCAAGTAGCTAGAATTGCAGGCTTGAGGCCCCAGGCCCCAGCCTGACTCCCCATCTTGGCCTTATAAGAAAATCTCTCTCTCTTCTCTCTCTCTCTCTCTCTCTCTCTCTCTCTCTCTCTCTCTCCCCCCTTCTCCCTCTCTCTTCCTCTCTCTCTCTTGCTCTGGGCGCTGGATTTTTCCCTTCTTTCCTTCTCCACCCAGTCCCTCAGAGAACCTGAGGAACCTCATATCAGGTCTGGTGTAAGCAGCACAAGCAGTATCTTGGTGTGAGGTTAAGTCTGAGTGTCTTAGATGATGACATCAGGCAGCTGATTTTCTAACTGGGTAAAAGTGCCACCCAAGGCTACTAAGGTTTTAAATAAGTATTAACTATTTAAACTAGTTGGTTTCCAAAGATCTTAAATCCAGCCAACCTGGAGAGTCACAGATCCATCTGATCTCAGCTCACACTGTGCCTGAGTGGGACAAAATGGTACCAAGCAAAATCTTGTGCCTAGACGTTGAGGGGAGGGTAAAACAAGATCCAGTTGAGAACACTTGGCATCCACAGTTACAATTTGCATGGTAAGATATATAGACTCAACTTTCTTGGTTGAGGCTATGGATATCTTTCTCTGTTTCTTTGCTATCTGGGGCCTACCAGGCTAGGCCATAGAACCATCTCCTACAGCCATTCTAACCTAAGGTGTCTTTTTAAAGAAATGGATGAAACTGTCCACATTTAATCTGTGTTATGTATGGATCCCACAGGGACTTACTTGTGCCCTGATGGAAGATGGGCTCACTTTATCATGGAGCTGAGCTCATGAACAGAAAATATTCATGTTTTGCCACCATCTTGGCTAATGACATAATAAAGTCATAAATAAAAAACAAATGCCGTATGATAACCAAATGGCATAAATCAAAATGATGATACCCAAAAATTTCCTGGGGCCACTGAACCTTCAGGAGATTGCCACTTTTAAATCATACTAAGAAACAAACACCAGATCTCCACCTCTATGGCGTTTGTTCACTCTAGGTTTTTGTTTTGTTTTGTTTTAGTCTTGACTCATTGCTTTACATGTGATATATTTATTGGTTTCTAGAGGGAACTTAAGCGTTTTCTCAACTATGTGCCTCCAACACTAGCCAGGTATCAAAAGAAGCTGACGCTTTGAAGTGGTTAGATTTGCAAGGTTCATGTGACTTCATATCTGCCCACAGTGGAGGCTTGAAAACACAGTCCCCAGGGTGTGCTGGCTAGTTTTATGTCAACTTGACACAAGCTAGAGTCATCTGGTTGAAGGGAACCTCAAATGAGAAAATGACACCATCAGATCTGGCTGTAAGGCATTTTCTTAATTAGTGATTGATGGGAGAGGGCCCAGCCCATTGTGGGCAGGGCCACTCCTGGGCTGCTGCTCCTGGGTTCTGTAAGAAAGCAGGCTGAGCAAGCCTGGAGGAACAAGCCAGTGAGCAGTTCTCCTCCACGGCCTCTGCATCAGCTCGGGCCTCCAGGTTTCTGCCCTGCTTGAGGTCCTGTCCTGGCTTCCTTCAGTGATGGGCCACAATGTAGAAGTATAAGCCAAATAAACCCTTTCCTTGCAAATTTGCTTTTGGTCATGGTGTTCCATCATAACAACAGTAACCCTAACTAAGGCACAGGGGAAACCAACATTGCAAGGTGCTAGACAAGCTGCCACCAGTGGGCAGCTAACAAGAGCTGGAGACAAGAAAGAATTCATCTGCTACGGCAGGGTGCAGGAGATGCAGGCTATGCTGGGTCTTAATCCTGCTTCTGGTGACCAGACTCTCCAAGACCTTTTGTCTCTAAGCTCTTCAGGACTCCTTTGCTCCATGCTTTCGGCCCCTTACTTCTGCTTCATCATGCCCTGGTAACCTGTGTTTTTTTAATTTTGTTTTTACTTTCTAGTTGCGCTGACACAAGCAGGCTAAGTAAAACGAATATTCTGATGCTGTCTCTTCCTAAGTTACTATAGTTGTTTTCTGGGTACTGTCTTCTTTAAATTATGGATACTTACCCCAAGATGGTGTGTGGTAAATTATACTATGTGTTTTCTAAGCCAGGCGGCCTGACTGATAAAAAAACACCTTTTAAAGGAGGAACTCTCCCTGAGTGCTGTCATACCTGCCGCCTATCTAGACTGAGAAATGTAATGGGGATTGATAGGTTATAAATGTGAAAGGCCAAAGGGAGTGTTTAAAGGAAACATTGGAAATTTAATCCACTAGGGAACCCAAATCCTCCCTAACTTACACAATCATTAGAAGTTGACATTAGAAGTTCCAGGAGTTTTGTTGGACAGGAATCCAGCACAAACAGATTAAAATCAGCCAGACAAAATACAGAGAGAATTCTGTAAGGTCACAGGTTATTAGACTCACGTCTACAGGCGTGGATAATCTGAAGAAACTCTGTCTTTTTCATGGTGGCTAATGAGGAAGGGAAGGATGTGGGTATCTAGGCCCATATCAGCAAAGTGACTACTGTGATAGGTGTCTCCTTTCTTCCATGATCACTTATGAGGAAAGGGATAAGAACTAGGAACTCTCCAGAGGGAGACAAAGAAGATCTGGAAGACATCCCAAAATACCTTCCTTCGTCTCACAGATGGGTATAGTTGTCAGTAAAGACTCCCTCTCACTGTATCCCTACCCATTGGGATCTCTTCCCTCTGTGGGCCTTAAGAAAGAAATGTTTTCTAATATTTTTCTATATAAAGGCCTAGCCTGAATATAAACTAGAAGAGAAAAAGTGACCTTTATAGAAAAATAACAGAATATTATCTTGTTCTACAACTTGATCTCTTTATGGGGGTAGTATGAAATACTTGCTAACTTTTTTAGGTGGTCTGCCTTCATTTACAGATGCACCTAAATTGTCAGTATTGGTCACCCCAAGTGTATCTAGGGGTGGTCCCAGATACTTCCTCTGCTTGTTCCTCCTCTATCATGGATGCTGACTGACGCGCAATCATGAGAAAGATATCAGAAGGTAACCCTTCAAATTCAAATATTCTGTCTGATACAGTACTCTAACTCACATATATTCTGTTTCTTGTTAATCTCTCTTCCCAACATATGACCTAGCAGATGATGACACTCATCTGGACAAATGGGTTATGGGAGAAAAGAAATACAGGTGCTTTTGGTCCAGTTAGTTGCCACTGGCCTCAACAGCAAGTCTCTTGTCCAGTATAAATGGATTCAGTCTTATAAGGGAACAATAACTTTTGTGTATGCTGCTATTTACCTCACAAGATAAAGATGTCTGTGGTGAAAACCGCTAATGAGATGCACATCCATGGAGAGGACAGAGGGACCCTCTGCTAAAGATCTCTCAATAGTAACTCCAGCATCCATTTGTTTGTTTGCTTGCTTGCTTGGTTTTGTTTTTCAAGACAGGGTTTCTCTGTTGTAACTTTGACTGTCCTAGAACTCACCCTGTAGATCAGGCTGGCCTCGAACTCACAGAGATCCCTGCTTCTGCCTCACAAGTGCTGGGATTAAGGGTGTGCGCCGCTGCTGCTGCTGCTGCTGCTGCTGCTGCTGCTGCTGCTGCTGCTGCTGCTGCTGCTGCTGCCGCCGCCGCCACCGCCACCACCACCACCTAGCTTCAATATCACTGTTTTAACAGTGTTGAGTTTTGCTGGATGCTATAAGCATAATGTGATCATGTCTGCTGTGTATCTGCTGCTTCTCTGTGCCTGCTACATACACTCACTCAAAACCAAAAGTGTGGTTATGGCAGTGACTCCATGCAGTGTATGAAGACTGTCTTGTGTTTTCTATAATGTTTACCTGAGAACTCTCTAATCCTCGAAATTTAACAGTATATACCTAGGTAATCTTAATTAATATTATGTAGTTTCTATTCAGCTTTCTTCTATTCAGATGGTATTACACGGTTTATCCTAAGCCAAACCATTGCTGTCTTCTTAAGATGACCAATGCTGGTTTTGGGGACTGTTGGTGTTCTTTCATAGAAGTGGGTTGGGTAATGAGGGTCATTGGACCATCATTCTCTAGATATCTAATGTCTCTCTCGGACAGTTGTATGCAATTCTTCCCCGATCACATGTGCCCTGATGATTTGGGAGAGGAGTTAGAGTATGTATGCTGGAAAAGATGAGGGAAAGGGGGCTCCACTTGTGTAGCTAGGGCAAAGCCATTATACACACTGGGTGAAGACTTTCCAGAGAGACTGCTTTGGAGAACCTGCACTCCTGTCCATAACCCCTCACCCATGGTCAGTATGTAGGCCCAATAACTCATTGGTTTTACAGGTGAACTTTGATGAAACTAAACCTTAGTTTGTCATTGGAACATTATGAGGAGGGGATATGCATTGCTTAATAGTCCCCTAGGGAGATAATTGTCACAACAGATAATAAATTCACTTGTTAATGCTATTGTGTCTCATGATATCAATAAAAGAAAACTAAAGCCAGGAGGTGGTAGCACATGCCTTTAATCCCAGCACTCAGGAGACAGAGGAAGGCAAATCTCTGAGTTCAAAGCCATCCTGATCTACAGGATGAGTTCCAGGACAGCCAAAGCTACACAGAGAAACCCTGTCTCAACCACCCCTCCCAATTCAAAAGCTAGATGTTTCCAGAATGGAAAAGACTAGAAAGCTTATGTGAATTATGAAGGTCTGAGCAAGTTACTTAAGATACATAAAGATAAAACTTAGAGATTACATATATGCTATTAGAATTTCTAAGGTCAAAGATCAACAATTATATGGACTGACTAAAATGTATTTTTAGTCAAAGTTTATTTAGAAATGTCTGGTTTTAAAAATATTATACAGTAATTAAAAATACCAGACTGGTGTAACTGATCTTTTAGATGTTCAATAACCATGCTTGGTGACTACACTAATGTGGTTAGAGAGACTAGAAGAGAGAGTGTTTACTCCCTTGCCCTCCAAGATCAATAAAGTCCCAGGAGACTATGGGTCTTCTCAAAAAGTTCTGTAAGTATGGAAAGTCACCTATTCTTCTATTCAGGGGAGGCCAGTGAATTCTAACCAGCAATTCTAACCGAAGGGGAAGGTCAACACAGGAAATATTTTCCTCAGTGCTTCCAAGGGAAGCTACAGCCAGGCCAAGCAAGGCCTTTGACTTATCTTACAGAGAGGGACAATTGGTAAAAGAAAGGCTCCAGGAGCCAGAGATTCCTCCCAAGTCCAAGTGACTCCTGAGGACCATACATACCCTCCTCTGGCCTTGGCAGTTCAGAAACAGAAATTACTTTTGGCCATCTGCATGGTCTTAAACACTCAGCAGGGAAGTATCACCAAAGACCAAGAGGATTGGCAACAGTCCAGCGGATCAGACACCCCAGACAGTAGACACAAGTCTGCATGAGATGTTATTTACACAACTATATTTCACTAGTATTTTCTTCTTCACAGAAAGATCATTACCCAAATGTAAGACTTTAGACTTTGGCTCACTGCCGTACCTGCCTATAGCCAAAGAAGACAGGTCTGCTATTGTTTTAACCTAAAATTTAAAAGATAGCAAAATATCTCTTCTCTTCCTGTCCAGAAACCATATGGGAAGAACATCATGCTAACTTAGCTGATCCAACAGCTCTCGATGGGCATGAAAACAGATTGTGGGTTCATCACTCTGGAAACCAACCTTAGAGGCCAAAGGGAAACAAGGAGCTCAACAGATGGAGGTTCTTATGAGCTCATCAGGAGATTCTAAGGGCCTCTGATTTGGACTTTTTAACATCCTTTCTAGACACCAGTCAAGGACTTCCCTTTCTTCCTACATCTAAAAGTTGGGGTCTTTTAGATAGACTCTCTTGAGGGATACTCCAAAACTGAAATATCTGATGCCCCAAAATCACCTGTGTCGGGTCCAAAAGAAACCTGGGACAAATGGCTAACTGTGGTGCCCGTTAACATACCAAAGCACATGCTGGCCTCCAGGCTCTCTCAGCATGGCATGCACTGGCATTTTGGTTCCTCCCAGCTCTTTTCACCCCTCCCCTTACCCTAAACTTCTCCAGCTCAAGGGCTTCTCTTCCCCCAGCTTCTCCTTCCTATATAACCCTGTCATTTTGACACTAGCTCTTGTTCAACCCTCTCCCTTTTGGCCTTCTCTCCTTTTTGTTCTCTCTCTCTCTCTCTCTCTCTCTCTCCTCTCTCACTCTCCCCTTCTTTCCTCTCATGGCCTGGGTCAGTCTGCTGCTCATGTTTAGTCTACTACCTTCTCTTCCTGCTCTGTACTCTTCCAGATGCCTCTGGCTGCACTCCCTCAAATCTACAATAAAAACCTTCTCAACCATACCTTGGAGCTGGCATGTCCTTACTTTATACAGCCAGTGCTGAAACCCCCACTTTATACATCTGGACCCCAGTTTCTTTTGGACTTGACAGGCTGGAAGATGCCGGATCAGTCATCAACCCAATTGCATAGTGGCAGTTAGGGTTACATCTTCAGAGGGTGGAGGGATAAGAACAGGAGGCAGAAATTAACTAGACAGATTAGGGTAAAAAGACCCCAAAGAAAAGCAACTAGTTTCTTTCTTGACTAAAGCTAGAAATGTCCTTAGGACTCTTGGCAGCTTCATCTTTGCCAGGTGCCAAAGATACCAAAAGTATTTTGGGATTTCTGATCTTGTTCCTAAGTGCTTCTAGGGTCTTTAGAGGGGCAGAATATTAAGGTAGCAATGAAGGCCCGTTAAGAGAAAATCCTTCCTGGTCCAAAGAATACTGCAGATTTAACATTTCAGTGGGGTCAGGTCAGTCTCCTGGCCAAGGGACCAGCCCTAGGAAGGTGGTTCATCTTAAACCATGCTAATGAAATAGATAATAGTTAATAACAGTTAATGCTTTGTGAGGGCCTAACTCAGGCCCTTACAAAGTCAACTATTACTAGACAGGTATACCCTCCCCATTTCAATGTCTTCCTCCAAGACAGGACAGAAAAAGAGAGCCAACATCATGAATTTGAAGAACAGGATGGTTAAAGATAAGAGGAGGGATTTGTAAATCATATCAAATTTGAGTTTTGCCTATCAAATACTATAAAACTTGTGTTTAGGACAAGGAAGTCAAATCTTTATCTCTCCCACCTCTTAAGACCTATGCAAATTGTTTAATTCCCCCACTCAGTAAAACCTTTGTTTACACATGCCTCCCTGCTACATTCCAGGAATTCGATGGCCTGGAGCAGTGACCCTTTTCCCCTTCCTCCTTCCTTCCCTGTTTGCCAATTCTTTTCAGACTAGCCAGCAAAATTAAGACCGAGGGCCCCAGCCAATGAGACAGCCACCAACCTGAGTCAGAACAAAAGCCCAATGCACTCCCTGTGCTCTCTGCTCTCTCTAAGCACACCCTCCTCCTGGTCAGGAGTGAAGTTTGCCTTACCTGACATTGCAGTTGGACTGCTGGTCTCTTTCTTTGTGATCCTGAATGTATTTTTAATAGTACCCAGACTCTGCTTTCTTTAAACTCCACAAAAAGAAAGCTATCGCTTGGGGCCCTTTAGTACTCTTATACATATACCAAGTGACCTATACACCTCTGCTGTCTTTCTTTGAACGTTCCATATGGGCTCATCATCCAGGACCTGGGTGTCATACTGTCCCTGCACTCCCTTATTCATGTGAGGCCACTCAATCTCCATAATGCCCCTCTCTTTACCCCTCACTCTGCCCAGGCCTCCTGCTCTCCTGGGGACCACCTCTACTGTCTGCCTGCAGTTCTGTCTTCTGTTAGGAACGAACCAGAAGTGGACTTTGCCCTGTCTTGTTCCTGCAGTAGCCTTTGGGAGATAGTTCTACCTCTCAGGGGCTCCTGTTGACCTGCCCTGCCTGCTTCACAGACATTCTCCTCAGCTGTGCTCACTCACCCTATCTTCCCAGTCAGAGCAGGGTGCATCCCAACACTAGCTGGAAGCTTCCCTTGCTTTATCAGTCTTTTTGACCCTGGACATTGTATTGGGTGTGGAGACAAGAGCATGCCCTGATTCTATGCTGCCCTTGGAGTTTGAGGAGTCAATGATTCCAAGTGAACAAATGATGTGTGTGATCTGGGGTGATACTCGGGGGAAGGGATGTGCCTGTGGGCTTTTGTCAGCAAGGAGGTCAGACAACATTCACAGATACACACACACACACACACACACACTCACACCATAGATAGCCAAATGGCCAGCGCTGCCAGCACTTCCTACCAGGGGGACTCAATCTCTGCACACCTGCTGGTCCAGATGGAACCAGATGGAACCAGATGGAATAGAAGCGATGGTAGAGAATGGAGCCCTGGGAGGGATGGGGAGGAATGTGTAAAACTGTAGAGTAGGGTGGCCCTGGAATGTGGGAGGGTTAGAACCCAGGACTCGGGAGTGCTGAAGCCAATGAGAGCCTATCTAGTATTTGGAAGGGACCTGAATGAGGACACCTGGAGCCTTTGTTTTTGTGTCCTCTGATAAGCAGGAGGGACAAATAGTCTGTTGAGAATAGGGAAGGAAGTGGTGGCAGGAGGGAGGAGTGGGTGTGTGTGATTCTAAGCCTTAGAGTCCAAGGCCTCCTGTAGGGCCCTCTATGCCTCAGAGCGCCATCATATAAGGCCTGAGAGGGGCTGGGCCTGTTTGGCAGACTCAAGAGGTCTGTGTTGAGTGTTCTACAGATTGGGGTTTAAACCATCACGCTTCACTCAAGAGGCAGAGGCAGGCAGATCTCTGTGAGTTCGAGGCTAGCCTCATCTACAGAGTGAGTTCCAGGACAGCCAGAGTTACAATAGAGAAACCTGTCTCAAACAAACAAACAATAATAAACCATCGTGCTTTTATATAGCTGTGACCAAATGCAGTTTTTGGTCACTGTATTTAATGAAAGAACATTTTGGTACTTGGTTTTAGGGACATTTCAGACCATCACAGCAAGGAGGGCAGGGTAGAGGGGCTCCTTCCTGGACAGTGGTAGAGATCCCTCACACAGAGGCTGTTCACAAGCACACTATATAAGAATCATAGACAAAGTTCGTGCCTTTAAGCAATGTTAGAATGTATTAAGTAACAATACATTTATAAGGTTTGGTGGCTTCCATGACAGTAACTTGACAGATAGTCCCACCTGCCTTGTAGCTTGGCCGAAACAGATGCAGGTTCTTATTTTCCAGTCTTAATTGCTAATATTAACTCTCAGAGCACACCCCACAGAGTACACAATAAGTGCATCGATATCTATATTCATGCATGCACTTTACAGAATGGATGCAAGTGCCAGGCTCCAGCAGAGTTCAAGGGGTTTCAGAAATAGACTGAGAAAGGGTCTGTATTGATAAGATAACAAACCAGACTAGTGCTGGAGGGAGACGCTGCTGCGGTCCGGGTGTAAGAGTAAAGCTGTAGGGCACAGCTGGGAGGTGAAAGAGCCAAAGGGGTCTGGAGCAGGGAGCTGGGGGTTCAGGCCCAGATAGATGAAAGGCAGATTGACAGGCAGTCAAGGAGGACATGTCAACAGCAGGGGGTCAAGCTGAGCTGAGACAGTCAAGATTCCTCTGCTTCTCAGTCCTTGACATATACTCCAGGGACCAGATGATAGGTTGGTGGGAACCACACCATCACAGTGTTAAGTGTTCACCAGTTTGTAGGAACCAGGTGAGGAAGTTACACCCTTTCCTTGGTATGGTGTGTCTGATAAGTCTTGGGCCTGTTTTTTCTGATATGATTTTTTTAATACACCCATGTGCCCCCAAGGCTTCAATTCATTCCTCATATATTTATATCTGGTTCCCGTTCTGTTCCCAGGAAAAATCATTTGTCAGTCTGTACTGGATGGGTGGTGCCTGACAGATGGTGCAGTTTCTGAGTCCACCAGGGGCTGCAGTCTTTCTTCTCCATCAAAATGGGGTCAAAGCCAAGCTGCTTGCAAAATGGTGACTCCCAGAGCAATGCACAGCCTGGAGAACCACTGTTTTATACAATATGGAGTCACTTAGAGTAGGGCACAGCCTGACCTCAACAGAGGCTGACTAGGAAATACAGAAAACAGCCCAGATATAGAAGCAGGGGGAACCTGGAAAGTTCTACCCATACTGACCTACTTCTGCCAGAGTCTGGCCCTGCCTCCCAAAAGCTTCACGGTGTGCGTAGCAGCCTGCACAAGTACCCTTTAAAATCAGCACCACAAAGAGCTGGGGATGCCGCTCAGAGGTAGGTCACTTGCCTAGCTTGTGCAAGGCCCTGGGTTTTATTCCAGCAACACACACACACACACACACACACACACACACACACACACACACACACACAGTGTCACAAGCTAGGGACCTAGCAGTCAAAACATGAGCCTGAAATGGACACTTCAAATCTAAACCCTAAGAACAATGAACATAAGTTCTAGAGGCAGAAGACTGGACAGGAAGAGCAGGCACTGCTGGGGCTAGGTTGGGGAACTTGTCCAGTCCACCTCAGCTTCTGTGGGACTGGTGATCTCTGTCTTGTAGAAACATCACCGACTTCTGCCTTTATTACTAGTGTCCTCTCTCTGTCTCTGTTTCTGTTTCTGTCTCTGTCTCTCTCTGTTCCTGTTTCTGTCTCTTTGTCTCTCTGTCTCTTTCTGTCTCTGCCCCCCCATCCCTGTGTGTGTGTGTGTGTGTGTGTGTGTATGTGTGTGCCCAAATTTCCTCTTTTTGTAAGGACACCCAATCATATTGGAGCAGGCCCTTCCCCTCAATGACCTCATCCTAACTAGTTACATCTGCAACAAGCCAATTTCCAAATAAGGTCACATTCTGAAGTCCTGGGGTTTAAGACTTCAACATATGCATCTTGGAGTATGCAATTCAATCCTTAATAGGAGGGCTCAGCCTCTGCCTCAGTCTGGGAAGGTGGAGACAGGCCAAACAGGCAGGGGCACCCTCTTTGATGGCTGGGGTCTGGATGAAAATTCAGAGAAGGTAAAATCTCCCACTTCAGATGGGACTAAAATAGTAGATGAAGCAGCTCACATAGCACCCACATGTCCTAGGCATCTTGGTGTAGTTTCTACTGCTACACAGTATCCCTGAGGAAGGGTGACATATAAAGAATAAAGATTTGTTTAGTCCACAGCTCTGGAGGCTGGACATCAAGTGGCAAGACAGCAACCCTGTTAGAGAGGGCTCATGTTAGTAATTTGGGTCTGTGCTGGTAGGGCCTGAATTTCTTCTGGAAGATATTAGCAGCTGGATCAGAGGTTCTAAAAATTAGAGAGCCAGCCCAACCTATAGGCAGCCAATGGCTTCCTCCTGCTTATCCTCCAGCCCTAAGGAACAGCAGGCCAGACAAAGGTCATAGAAAGTAGTGACAAGAATCCACAGACAGTATGTATGTATGTGCCAGGGCACCTGTGTGGAGATCAGAGGGCAACCTATAGGAATTGATTTTCTCCTTTCACTGTGTAGGTCCCAGGGATTGAGCTCAGGTCATCAGACTTGGTCTGAAGCATCTTTGTCCATTAAGCCATCTTGCCAGAATTCACTTTTACAGCAAAGCCATTCCTGTGATATGACCTGGGAATAAGACCGCATCCCCTCTATACAGCTACAGTTGGGCCTGACTTTACAATACTTCAGCTTTGGGAGACTTAGACTGGGACTTCCCCTTAGACAGAGCTGGCTCTGCAGGCCTGAAGGGTCTGAATTTCCCTCTGGAAGATGTTAGCTGATGGCTCAGAGGCCCTGAAAATTAGGAAGCCAGCCCAGCCTACAGGCAGCCAATGGCCTCCCCTTGACCATCCCCCAGCCCTAAGGATCAGAAGGCCAGAGGAAGGTCATACAGAGTAGTGGCTGAAATCCACAGATAAGGTGTCTGGATTAGAGAGCCCTGTGGCAGACATAGGAACCTGTGGAAACCTCTTAAGAGGTATCAGGACAGAAAAAGCATATCTCTGCCACCTGCCACATGTGCTCCCAGCCCCTAGCCAACAGAGCATCTGGGAGGGTCCCAAGGAAGCAACATGCAAAAAGGGAGAGGAAGGTGAAAAGAAAGCAGGCAGGAGTTCTGGCCCAGTCTGCTGAACGCTGCCCACCTGGGTTTTCTTTGTGCCACCTCCTCAGGACTGGGATAGAGTGAGCCAGGCTTTGCCTACCACTGAGCCACATAGGTGAGAAGAGGCTTGCTGCCTACAAGCAGGCTTGCAAGCACTGGTCTGCTTCTAGATATCACTCTATAAGTTCCATTGAGTTTCCCAACACCCTCAGGCTCTCTCCTGCCCTTCTGCCCTTCTTTCCCTGAAAGATCTCATAGTCAAACTTCTGAGGCCAGCCACTGGCCAATGCTGGGCCAGAGGGCACTGGTTCCTTTTTTTCTATCTCTTGGGCCAGCAGACCTCAAGGAGGGAATCTCTACCTTACTGTGGTTGCCTCAAGTTGGCCCAGTGATACCTCAGTCCAAGTTCTGGGACTTTAGAAACTGGTCCTCACATTCCCTGCCACTCTTTGATGACCCAGAGTCCTGTTGGTTCTCTCCCCAAAGCCTCAGCCCATCCTCCTGATCCTACTACAGCCTTGCCTCTCAGGAGAGCCCCTGACACTCCATGATAACTGCAAACATCAACCAACTCTGAGATTGGTTCCAAATGCCGAGAGCACTGAGACAGGATCAGAGAGAACAGAGCTGACAGAGCAAGGAGGCATGGGCGCCTAGCATCTAGCAATGGAGACAGATTGAGACAAGTTCTAGACTTACAGATCATAGTCTGTGTGTAGGACCCTGGACATGGCTGGAGAACCAAGACTAGCTAAAAGTGTACAAAGCTATGACCTTGAAGCATCAAAAACTGGCTTCTCCATGTTCTGTGAGCCCTTATGGAATCACACAGGATTTCCATGCAAAGCAGTTGAAAGCAGCCCATAGATGCTACTGGGCCCATGGACTCAGGACACTGTGGGAGAACTAGCTACTCATGAGGCTGCTGGTAGGAGCCCTAGAGAAATTCAGGGTATCCCAGCTACACGGGGCAGAGCTATGAAGTGCACACTCACCCACCTCTGCCCTCAGCCCTTTTATGTCACCCAGGCTGCTGCAGCTTGCTCAACACTTCCTGATGAGTGGTTTGGGTTTAGGATTTTTTTTTTTTCTTTCTTCTTCTTCTCTTGCAGCAATGTACTCAAAAACAACACCCAACCCAAGTCCCAATAGGTTCCAAACCTCAACCTGCTGGCGGAAGGGGGAAGTGAAACCTGCTGTGTGTGTGTTGGGGGGGGGGGGTTCCCTAGGCCACCACCCATCTACAGAGAAGCACCAGGAGCCACACAAGTGCACCCACACCAAAGACATCAGGCCCATGGCGGAGGCTGCCAGTGATCCCAGCTTTGAGGAGCAGGAAGAGCTGCCTGCAGAAGACAGCGAAGGGTGAGCACCACTACGGGCGGATTGCTTTGAGCTGAGTCCTGAGGTGACAGAGTCTTAGGTAGTGGTTACCATTGGAGACTTAGAGGTCCTTCAGAAACCCCCTCTTACCGTTGAAGTATGTGTCTCCTTTATCTACCTCTGAAGCTTGGCCTAATGGGCAAGACTAGGTCTCCCACATGCTTGTAGGGTCCATAGTCAGGACAAAGGAGGTAGGTGTGGCAGGGACTGGGTGTGTTTAGATGTAGGGGCTAGGAATCCTGGTCAGGCTGCTGACCTCTCACCTGTAGGCTTGTCTGAAGGGTCTGGCTTGCCTTGAGATACTCAGAGATGGCCAGGCCTCGGTGGTTCCCAAAGCTACGGCGTGAGGATAGAGAAGGCCAATGGCATCTTATGGACCAGGCACTGGTGTGTGGGTACAATGGGTATGGGAGGGCAACATCGGCAGAGCTAAAAGGTGCCACAGATAGAACTAAGCAGAGGCCTGTAGGCTGCCAGCTACTGCAATTTAAAGAACTGATGAGGTTTTTCTCTGTGTTGGATCATAAGTTGGGGTCAGGGGGAGGGATGCTGTTAGTGGACAGGCATGGAGACTAAGCTAGACCATGGGTGCCTGCTCTGCTCTGCGCAGAAGTATGAGAATGTCAAGTCTTAGGGACAAACAGGGCCTTCAAGGGGCAGAAGGGGACATTCTGCAGTCAGGGGCTAGAGGCCTCACTGGAGCAGGATGTGGGGGCTGTGGTTCAGGTGTGTAAGAGGAAGGGGAGGGAAGGAGGAGAAGAAGATAAACCTTGAGAGTCTTAAAACTGTTGCCAGAGCCGTCAGGCTGTCAGGGAGAGGGTGGCCCTCGGGGTTCAGCCACAGGCTCAAGGAGGAAGTACCATCTAAGCAGGTGTTGCAGACTCTCTGCAGCCCTCAGAGTGCCTTGTGAAACGAAGCCGGGCTGTAGATCTTGGGCAAGGACAATGATGCCTCAGTCCTTATCATTGATGATGGGAAAAGGCCTCACTGTGAGGGGTGCATGTTGGCTGCAGAGAACCAACCTCAGTCTCCCCACTATGGTTTTCCATTTGGAACCTGGTTTGAGGCTGTTCATGGAACCCTTGGGCTGGGAAAGGAGTCTGAGGCCAAGCAGAGACTGGCCTGGCCTGAGTCAGCATCCATATGCCAGGCTTGGGGTTCCAGAGCCATGCAGCCCCCGGAGAGGCTCTATGAGAGTGTCTCCAGGGAGGGGGGGATATGTATCATGAGAGGCCAAGAAAGGCTCTGAGGACACTCTGCCCAGGCTGGGTGAGAACACAAGCTGTGGGGTGTGTAGAACAGGGTGATCAGACGACAGCTGTACCCTGCTCAGAAATGTCCTCACGTCAGTGCCACTGCCACCTTGTGCCCATAGAAGGGCAGGTGCAAGCAGCCAGGCTGGCCCCACCCTCCTCCTAGGCCCTTCCTCAGCCCCCTCTCTCAGCTGTCTCAAATGCCGAGATCTAAGCAGCAGTCAAGGGTGCCCACAGCTCTGGCAGGCACAGCAGATCCCTAGGCATCTTGTTGCAGGACTGGGGCTTGGCTGCACCTGTGCCTGTCTGTCAGGAACTGAACTTCACTGTCCTGAGACCTCAAGGGGCCTGGAAGCCCCCTAAAGATGTCCTCCCCAAAATGGAGGAAGATAGAGAACAAGGTGCACCAGTGACCTTTCAGAATGAAACCGAGACCTAGGATGAGGTGGGGCCATCCTTTCATGGGGTGACTCAGAGACCAGGGGATTCTCCTGTTTAAAGTGGTAAAAAAGTCCCTGATAACCAGTGGGGGATATGTGACCTAAAAAGTCCCTGCTCAGGAAGCCCAGAAGGCCAGAGCTGAGCAGGGTCAGTTTTGGCTGGATCAGATCAGAGGAGTCCCCACCCATGTTGCCCACAGAGGACCAGGCACACCAGGCAGAGGCCAGGCCCTTCCCTCATATGTGCCCTGGTATACCAGAGTAAACACAGCAGGACACATATGCACACCAGGCTGAAGGCAGGCTAAGCCCCTCCCACAGGGACTTCAGATGGCTGGAATGCTAAGGTGTACCACTCCTGTGTCCCCCACACTATTGACGAAGGACTGCCACTCTTCCTCTGGTGGGGTGCTCTCTCCATGCCTGCCTACCCAGCACAGGACCATTATCTCGTTCCTTTGGGAGCAGGGTGTGGCATCTCCACGGGGCTGCAGTGTCTCTGCTTGGGACTGCTGGGTGACACTGAAGGAATGTTTTACCCCAAGACCAAGCCTCAGTTCCTCTATACCTCCACTGTACAGTGCCTCAGGAGTTACAGGGCAGGCATGTAGCTCACAGATAGAGGCTCAACATGCCAGTCAAACACTATCCATGTCCTGGAACCCCAACTCTGCAGAGAGCCACACCTTTTCTCACTGGGGGCAGACTTGGGTGGACAGATGCCTCTGCACAGGCCTGGCCCACTCCATCTAGCCACCTATTTCCTCAATTGCATGGCTCATCTGGCCCCTGGGATGTCTATACCCTGATTTCTTCAGGATCTGATGCTGCTTTGCTGAGGACCCTTCTCTGGGCCCCCATCTACCCTAGAAACATTTCTGACCTAAACCTGTACCTGCTCACCAACAGGACTAACTGAGGGTCATCTAGGCAGGGTTCCTTCCTGGATCACCTGTCCCTCTGACCTTCTGAATTCTAGCCAGGAGGCTTAGACACTATCTAGAGCCTTCATGTGAGAGGCAGGAGCCCAGTGGAGGGAGCCTGACCTTGCTCACTCCCAGGTGTGCACTGAGGATGGGAAAACCAGGAATTGAGTCCTGATGCTCTCTCCTCAATGGCAGAGCTGGCCACGTCAGGGGTCCCTCAAGACAGAGGGGAGGCCAAGCTTCACTCAAACAGTGGTCTTCCTCTTGGTGGGTACTAAATAGGCTTCTCTCCACTTCCATACAGCTCCTTTTGATCCCCATCTTGGGTTGGGGAGAGGAAACAGATGCCCGGCACATTCGGGACATCATAGGCCTACCTTTGCTGATTCTAGAAGCTCCTATATTGCCTTGTCTACGTGAGGTAGGCAGTGCTGGGAGAGGCTAAGGACAGCTTCCCCAGGACAAGGTGGCCCTGGCAGGGTGACACTGCTACTGTACTAGTGCTTCCCTTTTCCCCAAGAGGGTTATGAGATGGGTTGGTGAGCCATGAGGAGGTGAGGCCTTGCTACAGGAAGAGACTCGGGGGAGGGAGACTAGGCTGTGTCTTCTGGGAACTCAGGCTATTGGGATAGGGGTTGAGAGGCCACTTTGAGGTGAGAGGGAGAAGGGTAAAGGGTCATCTTTTAGTGCCTCAGTTTCCCCTGTCTGCATACTCAGAATGCAGCTGCTCAGACCTAGCACTCATAGCCTGAGTGTTCTTGCCAAGCTTTTTAAGTCCCCAGCATACAAAGATCTTTTGCACCTGCAAGACTGGCCCACCTAGAGATGGCTTACTGTGACTAGATACGCCCTCTGTGGGCTTAGGGTAAGGGGCTTGGACCTAGGTTAGGCTGTGCCAGGCTGCTCTTAGGGTGCTCTGGTGAGAACCCTCAAAATACAACCACCACTACGCAAAGGAGGTTGACAAGGAGCCAGTGGTCTTTATGGGATATAGACTAGGTCAGAGTGAGGAATACTCTGTGGAACTAGCCCAGGTTGGGTGACAGGTGCTCTGTGAGGACATCCCATGCTGGGATAAGAGTGTTCTGTGGGGCACAGTCCAGGCCACTGTAGCCAGAGGTCTCTGTATCTGCTCCAGTCTCACTGAATCACGGGGCCGTGGGAGTTTTTCTGGCTCTAGGTAGCGCCAGTGTTCCTGCATCTGGCCAAGGGTTCCCACTGGTCCTGAGTTATCAGGGCCTCTCTTTGGATGGCAGTGCTTTGATAACTGCAGAGGACAGGTTTGGATAAAGGGGCTGCCTGATGACAGCTCAGCCCCTTTCCCAGGATCAGTTTTCCAGCAGCCAGTCACCCCTACCCAGCATCAAGGAGCTAGCAGACAGGCAAGGGGCTTACCTGTTTGGAGTATAGGAGTTTGAGAGTGGACAGTGGCTGGGTCAGGAAACCCCCTGGTCCTTTCTTGTGGCCAGGCCAGTCTTTCCAGGTTCCATTTGCTGGCCACCTCCAAGTTGGGAAGTTGTAAGTTGGCCTTGAAGGAAGTCTGCCCCCGTCAGCTGGCAGAAGGAAGTTATCTGCAAATTCAAGATGCCTCTGTCCCCACTGAGACCCTCCTCCCATCAGGACTCCTCAGAGGTAGATCAAGGTAGACTGTGGGTAGTATATATGGGGTCAATACAAATCCCAGCCCAGTGTGACCAGGTGCTGTGCAAATGCTATGAAGAATGTCCAGGAGAGCCTGTCTGCCATGGGTGGGATGGGTCCTACATTCAGCTCATCTTCCAGAGCTGTGGTTTTACCATCTGCCACCTGGATGAGTACATTGGAATGGGGTTCTATCCCTAACAGATGGGGCCTTAGGTTCACATCTTTCTGTCTGCAGGGAGAACCGCCTTCCCAAGGTAGCTGTACCCTCTTTCCTAAAGGCAATCTACTGTAGGTGATTAGTTTCTGAAGAAACTCAACTCCTCCTCCCCCGTCCCCTCCTTTCTCTTCCCCTCCCCTCCTTTCCCCTTCTCTATTCTCTCCTTCCACCATTTCTTTTTCTCTTCTTTCCTTCCCTTCCTCTGTCTCCTCCTCTCCTTCCATTTCCTCCTCTTCTCTCCCCCTTTCCTCTCTTCCTTACCTTCCCCTTCTCTCCCTTTTCCCCCTCCTCTCTCCCCTCCACCTCTCCCTCCTTTTCTTTTCCCTCTTCCTTCCCCTCTCCTCATCCTCCCCCCACCCCCGCCCTGTACCTCTCCCTCCTCTCCCAGGAACCTCTTCTCAAAAGAGCAACAGAACTCAAGACAGATGGATCTAGCTAGTTTATTCCAAAGAATCTGGAAAGATGCCATTGCCCTTTCTCCTAGTCCCAGCTCCAACCACAGTTGGCTTCATTACCACACCCAGTTCCCTGGCCCCACCCTTAGTTAGCTCTGGCCCACCAGACCCTGCTTGGAAAGGGAAACACATGGAGCTGATGAGTGCAGGAAGCATTTGGAGGCTTCCCACTATGTAAATTAGAGCCATATTACTATTAAAAGCCATCATCCCGGACCCCTCCACCAGTAGGCTCCCACTGCTTACTGTGTCTTTCCCCATGTAGTTTACTGGTCTGTGATCATGTCTGGTGGAGTATGTCTGATGGGGGTTATAAAGATGTATGGACAAAGAAAAAGATCTGTGCTTCCCAAGCTTTGTATAGGGTTTATTATGGGGTGGGATCCTGACCTCCTGAAACTTTATTCTTGGGCCATGAGCTTTTAAGTCATGTCTTAGTCATATATAAAGAAAATAAGAAAATAAGACAAGAATCAGTAGTGGAGAAATATATAAATAGAAAGAAAGGTGGATGAAAAAGAATGTATGGGAACAGTTAGGTGGGTGTGAGGATATTATTCTGTGGATATATCAATAAATGTACAGGTGGATGGATATGTAAATGGATGGATGGGTGGATGGATGGATAAATGGGAGTGGATGGACTAATTGATGAGTGAGTGGGTGGGTGAATATATGGGTATGGGGGTGGGTAAATGGATGGATAAATGTATGGATATATAGGTGGGTGGATGAATGCATGGATAAATGGGTGCATATATATGAGGGTGGATGAATTAGGATTGGATGGATGGGTGGGTGGATGGTTGGGTGGGTGAATGAGTGAGTGGACGAATGAGTGAGTGGGTAGATGAATGAATGAGTGGCTAGGTAGGTGGATGAATGGAAATGGATGGATGAGTGGATGGGTGAAAAAATAAATGGATATGTGGATGAGTGGAGGTTAAATGGATGACAATGTTGATGACTATATGCGTAGGTGGATTGGTGGATGGATGGATGGATGGGTGAATGAGTGACTGGGTAAATGGATGAATGAGTAGGTAAATGAATGGAAGGGTGGATATATTGATAAATGACTGGGTAAATGAACAGATATGTGGGTGGTATGAATGCATGGGCGAATAACTGGATGGGTGGATGAAGGGGAGGGGTGAATGGATGACTGAATGGGTGGATATATGGGTGAATGGATAAATTGGGTGGATGGATAGATGAATGGGTGGATATATGATTGGGTGTATGAACAGGGGTGGATGGATAGATTGTGGTAGATGGATGTATTGATGAATGAGTGGGTAGTTTGGTGGGTGGGTAGATATATGGGTGGATGGATGGGTAAGGTTGGATGGTTGGATGGATGGATGAATGGATGGATGGATGGATAGATGGTGAGTGGATGACTGAATGTTTGTTAATATGTGGGTGGGAAGATAGATGAGTAGATGGGTAGATGAGTGAGTGGGTATAGATGAATGGGTATGTAGATAAACAGGGAATGATGAATGGATGAATGGGTAGATATGTGAGTGAATAGTTGGATGGATGAGTGGATATGTGGATGGATGGGTGGATGGATGATTGGGTGCTTGGATGAATGGAAGGATATAAGGATAACTGAATGGGGGATATATGAGTGGGTGAATGACTAAAGGGTGGATGGGTGGGTGGATGAGTGGATGGATAAATGGATGGATGGATGGATGGATGGATGGATAGGTGGGTGGATGAATAAATGGGTGGGTAGGTGAAGGTGAATGTATGACTGAATGCTGGTGGATATGTGGATGGGTGGATGACTGAATTGGTTGGTAGTTGGGGATTTTATAGAGGACTGATGAGTGGATGGATAGGTGGATATATGGGTAGGTGGATGAATGAATAGGTGCCTATATGGGTGAGTCAGTGGATGGGTGGATGATGAGGGGTGATGATTGGATGACTGGGTGAGTGCATGGATGGGGTGAATGGATAACTGGATGGGTGGATATATGGGTAGGAAAATGAATAATGGGTGGATGGATGGATGGATAGATGGATGTTTGGGTGGATGGATGGGTGAGTGGATGGATAGATGGGTGTATGATATATGGGTGAGTGGGTGGTAAATGATATATTGGCAGTTGGATGGATGGATATATTTATGTGAGTGAGTTGTTTGGTGGATGAGCAGATTTATGACTGGGTGGATGGATGGATGGATGGATGGATAGGTGAGTGGGTGGTTGGACGAATGGATAGGTGTGGATGGATAGATGGATGAGTGAATGGATGTGTGGGTAGATGGATGGATACATGGATAGATGGGGGTTGGACAGATAGGTTGCATGAGTGGATGGGTGAATAGATGGATGGGTGGGTGGGTAGATGGATGGGTGGATGAATGGATGCATGGGATAGATAAATGGATGTATTGGAGTATGTGTACATGGGAAGAAAGAATAGGTGGATTAAGGAGGAGGTAGATAAGACATAAATAAATGACTGGACAGATATAATATCAAGAGAGGCAGACATATGACTGTAAATAAATAATGAATCATAAATATAACAATAAATGTATGGGTGTTAAGATAAACGGAAGACAAATCAATAAATGGATAAATTGGTATTAGATGAACTATTGAAGACACAGATGTGTGAAAAGGTACCTCTCCTGTAGAGGAACACTTGGAATTTTTAAGTTAAGAATAGCTTTTTGGTTTAGCTGACTAGTCACTATAGGTTCATGTTCCCACCCCGCTGTGGTATAGTTGTTTACGAGTTGGAATTGGAATGCCTGCTGCAGGTGGCTATAATGTGGTTGGGTACAGTTGTTCTGGCACCTGTAGCTTGACTTTGGGATTGTGTGCCACATGGGTTTATGGGAACTTTTGGCTTAGGGCATAAAAGGGCTGAAGACCCAAGAGTCAGTGTGGATGTTGGTTGGTAGTTTATTCATTGGTTGGGTTGTTGTCATTAGTGTGAGAACAAAGGCTGGAGAGATTGGAGCTTAGGACAGCCTAAAAAGAGACTGTGAAGATTTCTACCTTTCTCTCTTTCTGTATTAAGGCCTCTTGTAAAAGCGTTGAAGATTCCTATCTTTCCTTTCTCTTTCCCTAAACTGAGGGTAAAAGATTGTAGCGTACCTCTACACTCTCCATCATAAATTTTGTATTACCTGTTTTGGAATACCTTCTCCCACTATGAGAAAGTCCCCTCCCCTCTGTCTCTCTCTGTATCTCTCTCTCTCTATGTCTCTGTCTGTCTGTCTCTCTCTCTCTCTCCCCCCCTCTCTCATTTTCTCTCTCCTTCTTAAACCAGGAAATGCTTATTCCTCCCAATTAAGCTTCTCTTCTTCCTTGACTATCATACAAAACACGTCCGTCCCCTGGTGCTACCTATTCCCTTACCTGGATTCACACTTTCAGTAGCATCAAGTCCTCTGCTTGGTGTTGGTATATATTCACTTCTTTGATCCCACTAAAATATCAACATCATGAGTGTTCAAGAGTGGTGCTGAATTCCCAGCACATTTAAAGTTATTGGAATTCAACTCGTGTTTCTTGAATAAACATATGGATTGATGGACCATTGTGTGGATAATTAAGTGGATATCTAAGTGGAAGGATGACTGGGAGAAGAGCAGTTTATGATGATTGGGCTGGAGGCTGACTACCCATAATGTTGTATTGGCTTGCTTGGACGATTATGCATACAGTATTAACATAGATGTGTGCATCTGGTTGTGGAGCTTCCTGGGTGAGAAGATGTCTGGAAAGATGGATTTATGAACAAATATGGAAAAAGGTATACATAAAATGCAGAAATCTGTACAGATGAATTAACATATGAACAAAAGAATACTTGGAGATGAAAGCACATATTGAATAAAATTTCTTGGTCAGAAATTAGATAGTATAATATATAGATAATACATAATATAATATAGATAGTATTAATTGGTAAGTAATGGGAGGTTATTGTGCTCCAAATGGATGGGTGGCTTGCTGAATGCTTCTTCTAAGTGTGCTGATGAAGACTCGATGGGTTGATAAATGATACATAAAAATACAAGCACCATGAAGACAAGATTGTGAGATGGATAAAGATGGGTTTGTAAGTGGATGGGTGGATGAATATGTGTGGGTGGATAGATAGATGGGTAGATAGGTGGTATATGAGTGGGTATATGGGTAGGTGTGTGTATGAATGGGTATATATATCCATGTACATATGTATGTATGAGTGGGTGGGTAGGTGGACAAATAATAGACAATAAGGCCAGTATCAAATGTTCTGTTCTTTTGTCTATACACAACACGGCTTCAAAGCCTTGGATCGTTCCACATCTCTTCATGGAAACTTCCCCCAAATGGAGGCAGCCCTCCCTTGTCTGGAAACATTCTTCCTTCTTTTGCACCCCAATTCCCCTGACCATGTGTCATTCCTGGCTGTCTAGTTAGAATAGGAACAGAGGTGGTGTGGTGAGTTGCAGTGCAGGTGCAGCACAAGCTGGTGTCCTGGACAGTCTAGCTCCACTGGGTGACCTCTTCAGTATGGGCTCACCAGAGGAAGGTTCATCCCAGCCCATCCTTATTCCTTCAGATACGCTGTTTATTATGTCTTTGTGCTATTGGGGAGGGCAGTGGACTCCGCTGTCTCCACAGCTGTCCCTAGCTCCATGTCCTCCTGGGAGATGCTGGGGGTGGGAGATGCTGTGACCACTGTGCTCAGAACAGCTGATCTCATCGGTAGCAAGTGTGGTAGAAAAGGCAGTAGTCAGCTTTTTGGTCACTGCAGCTCTGAGCTGTGGATCTGTGTGACATTGCATCTGTGTTGTCACCTTAAAGCATACCTCCTTCCCACCAGTGATCCATTAATGTGACCCCCAACTTCCACCTCCATTCTCAGTAAGCCCCAGGCTTCCTACAATCTGACTTCCTGGCCCACCTAGAGGTCACAGTAACTCACGTGTGCCCATTCTCCCAGTATGGAGATGGAGAACAACTTGGAGCCAGCTGTGTACAGGAAGACACTGTGGGCAGTTGTTGGCAGTCATTAGACCCAACTATGGTCTTGGCTCTGCCAGATTCTGGCTCTGTTACCTGGCCCAGAGCTGCTGGCCAGCCTTGGTTTTCCCATCTGGCTCATGGGTCTAGCAGTACTTCTTGTCCATGGCTATGAGTGTGGGTGAGCCAGGAAGCCACCAGATGAAAGCCTACTTGCCCAGAACTAGCCCATGGCAACCCCCCACCCACCAGCCCAGCCACTAGCCTCCAGTGTTCTCCAGTGAGTCACAGTGACTAAGCCCAACCAGAAAAACAATGGGCTGGGCTGCTTGTCCCTGGGTCTGAGCCAGAGGATAGGGTAGGGGGCTGGCTGGTAAGGGCACTGACCACCTGGTACCCTCCACCACTCTGGGGACTTTGGCTCCCTACACCAAGGATGCTCTCTGTGGCGTCTGTACCTCCTTGCTTTGAATATAGCCTGAGGTTCTGGAGAAGACAGTAGCCTTCCAACTAGGCGACCTGAGAAGATTCCTGGGGTGCCCAGCCTCCCCTGGAGGCTATACAAGAGCAGAGAGCTGGGAATAAACAGAGGGGAAAGGAAGACCCAGAGGGAGGGAGGAAAGGGAGGGGGGAGGGAGAAAAAGAAGGGAGGGAAAGGCATGGGGGAGGGAAGGTAGGAAGGAGACTGAGATAGGAATGAAAACGCCAGAGGAGAAAAGGGCAAGGAGGGGCCATCAGCCAGGTCAGGGGCAGCTGAGGCTCAGATCTGGGAGAGAGAGCCAGGGGTCAGGGAGAGAAGGACTCCCGAGCAGGGACCAGCAGGCATGCAGAGATGGGCAAGAGGCTCTGAGGGTGGGGAGGGGACCTGAGGGCCAGGCACCCAGACTGGAGTGGTGGGCAGAGGTGGGAAGTGGCAGGAGCTGCCAAGATGGTCTGAGGGGGCATACCACCATGCTGCCCACAAGCGGGCGTGGAGGTCCAGCCAGGCCCCCACACTGCGGGGCTGGGAGGGTTTCTCTCTGACATTTTTACTAGTTTCGGAAGGAGGAGGAGGTGGTGGAGGTGGAGGAGACCGAGGGGGCGGAGAAGGGGGCTGGGGGACAAAAGGGAAGCAGCTGCTAAGCGTCCTGAGAAAGGAGAGGGGAGAGAGACCCAGAGAGACAGGGTCCAGGGACAGTGGAAGGGCCTGGGGCAACTGGGAGCCAGCCCCAGACCCCTGCCTCCAGGGGCTGGAGGGGCTGAGACAGAGAGACATCCTTCAGACAGACAGAGGAGACAAGGAAGGGGTGTCAGAGCCAGAGAGACCAGACAGACTGACAGGGGGAGGGGACAGGAGGACAAGGACACAAAGAGAAGGAAAAGAGAGGGCAGGGCAGGGGAGAGGCGAGAAGAGGAAAAGAAAGAAGGGAAAGGGAAAAGAAGGGAGAGGCCACAGCACCAGGAGCCTTTGAAGCTGCAGGCTGTGTCCCCAGGGCCAGGGGTCAGGCCAGGTCACCAGCATCGTCACGGGCAGGCCCACAGCATGAATGGCCCCGCACTCCTGAGGAGAAATGATAGCAAACGGGGCCTGGAGAAGCTGCTGAGGTAGGTCCCTCCCAGCCCAGGCACGGTGCCCGCGGTGCCCTTGCCGACAGTGGTATCCCCCTGCACCCAGACTGGCAGATAAGTGGCCCACAGGCTGTGCCGGACTTCCTAGGCACGTGTATGGGAAGATACTGAAGCCCAGCACGAAGCCATCATCTTGTCCAGCCAGGCAGCTCTATCTCTTTTTCCCAAAACTCCCTGTGTGTCGCCGGGACCCACAGAGGATGTATCCTCAGAATAGCCAAGCTCCCTCCCATGTCTTCTTGCTGCCCCTGGGGACTACTGAGTCACCCCCCTCCCCCCCACTTTACAAATGAGATTGGATCCACAGCCATAGGCCCTGGAAACCACTGGTCTAAGAGTCCTAGAGTGGGAGCATTGGGACCACTGGGAATCCTGACTCTCTGGCCACTGGACCGCTTTGAGAGGCCTTTGAGAGGCCTCATTCAGCCTGTTTTCTCCTATGTAAACTGTATGAGAGAACAGACAACAACAGGCCCAGGACCTGCAGACCTCAGGCACTTCCAATGATTAATCATTGCTGCCCTCTGAGCCATCTGCTATGCTTAAGGCTCTGCTGCAGTGCCACCTCCTCCAGGAAGCCTGTCATGGTCTCCGTAGCCAGGAAGGCTCGGCTCCTTTATTCATCTGGTGGCCTGTTCCTTGGCCTACTTTCAAGGCTGCTTAAATCTCATGCTCTTGTAGGGTGGGGCTGTCATTGTTTAATATTTCCATGTTCTGGTCCTGGCTCTGTGGTGAGACAGGGCACAAATGGGAGTGGTGGGCAGATGCCAGGAGATGGCTACCTCCAAGTCCTGGCCCTATCATGGTCCCTGGTAGCAACCAAGATCAGGACCAGCACAAAGGGTCTAAGCTGGCCTCCCAGCCTCTCTCCATCCTAGTCCCCAGCCAATACATATTCATGCCTCATGCCAGTCTTTCAGGCTCAGCCCAGCCTGCTTGGGGTCCTCATGCATGGCCAACTCATTCAGGCCAGACATCCCTTCTTTTCAGGCTGGGACACATCCTCCATTCTTAGCATCTCTTATGGTACTCTGTGTCCTGGTAATTTAAGAGCACCTTTGGTCAATCTTAACTTACCAGTGTCAAGTAACAAGGAGGAAACTGATCCCAGCACCCTGGTGTCTGTGAGGTGACAGGAAGAGCCATAAGACCCAGCACCAGACTGATGCCCTGCTAACCCAGAGTCAGGGCAATGGGGCCATTAGAGCTATAGACAAGGCAAGATCTTGAGCAGGGGTTAGGTTTGGCACCATTCAAAGTCTTGAGCTGAAGAAAGGTGGGAGGAGACCCAGAGACCAAGGCCTACCGTGGTTAACCAGTAGACAGGACAGGAGGGCAGGTTCCTGGGAGGTCCTAGGGAATGATGAAGCAGGAGAAGTGGGTCTGGGAGACTGTCCCTTGTGGAAGATGATGGAGAACTGCCTGTCCACGTGTGGAGTGGGTCCACAATGGATGACATGGGATGATGCCCTGGCTAGATATATGTTGACCTGTGCATCTTTGGGAGCCTGCTCCTTCCATGGAACTGGGGCCACACACCCCTCATGTGTGCTAATACACATATGTGTGAAGATATGCATACTACTGTCTAGTACGATGACACCCTCCACCCTTGACCCCATCATGACCTCTGTCCACATGACTATAGAATCCAACATTGTCCACTTTTCTCAGCCCTAGAAGACAAGTCTCCACTTTGTCTCTGTTGGATAGACAGATGAGGAAAGTAGGCTCAGAGAAGTCAAGTGACTTGCTCAAGGTCACCCAGCAGGTAATGGTGAACTTATCTCCTAGCCATCCACTGCCTTTGCCTAGATCCTTCCCCAGGGACCCAAGGCTCTCTCACCACACCTGGTAGCAGAGTACTGCCTGTCCCATCTGTGACAAGCTCTGGAGGGGTTGCTGTGTGCCAGCAGAGGCCAGGGTAAAAACTGAATCCAGTTTAAATTCATAAAGAGCAATTTTATGGACGAGAGGGAAAATAGATAGCATGTCCCTCCTACTCTCCTCGTCTAAGTCTGGGTGTAAATTGGGGGCTTAACAAGTCACTGGCCAGACCCCAGGCTAACTCCTCCTCCCTTGTGCTGGGGATTTGGGTACTTACTTCCCAGGGGGGCCAGGGTCCTCCCAGGTACACCATAGGCCAGGCCGGGGTTAAGGATGGTCACTTGGGCTCTCAGCCAGCTACCTGGTTCTGCAGCCCTCAGGAGCCTAGATTTAAGAGCAGCTGGGCTGGTCAGGAGCACTTTGGGTTGATGCTGGCCTAAGAGACTGAGCCAGAAATCACCTTGGCAGGCATCACCAACCAAAGTTCTCTTGGGTAGTTTGAGCCTCTGTCTCATAGGTCCCAGCACCCATCAGTCAGCTGATAGCATGGCATCTGCCTGTGACTCCCTTGGGGTATAAAACTCTTCAGGCAGGCTCTCACCCCAACATGTGGCCCACTGGGTCTCTGGGGATCCCAGTGTGGCAGAGGGTAGCAGATGGGGCTGGCAGTCTGCTGGGTGGCCCAGTGGGGGGAGGGGAAGCCAGGCCTCCAACCACAGTGTCCAGGGAGGCGTGGCTCCACGGGCCCATTGGAGGCCGAGATCCCGAGGGTGGGGTGGCCCCACCCTGGCAGGCCGGGTGGCCGGTGGGCGGCACCCCTGCGGGCCGGGTGGTCTGTCTGCCAGAGCCTGTCCTGCCTGGAGCCTGGCCGAGCCAGCAGCAGGGGGTACAGGGACCATGTGGCCCAGCCCCCTGGGCAGGGTGTCAGGGCCAGAGCCCAGAGGACTGAGGTTCCGGTTCCAGTCCCAGCCGGTGCGTCAGAGCTGGGTAGATCAGGCGGCAAGCAGCAACCAGGGCGCCAAGGCACCCAGGGACTCACCCACCCCATGCTTCTGTTGAAGTCAGGAGGGGACACCCTGGGGCTCTTGGAACCCTCGGAAAAGCTGCAGGGGCACAGCCTCCTAGGACACTGCTACAGGCCCAGAGCATCTCTCCAGAGAACAATGCCAAGATGGACCACCAAGGTCTCCAGAGGACAGGTGGGCAGATGGGTTTGCAGGAGGGCAAAGGGCTTCAGGTGGGCACAGGGGCTGAAGTGGGCAAATGGCTGCAGGTAGCCACAGGGGCTTCAGGTGGTAACTGGAGTTAGAACCCCTTAGGTGGTTCTGTGGATAGAGAAAGATTCTCAGGCTTTTGTACCAAGTGAGACTAGACCTGGCCCTCGGCCATAGACTGGCTGTGCAGGTTGCTGTCCCAAGGAGAAGGAATGTATGGCTATGAGGGTCTGTTACTATCTACCCGGGGCAGGGGACATGCTGAAGTCAGCTGGTCATGGTGCTCAGACAGATAGGGGGCCTGATCTGAATATGCGTGTGCCAAGGGAGTAACACAATGGGTACTCCTGGGGACTTTGAAGACTCCTGAGAGAAGGTGTGGGCTACCAGGTAGGAAAGGAGGAAAGCAAGAAGAAAGAGCAAAGGAGGAAGAGAACAAGATACATGGGTGGGGTGGGGGATCCTAGACAGCATTGGAAGGAGGGTAACTTACTTCTCTGCTGGCCCTACTTAGCTGACCTGAGCAGGGAGTGGTTGGTAGGGAAAGAGGAGGATAAAGGTGGTGATGGGAAGAGACTTGCAAGCCAGCAAGAGAAGGGTTAAGAATGGATGGGAGGAGGAAGAGCTGTAGGAAGGGAGGGGCCGGTGTCCCCCTGAACCAGGACCCCTGACCTGGGTCCTGCCCCTTTGACTCCTGTTGCTAGGCAGGAGTCAAATGTCAAATGTCTCCTTACATTTAGTTCACTGAGGGTGAGGGGGTCACCCCGTCATGCACTGACCATACAGGTCCCCAGGTCTAGGGTGCTGTTGCCCTTCTGAGCCTCCCTGCATACATGGTGGGGACACTGTAAGAACCAAAGTGTCTGGTTCTCTTCCTCAAATATGGCTGTTCAGTTTAGCTCTAGGTGTTAGCCAGGAAATGGGCTCAGGGGACCAATGCTGGACCCACGGATCTCAGCTGATGTGACACCCACAGGGATGTGTGAGTCTCTCACAGCCGTGGAGGCTTGCCCTTTTGTACTTCATGCAGTTCGGAACACTGAGGCTGTGTTCAGCTTCGGGGACCTGTGAGGAATATCTCAGGCTGAAGGTTGAAACCGGCAGACCTGCAATAGACCCTACTCTTCCCCCAGCACCCCAGAAATGATCACTCCCTGAGGGGCTGGGTAGCACTGAGCTCAGATGTGACTGCAGGTCCAGGCAGAGTGTCCACGGATCAAGGATCAGATACAATGTTGAAAGCAATCAGTGGGTACCCAGCTGCTTGTCTGGCTGCTCAGGGAGGCAGGAAAATTGAGTCACATGGGGGGCTCAGGGCCAGGCATAGGATGATGGGTTGGGGGTGTGACTTGGCTACACGCTGTCACCTGCCATGCATTTGTTCAGGTGGGCAGCCAAGTTAGACAACGTGTAAACTTGAGACCGGATGAAGGATGAGGAATTTGAGCAGCATCCGTTAAGAGAGCTGTAGCCAGGCCTTCAGGGCGAGATGGATCTGGGTATAGTCAGCCAGGGAGGAAAGATGTGGGGATGGCAGAGTCTCAAGCCAGTGCCAGCCACCGTCGCGTGTCAGGGAGTGTGCCAGAGCCTTGCCTCATGAGCCCTGTGAGCATTCTGCCAGGGCTGTCTGCCACTATGAGCCACAGTCTCTCCGAGCCCAGTTCCCACTGGGAGCTTGGTGGAGTGGACTGGCATGAAAACACCTCTAGCTTCGGAGTGAGGACACCAGGAAGGTCCCATCGCTGCTGTGCACTTGGCCCCAGCCCCTGTGACAACTCTGGTCAGTGACACGGAGGACACATTGTGCAGAGCCCAGTGAATGGAGAATGCAAGCTCAGGCCAGCAAAAGCCACCATTGTGATGAGATGTAACGGATGGGAGGTCTAGGCCCCGGCATCTACCCTTAGGCCCTAAGAGTCACTTAGGATTGGTCAAACTGGGCCAGAGATGTTTGAGTTAGGAGTCTTGAATGAGGAAGCAGCCAGCAATGGGCTGGCCAGGAAGTATACCATAAGAGGTAGGGGTCCCTAATCAGGGAAGGGGATAAGCTTGTCAGTGGGACAACCGGCTTGGTTGTTTGATGGCAGAACTCTGACGCAGCCTCTGAAGGAAGTGTGGGATAGACGACCTGGGGCATTCCTCTTTTCCAGCCTCAAGATCTTAAAGAAAGGCTCTGCAGAACCCAGCTGTAGACTCCTCTGAGAAAGCGACACCTTCAGGTTCAGGCTTTGTCAGCTTTTCCGAATGCAGACTTGGGCAGCTTAGGTGATGTGATGGACGGGTATGGACTACCTCGAACTCAGCCAGGCTCTTCCAAGGGGGTTTGTAGTTCCTAGATGGATTTCCATATCACCTTCATGAGGTACAGCTCCAAGGTGCATCCCTTCTTCACTCCAGAGGAGAGATGGTGCCTGCCTCCCCTGAGTGTGCATCACCTCCAGGATGAGTGTGCAGGTGGAAAGATACTAAGTGGGTAGTCCCAGCTTGTGGGACAAGGATGCATGAGGGGCAGATACAAGAACCCCTTCCCACGTTGGAGGCCAGGAGCCACAACAGATGGTTTAGGATGTGCCTAGACCTGGAGACATGGGAATAGGAGGATGCCCTCTGTACTAAGGATGGGAAGGTGGGAGTGCCATGGAGGGGAAACCAGCTTTGCCACTGGACACCTTCCCCTCTCCAGATCTCCCAAACCATGGTCCCTTCTGGAGATGTCTCTCAGATACCCTGACCACTCTGCAGCAGCCACTTCTGCCACTATGCCACCAGGGCAGTATGAGCGATGACACCTTGCCTTAAGTGTACTGTGTCAGTTGCATGTCTCCACCCTCTGCCACATGTGCCTGAGAGAGCCTGTGGCTGTTTCTTTGGCCCTTGATCTACACCAAAGGGTCAGGGATGGCCTCTCAGCCCTACTAAGATACACTGAAGCAGTGGAGAGCTTACCATACTTGGCACTGATGGGCAGGGAGTGCTTAAGAAAGAAGGGGGAAGTGGTCTATAGGAGGAAAAAAGGGGTGCCATGGTCCTAGGAAGGCAAATGCAGCTAGTGTGAGGACAGCAGAGCAGATAGTAGATATTGGGGTGTTATTGAGCAGGAGTAGGTAGCTAGGCCTTCAGAGCCAGGGATGGTAGCAAAAGAAGCTTTGCTTTCTCAGACTCCCCTTGCTAGTGGTAAGCCCCAGGTACAACCTTGGTTTTCCCACTGCCCCAGAGGGACAGCCCTGCTCTGTTCCACAGAAAGAACTGAAGAAATGCTGACTGGGTGGGGTTTGGATCCATCAATCAAGAGAGGTCAGGTGAGCCAAAAGCAGAGGAGGAGGCCAGGAAGACCCCAGGGGAGCACAGCCTGAGGTGAAAGCACAAGTTGACAGGGCTAACAGGCAGGGATAGCCTCTCCAAGAGGCCTTGGCACTGAACTCCTGGCAGAGGTCAGCTGCAGGTTTGGGGGTCCTGGGTGGAGGCAATTAGATGTCTTTCAATGCAATGTGCCACCCCATGAGAAAAGGAAGAATTGGGGGGTATAGTATAACCTGTGGGGGCAGCACAAGTTATGACAGAGGCACACGGTCTTAGCTGTCACAGGAGGCAGTAGGCAGTTCTAGGTCAGTTCATGAAGGCAGTCCCCCATGAGCCCCACCCACCCCAGAGCCTTTTGCATTCAAAGGGTACCAAGAGTACCTGACCCACACAGGACACACAGCACCTCCATCTGGTGAGAAGGAGAGAACTGGAGTCCACAGCCTCCTTGGAGGCCCTCTGCAGGATGTCTAAATCCTAGGACCCCAGGCTGGTCCTGAGGTCTTATATAGAGGTCACATGATGTGAGAGTTCCTTCATTCCTCTCTTCCTTCCAGAGCTGGGGTCCTACCGAACCCCTATCCTTGCTCCCCTGGGATGTGCACCCGTAGGCTTCCCCCAATTTGCTTCTGCATTGCCCTCCCACCTGCTAGCCTGACCTTCTTTTCCCCAGGGCAGGAGACAGGTATGTTCCTCCTGATTCTGCAGCTTCCTCCATGTGACATCCCTATCCTACAGGCTCATGCTGGGCTACCCCCGTGACAGCCACTTACTCCTTACTTATTGTGGTCCGTCCCCGTTTCTGCATTTTATACTTGAGGCAGCCAGAGCTTCCTGGCTCTGAGCATCTCCTCTCCCTGCCCAGAACCTTCTGATTCTCATAGCCCCAGCCAACCAATCTGTACTTTTTAATCTTCCCAAGGCCCGCCTCTAGCTTGGCTACCATGACACTTCAGAGTTTTCCCTTGCGCAGATATTAACCAAACCCCAAGAATGTAGGCTGCTTGTGTGTCCTGAGGATAGGGCAGACCAAACACTCAGCACAGAATAGAAGTCTTGATGCTTAAAAGAGCCCAGAGGCACGCTTGCCTCTCCAGGCTACCTGTGATCAAGGGCAGCAGCCTGGGAATATGAGCCACATGGGGCTGAGCCTATGGTATTAATTTGGGTGTTTTTCCTTCCTCTCCTGTATACATATGCTGCCCACAGTGGACAGAAAATTGACTGGGAAGCTCCTTGGGGAAGGAGAACTGGGGACCAGGTAGCAAGAGGGTATGGCAACCTAGATTTCCCTGTGCCATTTACCCCAGATCCTCTTGGCTACCTCTGACCTCCTTAGGCTGCCGCTGTGGGATCCCTTAGAGATCTCCACCCCAGGGTGGGGTTCCTGTAGCCATGACCTAGTACTGACTGCCTCCAGGGGCCCTCTCACTCGGTGCCGCATACCTAGGCTCCATTCAGTGTCTCTCCCAACAGAGACCCAAGTCTTGCTGCATATGTCATGGACATTGGGATGTTCTGATGGCCACTTCCCTGTTCCCCATTGCCAGCTTGGTCCAGACTTGGCTTCTTCTTCCCACTTCCTTCTGGCTTGCATCCCACTCCCTATCCTTCCCTACCAGCTCCCAAACAAAGCCAGGGCTTCCTGGGTGTAGGATCAATTCACATCTCAAGGGGCCATCCTGTGAGCCTTCTGAGGCACAGGCTTCTTGGCCATTTGACTTTGTGTCACTTTCTACTCTCTGGTCTGAAGGCCCCACCCATCCTTCACAACTGTGGTCAAGGTCATGCCCCTCCCTCCAGCCAACTTATTGCCATCCTTTCCTGGGCAGTGGAGACAGGGTCTTGTCCAGTGAAAAATCCCCCTCATACACTGGCCCTGACAATAAGAAAAGAGTAACCCAGCATGTCTATGCTCTGCTAGACAGATGATAGAGGACTGGAGCAGTATCAGGTGCCCAGGGATGGGGACCTGGTTCCTGTAGCCTCACCTTAGCCTCAGGAAGGGAACTTGTATTCTCCTGCCTGCCCCACCTAGCAGTCACCTACTGACCAGGGGTTCTGCACTCTGAGCTCACTCCACACACCCATCTCTATGCCTCTTTTCAAGGATGAGTAGCAATTGAACATTTGTACACTCACACCCCTCTGTAGATTGTCCACAGGGATTAGGACCGCTGCATTCAACAAGCAATGAGTCCTACTGATAGCAGCTACAGGGACTGGCGCTCAGAGTGTAGGACATGGGTGGTGGCCTACAGTAATCATTCAAGACTGATCCTGAATTCCACCTTCAGAAGTCTGCACCTATCCTTGGGAGCCCGTACCAGGAGGGTTTTCTTTGCTCTCTCCCTTCATCTCCGGGCTCTGAAGCCACTTGCAGGTCAAGTGCACCCCCGATGGGCAGTGCTGTGACCCTGGGGAAGCTACTCCCCTGAAGGTAAGAGACTGTGGGGGTCTCAGAGAGTCAAAGCAACCATTCTTGATGGCTGCCGCCAGTCTCCTCAACACTTCCAGTCCCATGATACCCAGGAGATGGTGGTGGGAGGGGCCCCTGATTCTTTGGAGAAGGTCACCTGGGATATCCTTGCATGGTCCCACTCCCCAGTCTTCTCTAGTGTCCCCCTGGGAAGTGTAGAACAGTACAAGTACTAACCTTTGGGTTCAAACTGGTTGGAAGGGGCAGTCACATGGGCAGCCTGCAGGGGGCAGAATTGCAGCAGGGACTGCAGCCTGCCAACCTTATGGAACAATCCTTGGTAGGACAAAGAGGGTGGGTAGCTGGGAGGGCTGGACCCAGGATGGGCAGTGATGTGCTCTTAGCAGGGTCTAGGCAGCAGAAGAGGGGGCAGGGGTGCAGAGGATGAAGTAGGGGTGCAGAAGGTGGGGGCAACTGCCTTGAGTTAAACAGCGCCATTCAGAGTGGAAGCTGGTGGGATCTGTACACCCTGGTGTACTTGGGTGGGGCCCCAGCCTCCTCAGCAGCCCCCCTCCCCTCCTCAGCCCCAGGCCCAGTTCCAGCCCCAGCCCAAGCCTGTGGTAAGCTCTGTGACTGTGCGGGCAGGATGTGGGGGGACGGGGCCCCACTCCCCAGCCCCCAGGCTGAGCCCTGGGCCCCCCGAGCCAGAACAGACTCAGGAAATGGCCTGATTGCGTTTGTACAGGAACGCCAAATCCCTTGCAGCTGCGCGGGGCCAGGGCCACGGGCGGGGCGTCCATCGCCAGAGTCTTGACAGCTCCGAAGAACGTGCCAAGGGGTCTGGGCCGCTGGCCGGGGGGCGCCTTTCCCAGGCCAGAGGCCCCCACCCCACCCCACCCCAGGAGAGCCACCCCCTTCCAGTTCCCAGAACGGAGCCCAGCTGTGGAATAGTGACGGGGTGAGGTCATGGGGAGGGGGCGCATTACTCATTGCTTGAGGCAGGCGGGAGGGAAGAGGGGGGAAAGGGGCCCCAGGCCTTCTCAGCCTCAGAGCAGGGTCAAGAGTTGGGGGCAAGTTTCTCTCCAGCAAGGGGCTGGAGGGGCGATGCTAGTAGACCCCTATCCTGCACCCCCTCTGTCCCCAGACTTTGTCCAGGAAGGACTAAGTTAGGGTAACTTTGGAGTGAGGTAGGTCCCACAAAGGATGTTCCCAGAAAATACACCTTGGCCTCCTGCCAGTCCCAGGCCCAGGCCAGCACCACGTTGTCGGGGTGATGGTTAGGAAAACAGTAAATATTGAGGTAGGGGCAGCCCCCTGAGGGAGCCTGGGAGGGGATGGGACCTGCTGTTTGTGATCCCCTGTTCCCTGCCCTTGCCTGCACATGCTTGAGGGTGACCCTGTGTACTCATGTGTGAGCACATGTGCATGTGAGGGCCTGCGTGTGAATGCCTATGTGGCCACATGAGATGTATACATGTTGTGCGCCCGGCTCAGGAGAGAGCTGTGTTTGGGACCCTGTACTTGTCCCTGTACTTGCTGTAAGCTGAACCCCACAGCCCCTTTCCTCAGGCTTTGTGTGCTGGCTGTGGTAGTTTGGATTCTCTATTCCGAGAGTGGAGTACCCCAAGGGGTACTGCACAGGAATGTGCTTACGGGAAGGTTGGTCCCATTGGTCCCATTCAGAGTAAGACACACCACCCACCCCCTACACACACACTCAAGATATCCATATTCTCAGAACTGATCTGAGCCCTGTGTCCCAGTCTCAGGCTTGCATAGCCACCCAAGTGTTTGAGAACTTGAACACATACAAGAGCACGTTTGAGCATGTAGGCTCAAACATATGTACATGTACCCTTCACATACATAGGTTCAGAAAGCAAGAACAAACCCACCCCAGGGAGGTTATGGTCTCTTTATGGTCTACCTCAGAAGCAGGCAGAATGGGGAGCCCTCTTCTCCCCATCCATTCCACCCTGATATTTTGATGGGGAGGGGGCTGCTGCTGGTAAACGTGTATGCAAGGAACAACCCACAGCCCCCAGAGCACAGAGCTGTACTTCACCAGGTGGAGAGAGGCCAAAAGCAGCCCCCACATTGGCTGAGGCCATGGAGGGAACCAGGAGGCCCCTAGCATCTGCCTGTGATGGGAGCCAGGTGTAGGGAATTAAGGGGCTTTCTCAGGCTGGAAGTTGAAGGCCCTTCTGAGGCTGAGGCAGGCAGCTCGGCTTGGGGGTTCGAGGTAGGCAGGCAGGCAACTTACACGCTGGAGTCCCATGTGGCAGGGCGGGCGGGAGGTGGGAGTGAGGGAGGAGTGAGCCTCATCCTGGAGCCTGTGGAGAGGCCTGGCTTTCGTCTGAGAGGCTTAGGGGAGACCTGGAGAGATTAGATCATGTGCTGGCAGGGCTTCCTGGCCAGGGGACTGAGGCCCAGAGGGGAGCGGGCTGTGGGGTCATTCAGCGGACACTGCCCGGGAAGCAGAGACCCCAGAAGGGAGACACAACTCTGAACAGCTCGGGAACCTCAGGCCTGGGGCAGTGGGAACTGTAGAAAAGAAGTCTCAACCCCTCTCAGCTCCAGGCAAGCTGAGGGGGCTGTTGGGAGGACAGTGGTCAAGGCCTGAGGTATCCACTAAACACCAGTGACATGAGCTTTGCTGTGTAGGGTCTCCAGATCCCCTGAGCCCAGGCTAGCCTGGTTCCTCTGACTGTCCTCTGGCTTAGGAAGAGGAATTCTGAGGGGCATGAGTGTCAGCATACTCTGAGGCCTGCAGATGTTGCTTGCCTCAGTTTACCCAACTTTGAAACAAATCAGAAAGACACCACAGAGGACTCTGGCATGAGAGTGGAGTGCTCTGAGGTCCCCAAGTGCAAAGTAGGGAGAGGAAGGGGCTTGCAGGAAGACAAAGAGAGCCTGACCAGGTGATTACTATCTCACACTTGGACCGTATGTGGTGGCTACCATCTCCCAAGATTCTTAGGAGGCAGGAAGGAAGATTCCAGATGGGAACTGTAGGGGTAGCTATCTGACTGGTGGCCATGGCCAAGACTCTGGACCACCTGTCACATTTTTCAAAGCCCTCCTTTGTCCCCACAGGGAACAGCAGGACAGGACAGGTGGCCACCATCCCCAACATTGGATTGCCTGAAGTCTCTGAACCCTGATGTCTCCTCCCTTCCCAAAGGGTCACCTGTGTGTACAGAGCCCTGGGACTACTCCCTTGGTCAGAGACATTTTCATAACTGCTATACATAGCCTGCTTCTTAGAGTAAACTGAGGCCTGCACACTGGTCCAGCATCTTGCCCTCACCAGCCAGCAGCAGGACTTCTCCATTTCCTTCGCCATCTCACTCCTGACATGACAGCCTGTCATGTAACACGACTGTCTCTCTGTATCTGCCCCTCCAGGCTCACAACCCAGTGGAGAGAAGAAGACGAAGAAGAGGCTGCCCGTGAGCAGCGCCAACGAGAGAGAGAGAGGCAGCTGCAGGACCAGGACAAAGATAAAGATGAAGATGAAGATGAAGGTGGCCATTCCCTGGAACAGCCAGGACAGCAGGCACTGTAGGTTGCTAGGTCCTGAACCCCTATTTACTGCCACGAAGAACCTGGGCAGAAGCACATATTCGGGATCAGGCCTTTGTCTGGGAGCCACAGCATAGGAATTAGAGGAAGGGACCAGATCTTGGGACAAAGGTCATTGCAGTCTCCAGTAAACACCATCTGTGTGAGGCGGACTGGCCAGAGGGTCCACGAAGCTATGTGAGGCCTCTCCCTCCCAACCAGCCTCCAGGGGCCCTGACTCAGGCTCTGGATACCCTGAATGGCCCCATCCTTGGCTTGGACTGGTGCTGACCCCAGCCATGAGGCCCTGGCCCCCGAGCCCCCCGCCCAAACTCCTGGCTGCCGGTGACTCACGGAGGCTACGTCCAAGTTGGCGGCCACGGGCCGGCTCGTTTCCTCCTCGGGCCCAGGAGGCCTCCGCGGCTGGGCTGGGCTGTTTTTCCAATAACTCTCCCCTTCCTCCTGGCCCTGTTTTGTTCCATTTTCTTGGAGTCAGCAGCTTTGGGCGGGGTGGGGTGCTGCAGGGGTCATGGCCTCCCAGCCAGGTCTTTAGTTACTGGGTTCTTGCTAGCCCCCGACCCCATCTTGCCCAGTAGCTTACCCTGCGGCTTAAGGACCAGCCCAAGGGCCACAGCAGCCTCAAGGAGCCCTAGATGGATGGGGGAAAGTAGAGACTTCTCTTGTGGAGCCATAGACTGAAGGAGGAGGCAGAGCCCTGCTTTGGGGAGCCTTAGAATGGTGAAGAAAGCACAGCCCTGCCCTCAGGGAGCCCTAGTCTGTTGAAGAAGGCAGTCTTGTCCTTGGGGAGCCCTAACTTGGAAGAAGAGGCAAAGCTATGGTCTTGGGGAGCCCTAGACTGATGGTGGATCCATGGCCCTGCCCTCAGGGAGCCCTAGACTGATGGTGGAGCCATGGTCCTGCCCTCAGGGAGCCCTAGACTGATGGTGGATCCATGGCCCTGTCCTCAGGGAGCCCTAGACTGATGATGGAGCCATGGCCCTGCCCTCAGGGAGCCCTAGACTGATGGTGGAGCCATGGCCCTGCCCTCAGGGAGCCCTAGACTGATGGTGGAGCCATGGCCCTGCCCTCAGGGAGCCCTAGACTGATGGTGGAGCCATGGCCCTGCCCTCAGGGAGCCCTAGACTGATGGTGGAGCCATGGCCCTGCCCTCAGGGAGCCCTAGACTGATGGTGGAGCCATGGCCCTGCCCTCAGGGAGCCCTAGACTGATGGTGGAGCCATGGCCCTGCCCTCAGGGAGCCCTAGACTGATGGTGGAGCCATGGCCCTGCCCTCAGGGAGCCCTAGACTGATGGTGGAGCCATGGCCCTGCCCTCAGGGAGCCCTAGACTGATGGTGGAGCCATGGCCCTGCCCTCAGGGAGCCCTAGACTGATGGTGGAGCCATGGCCCTGCCCTCAGGGAGCCCTAGACTTATAGGAAAAGTACAATTTGTTCTCAGGAAGCTGTAGTGAAGGCATAGCTCTACTCTGAATGATTTTCCGACCACAAGGAGACAGAGCCTAGTCACGGAGAACCACCTCTCAAGCAGATAGTGGGTCTCACACAGGGAACCAGGGTCTAAGGGAAGAGCCAAAGGAGGAAACATAGGCTATAGAATGAAGGTCTTTTCCTTACTCCCTCTTTCCCTGTTCTTTCAGCCTCAGCCTGAAGTCCTCTGAACTGGATGAAGATGAGGGTTTTGGTGACTGGTCCCAAAAGTCGGAGCAGCGGCAACAGTTCTGGGAGAATGAGGGGACTGCAGAGGATAGTGAGCCCTCTCAAAGTGAGAGTCCAGAGGAGAAGCAGGCAGAGGACAGGCAAGTGTGGACCATGCTGGGCAGGGCATTGGCTCTCTCTGACCTTAGCATGGGCCTGGACAATTGCTTTCTGCCCACCCAACCCCAAAAGCCCCCCAAAATGCTCAGAGGGTTGTGAAGTGGGTAGAGAGGTAGGAAGAAAGGGAGACAGATGACAGATGGCGGGATGTGGGGTTGGGGGGAGTATAGGGAGAGAGTGGTGAGGATATTGCATTCCTGGGTTCTCCAGGGCTGGGGCCCCCATCCTAACAAGCTGTAGCCAACTGGGAGGGGGCTGCCACATCAGCACACAGCTGCAGCCCACTTACGTAATGTAGGCGCTGCAGCCCACGCCTGCCCGCCCTCCCAAGGCTGGCTGAGCTCCATTCCCACGAAGGGGAGCAGGTACTTCCAGATGTGAGCCTATGAGGCAGCCCAGGGGACATGCTTTCCAGATGTGTGGACGTGTGTGCCTGTCTAAATCAGGACGAATGGGGCTCCAAAGCCCCCTTGGGTCTAGAGATGAGGGACTGCTGATGAGGTCTCACCTTTCCTTCCCCCAGTTCAGGGCCAGGTGTGAGGATAAATCTGCCTATCCCCTCAAACCTGAGCAATGAGGGTCCCTGGCCTGCTAAGGAGCTCCAAAATCGGGGGCCAGGGCCCCATTGCCTTGAGTGGGCCAGAGCCAAAGGCTGAGCTGTCTTCCCTCAGTGATCCAGCCCCTCCTGGCCCCTTGGAGGCCCCGGGGCCAGCAGGAGCAACTGTTCAGCTCTTTCTCATTTAATGAACTTCAGTTACAACATCCTCTGCACTCCGAAAGCCCTCTGTTTTCCGGGGCCCAGTTTCAGAGCCTGCCCAATGCCAGTTATCCTGGGTCTGCCCATCACCAGCCTCGATTTCCCCCATGTGCCTGTGTTTTTCTGCATATTCTTGGTTTCTAGGCAGGCAGCTACAACCCTGCCCTCAGCTCACTCCCTTCTCCTGCTCAGCAGCAGGGGGCGCTTTTGATCTTCCAGCAGAGCTCTGGTGCTGCAGCCTCCACCCTGCCCTTAAATCCACGTGGCTGCCTGGCCAGCCAGCTCCTGAATGGCCCCTCTGTGTGGTTGCCGCTGGCTCCGACCCCAGCCCACCTTGAGCGGTGGGTTTGGGTTTTGGCTGGCATGTACACCAAGAGGCCTGCCTGACATCATGGAAAATACAAGAATTTACTATCTTCTCCTCCAGGTTCAGAGCAGCTCAAATGCAGAGTTACTTCTGGCCGCCCGTTGCCTAGCTGCCCCCTCCCCAAAACCCCTCACCTCAGTAATGCAGACCCTTCCTTCCCTGACCTGTTTCACCCACTGACCCAGCACCCCCAAATACCCTAGGCCTGATCCCCCAAAGGCCTCTCCTCAATACTATGTTCTGCTGACCTATTTTCCCATACATGGGCAGGGCAAAAGCCCCCAGAAGCTGGCCTTGCCTGGATAGAGGGCAGCAGGAGGTATTCAGCTTCAACACTTGGGTGGCCTACACAGTGAGGAGTGGGCAGTAGCTGATGTGTTCAAGGGGCCTTCTAGGACCCCCTCAGCACAGAGGCCTTAGAAGACAATGCTGGTTTTGGACAAAGCCCTACATATCCTCCTACAAAAGTGCTGTGGCTGGACCTGTGAGACACTCAGTGCAAAGCACTCAGGGCAAAGGTGCTTGCCACTGAGCCTGACACCCCCGAGTTAGATGCTCAGGACCCACATGGTAAAGGAGAGCACTGACTCCCTCAAGTTGTCCTCTGACACATGCTGCCTCTTTTTAGATAAATAAATGTAATAAACCAATGCTTTTCAATCGCAGAGGTCTTAAGAGCCCTGTGTACCAACTCACTGGACTGCCCCCATTTTACAGATGACACCCTTGAGGCTTGGAACTAGAAATAGCCTAGAACTGAGCACCAAATAGTCTTTCACAATTGACTTTGTCTCCCTTTTCTCCCACAGGTCTCACCAAGCCAAAATCCACCTGGAGGACTTGAACCTGAACCAGGGGGAACCCAACCCAGAGGATCCTGTTAGGGGTTCTGGGGAGTCCCAAGAGGTAAGGACTCCTCTGGAGGCTGGGTCTGTGCTTCTTCATGGGTGCTGTGGTCTCACAGACTGTCCTAGAAGATACATCACCTCCAACCCTGTACTTGAGTCCTTCCAGGACACATTCTTGGAGGGTGGTGAGGCTGGTGGCCCTCTGGGCAAGTTCCTCCTCCATGACCAAGAGATTCTTCCCTGTAGTTGGGGATTCCAGAACTGTAGCATGTCAGGGCCAGACAAGGCCTGAGGCCCTGGAGCGGGAGACTGCTGCTCCAACAGGCTCTGGGTGGGGTAGGAGGGTGCAGGGAAGGGTCGTCTGAGCTGCCTGTGTTTCTTATCCCTAGCACCTGACAAGTCATCAGGCCAGGACCCCCAGCCCTCTGGCCTTGGAAGAGACTGTTGAACTGAGTTCTCCTCCCCTGAGCCCCACTACCAAAGTAGGTGAAGCCTAAGCACTCCCTTTCTCCCTGCTTATGTCCTCTGTTCATGCTCTCTTCATCCTTTGCTGCACTGGTAAACCCCTGTGATATGCCAGTGTGGCTGAGTCATTGGGGAGACTTACTGTGGGGGGTAGGGGGCGCATGGGCCTTGTGTGGCTATCCAAGACCCACACCTTGCGTACCCTTCACAGCTGGCTGATAGGACGGAGTCCCTGAACCGCTCCATAAAGAAGAGGTATGTCTACCTGTTCTTTGGCACTCTCAAAGACAGGGTGGGAGAGCAGCTGAGGGTCAAGATAGGAGATGTGATTCTCTGGGAGGGGCTTTGGGTGGGCTGGGAGGACTTTGGGAGGGAATATAAAGCTTATCCTTTCTTCTACCCCCAGCAACAGTGTGAAGAAGTCCCAACCAACCCTGCCCATCTCCACGATCGATGAGCGCCTGCAGCAGTATACCCAGGCCACCGAGGTGAAGTGTTATCTGAGGCCAAACCTCCTCTTTAATGTGCTGTCATCCATCCCCCTAGTGTCCATCCACCTCAGTAACTCTCCATCCCTTCACACCCTTTTCTCTACTCAACTGATGTCCTTCCATCAACTCACCTTGCCTCTCCTGTCACCCCTCTGTCTCTCACATTACAACAAGCATGTCTCTGTCCTGTCACACACCCTGCTCAACCAGTACCCCCACACACACCATAGAACACACCCCCATGCGGCCAATACTACCTGGGTCTAACAAAGCTCGCTTGCTTAAACGACATCACTCCATCTAACCTGTACCCCTCCATCGGCAGTGTTCTTCATTTTATACTCCTCCACCTAACCAGCACCCCTCCATCCAACTAGTATTTCTCTAATTAGTACTCCTCCATCCAATCAGAGTCTCTCTATTCAACCTGCACTCCTCCACCCAACCACCACCCCCTCCATGCAGGCCACATTCCTATATATATACTTCCTCTATCCCATTGTGAGTCCTCCTCCACCAAACACACACCCTTCTACACAACCAGCACCCTTTCAACTTCAAGTACTCCTCCATCACACCAAATATCTTCTCCATCTAACCTAAGGACTCCATCCAACTAATGCGCTTCCAGCCCCAAGATGTGTGTGTAACGTGAGGCAGAAACTGCATGACATTATGTCTCCTGTGTTCTTCAGAACTGGGAGGAGTAGCTCATGGGACACCAAATGAAGAATAACACATCTGTCAGAATCCCTACCTTCAGTAAATGCAAAGATGAACAAGGATTGCTGATGCCCACCATAGTGACTGTCTTAGGCTCTGTCTGTCTCCCCTGCAGTCTGCCGGCCGAACTCCCAAGCTGTCCCGCCAGCCCTCCATAGAGCTGCCCAGCATGGCCGTGGCCAGTACCAAGACTCGTTGGGAGACAGGAGAAGTGCAGACTCAGTCTGCTTCCAAGACATCTTCCTGCCAGGTAGGATTCCTCCCCAGACAGGCCAAACTGGGAAGACTGAGTATGGGAAGTTAGCCATCATGGGGGTGTGGGCTTTGGAAAAGCAAACCTGGCATAGCCAAGGTGAAGTGTGGGTGGACAGTCTTCAGGGCTCAAGAAAAAATCCATGACCAACAGGCAGTATGTCTCTCCTTTCCTCCCTGCCAAAAGTGAGGTGGGTAGGTCCTCTGCCTTCCAGCCAGGGAACACCAGGCAGAAGAAAAGGTCCTATGGTCAGTATCTGTCCTGCGACAGACCCTGTGTCTTCCCCCAGGATATTGTAGCTGGAGACATGAGCAAGAAAAGCCTGTGGGAGCAGAAAGAAGGCTCCAAGATCTCATCCACCATCAGGGTAAGTAGATCTCTGTGTGCTAGGCACAGGCTGGTAGTGAACAAACAGCTGACAAAAAAAAAAAATTACTACTGCATGCCATCCTTAAAGACTTCCTGGAGGCAACAGCATCTCACTTCCATAGCTATCTCTTTGACGCGTAGTCTTACTTAACAGAGCACCCCGTCTGGAAAGAGGTACAAGTTCGTGTCCACTGGACATGGGAAGTATGAGAAAGTGCTTGTGGATGAAGGCTCAGCTTCATAGACTATGTATGCATCTCGGTAAGTCCAAGAACCAGAACATGACAAAAATGGGTCCTCCTGGGGACATATTGTAAAGGAGTTGGGACCTTGGCTTGGCCCCCCTGCTCAGTTGAATGGTCCTGGGGACTCTATTGTTCTCCCCATTCCATGGAGAACACAGAGGTGATGCCTGTGTGGGTATACATACATTTATTGGTGGATCCATCAATAGCCACAGTACCCATCACATCCCAGGCATGGCTGTCGCCTGAGCCCTGCTGAATCTTGTTATGATGGCTGTGGTGGGAAGCCTCTCTTGACTTCTCTGGAGCTTACAGCTCTTCTTCTTCTTACAGCTGATATTCTATCACAATCTGGCAGATCTTAAGGGTCCCTCTAGTGCCTGGCCACTGCCTCATTGTAACCCTGTGTCTTTACCCAACTGTTGAAACTTGGCTGTGATTTGCACCAATCACTGCCCCTCAGTGCAGTCCTACCCAGCAAGCCCTGGCTGGCAGGAAAACAGAAGGGACACATAGTTCCTCAGAAGACCATTTCTCCACTGCTCAGTCTTATGTGCCTCTGAATACTTCTCATCCAAGCTAGCTTGCACTGGACCTAGAGCCCTTCGTGGTCCTGAGGTCAGGCTCCCACCATCCATGAACATTCTCCATCCTGCATTCTCCTCTACAACCCCAAACTGCTTCCTGCCACATCCCCCAGCTTCATCCATCTCTCTCACTTGTCATTTCTACTCCTACCAACTGATCTGTGTCCATCCAGCAGACTCCTTTCAGCAGCCAGCACCCAGCTGCCGTGGCCATGCGCCTTCCTGACCCATTGTGTTCACTTGTGAGGATAAAAGCCTTCTCTCTGTATCCTCAGCCTCCATCAGTCTCTGTCCACCCCATGGCCCAGAGTCCCAGGGGCCACTCTGGCTGCATCACTGGAGCCTCCAACCTGCAGCTGTCCGGTTGAAGTTCTTGGGCTGGGACTGCAGCTCCAGGGTGGGGTGGAGGGTAGGAGGGGGCCGGACAACCTTCTGCAGCTTCCGGGCATTGAAGCGAGGTCGGCACAGAAAAGGCAGGCGTCTGAGGCAGGCCAGGGGTTGCACCCCATCCCCAGGCCCCACAGGGTGTGCTTGTGCTCTATGGGACTCAGCCAGTGACATGCGGTACAGAACTGCATCCCACATCCTGGAGGCCCGGGAGGCAGGGGGCTGTGGACGCACAGGGGCTGACACCTGTGGCTGTGTGGGCTCCAGGCTCAGCTCCAACTTTGGAAATTCAGGCTCCTCTGCCTCCTCCATCAACTGCTTCTTTAGGCGTGTCCAGCCACTAATGCAGGGCTCAGGTGCAACTTTGGGAACAGGGCATGGGTGGAGGCCTGAGGAGCCCGAGGGTCCTGGGAAGCTGGAGTCACGCTTGGGTTCCATAGCAGCCCTGGCTGTGGGCAGCTCCTCTAGGTGTTCTCTGCTTCAGGAGCTGGGCTATAAGGTGAGGGTCCGGGTGAGCAGTAGGTAGGAGCTATGGGCACCACCACTCTAGCACCAGCCTCTCTGGGCACTGAGGCCTGAAAGCTGGGTGTTGGCCTTGTTACAGGGGGCTCCTCTGGTCCAGGACTGATTGCCTGCACCCCAGCGGGCAGTGGGCGAATATGTGCCACTGGGATGAGAGCCTGGGTGCTGGAAGTACACAGGCTTTTCTCTCCATCCAGGGCCATCCCAGGGGACTCAGAAGTCCTGGTATGAGAGGATGGTGACAGCCGGATATGCACCTGGGTGATGTGGGTACCACCCACTGTAGGGGGGGATACGTGGGCAAAGCCACTGCGGGGCCAGGTGGTTTCTGGGCTTGGGGCTGGGGCTTCAAGCTTAGGAGGTGCCTTGAAATGAGTGGCCAGAGACCTTTGCTGGGGAAGGCTGAACGAGAAAGTAGACTTCTGCAGGGGGGAGGCCACATGGTGAATAACGGGGGAGTGTGTGGGGAGCGGGGTAGAGGGGCCACCACGTGTGGGGCTTCAGTGGGACGCAGGGCTGTGGTCTCTAGATCGTGACTGGCCTCACTCACGGGGGACAAGGAGGTACGAAAGACCCCAGGTAGAGTGGAGGTCGTGCCCACTATCTTCTTCCGAGCAGCTTTTCTCAGTAGCTTCTGAAGTCTCTGGTTGTCCTTTCCTGGTTTGGGCAGCAAGGGTGGTGGGGGCCCAGAAGGGTGCTCAGGTTTCGGGCCACCTGCAGCTGGAGGCATTGATACAACTGAGATGAGCATCCCTGGCCTGGAATAGAGGAGAAAAACAGTAGTCAGGCTGGCCCCCCTCCCCTGCCCACAGGATGGGCTGGGCGTTTTCCTACTGTATGAGGAGGTGGGAGAATGTGCAAACTCAGCTGCTAGAAGTCCACTTCCCAGGCTCCCCAAAACTGCAAAATACCTTCTAACCTTATACATTAGTCGTTGTGGGTGGCTCCAGGTCACTTCATGGGTGGCAAGGACTAGAACCTGCCTTTGGGACTCTGTCCTTTATAATGGCCCAGCACAAGACTGGCCCACCTGTGAGAACTGATTTGGGCCTAGACCTAGAGTAGTGCAGGATGGGAAAAGAGACCTACTGATGAACTGCAAGCTAACTGCCTGTGCCTGGCCTGCTGCCGGGCAGTTGGGGAGGGCAGGCTGCCTGCAGACATGTGAAGGACACCAGGCCGTCGCCAGCCTGACCACAGGCCTGCCCATGTGCGTTGAGACAGTGGTGAGGGTAGTGGCCAAAAGGCTCAGGCGAGCTGAGGCTGTATCGTTAGAGGTAGATTGGCTGGGAGACAGGAGCAGTTTCCGCTGAGCTATGCTAAATGGGATATCCCCACAGCCCTCCTGCTGAGGGTGGTCCTGGCCAAGCTGCTGATCTTGGTTTCTGGGCGCCACGTGTTTGCAAGGACATTGACAAATGGCATCTGGGCTGAGCTGGAGGCCATCTGGTTTGGGGCGGAAGGAGGCCTATGGCTGCTGCAGTAGGTGCTGGCTCTGCTACAGCAGGAACAAACCCTGGCAAGGGGGCTGCTGGGGCCTAGCCACACTCACTTCCAGTTTCTAGGTTACCTCTAGGGAGCTGGGACTTGGAAATTGAGGTAACCCCAGGTTTTGTTCAAGGGGACTGCTTCAGTGGGTAGTCAGCATTTCCTTGTGAATCAATCCAGGCCCAGAATACTGAGTTCACCCTGAGAGCAGGTCTCTCAGGTGACTACCACTGTAAGCAGGAACTTCCCTAGAAGGGGTATGGTGAAGTCTGATGGTCTCTAGAAAGGTGGGGGAGGGAAGGCCACACCTCTCCTTCAAATTTGTCTAATGTACCCGCATACCTTTACCTATGTTCCCAGGAGACACTCCAGTCAGATGCCACTCCCAGCCCTGACCAAGAAGTTGCTTCCCTGGTTGCAGCCCGACCTGCTCTCGTGCTTCCAACAACCCAGCTTCTACTTCCCTCTCCTTTTGCTCCTGGACTCTCTGTCTTATATCCCCTTTCATTCTCTGATCAACCCTACAACTCTGCCTCTCACCATCATCTAAAAAGACCACTCCCTAGAGGAGCCAAGAGCTCCCAAGGAAGGATGGAGGTGAGAAGGCCAGCATCCCGACCAGATCCAAGGGCACATGTCCTCATACTGAATGTTCAGGACTCTGATTCTTGCCCTGTACTGTTTGCAGATCTCCCATTTTGTGTAATAAAGCACTTAAGTGTCCCCCATGCACTGGCTCTCCTATGCTCACAAGCGGGGAACAAGGTGGTCAGAACTCAAAGAACCACATCTGTTGGCTGTTGGTGTAGCATGCACTAGCTCTGTGGTCAACCACTCTGTCTTGTTCTATGGCCTTAAAGGATGTTATGCTCCAGGATCAGAGGTATGGGATTACCCAAGTTGGGATATCAATAATGGATGTGGCCTACTCCTCTTCCAGAACTTTGGTGACTGGACCAAAACAAATCTCATAGCCCCAGAATGAGGGCCCTTCTGTTTGTTCCTGGCAATGTCCACTTAGGACAAGTGCTGCCACCAGGCATCCCCCATCTCAGTACCCAGAGGGTGCTCTGTGAAGGTATGATGGATAAACAGATGGATGGAAGGATTGTTGGGTGGATGGTAGCTAAGTGGATGGATGGATGGATGGATGGATGGATGGATGGATGGATGGATGAAAAGATATCTAGGTAGATAGATAATAGATGAATGGATGAAAGGTGGAGAGGTGGAAAGATGAATTGTCGGTGGGTTATTAAGTAGGTGGGTGGGGGTAGATGGGTCTATAATGGATAGATGATAGACAGGTGGGTGATAGGTGACAGATTGATGAGTGGGTGGGTTCACCGATGGGCAGGTGGGTTGATGAACTGATGTGTAGGTGGATGGATAAATGGATGGATGGGTGAGTGTGTAGGTGGAAGGATAGTTGATGGGTAGATAAAGAATAGCTGGATATATGTGTATCTGGATCGGTGAAAAAGTAAATGGGTAGTGTCGGGGTAAAAGAATACTGACAGGTAGATGGGTGAATAGGTGACGAGTGGATAGGCTGATGGGTAAGTAGTTGAGTGGGTGGATACATGTATATATGGATGAGTAGGTGGACGGGTGGGTGAGAAGAAGATGGTGGAAAGGAGAGACAAAAGGGAAGAAGGGAAGTAGTGAATGTGAGAGATGATGTGTAAGGGTGAGTGAGTGTATAGTGGCTGAACAAGTATGTGAATGACAGGGCTCCCTCTCCTTGCCAGGCCTACCCCTGGTCCTGAATCTGAACCCTGTCGCCTCTAACAGTGGTTCTTAACTAGGTGCTGTGACCCTTTAATACAGTTCCTCATGCTGTGGTGACCCTCAACCATAAAATCATTTTCTTTGCTACTTCATAACTGTAATTTTGCTACTGTTCTGAATCCTAATGTAAACATCTGATATGCTGATGGTCTTAGGTGACCCCTGTGAAAGGGTCATTCTACCTCCAAAGGGGTTGTGACCCACTGTTTGAGAACCATTACATCTGGAGCTCCTTGGCTGACGATTGTCTAAGCTTGAATGTGGCATCTACCTAGACACTCAGAATCTTGACTTTCTGAAAACTTTGAACTCCGCTGGTAGGAACACACAGCTCCAGAAAATTAAAGCTCAGCAGATAATAGCTGTTGAAGCAGACAGAGAGATGGCCCCATTCCTTCTGCTCACAGCCTCACCATTATAGAGTCCTACTCTGCTCAACCAGGAGCTTCTCCCAGAGCACAGGACATTTCCTGCCCTTCTTACTCAGGTCCATAACAAGACAAGGAGCTAGACACTAGCATAAGACCAGAATGGGCAGTCCAAATGGCAGAGGGCAAAGTGTGTATTGCACCATGCTCCCTTGATTTGCCCAGCCTCTCCCTTGGGCCCCACGAGGACAGTGCCAGGTGTGCCCTCTGAGCACAACTCACCTAAATCTTACTTAGCCTCAGGTGTGGAGTCCACCTCCTGCTATAACACTGTCCACCTTGCCAGGGACACATCCTTTCTGGTAGCCTCCTAAGGGGCCCAATAGCTGCTGCTGCTGCTTCCAGACCCTGCTCAAAGTGAAGCCCCACAGACACAGGAAGTACCATAATACCTGTAGAGCCAACCTGCGTGTTTTTAGAACCAGGAGGAGCTGCCATGCACGGAGGCAGCTGCTGCTCAGATTGTAGTGGCTGAGTCCCAAGTGCCGTGTCAGTCAGTACTATCCTGGGCTTGGCAGAGCCAGTCACAGTGGGTCAACGAGGGGTATTGGGTGAGGCGAGGGGTCCAGGAGCTTCTCAACTCTCAGTCTGCTTAGGACCCAGATTGAGTAGCCTCTGAAAACTATCCTGGGAGTCACCCACCTATGCCACTGGAGCCAAGACACTAGAAGGACAAGCCTTTCTCAACCTCCTCTGTCCTCTAGGCTCAGTTCTTCATTCACCAACTTTGAGGGGTCCCCACAACCACTCTGCAAAACCTCAAACTCCACTGCTTTTCAGTCTCTGGGGTAAAAATCCATCCCCCACCCAACAGACTTTGTCTCCCACATCCACCAGGCTCTCCAGTCCTCTCCCAGAGCCCCAGAGAGCCTTTTGCTCTGTCTCCTCTCTCCACCAAGCCATAGCCAGGCCAAATCAGACCTGTCGTGTATTATCTGGCATGTGTTACCTGCTCAGGTCTTTGGTGGCCGGCAGCAGCTGGTCCAGCAGTGCCCACTCTATGCTGTCCTGCTGTACCTTGGGCCTGGTCCCCTGAGGAGGAGAAGACTGTTACCCAAAATAAAACCTACCCTGTCTCTCTGACCTCACTGAGAGTGTCTGCCAAAGGCTTCTGAAGTGGGCAGCCACTCTCCCCTGCTGGCCATGCAGAGCCATTACAGAGATGGTAGCATACCACCCACATCCACCTATGGACTTGTAAGGATTCCCATTCCTCTCAGACAAGAGATGCTGGATGCAGGGGTTCAACAACTACAGACTGGACCAAATCTCCCCAGGCCTGCTCTCTGTGTTCCTTAGCTGAGGGATGTGCTTGGTCTTAGTAGAGCCAGATGAGAAGCGAGACTGGCCTACCACAGAAAGAGATTTAGAGTCCCCTTGGCACCAGTGTGGGGCTTCATAAACTCTATATGACACCCAAGGCCAGATTGAGCTGGGCATCCACATGATTTGAAGATCACTGAACCCTATCTATCCAAGGACATGGATGGGTATGGAGCGAAGCATAGGCTCTGGTCAGGAAAATTGGGGTGACCCAACAATTCTGTCTTTGAGGGACCTCTAAGGGGAAGTTGCTTGGAGCAGAGGAGAGAAGCCATGTTCTATGAGCCAGCAAGCTAGAAGACTGTCCCCTGCTCTGCTTATTACCACTCTGTCACTCTATGGCCCCATCTCCAACGTTCAGGAAGTGGATGATAGGTCAATCCCAACCTTCCAGAAACTCTTAAGATTCAGCTGAGTCTAGGATACTGTGAGCCTTCTGTAGGTCATTCCTGTCTCTTAACACTAGGATGCCAAAGGACCAGGGCCTTGTCTGTGTCCCCTCAGAGTTCACCTACCATCACTTTACACTTCAGGCTTTTCCCTGATCTGGACAGATCTATGGACCCCACCAGCCATGCACAACCCGTGGGATCTGGGAGGGGTTGAGGGAGTGAGTAGGAAGTGCCAGGTTGGTCTCTTGTTACTTAGTGACTTGGTTTCCCCAGAGGCAGGGTTATCCAGGTATACAAGGTCCAAGAGAGGTGTCCATGGTTGGATGGTGCCCCCTGGAGTCTATAGGAAAGAAAGGCCATATACATGACCAGGACTGCTTAGAGTCCAGCAGGGCTCCAGTCCTTAGACAGAAATAGGGCCTCCAGGTCTCCACTACTTAGTAGGGAGCCCCCAGACCAATCACAGGCCCAAACATGACCAATCACGGGGGAAGATGGATAACCACCACAGAGTTCACTTCATCATTTTCCCTGTCTTTTCATGCTATGTGTTCCAACAATGTCCACTTGAAAAAATAGGCCTGCCCTCTAAGGGGTTTTGTGTGATGTGGGCCAAGGACCCACATTCTGTGAGTCCTTCATTCTGTGGGTATCTTGAGCTGTCTCTATAATGGAGTAGGGCAGCTCTACAGGGGTACCACATGGAATTAGACCCCTCTCTTGAGCAATGTACCCACTCCTACAGGCCACCTTGGGCAGAGGAGCAGGGGGCCAAGGAACTTGAAACCCAGGCTCTAATGACCCCAATCCAATACCAGCCTGGCTCAAGAACAGCCTTGGGATCCACCCAATCCATTCCTACTCCCTCCCTCAGCCCATCAAGCATGTGCCCATTGCTGAGGGGGGAGGGTAGGTAAAAATAGCAGCTGACACCTTTCTGGGACAGTTGGGGACCTTGCCTCCTCCTCTAGGCATGTCTTCTCCATCCTTGCCTCCTTGGGCCTCCTCCTCTGGGCATTCCTATACTTGGTCAGGGGCCTGCTTGGGCACACCCTCTCCCTCCCCATGCCCTGTGCCCCAGCCTCCCATCTGCTGGCCAATGGGCTGCCAGGGAAGATCAGATGTCACTATAACATGAAAGGGTGAGGCTGTCGGACAGTGCCTGCTGCTGGTCCTGTCCACAAGGAGCCCCCAGCCTTTCTCAGACTCAACTGCAGGTGGGTATGGATGTGAACAGTCTGCCTAGGAGTGGGTGACTGTGTCATGGCCTGGGTACCTAGCATCTAAGGGCACTCAAGTGGGTCCTGGGCCTCATGCTGTGTTCAATATTAATGATTAGAAGCATGGTGGCTGAGCCTTGGGATAACACCTGGCTCCAACCAGGAAAGGAAGGCATGGGAATGCGGAAGAAGTCAGGAGTAAGGAGCCTTCCTAAGGTGGGATCTAGGGAGAAGTGCAGAGGGTGAGATAAGGATCTGCACAGGCAGATGTTACCCAGAGCTCCGAGGACTGCCTGCTGTGATGCAGCTGGCTCTGGAGGTCTGTAAGGGTGACCTGAGGGAAGGAATTCGATTTCATCTCATCCCAGGTCTCCAGGTCCTAAGCTACTCCTGCCATTTTGTAGATAACCGTCTTATCTCAGATCACCCTAAGAAGGAGCACAAAGGGAAAGACATAGGGAGCCTCTGGAGCAGATTCCTAGGGTTCAGATCAAGAAAGGACAGGAGCCAAGCTGAAGCATGGCAAGGGGAGTGGGAGACACTGGGTCTGATTCGGACACTCATATCTGATTTCACTTATGCTGGGAGAACAGGTGGTCCCAAGAAGCCCAGTCCTCCAGGCGCCAGTCTTTCTGAAGTCTCCCAGCTGGGAACCTTAACTTCCTGAGTTTGAGCTTTCTAGAAGTCCTTGGGAGTCCTTGGGGGTCCTTGGGAGTCCTTGGAGGAGATGGAACCAGGCAAAGTTGGTTAGAATGGGCTGGGCCCAAGGCAGGAAGTGATCAGGGTCTCATACCAAGTGAGTGTCAGGGCCTCCTGCCCTCATTTGGGCTTTGTCACCTTTGAAGGAGGGGAGGTTGGCATGTATCCCCAAGGAACCTGATCTCACAGGTTATTTTCATAAACCCTTCTAAGGCCAGAACTCTTCACAGTACAACTGCTGTCCCTTTCAGTTGTTTATTGGCCATCCCTGTCTCATCCCTGCCACCCCACCTCTGCCTCTCCCCAACTTACAGGGATGTTGAAATAGGGATAGAGAGACCCAGATTTGCTCAAGTGGGCCTCAGGAGCTCTATAGAGGGCCAGGAGCCTCAGTTTCCCAACCTGGAATGAGGGCCATTGCTACCTCACTTTGGAAGGGAGCAGGAGCCCTTGCTGGTTGCTTGTAGTAGTCAGGAGAGGAGCCAAGATGGCTGGGTTACTCTCAGTACCCTGCCCCCTGCCATCTTGGGTTTCAGGACAGAGGAGTCTTGCTAATTTTGATGCCTATTTTTGGACACTTCAGCTGCTACTGGCTCCTTATAAATTCGCAACTCCCCAACCCCCTCCCTTTGCTGCTGACAGGTGTGTGGGTTCAGTGGAAACCAGAGGTGGGCAAAGCAGGATAGGGTTAGCTCCACTGCTTCACCCTACTGACCTTCCCACCCCATAGAGTGCCTCTGGGCGGGGGCAGTGCAGAGGGCAGTAAAGAGGGAATTAGAAGGACTGGTTGGGGTCAGAACAGAGCAAGGAGTTTGGGGAGCTCTGGCTAGGTGGTTAACCATGGTTGATGGAATCAAATGCAGAGTGGCAGATGAAGCAGGGCTGAGCCTGGTGCTTGGCCAAGGGCCTCCTAGTATCTGTGAGTTAATTTTGCAGGAAGTTTCAGTTGTTCTGGGAAAGCTAATGTTATCAACAGGACTTAGAAACAGCTCCCACCTTAGCATCAAGCTGCTGGTGCATTTTTAGCCACTGAATGACCATTTTCTTGTATGTGCTCCCTGGGGACACCAGAGCTATTGTCTTCAAGTCAGCTGTGTTGTGTTGTTATGAGCTTTGTTTGTCAAACTTTGAGTCAACATTCTGATACTATTCTTTGACGGTTCCCAGGCTCCAGACACTGAAGGCATGTACAGTGACTAGTTCACAGAGCCATCAAGTTCTCTGTTCCTGTAGCTACCATACCTGAATATGTTCACTCAGTCCCAGATGTGGTGCTAGGAGAGGTGCTGTTAGCTCCGTCCATTCAGCACGTTTGTGTCAAACTCAGGCAACCCAGAGAGACGTTTCTACCCTGATGAGTTCAGTTTCCATGTATTTCAGGGTAATGGAGCCAAAAAGACTGAATGCTTATGGGCTCTGAGATTTGAAGGGGAGCTTCAGTGGGTCTCAGGGAACACAAAAGAAGACCTGGGGTGTCCCAAAGGGAACTTAGACCCCCAAGGAAAACATGAGGCACGGCAGGGAGTTTGGGTTCACACGGCAAAGAGGAGCCAGCAAACTAAGAATGTGTACCCTTGGAGCTGGGCTCAGCCATCTTGTGCAGTTCCTTAGCCAGAGGCCATCAACTCAGACCAGTAGGGTATCCCTGGATCCCGAGGGTGCTGTAGCTCTTAGCCCCAACCTAAGCAAGGCTATGTATTTTGGATTGCTTTCTACGAAAATACTGTAGAGGGGACATCTGTCCAGGGTGGGTTATTATGTACACGATAACCTTCCAACAGCCACTCAGCTCTAGGAGTCTAAATTCCAGGCTGGAGCCAGGGAAAGAAGTGGGGACCATCGTCATGGGGGGAAGGGCCAATCAGAAGGACCAAGAGGTAGCCCTCAGTCACAGTCTATACAATCCCTTGTAGGCCCCAATCTCTGTGAGCCTGCTCCCTTGTGAGGTTTCTAAAACAAGGCAATTCCTAACTGTCCCCTGTTGTCATTCCCTCTCCAGACACAACCTACCGCCACCATGTCTGACGAGGAAACGTGAGTACCCTGCTGTGTGGTGAACTCCCTTGCTGATGGGACGGCACCCCTGGCACCCACAGAGTTCATAAGCTCAAGCTCACCCTCTTTCTCTCTCTCTCTCTCTCTCCCCTCCCCTGACTTCTACCACCATGACAGTGAACAAGTTGAGGGTAAGTGTCTCCTCTATTTTCTCTCCTTACTTCCATCTCTAGACAGAAGAGTCACCTAATGTGGGGGGAGAAGAGCTTTGACTACGAACAGCACTCATCCCTTGGGGACCCTCACCTAGGAGCCCCAAACTATTCATTGGATTTCAAAGACATCCCTCTTCCAAATGGTCTTGAACCTCTGACATACTCTTTTTCCCCCGCCTGCGGTGTTCATACCTTAAGCTGATCCAAGCTGTATACTTGCACATCTGTGCTGCCCCGAGGTCTCAAGAGTCTGGCTGTCCTTGTCACCTTTGGTTAGTCACATGGCCTTAGCAGGACATGACATCTGGAGATATCCAATATCGCCCCTGTGGCTGAAACGTTTTCCCCTCTAAGGCCATAAAGCCTGCGTGTGTGTGTGTACAGGTGTGTCATACATGTGCTCATATGTGTGGGCCAGAGGTTAACCTTGAATGTCATTTCTCAGAAACTGTCTACTTTATTTTTTGAGACAGGGGGTCTCTCACTAAACCCGGAGCTTGATGATTAGCCTAGACTGGCTGGCCAGCAAGCCCTGGGGATCCTCCTGTCTTTACCTCCTCAGCATTGAGATTACAAGAGTGTGTAACCACACTTGGCTTTTTATTTGAATCCAAGGATCTGTCTCAGGTCCTCATGCTTCTGTGGCAAGCACTTTGCTGACTAGCTATCTCCCCAAGTTCCCACACAGCTTCCTTTGACTGAGGATCCCAGACCTGATCCCTAGCCAGTAAAAGTACCAGGCAATCTAGAAACAGAACAGGCTGGTCCTCAACTGCCTCACCCTCTCCGATCTCATCTCTGCTAACTTGGCTCCTTTCTTTTGTTCTATTCTAATGCAGAACAATACGAAGAGGAAGGTAACTCAGGAAGCCACAGGCCTCTCAATGCCCATCCTTGGGAAGGCCTTTGGGGATCCTCCCTGAGCTGACAATTAACTGTCTACTTCCCTGATCATTAATGCACCATTAACCATCATCACTTGTCATTAACTCTGTTAATGATTAATAATGTTATTATTTAATTAATGGTCAATGGTTTGATCATTAATTAAACTATTAAACCTCTAGATTAATAGACACTCATTAACCATTCACACATGTCCTGTGGTCACCATGTCCATGGTGTGTGAAGTGGGATGTGTTCTGGCCATTAAAACTCTCTTTCATTAATAACAAGGGTCTTGGCCCATGCACTGTAACCTCTCAGAGTCACTGTAGCTGCTCTTTTAGCCTCTGTCCATCTCTTTCTCTGTCTCTGTTTGCCTCTGTCTATCTCTGTGACTCTATCTCTGCCTTTCTCTATCCCTGTCTCTCTGTCTCTTTTTGTCTCTGTCTCTCTATCTCTGTCTCTTTCTCTCTCTCTCTTTGTCTTTATCTCTTGTCTCTCTTCATCTTTCTCCATTTCTCTGTCTCTGTCCTTAACCCTTTGTCTTTCTGTGTCTCTCTTAGCATCTCTCCTTCACTGTACCCTTGGGCTGCCGGAGACCCCTCCCTGGCCCTTTCCTGCCTGGGCACGTGTGGGCGGGCGGAGCGCTGAGCACCTGGGAGCAGCCCAGCACAGCCGTTCCCAGGCCTGACAAGCTGTCTGCTCCTGGCAGCTGCTCAGCTTCGGGAGGCTTCACGCAGATCACCAGACAGGCCATCCTGCAAGGACTGCTGGGTGTTGTGTTTTCAAAATATTTTGAAAATACCTGCTACCTTAACAACCTGAGCAAACATCTTGCTGCCAAAAGATGGAAAGGCTGGTTTCTGAGTGAGACATGGCCCTGGGGGCTGCCCTTTGCTAGGGTTAGCCAGAAGGGCCCTGTTTCCTCAAAGTCCCTTGACACCAACTTTCATTCCTGGCAGCTAGATGGGACCTCCTGAGTCAGAAATGGTCTGAACAAATGGAGTTTCCCCAAAGCACATGGGCTTTGTCCCTGGTCCCCACTTCTATAACCTGTAGAGCAGAATCACAAACACCTGGACATGGGATGCAGGGTGTAGAGGGCTAGGCCTGAGAGGGGTACAGGCTCCATGCCCCAGCAGGGACAGCTGTGACTGATGCTCCAGGGCCCTTGCTTACTGTGACTAGCTGCTGAAGGCCAAGCATGGGAATCTGACCCACTCATCATGCTTGGCCCAAGAGAGTCCAGGAAACCCCCTGTTCCTAATGTCTGTCCTTATTCATTCTCTTTCCTACATGCCATCTCTCTGTCATCTTTGCTCACGCTCAGAGGAGGCCCAGGAGGAAGGTGAGCTGGCTTAGGACCTGTCCCTCACTTGCCCTTGCCCTCTGCCCTAATGATGAACATGGAGTAACCCTCCCTCTTATAGGGCTGTGACCTCAGTCCCTATCCCTAAGGATCTGCTGTGTGCTCCCTTCTAATCCTATCCTTTCTCCTCCCTGCCACCGTGCACTCCCTGGCATTCCTCAGCTGCAGAAGTCCAGGAGGAAGGTATGAGGACACAGGACTTCTGGTCCCCATGTGGAGCCCAGGGTCTGGCTGGAGCCATGTGGTGTGGGGGAGAGGGCAGGGAAGTAGAAAGGCACCAGCCAACCAAGGGGCCCCCCATGTGGCCCCATATAACCCACTAACCATGGCCAACGCTTGACCAAAGAGAATGAGGACTTCAAGAATCCCTACAAATAGCATAGCTGCCCCAACCTCTGCCAGAGGGGTCAACCTACAGGAGTGCTGGGGGAGACTATAGAGCCAGGTGTGGGTTGAGTCCCCTTCCCCAGAGAAGCCAGTAAAAGCCCATGGTGATGACTGAGACCTTTGCTCAGGCCAAATGTTGAAAAACTCAGGTTACCAAGGAGAGATGCAGGAGTGGCCAGAGGCCTTGCTGCAAGGCCTGTTGTGAGGACAAGCCAAGGCTTCCTCCCAAGTCAATCTCCCTAGCAAGTTGTGCCCCCTATCAACCCAATCACAGGCCCACCCCAACCCTCTTTAGGGGCTATATCAGGCAGAGGCCCAAGCAAAGGGTTTTTACACCTAGCTCTGGGATGGCAAGAAAAGAGGTGTTTGGGACAGGCCTTGGCTCTGCTCCCCTTGGGTACCAGAGCCTCCAAGTGGGCTGTAACTCTAGACTGGAGCCTGGCTGAGGGCAGACAGGAGGTAGGTAGATGAGGGAAGGAACCAAGTGATACATTGCAACAAAAGCAAGAGCCAGATTCCCAACCCCCACCCCAGTTTACCCACTTGTCGGGCAGAACAGGTTATGGGTGAGTTTGGTTCTCCTCAGCCCCTTCTATTCCAAAATTCCAAGTGGGCCCCAGAATCTGGGTTGTGGGGTCAAGGGTGGCAGGACCCCAGCTAACTCTGACAGTATCTTACTCACCTCCTGCACGTATCCTAATCCCTCGGTGACCGGCTGTTTCCTTTTAACCTGGATCCCTTCTCTGACCTCTGACCTCTGACCCGCGGTTTTGCCTCTTGTTCCGTGGCCCTCCTTAGCCCCCGAACCAGGTATGTGACATGACTTCAATGCCACGTAACATATGTGGCCATGTGGGGGTGTGTGCAGGAGCTAGCCAAGAAGGAACAAGAGGGTGCCGTGTAACTCACCCCATCTCTCCTATACACCTGTCCCTCTTTCTCCCACTCTCCCACATAGCCCTCCATTCACTTATTCTCTCTCCTCCCTCCCTCTCTCCTCCCCTGGTGCTGCTTCACAGAGGAAGTCCAAGAAGGTAGGTCCAGGTCTACCTCATAACCATGAATGAGGAGCCTTCCCCCTCTCTTCTCTGACTGACTGCCTCCCACCCCCTTTCCAATGCACCCACCACCAAGCCCTGCTTGCCTCTGGGCTGAGGACAGTAGAGAACAAGGGTACTAGCCTGTTGTTGGCCTAGGTGACTGACCCTGGCAACCCCCAGTCGCAGTGTTTAAGGGCAAGGAGCAGCAAGGCTCTTCTGGAGCCTCCATTAGGAAGATTGAATGGAACATGTGGGCTGTCCTGGGTCTACAGAGCAAGCCTCAGGACGATGGTGCTGGAGCCCTCTGGGACTTCATATGGATAGGCAGAGCAGAGCAGAGAGGCAGGAGCCAACCTACCCCAGTTATCAAGCCAGAGAGAGGAAAGTAAGGAGGGGTGAGGCTGAAGGGAGGGTGGAGGGGCAAGTAGAACTTGGGGTGAAGCAGAAAGTCATGCTGAGGCCAAGGTGGGGATGTCAGAGTCCTGGAACAGCCGGGGGCCATGCAAGCAAACAGGCAATCAGTCAGATCCCAGCATCCCACCCAGCGCCTGGGCCTGAGCCAGACACACCCATCAAGCAGAATTGAAGGGGTTATGTGGCGGGGAGTGGAGGTGGGGGTTAAGGGGGCTGTCAGCCTAGCAGCAGGGCTAGTTACATAGGGAACCGGAGGAAGGACTGGACTTAGGGAGTCCATTTCAAGCCCTCCATTTACACACTTGCAGGCTCCTGGTGCTGGGCCTGAGAGGAAGCTCCTGAGTATGAACATACTAGGAGAGGGACTCAGGGAAGTTCTCAGGCCACACATCTTAGGTCACCAGGCCTCCCTGAGTCCAGAACTGAGTTTGACTGGCAGAAAAAAAGGTCAGACAGGAGAGTGGAGAGACAGAGCACAGGGGAAACCTTACCTTGCCACTATGCAGCTGCTTCTCACACAACTCTTGAGAGCATCCCATCCCTCCCTGTTCCCAGAACTTCATAAGGGGAGGGTGAGTCCACCAGCCCTTTGACTTCCTTCCCCAGGCCACTCCCCTGGACCTCATGCAAGAGTAGGCTCTGCAGCACCCCACTGCTCCCTGGATGGCCACTCCTAAGATATTAGACAAGAGTGGCACCAGGCTAACCCGCAGCTCTAGGCTGCCTATTCAGGCGGTGCTGCCACATGTGCTTTGGTTGTTAAGTAACCGTGCATCTTTGATGGGGATGCTAGTGGTGGTGGTGAGAAATAGGTGTTCCAGAAGGGCACTGGTCAGAACCTGTAGGCGAGATCCCTACCCAAACATCGGATGAGGTCTGTTGGCTACTGGCCAAGTGCAAAAGTGCTGGGAGTCACAGATGCTTCCCCTGCCAGCGCTCACTGTGTTCCAGGCAGACAGAGTGCACACATGTCTGTGGCCTTGCTTCCGCCTAAAGCCAGAGCAGGGCGAAAGGACAGCATAAAGAAGGGTGATCCTGAGCAGCTGCAGGCCCCGGCTGTGGTCAGTACCAGCCCCAACTTCTGCTGGAATGCGTCATACTCAGAGGAAGCAGCCCTTCCTCAGGGCAACCAGCTTAGGCAAGACTCTAAAGAAGGGGAAGAAGAAGGGCCCCACCAAGGCTCATGGGAAAAAGCTTCTCAGGGGTCAGAGGGCAGGTTCCCAGAACCAGGAGGCCCTGTCCTAAGGGCTCAACCTGTCAAAATGCACAGATATGGATGAGTCAAAAATATTTTTGGATCTCAGGCAGGCTCTGTGAACAAAGACTTTTACAAAGAGCTTGAAATAAAGTGACTGTAAAAACCATAAAACGTGCCCAGATATAAGACTATGTAGTAGAAAGTAATGGAAGGTTCTGTGACAGCTGGAAGGCAGAGTACAGCCTCAGGATCTTCTCAGTGGCAAACCTAGCTCTAGTCCCCATGTGAATATTGGACAAGGCAGGTCCCCAGGCCCTCTACTCACAGCCAAGCCTTCTTGCTTAGCATGCATAAAGCCCTGGGTTCAATTCCCAATACTGTGTAAACCAGATCTGGCAGCACACAGCTGTCATTACAGCACTTGGGAGGTGGAGGCAGGAGGATAAGGAGTTCAAAGCCATCCTTAGCTACATTGAGGCCAGCCTGGGCAGCAAGGGTCCATGAAGGGGTCCAAGCCTGTGGGAAGGTGTAGGAGCTGCCCTGCCCCTCAGGCACAGGGCCCTGTGCGTGGCTGCCTCTGCTGTTCGTGTGGCCACCGCTGCTGTGTGGCCTCTGCACTTCTGCAGCTGTGTGGCTTTTTTCTTGCATGTGCGCTTGCGCCCACACCGTGAAGATGCTGTCCCCGAGGAGGAGCGGGAGGATGATGAGGAGGAAGGTAAGGCCTGCCAGCCGCTGTCGCAGCCCCCTGCTCCACCTGCACAGGATCCTGGCTTTGCCCATGTGAGGCTTGAGAAACCAACAGCCCAGTGTCTATGTTGCTGATTCTCCAGCCCTTTTACTCCACCTGTCTGTGTGTCTATCTGTCTGTCTGTCTGTCTCCCTTTTCTCCCTGGCATGGGACCTCAATGGCAAGATGCTGAGGCTTTATGTGCATCTGCCATGGAGTTAGGGGGCCAGGACCAACTTCTGCCCACTCAGAGGCAGGTGGTTGGTCAGTGAAGACAAGTCAGCATCCTAGATGTCTCCCAGACTTTCCAGAAATCTGTCCTCCAGGCCTCTTGTCTTCCCAGCTTCCCCTCCCTCCCAGCCATCTGGGTATTCATATATCTTGCTGTGGTTTCTCCCCTCTTCCCTTCATCCCCACACCCCAAATCCTTCTTAGAGCCCCTGGGGAATTCCACAGGCTTCTTGCTTCTGAATAGATGGGTGGGTCTGGGTGGGCTGAGTTAGAAGCCCCCAGCCTGGTGGTTCCTGTGGCAGGAAAGACCATCCTATCTTACTGATCTCTCTTTCTCCCTCTCCCCATGCTGGCTGTCATGACTAGAGGAGAAACCAAGACCCAAGTAAGTATGGGATCCAGGCAGAGCTATGGGGGATTCCAGAACAGGGTGAGGTAGGAGGCCCAGGACTGATTTAGAAGAAAAGCCCAAATAGAAAAGCCCAAAAATGCCAGTAGAAATGAATAGAAAAATAGTAGGTTGTGGTTCTTCCCCATTAGCCGGTCCAGTCACAGAGGAGGCCATTGGCCAGACTAAAGCTTAGAAGTGGGACTGAAGGTGCCATGTCTGGCTATGTTGGGAGACTTCACAGGTCTCCAGATATTTAAAAAAAAAAAAAAGAACTTGAGGGGTGAGGGTCTCCCACTTGAGATGAGAGCACACTCTGAATGGACCTAAGCTTAGAAGTGGGACTGAAGGTGCCATATATCTGCCATGTCTGGCTATGTTGGGAGACTTCACAGGTCTTCAGATATTTAAAAAAAAAAAAAAGAACTTGAGGAGTGAGGGTCTCCCACTTGAGATGAGAGCACACTCTGAATGGACCTGGTCCAAGAGAACCTGCTATCCAAGGGCTGCACCCTCTGTGAGCTGCTCTGTAGGGGTTTCACCTCGACTTTGCTTACTTGTGAGTGCACCAGGGGGTAGTTGAATCAGAATCTTGGAATTAGAAGCCCATGATCCTCCACACACAACCCCTTCTGTCTGCCTGTTTCCCACTCTGAACCAGGGTGGACTTTTGGCGCCCGTCCCTCGCTCCCTCCCTAGAAGAGCTAGGTGAAGAGTGTGGCTGGGCCATACTCTTCCCCTCAGTGCTGTTTTAAATCAAGTTCACATAAAGTAATGCAGCATTGTAAGATAGTTTCTCATCTTAGAAAAATTATTTATGTTCTCAATATGAAAATAAAACACCTCATTAAGAAAATTTGGAAAATACATAAAAGTGAAATGAAGGGGGAAAGAAATCCATCCATAATTCTCCCACCCACCCACCAGCCAGACTGTGGAAAGGACCAGAGAGGGGAAAAAAGATCTTTATTTCTTCCTGCTCTTTTTCTACACGAAGTTCTTGGAAAATAAAGATCTTGCCTATGTTTTTTCAAGCACGGGACTGTATATACAGCCTTGAATTCTGCTTTTAAAAAAAATTTAGCACTATTCATAAGTATTTTTCCATGTTTTTACATAGTCTTCTTAAATATTTTGAATGGCCACATAATATTCCATCAATTGGACAAACCATAATTTTCCTAACCATTCTCGGGTCACAGGCTCTCCCCAATATTTTACAATCATAAATAACGCTGGGTGGAAAGCATTTTAAGTCTTGAGAGCTGTTTGCCTAGGCCACATTCCCAGAACTGGAATTACTGGGTCAAAGAGGACCAATGCTCTGAAGATTCTGACACTCGATGCCAAGCTGCTTTCCACCAGCGCCTCACCAGCGCCTAGCCAAGGCGGTCTCCTACGTGGGCTGTGAGCAGCCTTGTGTCCCACACCCTCCGCGCCCAAAGGCGGGAACGGGCGTCTGCCCCTCACCCGTTGATGAACAGCCAACCACATCTCATGGTTGTTTGCCTTAGCATTCCTCCGATGGCACCACCACTAACCGTCCCTGTTTGTTAACTGGTCGTCTTTCTTTTCGAGTCACTGGCTTGTGCCCCTTGCTCATTTATCTCATGGCCAACACGTCTCCGTGTTTGCTTAATCGTCCGTTTACTCAGGGATATAAATCTTCTCTGTATTTGCTGAAAAGTTTTTTTTTTTTCAGTCTGGTTTTTTTCTCCCCTCTGCGTTTCGATTTTTGCTCTTTTCCCCCCACATACATAAGTTTTTCATTTGCACAACATCATCTGCACAGCTTTCCCTTGGAGGGAATTTTGGGGCTTCAGAGCTTAGAAAAATCCCTTCCCTCTCCAGGTTTTGATCGCTATTCAGCTCCCCTTTCTTCTGTGGCCTGCTTCTAAAAGCCGCGGTTGTCTCGGCTCCCTGCTCCATCTGGAATGTGTTGGCAGGAGGAGGGGGTCGCGGGGCCAGCGGGCTGGGGGCTCCTTTTCCCCTTACAGGCTCTCCTTCTTTTGGGCACCAGAAAGAAAGAGTAAAAAGAGTATACAGAGCCACAGGACAGGTCTCACCCCAGAAGCTGATGCCAGTCACTGTCCCTGGAGGGCCTGTGGTGGCCACCCTGCCTTCTGCTAGGACTTGGTTACAGTTGTTTATGTGTCTGAAGAAGGTGGCACGAAGCAGTGAGCGAAACAGAGGCAGACACAGGCAGGGTGACACCATCTAGGAAGCAACAAGTACTCCTGGGACATAGGTTAGAAACCTAAGAACAAAACGCCAGGCGAACCTGCTTTAGTCCAAGTGCCCTTTGTTAGATTCTAGGGTGCAAGAAAGAAGAAGGGGGCCAGCTTAGGTTCAAGACTGGCCAGCCTCCGCTGTGGAGTTGTCCTTGCTTATGAAACTTCTGTGTCTCTTCCCCAGACTCACTGCTCCCAAGATTCCAGAAGGGGAGAAAGTAGACTTCGATGTAAGTTTATGGGGCCCAGATCACCTTCATCCCAAGCTCTAGCGTTTGGACTTTAGGCTAGGCTTCATGTCATGTCTTCTCAAGTAGTCAGACCCGAGGCAGCTCAACACTAGGCCACACTTCCATAATTCACTCCAAGACCCAAGGAAATAGACATCTCTTCCCTTCACCTCCCTCTGTTCTTGTACCCACCCATCCATTCATTCACCTACCCCTTCACTTCACTGTCTACCATTTATCTACCTGTTCACCTCTCCATTTATTTGTTCAAACCCTCATCCGTGTATGCAGGAAGTCAGTCTCACGGTCTCCTCTCTGCCTGGCCCAAGAAGGCATCTCTAAGGACGACAGAGACAAGTCTGAGCCGGATTACCTCTAGAATGATGCTGGCTTCCTGATTAGCCAGAGCCTGGATTCCTCCACAGGAAGGACTCTATTTTGACTCTGGGGTCTCCCTGATCAGGCCACTCTGGGCCTCAGGAAGGCAGAAGCTGAAGGGACCTGGCAGAAGGGGCCCCTACCTGCAGGTGGCTCCCAGGTTAGCAAGAAGGGAAGAAACTTTTCTCTTGCTTCCCCAGGACATCCAGAAGAAGCGTCAGAACAAGGACCTCATGGAGCTCCAGGCCCTCATCGACAATCACTTTGAAGCTAGAAAGAAAGAAGAAGAGGAACTGATTGCACTCAAGGAGAGAATTGTTAAGTTCTGCTGTCCTGGGAGGCTGCTGGGTGCTCCTGCAGGGACTAGGTATGACAGGGGAGGGCTGACCCTTTTACCCTCTTGGCTGCAGGAGAAGCGTCGTGCAGAGAGGGCTGAGCAGCAAAGAATCCGTGCTGAGAAGGAGCGGGAACGCCAGAACAGACTGGCGGTAAGGACTGTGCATCATCCTGCTTGTCTAGCCAGGGAAGCACAGGGTCTTAGGCCTTCCTTTTACTGGAGCCCTCTGTGGACCCAACAACCAGAGCTACTAGGTTACTGTCTCTTGCTCTACAGAAACCCTGAAAAAGAGCCACTTCCTCCCAGAAGGTTCTAAGTTCAGAGCTAGTCTTTGAAGCTTGCTCAAAGGGCAGCTCCTAAAGATCTTGGGTCTGGGGTTTCAACAGGAGGAGAAGGCCAGAAGAGAGGAGGAAGATGCCAAGAGGAGAGCTGAGGATGACTTGAAGAAGAAAAAGGCTCTGTCCTCCATGGGTGCCAACTACAGCAGCTACCTGGCCAAGGTAAGGAACAGGTTCAGAGCCCCGAAGGTAGCCTTCAAGTGGGGCTGGTGTTTGTGCCATGTATCTCCTGAGTCTGGGCCCCTCATCCCCTCTCCCCTCTCCAGGCTGACCAGAAGAGAGGCAAGAAGCAGACAGCCCGGGAAATGAAGAAGAAGATTCTTGCAGAAAGACGCAAGCCCCTGAACATTGACCATCTTAGTGATGACAAGCTGAGGTGGGGTGGCCGTGGAGTGGCCCTCCCAAATGGTGCCCAGCCCTTCCCCAAAAGAACTGAGTCACAGTTCTCTGTGGCAGCTGGAAGAGGAAGCAGGGTCTTGGGCCTTGCCTCTCTGGCTTCATCCCATCAAACCTTCTCTTTTCCATCTTCCAGGGACAAGGCCAAGGAACTCTGGGATACCTTGTACCAACTGGAAACTGACAAATTTGAGTTTGGAGAGAAGCTGAAACGCCAGAAATATGATGTGAGTCTAGGCGTTTCTGTTTCTTGGGCCTGCAGGGTCTCACTCTCCATGGGAGTCAACTGTCTCTCCACAGCCCAGGCACACTCTGGTCCTGCCTTCATCTTGAGACCTGGTTCCACTGAGCTCAGCTTGGAGCCACTGCTGGACACTGTCCTTCAGGGCAGGCACCTGAGCTATCAGCCTGGAACCTGCATCTGAACTGAGCAGTACTGTAGCTGAAACTGTCGTGGGTTCTCAAACTGCTGAGATCCCCGAGATATCTGCCTCTTCAGGGCAGGCAAGCAGGCAGGCAGGGTAGCTCACACCTTCACCTGAAACTGGAAATGTTCTGTATCTCCTCTGGGGATCAGGGATCTGGAATGGGGTTGCAACCTCCATTAAGGCAAGGTGAGGGGCTGCAGAGATGAGGCAGGGCCTTGGGGGATGAGACAGAAGCCAAGCTTGTGGATGTAGGGAAGGGTATCTGTCCTGGTGTCCACTGTACTTAGTGCAAATGCAAACACCTTGAGTTTGTTGGCAAAGCTGTGCTGCCCTCCCATCATGTCCCTGAAATGCCTGGTGTGAGGAGAGGTGGGAACTCATGCAGGGACATCTCTCCATTAGGATAGACAATCTACAAGTTCTGGCTGCTTCTTGCAACCTCTGATAAACGAGATGGGTCTCAGTCGCTCAACTTTGAAGAGCCTTGGTCTTCATACCTCCATCTTTGGCAATCCCTAGAAAGAGACTCATCCCTCAACCTCAAGGCTACCATAGGAGCTAGCTCAGAGAAGGCTCTTCCGAGTAGAGGCCAGGCCACTCTCCTCAGCAACAGTAGCTGAGTCAGGAACCCATAGCCTCCAGATATACTCTGCCCATGTCTGGTTCCTGGGTTTGCAGAGCCTGGCTGTCTATCAGAAGACTGGCCTGATACTTATCAGGGCCTTAAAGCCTCAGCTGCCCACCCAACTTGGTAATCATCTTGATTTTTCTAGATCATGACTGTCCGGGCCAGAGTGGAGATGCTGGCCAAGTTGTGAGTAGGCAGAGCCTGCTACAGGCCAGGCTTGTGGGTGTGCAATGCTCAGCTAGTCTCTCGCATGGCAAAGGGCCTTTTCCTCCTGCCCCAGCTCCACCCTCCTGACCTCAACTGGTGGCTATGAGACTGGCCTGCTGCCCTTGTTGGCAGATGAGAAAGGAAGGCCCTTGCCTTCCAAGAGCTCCATTTGGTGCCGGGGTCTCTGAGCCACCAAGTCAGGAGCTGGTATGATGGGCCAAGGAGCAGGAAGATGGGGATCAGGAGTCAGAGGTGGAACTTAGAGAGGTCTGAAGGCCTCACCTCCACTCTGTCCCTTGCTCCTGCCTGCATCCTGCCACAGCCACAAGGTAAGTGGCCAGCTGGGTGCTGCTGTGTGTGATAGCTAGAGAGAGCAAGTCAAGACACAACCCGAAGACAGAGAACAGTGCCCTCTCACAAAGGAGCCAGGAGACAGTAAGGAAACTGTCACAGGAGGCTGGGTTCCGGCAGTGAGGATACAGTGGAGATGCCACGGTTGGCCTGCCATGTGGTGAAGACATGTGTCTCCTGGCCAGTGCTCGGCTGGGCTTCCCAGGTGTCTGTCACAGTAAGTCACCTGTGTTGTTACAGATCACTACCCTCAGGAGCCGCATTGACCAAGCCCAGAAGCAGTAAGTAGCTCAGCCCATTCTCACTCTGTGCTGGGCCCAGAATCCCCAGGGCCAGCTACCCACAAACCCTACCCAGGGCCTAGACATTTTATCTAGTCCCTGAACAGGGTCCTTGGTGGCTGGCCCTTAGCAGAGTAATAACAAGACTAACTGAACCCTGGAACTCACTGACTCCTTCCTCTTCTGCATGCAGGAGGTACCAGATGGGGTTTGTTAATGATACCTTCTCCCTCTGTGATGTGCTGGCCAGCAGGGAGCCTGTAACAGGGTGTGGTAATGAATACCTGCAATCCCAATACCTCTCCAGAGTTGAAAGAAGGATCAGGAGTTAAGGCTAGCCTGAGCTACATGAAACCCTATCTCAATTAACAAAGAGAAAAAAAAGTAGGGGTGCACACGTCCCTTAGTTGAATCCTGGTACCTTAGTTGGAGCACATTCATAATCCCAGCACTTTGGGAGGAAGGCAGAGGATCAGAAGTCCAAGATTATCTTTGGCTGCAGAGTAAGTTCCAAGGCTAGCTTGGGATATATAAGAGTATGTAAGATGGAAGGAGAAGGAAGGGGGGAAAGGATGAACTGACTCTTCCACACAAGGAATCAGGACCCCGCAGGACTCCAAGACCTGTTGCAGCAGTGACTCTGGGAGTCTGATGCTAAGCCTGAGCATGGGGTTGTCACACTCCAAGGACAAAATCAAATGGAGATGCTTAGATTTCCTGTTTCTTGAGATTTTTCTCCTTCCTTCCACACCCCTGTGATGCCCAGAGAGATGGGTGCTCCAGGGAAGGGGCTATTGGTTTGTACCTCTTTTGGGTGGGCTGGAGGGTCATGACAGTCTGGTTTGATGAGCTTCCATGTTCGTGGGCATATGGATGTGTGCATATATCAGGGTTCTCAAGAAGATCTGTGGGACTGCAATATCACCAGCCAAAAATCTCACTGGGCTGGCTCTAGAGCTCGAGTACTTTTAATCCTCCTGCCGGCCTGGACCCTCACACAATATTCAGCCTGCTTCCAGCTTGCTGGGGTACGGAGAGCCTCAGATAATGAGATTTCAAGTCCTGGAGAAAGCTATTCTTAGCTGCCATCCAGAACGATGGAGGCTTTTAAAAAATACTAGTGTTCAAAGCTGGGGTGGTGTGGGTCTGTCTGCAGTAGTTCCCCTGGCCAAGGCAAGAAAACAGAAGGTGAGCCCAGGTAACCAGCTAACCCTGTCCTAACCTGTCAGGCCCTGTCAGGCCCACTGCAGGTGAGTCAGCTCCCACTGTTCAGGCTGGAATGCAGTGTGTGCTCTGGAAGTGGGTCAGCAGCTTGGGGACACAGGAACCGAAGGCCTCCACTAGCTGGCTGGACCCCCGACCCTTAAGTACAACTTGCTTCCCATTTGCAGCAGCAAGAAGGCTGGTGCCACAGCCAAGGGCAAAGTCGGTGGGCGCTGGAAGTAGAGGCGTCAACAAGCGGTGCACTGCAGCAGAGACCGTCTACCCTGACTCCTGCCAGAGCCTGTTATTTCAGCTCTGCACCCTCCAACCCTCATGCCCAGTCTTTGTCTGGAGCTCAGGGTCCATTCTGCCACAATGCCCTCACTGTCTGGGGTCTGAAAATAAAGTTATCAGACTCCCCTCTACTGTGTATGTACTGTCATGCCTAAGGAGCTTAGGGAGGTTGGGAGATGGTGCTGCCGGACAGGAGCGCCACAGGAGCACATCTCAGTGCAGCCCTGGAAAACTCAGGGTATCTTACTACTGTTAGCAACTGTGGCTCAACTGCACATGGTACTGTGCCCTAATGCAGCCCGGAACTTGGCCTGTAGCTGTTCTTGTCAGAGGCCTTTTCCTCCTAGGGTACTCCTTTTGTCCCCCTCGCCAGAGCCCTCCATGTTAGAAGGCTGCCTGGGCAGCCTGAAGCACTGTTTAAAGAAAAAACAGCCCAGCCTTGGGAGGGTTAGGGAGGAAGGCTGGCTGGCTGGAGATGTTGCAGACACCCCAAAAGGGGGGAGGCGAGGGGAGCTCCAGCTAGCACATCAAGGTGGGAGAGGAATGCAGGAAAGCACGTTTCCCACGAGGGAGCAAGCTCAGCAAACAGCGTTCTCCTATATTACAGGGAACACAGAACACAACTGTGCAATAAATTTGAAAGTCCTGACCAAATAGAATTATGGAAAATATAAATCACAGAAATTGGATCAAGACGCGGAGCCCTGCACAGCGAGGTATTCATAGAGGAAGGGGCTTGTGCACAAACACCTCCGGGAAGACTGAGGAGGCAGGGCAGCCACAGCCAGTGCCCCGAATGAAAGACAGGGAATGCAGTCATCTCTCACCAGGCCTCTGAGGGCAACATACAACCCCCAGAGAGCACATGTAGTCCATCTGTACATACATCCCAAAACGCACAGTGGTACAGACTCCATCTGTGCGTGCACACCCCAACATAGAGTGGTGTAGATCCCATCTGTGTGTGCACCCCAATACACATTGCTATGACTTTTGTGGGAAACACACACACACACACACACACACTTGCACTAAAATGGCTGTAAATGCACTGGTGATGTATCTGGATGCTCTGTGCCCAGCATTTGCACAGTATTGAAGAAAATAATTGTTCAGTGACCCTGGCGGCAGCCCTATAGGGAAGGTTCTGTGAACGCCAAGCCAGCTTCAGGGCCAGCAGCACACTTCACGGTGGAAAGGATGGGCTCAGCCCACCCGGCATGGGCAGGGGCCACAGAACCAAAGAGGAAGAATGGACAATGACTGAGACATCAAGAAAGAGAACTCTGGCTAAGTCGACCTCACATGGTGATGCTGAAGGCAGGCTAGGGGATTAGACATTGCTTGGGTGTTATCCTCAATATGCTAAGTGAGAAACATAGACAAACAGGTTTGTGTCTTTCCACAATGTCAGAATGTATTGATTAATAGCAGTATATTCACAAGGTAAGGCCGTTTCAATGGCAGCATTTGCCAGATAATCCCGCTTTCTTTGATAGCCTGGCCGAGGCAAACACAGGTTCTTTCATTCCAATCTTAATTACTAATATTGACTCTCAGATCACACACCACACAGTAAATATATCTATCTATATCTCTATCTATATATGTATGTTACATAATGGCTACAAAGGTTTAAAGAGGCAGGGAGTTTCAAAGAGTCCTGAGAAGACAAAGCTGGGATATTGATAGGGCCATAAGAGTCTCTATGTTGATAAGATAAAGAACAGAATGGAGCTGGAGCAGAGGCTGAAGAGGCTACAGTGGTTTTTGTAGAATCGAGCCTGCTGTACGGTCAGAGCTGAGCTGCAGGAGTGAGGTGAAGTGAAGGGCAGGGCTGGATCCAGATGAACCAACGGGTAGACAGATGGATGGCAGGTCCAGACAAGGGAACAGAAGGATGGCAGTTGAATAAGCTACATAGACAGCAGGCACCAAACTAATCAGAAGCCTCTGGGGCAGTTAGATACTCTCTGCCTGTCAGTTCTTCACATGCACGCACACACACCGCACCAGTGAGGTGTGGTGAGATGACTGTTTGGAGCAACAGGGACATTGCCATCCATCCCTGTACGAGTCTCTACCTCTATGAAGTCTGAGTGAGAGATTTCCACCTTTTTCTTTGTCTGGTACGTCTGGTGAGTTCTGGGGTCTGGTTTCTCCGGTATGAATTTAATATGCCCATGTGCCCCTACCATCTCAATTCACTCAGGGTGTAAGTTAATTAGCAATCTGTGCCTCCTATGTGGTGCTGGACAGATGGCATCATCTCTGTGTCCACCCAGGTATGTGGTCACTCTTCATCTTCAAAATGGAGTCTCTCAGGACAACATACAGTCTGAAAAAAATAAAAACAAAAGCAAAAAATAAAAGTTTTGCATAATACAAAGTCACTTATGGCAAGATACAATCTAACCTTGAAAGATAAGGAGCACCCTAAAATACATGGGGTGCTTGGGTATCAGGATAGGGGCTCACTGACCTGACTTAGCAAGGCTCCTTCTTTTGTACAAGGAAGTTCAGGGACAGGACTGGGAACAGAGAGCACAGGATCCTGGGTGTAGTGTGGCCAAGTAGAGAATCTTTGTCTACACTCAGTAAACACACACACCAACATAGCCCAAAACTTCACATATGCACATAGCAGTGGCCCTCACAGATACAGCCTGTCACACGTGTGGGTACACCCCAACAGACACTCAGGCCCACAGGCCCTCATCCCTTCATGTACATTATACCATGTGTACACACACACACACACACACACACACACACCGAGCCACTCTCCTGTATGCATAAGTTTAAATACACCCAGTGTGACCAGGTACTTTTTAACTTTTTTTTCTTTCAGAAATGCATAGTTAGAAAACTCATACAGAGTGTTGGGCTCCATGGGTCCAGAAACCAATCTCATCTCCTCGCCTTGTTCAGAAAGGCAGCTAAGCAGCCGGGAACTGCCTGAACAAAATGACAAGCCGGGGACAGAATGGACCACTACCCTGGGCAGGAAGGCTCCATGTACCAGGAGCCAGCTGTGGTTCAGAACTGAATGAGGGTAGCATTGTGAGGAGCTGGGAACCTTCAGTAAGCCCCAGTTCTGAGCATGCCACTCATAGTAATAGTGGATTAACGATAAAAAAAAAAGCAGGCTGGGAGAATGTGTGTGAGATTGAAAACAAGAGGCTGTTGAGCTGTTCCCACAGGCCAGGAATGCACATGAAGCTCACAAAGGCTGACCTCAGCCTAGGCCCCAGAGCACACTCCAGCAGAGGCAGAGCAGAGGCGCCCCAGCCCAGCAAGGAGGGGACTCTTTCAGTGTGTCTCAGAAAGGAACTGAATAGCTCTGAACCCAAGAGGAAGTCTTAAGGGACGGCAGGAAGCACTTACGGTTGAAGGATAATGGATCATGGTGCTGGGGAACAGGAGGGACACCAGGGTAAACCATGGGGCCCTCTGCTTACATTATAAGGAGGAACATGGTCTCCATGTCCACTAGGTGCACGACTTACACGTAGGACTTGAAAAACTGACAGAACACCCAAAATCTAAATGAGAAACAGAGAAGCAAGGAGCCCATGATAAACAGAAGTTAATAAGTAGGAACGTGGAATGGGAAGGGTCACAGAGGCAAAAACCTGGTCTGTGAGACAGGTGAGTTGTGTAAATTGCCATTAGATGGAAAGTCCAGTGGCCAGAGGGGACAAACACAGATAACGTAAAGCCGGAAAGAAGGCTATAACTGCAGAGATGGCCCAGACTTAATTGCCCTGAAAGAATGTCACAAACACATTGCAGCAATTTACCTGAAAACTAGATAAAACAGCCCAGTCCCCAGGGGAAATGCTACGTGCAAAACTGAGCTAAGGTGAGGAGTGAACCTTGAATAAACTAACTCTTTTGAAAGGTGCTGACGCCATGGCTAAACCATGCCCGCCAACACCACTCTGCACTTTTAAAAACGGTATTATGTCCATGGCAACGATGGCTTTACATCAGAAACCAGAATAGTGTGATTTAAGTTTACAAAATCTAAAAAGGGTATAAAGGCAACAACATGTTGAGGACTGGCATGTAACTCAGGGGTAGAGCATTTGCTCAGCATGCATGAGGCAGGCCCCCAGTGACGCAAAGGTCAAAAGTTTTATTTTATTATATTTGTTTGTTTGTTTGTTTTTTAAGTAGCACAGAACACAGCATGGTTCTTGGAAGCTGGGCATGGTGGCACATGCCTTTAATCTCAGCACTTGGGCGGCAGAGGCAGGCGAATCTCAGGGAGTTGGAAGCTAGCCTGGTACATCTACAGTTCCAGGCTAGTCAGAGCTATACAATGAAACCCTGTTTCACAACAACAGCAAACCCAACACATCACGGTTCCAGTAGGAAAGTCAAGGAGGCCATCTTCTAAAAACCCACACAGAACCTTTACCCTAGGAAGTAGATGGCTGAAACGTTCTCTTTATGATAAAGAACCAAGCAAGAGTCCAGCATAGCAACACACATCTGTAACCTCCCCAACACTTGGGAGACTGGGGTAGGAGGATTGCTGAGAGTTTGAGGCCAATCTAGGCTACAGAGAGAGACCATGTCTCAAAAAACAAACAAATCAGGTTAGAGTTGGGCATGGTGACTCATATTTGAATCCCAGCACTTAGAAGGCTAAAACAGGAGGATTTTGTGAGTTCAAGGCAAGCCTAGAATACATACATAGTGAGTTCCAGTCCAGCCTGGGCCATAGAGTAAGAGTCTGTTTCAAAACAAAAAACAAAAAAAAAAAAACCAAAAACGTAAAGCAAGGCTGGGCTGTAGCTGAGTTGGTAGAATGCTTGCTTGGCATATACAAAGCTCTGGCTTCCATCCCCAACACTTGAGGGGTGGAGGCAGGAGGATCCGGAGTTCAAGGCTATCTTCAGCTAATAAAGAGTATGAGATCAGCCTGGACTACGTGAGAATCTGTCTCAAAAACAAACAAACAGTAAAAAAATTATAGCAAAAGAGCAAGAACGTCAGCTTGTACTTCAAACGCACCAGATGTCCTAGTCAGAGCTTGAGACAAGATAAAGGAATGTTTTGAAGAGGGATTTGCAGGCAAAGAAAAACTCCGTTATCATTATGAACAGCTGAATCAAGGGTTCTGAGCTGTCAGAAGTGAGCAAGATGGAGGCTTCTTTGGGATCAGAGCAGAGATGAGACCTGATAGCTTGAAGATGCTGTCCAGAATGGGTTGTGAGGCTGTGCTCTGATAATCCCAGCAACTGAGGAGGCTGAGGCAGAAGCATGTGGCCAGATTGGACTGCATAGTGAAACTTTGTCTCTTCCTTCCTTCCCCAAAGAAAAGTATACCACTCAAAATGGAATTTTTTATTTAAAAAAAAAATCAATGTATTTTTTAATGTGGTGTGCACATGTGAGCCTGCCAAGCTACGCATGTAGAGGTCAGAGAACAACTTTTGGGAGTTGGTTCTTTCCTTCTTTCATGGAATTTGGAGGTCTCAGGCTGTTGGGCTTGCTTGGCAAGCATTTCTGCCTAGTGAGCCATCATGTCAGTCCCAAATTGAAAAAACAATTCAAACATCTGATAAGAATAAATCCAACAAAAGACGTGCAGTATGGTTCTGCAGTATACGTGCAGAGAAAGTATAAAAATACCCTCCTTCCCGCTCACCCCCACCACGTTGAACGATATTCAAGGGACTAGGGCTACTCATTGGCCCTGTGTCCTAGTCCTTAGTTAAAGAGAAAGTCTGACACTCTAGCAGCAGCTCAGAGAAAGGGCTCCATGCAAGACTATAGAGTTAGCCTCAGGAGCTCTGTGGGGTCCATGCTGTGGGTAGAGAAGGGCTTAACCCCATGGGGTGTGAACAGGGGACTCAGAGTCTTGGAGCCACGTGAACCGTGACTGGCCTAGGTATGAGGGGATGTGCCTGGGATGAGGAGCACCCTGTCCAGACGCCAGGGGGTGCTCAGGTGTCGGGATGGGGAGCTTGCAGACTTGACTAACAAGATTCTTTGTTAATAATGCCTAGGGATGGGCTCAGGGGGAAGTGCAGGGACCTGGCTGAGCTGTGACTAAGAAGAGAATCTCATCAAAATAAGTAGTATTTATCACCCACAGAAAACCCAAGGCAGTGCTAGGAAAAAGTGGCAATTATACCAAATCAGAAGTCTGGGCTTAGTATGGCAGCAGATAGAACAGATGTAATGATAGCAAGCAGGAGGGAGAGTCCCGAGAATCCCAAGTTTGAGGCCAGCCTGAGTAACACTATAAATTCAAGACTAGCCTGGGCTACACAATAAGACTCTGTCTTAGAAAAACAAAGGTTAAAGAGAAGAGGAAGAAAAATAAAAAGGAAGAGGAAAAGGAGGAAAGAAAGAATAAAAGAAAGGAATGAAGGAAGGAAGGAAGGAAGAGAGAGAGAAGAAGAAGAAGGAGAAGAAGAAGAAGAAGAAGAAGAAGAAGAAGAAGAAGAAGAAGAAGAAGAAGAAGAAGAAGAAGAAGAAGAAGAAGAAGAAGAAAGAAAGAAAAGAAAGGGAATTCTGAGCACCCACCCATCAAGGACCAAAGAAAAGATCAGGTCAAGTGTGGTTTTAGTCATAAAGAATTCTATACCACTGAAGCATCTGACCCACAGCTCTTAGTCACTGAGGCAAAGCACAGAAAGTACATCCAAGATGGAGGGAAGCAGCATGCAAAAGGGGGAATACAGCAAGACATCACCTCTATACAAGTTAAAAACCATTTTATATTTTAAGAGAGAGTTTGGGCTGGATGTGGGAGTCAGTTTGAGCAGTTACACCGTATGTACAAAGGTTTGAGCCCTAGAAACTCAAAAAAAAAAAAAAAGCCTAAACTAAACTAAAAAATTTATCATATGTGCTTGGACTTGCAGAGCATGGAATTCAGAGGAAGGGTCCCTGGAGCCCCTGCAAGGGAGGGGACATGCGGGCCAAGGGGCCACACAGAGCCTAAGGGTGCATTCCTCACGTTCCTTGTCTTGCGCCAGCACTGGACAGGCGGGTGGAGGCTTTTCCTGTTTTAATTATGCCTTCTGTACATCTCAACAGTTAAACAGTTCAATAACTACTTTCTATGGAGGGAAGGACATCGCAAAAACTCTATCTTTATGTTCACAAGCAAACAGAACAAAAACTGCAGTAACTAGGGAAAGCTATAAATAAGCCCTATCTTTGTCTGTCCAGCCAGTAAAGCCCTGAGCCCCAAGCCCAGGCAGGAACCATGCACGGATGCCTGCTTTTGCCATTACTGCTTTACTCGGGTCTGAAAACCCAAGACAATGAGAAAAGATGTTCAACGGAAATAAGATGTATAACTTCTGGAAAGGAGGAGACCAAAATACCACATTCTTGCGGCCCCCAGAGAGCCAGCGGAAGAGTTCTCAGGATGAATGAGGGGTTCAGGGAGCAGTCAGATGCAAAGTGTGTATTGTAAATCAATATATTTTATTATTTTCCACCAGCAACCAGCCAGAAGATACAGAAGACTGAAAAAAAAGTTTCCATTTAAAAAAAATCATAAAAACAGCGGCTGCAATCAAAGGCATAAAAGTATTTAGACATGATCCTCTTGAGAACTGTCCTGGTCCAGAGAAAGAAAATGGCAAACTTCTAAAATGTGTCGAAAATGAAACTTGAAGAAAAGATAACAACAGAAAAAAATAGCATGCTTTTGCACAGAAAGCTTGACTCTTAAAATAACCACATTTTTTTTTTTCCCCAAAATTAGGGCATACTGTATGGGTTACAGATTTTTTTTTTAAACCAAAATTATTTTCTATTTGATTGTCTGTTTGTTGAGACAGAGTTTCATGTAGCCCAAGCTGGTCTTGAACTCATTATGTAGCCAGGGCTGGGATTATGTAGCCGAGCTTGCGTCTACCTCCCCAGTGTTCAGAATCAACCGAAAGTCTAATACGATTTTTTTTTAAGGTAAAGTCTGGAGGGTAAAGGGATGAGACAGCTTTGGCATGACAAATCTAAAATTCAATACAGAAGAAATACACAGATGTAGCTAAGAAAGCACAGGGCCGAGTCTGATAAGGTATGCCTTCTGCCTGCTGTGACTGCACAAAACATCCTTGGTTTCTGTTTCCTGTGACCCTCACAGCAAAGGAAGTGGGTCCTACTACCACTCGGGTTCCAGAGCAGCACACAGAGGCTCAGGCCAGTCTCCACGAAGCTCCCACACCACTCAGCTACCAAGTGACAAGCTAGCAGGGATACCCTGACCATGCCTTCCATGCCCTCTGCTTGTCTAAACTGTAGGGTTCATCCTTTCCCATGGTGTTTATCAGCATAATACTGTATACACATGAGAGTTGAGGGAGCAACCCGGTTGAGAAGGGGACATATTTAACAGAGAAGGGTGGGAAAATAAAATCTTAATTTGGGAGGAAAAAAAAGAGAATGAGATTTTTGCTCTATGCCAATGGCTAAAGGGAATTAGGAAGTTCAGCAGAAAAAAAGACTGTTAAAAATAAAATCAGGGTGGATGTGACCAGGATACGCTGAATACGTGTATGAAATGCTCAAAGGATAAATAAAATATTATTTAAAAATAAAATGAAAATTCAGAAGGACAGCAAAATCTGTTTTTATCTGCTTTCATACTTAGAAACATTTTCCCCAGCTTAAAAAAAAAAAAAAAAACAGAATTGCGGAGGAAAAAAGTTCTACCTCTTAAAAGTTAATTTACGTTTTTGAAACAGAGTCTTGTGTAGTCTAGGATGGCTTGAGCTCGCTATGTAGCCCAGGCTGGCCTTAAACTCACAATGTAACTCTATATAACCTTGAACTTCTGATCCTCATGCCTTTACTGCCCAAGTGCTGGGAAACTTTAAATTTCTGTATGTCAAAACATTGTCCATCAAAATGAAAAAGGCATATTTCCATTCCTGGCTAAAATGGAGAAATAGAGACCGGATTTATCTGCCTGCCTGCAGCAGCCAACAAAACAACAGAACAAAACAAAACAGACACAAAGCCGAGGAACAATGGCGTCTAGGGCGCCCCACATCAGCTGGGGAAGACAATGACCCCCAACGGAAACGTCTAGGGGCCTCTCACTGCCCAGCTCTCTTCCCTGAGAGAATTCCCAGGCCTCAGGCAGGAAGAGAGCAAGGTGGAGCCTCAGGATACTTGAGAGAAAGAGCTGAGCTGAGGGTCTGAGGGAGTGAGGTAACTGGAGTTCAAGAGACAGACTGGGGGTGGGGGGCAGTGCTCACTGTGAGAGAACCTGGGGTCCTGTAGACACCCATGAGGTAGACAGCAAGCATGGCTGGGGCCAACACAAGCCTGGGAAACAATCCTCTGAGTGCTGCCGCTTCCCATGCCCAGGAATGGTGGCTGTTCCCACCAGCCAGGGCAGAGGGCTGCAGTCTCACAGGTCTTAGGGCCTGGGAAGCCTTGCCCAAGTCTTGGGGACCTTTGGCCTGAAGCTGAACATTCTTCCAGACCTGCCTGTGAGAAATCATAAAAACAAGACCTGAAGGATCCAACTCCCCCCGCCCCTCGTGTGTGTGTTTTGAGATAGGGTTCCAGCCTGCTTACTCAGTTTCTACAGCGCTAGGGATCAACCCCAGGACTTCATGTGTGCTGGGCACATAGTCTATCAACTACAAAGCTCAAAAATATTTATAGAAATGTGAAGATATTGGGCACTTGCTGAGGCAAGACTCAGGATGTCCAGAGTCCCATAAAACCCATCGAGCAGAAACAAAACAGGAAAGGTAGCACATGGGGGTGGACATCAGCTCAAAGCAAATGGGGTGAAGCTGAATAAGACTCCATGGTACCCACTAAGAAGGGGGGTACAGCTGGAAGGCCACAGAGGAAAAAATGGAATGAAGAGATAAATACAAGTTCAAATCAATGCAAAGTGTGTGTGGGAGTCGGTGGGTGGGCCCATGGGACAAAGCAAGCAGCTATGAAGGCTGTGGGCTGGAAAAGTTTCTGAGCACATGGAGGGAGGGGATGTCACTCAGGTAGAATGAGGGCTTAGCATGCACATGGTCCTGACTTCCATCTCCAGTGTCTAGAAAGCCAAGAGAAAAAGAAAAAAGAGCCTGAGTGATTGGTCTAAACACCTCAGGTTAGAAGCAGACTGCAAACGGAGGTGGGGTATGCGGCTCAAAGCACAGACTGCTTGCCTAGTGCACACGAAGCCCTGGGTCCACCCCCAGCGCCACAAAAATACTGGTATTGTGGTGTAGGGCTGTGATCCCTGGACTGCACGTGACAAATGAACTCAACAGTTACTGTGTCTTAGAACAGCCCTTACTCATACTCCTGGGTGTTTTTCCTTTGTTCTTTTATCTTAAGTCTTGTGCTTAAAATCATTATAAAAATGCCTTTTTAGAGACCAGAGAGATGGCTCAGTGGTTAAAAACACTTGCTGATTTTCCAGAAGACCTAGGTTTGATTCCCAGCAGCCACACGGCAGCTTGCAATGATCTGTAACTCCAGTCCCAGGGAATCCAAAGCTTTCTTCTGGCTTCTGGGGACACTGCACTCACTTGGTGCAGATAGATAGATAGATAGGCACACACTCTTTCATATAAGATAAAAATAAATTTAAAAGAAAATGAAAATGTTTTTTAATAAATCCAAATCTGTTTCATACTTGCAAAGAATGGAAGGAAAGGAAAAAAATTAAGTTTGTCAGATTGGATTTAAAAAAAAAAAAGCCCCCCCCCAAAATGCTTTAAATGTACAAACAAATGGTTTAAAAGAAATAATGGCAGCAGAAACTCATAGAACTGAAAAAAAAAAAAGGAGCCGCAGCTGAGCCAGGCTATAGAGTACCCACCATGGCATGACTATCTCAGCACTGGGGAGGCTGAGGCAGGAGGATTACGAGTGTGAGGCCAACTTGGGTTATGTAGTGAGACTTTGTTTCAGGGAGAGACAGGGGTGAAAAACACTGACTGGTGGTCTAACACTTTAATAACTGTCTCCCAATAATTAACAGCACAAGTGAGCAGAAAATCAGCAAGCCTAGGGTGGACCTGACTATACAATCACCTAAGGTGGGTTGATTGACAGTGTCAGGGTATCTACTCTGAGGCATGCTTTTCCCAGTGTGTAGGAAATACTCACCCATATCAGCCCAAGTTCTGGGCCTTTACATCAGCCTTAATAGGTTAAGAAGGATTCAAGCCCTATAAAGTATGTGCTTTGACCATAATGGAATTAAATTATAAATCAATAACAGAAAGATCCTTGGAAAACCCCCAAGTATTTGGAAACTCAATAACGTACTTTTAAACAAGAAGAAAAAAAAAAAACTCAACAAGGAAATTGGGGAGTGTTCTCAACAGGATGAAAATGAACACCCAGCGCTGAGGGCTAAGAAACGCCAGTCAGGAGGCACTCAGGGGAAACGCTTGTCGCCGAAGGCCTGTGTGGGAAACTGAGAAAGGGCTTGACCCAGGGTCTCAGCTCTCACATCTCAGAATACAGAGAAAGAAAAACAGCCAGTCCAAAAGGAAGCAGGAGGAGGGAAGTGATCCAGCCGGGAAGTGGAAGCCGGTGGGTTCAAAAAAAGCAACGAGAAAAATCAAGGAACCCCAAACCCGGTTCTTAGAGGATCAGTACAATTGATCAACTGGCCAATGTGATGTGTGTGTGGGTGTGTGTAGGGGTGTAGAAAAGAAATTGCCACCATCAAAAAAGAGAGAGGTAGCACCATTACAGTCTCTAAGAAAATATTTTGAACAACTTTCTGTTAATAAAACTGACAAGTTAACTAACTGGACACATTTCTTGAAAAACTCAAAATGCTGTCAAAGAGCTGTCAAAAAGCAGAACCCTGTGAGTGTTCACAGTTCAGAAGGCAGCTCAAGCCTTTCCACCTAAAGCCCCCAGGCCACATGGATTCTCCAGAAAATCTGATCAAATATTTAAAGAAGCAATAATAGCCATTATAAATATGTCTTAAAAGAATAAAGAGGAAAGGGTACCTCCCAAATGCATGAGGTCAGATTATCCCATACGAAATCAATGTCATTATAAGAAACCAACAGTGAAGACTCTCCCCCCCCACATACACACACACACACACACACACACACACAGAGAGAGAGAGAGAGAAAGAGGGGGGGGCGGTATCCAACTCTCCATAAAAGGGACAATGAATGCATGGTGATCCATGCATTCTATGGTTCAACTCAGGAACTAATAATGAACAGATACCGTAATACTGGAAAATCAAAGTGACCCATTGTATGAGAAACTCAACAAGGAATAACACAAGCTGTTCTTTTTTGTTGTTTGGTTGTTTGAGACAGAATCTCTTGTAGCTCAGGCTGGCCTGCATTAACCAGGTAGCCCAGGTTAGCCTCGAAGGCCTGGTCCTCTTGCCTCCAACTGTTGAATGTTGGAGGGATGTGGGATTATAAACCACCCACACCACCCAGCTAAGATTGATCAAATCATCACATTAAGTACAAGAATGGCATTAGCAAGCATTCATTCCTGACTTAAGGGTGAAAAACAGCAGCTCTCATCAGTGGTGTGGAAGACAACTCCCTCAGCAATTCCAGGATGTCCAGGGCAGTCCTCCAGGGACTGCTGAAACCAGGGGCATCCTGGGATAGCTGCTGTCTCCAGACTCCTGCTGTGCCCTCTTGCATTTCTTCCTAGGGTTGTTCACTTGGGCAATCTGGCCAGGAGAAGCAGTTGCAGATATGAAAGGAAAGTTGAAAGCGGTTTTGTTTACAGATAACACAGGCATCTAATCTGATAAAATCTGCAAAAAAATTGCAAATATGAGTTTGGTAAGGTTGCAAGAGACAAGATGGATACACAAGGTCAGGCTTATTTCCATGGAATGGTCTGGCATTGACATCTTCAAGATGCCACTTTCCAGTGCTATAAAAATATACCATGCTTAGTGACAGTTCTGACAGTGTGAGATACCAACAACATCAAAAAGAAAAAAAAAACAACAAAAAAACAGAACTGAAGGACATCCTTGGATAAATGGGGCTGCAGAGAGCTCATGTTGATAAGCAGCCCAGTTCTCCCTGAATTTGTAAAAATTAACTGGCGATTGTAAAATTTAAACCTATGGTGAAACCTGCTGAGACTGAGATAAAATTGTTCTTGTCAGACCCAAACAATTTGAGAGCCGGGAAGCAATAAAGACCTCCTGCCTGACTGGCCGAGATAACTACTTTCTCAGGCACATTCTGAAGGCCCACCAGAGATTCCTTCTCATTCCACACCCCCACCGGCTCTGCACGTATGCACAGATTTCTGCAACAAAGTTTATCTTTAACATTCTTTAAGCCTGCAGCAATGCCTACAAGCCGCTCTGGACGGAACACATAACCCTGTGGAGGTACCTCCACCAAGTTGCTGGCGCCAAGGCCGCCCCTGGCTCTTCAAGATTGACCGGTGAACTTTGTTCCCAGGGAATTTACGCAAATGTCTCCCTTTTTCTGCTCCTAAAAACTTCCCGTAGGCCCAACCTTTGAATACACTCAAACTTTACAGTGGCACCAGGGTTTCCTTACAATGTTCTGCAGGATCAGATCCCCTGTAAACATCATCACTGGTGATGCTTTTGTGGACAGAATCTAGCAAATGGCCTAAACAACCTAAACATCCTTGAACAAGAAACAATAAAATCAAAGAGCCCACATTCTGAGAACTAAAACTCTAAACAGGGTGGCATGCGCATAAAACACTGAAATAGATCAAAGGAACAAGATAGTCCAAGAGATGAGCGCACAGGACGTTTGAGGGGAAAAAAACACATTTTTATTACATGTACTTATTTATTTTGTGTAGAGGCTATGAGTGCCACAGTGCTTATGTGGAGGTCAGAGGCCAACTCTTGGGAGTTGGCTCTCTCCATGTGGGTTCTGGGAATCCAGTTTAGGTAGTTAGCTCGCATAGCAAGCACCTTTTTGCGCTGAGCTGTCACTGACTTTTGACACAAGGTGCAAAGACATCTGGGTAGAAAACCACTTTTTCAAGAAACTTGCCTAAAACAATTGAGTATCCAAATACAAAAAAAGAAAGAAAGAAAGAAAACAAATAAATAAAAGAAAAACAACAGAGTTCATACTCCATGCTGTATGAAATTTATTCAAAAAGGAATAGTAGGAACACAGAACACAGGAGAAAATCTTTGTGATTTGGGGTCATTGAAAGGTTTATTAGGCACAACAGTAAAAGCTCATTTTCTAGAAGAAATTGACACACTGGAATTCATTTTTTTTATCATTATTAAATTTAGTTCTTCAAATGGTAACTGCAAGAAAACTGAGAAGACGATCTTGGGGACCAAGAGAAAGAATCTTTGCAAAGCATGAGATTTGTTAGGTCAGATTCAGGATTTCTAAGGAATTAGATTAGATTAGAAAGCAAACACCTCAAATGCAAAACAGTGGGCCAAGATCTCAGCAGCAAGGCCTGAAGAGGTGCAAGAAAGAAGCTGGTCAGAAAAATGTATTGCTGGAAAGATGTAAAGTAGTGGCTCAATAGCACGAGGCAGCTTAGGGCAGGCTGAAATGAAAAGGCCATGGGGCAGCCTGGAATGGTGGCTCACACCCGTCATCTCAGCACCATGAAAACAGGGCAGAAGGAGTTTGGAGAGTTTGAGGCTAGCTTGGTCTCCCTAGTGAGAGCCTGTCTCAAAAAGCCAAAAGAGTCAGGTGTGATGGCACCCGGCACAATTTTAATTTGAAGTACTGTCCTAGGATGAAAGGTGAGTGGATCTTTGTGAGTTCTAGGTCATCCAGGGATTCATAGTTAGACCCTGTCTCAAAAACAAATGAACAAGCCAAAAGAAGGGCTAGAGATGCAACTCGGTTGGTAGAATGCTTTAAACCAGCATGATAGGTTAAATAAATAAATAATGAGTGCGAGAGGTGGAGGAGGAGGAGAAAGACGAGGTGGCAGAGGCTGGGGAGGTCCCCAGACCATCATCAGGGCAAATACTGACTGAATACAGCGACCTGGGAGATGAATCTTAGCAGAGACCCACTGTGAAAGGAGATAGACAAAAGAGTCCACACCCCACAAGTTCATTACCATGACACTTCAAAATAGGTAGGGAAGGAGGATCTGAGAACGGGTAGGAAGGACCACAAAGTCACAGGGTTGCTTTGTTGGTGTCTCAGATGGCAATCTGTGTTAACACCAATCCAAATGCCCACTGTAAATATGGCCTGTCAATTTATGAAAGCCACCTTCAAATTAAAAGGATAATGAAAAATTGGAAAATTTTTTTTCATGTGTGTGTGCACGTGCGCGTGTGCGTGCATGCGTGTGTCAGGGTTTCTTATAATTCAGGCTGGCTTCCACATCACCATATAGCTGAGGATGACCTCGGACTTCTGATTATCTTGCCTTCACCTCCCAAGTGCTGAGATGACTTGCCCCACCATGCCTGATTTATCCAGTGTTGAAGATGTAGCTTGTTCAGGGGTCACAACAACTGCATCTGAGCCAGAATGGGACCCAGGTTGGTGACAAGAAGAGGGTCAGGTATATCCCCAGCCTGCAGTCCTCCCCTACACTGTCCATCGTATAGTCCCAGAGTCGCCTAACATTTAACCAAAAATTCCATCCAGAAGGAAATTGTGGGACCCTGGTGAGACCCACTTGGGGTAGGCAGTTGAGGTAGCAACAATGCTCTCTTTTCCAATGTGTCCCAAGCTCAGTTGCTCATTACCAACCTGCCCACCCACAACCCCTTCCCCAGCCCCTTCCTTCTCCCTATCTTTTCCAAGCCCTGAGAACCCCAACTCCCAGGGCCCTGTGTTATCTTTTTGCTCAGCACCTTCTTCATTCTCAGTTCCCTCTACTCCTGCCCTTTGGGGAGCCTTTTCTCTCCGAGTTATACACCATATATTGCATATATGGTTGCCTCATACTTGAAGGCTCGCTTCCCAGGGGGCATCTCTGAACCACCTGGAGCACTACCTGTACTAGGAACCAGAATCTCCTGGAGGTCCACTATGACCCCTTATAGTGGACCTGACATCTCTGCCCATGTCCAGACCCAAAAGACAACAATGTTCCATGGACAAGGACGGAGGGAGCTGGAAACAAACATAGAGGAGGACCTGTGGGAAAAGTGGGGTCCACAAGCAGGAGAGAACTGCGACACCACCAAGTCAGGGACAGGAATGTGGACGGGGTCCCTTAGAAAACGCCAGGCTGGAAGGTCCCTGGCCTGCAGGGAGGGCTGGTGGACAGAAAGGCCCAGGGAAGTTATTGGCCTCTTGCAGGAGGTGTGGCCAGGGGCTCCTGGGAAAGGGAGTATGCAGGACTGCTGGGCTGCAAATGTGGCTGGGCAGCCAAGAAAGGGAGGAGAGGAGAAAGGAGGGGGTCCTGGGAGTCTAGCCTAGAAGTTTGGAAAATCCAGGCTGGGAGAGGGTCTTTGGACCTCAGACAGAAGGTCCAGCCCACCCCACCCTTCCCCATCTTTGCTACCCAAGGAATTGCTAGCTAGGCTGTGACTGAATTGTTGAGGAGGGCTAGGGGCAAGGTCCTGTGTGGAATGGGGAACGGGGGCAGCCTCTTGATGTGCTTATGTGGGGTAAACCGACAAAGATCTGGGCGTAGAGGAAGGCAGTGTGGATGGTGATGCGGCTAGGCTGTGGGACATGGGGTTTGGGCTGGGTAACAAGGCCTTGGTGAGCCTTCTGGGGTGGGTTGGTCCAGTTGAGAAAAAGGGGAGCGCGAACAAAGAAAGTGCTGGACCACCTAGAGAAAGGGATAGAGTAGCTTTTAGGGGTGCATAGTGTATGGCAGCGCTGGGTGGGGCATGCAGTGTTGGGGTGGGGGAGGCAGGATGATAGGTGGATTGTAGAATCCACCAGCCCGCAGTGCAAAAGTGCTGGGTAGCTCATGGCAAAGCAGGGTGCTTTTGTGGATGGGGAAGCATCTGGTTGTGGGGTGCTTGCGGGTTGAAGAGCAAAGCGGGGCACTGTGCATACTGCGTGCACTTACTGCGTGGTGCCCAGGACTCTGTGCAGTGTACGGGTGAGGGTGGGGCAGGCGGGTACAATGTACGCGCAGGTTCTTTGCGGGTCGGGTGAGAGGCGGGGCTGTGCGTGAGCGAGGCGGAGAGGCGGAGTGCACTGTGCCGCGGGGGTGGGGGGGGGCGGTGCGCTGACAGCTTGCGGTGCACTGGTGGGGGGCGGGGCTTTGCGGTGCAGTGTGGGGGCAGGGGGCTGCGGAACACCGAACGTGCGGGGGTCCTTGCGGTGCAGGGAGCCGGGTAGCGCGGCCTCCGGAAGCGAGGGGGCGCTGTGCCAACGCGGGCGCTGTGCGGGGAGGGCGTCGCTCCTTCCTGCACGCGAGGTGCGGCCGCCATGGCGCGGAATGTGTTGTGAGTAACGTCGTCGCCGGGCCGAACGGGCATCGCAGCCCAGGTCGGGTGGGCGCGGGGCCGGGGCGGTCCTGGGGACCTGAAGCCGGCGGCACCCTCACCCTTCCAGTTTCCCGGTTTCCCGCAGGGTCCACGTGGCAGGCCCATGGCGGTGTGGTGTTCTGGCTGTCAGTCATAGCCGGCGGCCGGGGCCCCATCTGGCAAACAACCAGAGATGGCTGAAACCGGCCAGTGCCTGCCGCACTCTTAGTTCAAGCCCCTAAAAGTTGCAGCGTTTGCAGGTTTCCACGTGGCCAGCAGGGCTGGCCTCCCACAGTCTAAGCAGGAAACACGTGTTCAGTGAACACGTGACCCACTGGATGGGTGGCCCCAGGTTGAGCATTGATACGGGTTTTAGGGGGTTCTCATGGAGATGGGATTTGGGGGACCCTACACACAACTGGGGAGAGGACTGCAGGGATTGTCTGGTGGGCAACCGAGTGAATTCTTAATTCTGGCTAGGACCAGGACCCTCAGCAGGGCAGTGTGAGGCAGGGGTTTTCTACTTCAGATGAAGTGCTCACCCCTGGTTTTGCAGGGGCCTAGTGGGACCCATTTGTGTACAGGTGGTGGGTAAGTGGGGGGACAGGGTGAGATCAGGGATGAGACCTGAGATTTTGGGGCAAGTCACAGCTTAGTTATTAACGGGGAGTCAGGCCCAGGTTATGAGGTGAGGAGAGCCAAAAGTTCCACTTAAGATATGCTGTTTGGGGTGCTTGTGAAAAATAGTAGGAAGGAGGGTAGGGGGACCCTGAAAGGCCAGACCTCAGAAGAGCAAGGCTAGGAGAGCAGGGAAGGTCCTGGGACCAAGAGAAGGCAAGTTTTCTGAGGGGAATCACCAGGCTTGGAACGTGCCTGGCAGTCGTGGGGAAGAGTTTATGGGCAAGGACAGATCTACAGGGAACAGAAATCAGTAAATAGTCCACATGACTCCAGCGAGTTCTCAGGGCCTCACCCCTGGGATCCTAATCCTGAAGGTTTCAGATGCTAGAGGGTTTAAGTGAGCCCTGTACCCACTTCCCACTGTTAAGGAGAGTCTTCCCAATTTTGTCCTCATGCTGTGCGGCAGTTAGGCCCCACTCCTAATGTGAGGCCCGTTTGGATACGATTGACCTGGACTAATCAAGGCTCTGTATCCCTTTTCAGAACCTGCCTTTTCAGGGTCTCTCCCTGTCCCCCTTGCTGCCTGTGTCAGTAGGCACAGAGCTCAAGGCCCTCCCAGGGAGGCTCTGCCAGAACATTAGCAGCAGTCTCTAGGCCACTGGTCTGTGGCACTAGGTAGGCTCTTGAGCCATTGAGTTTGGCAAACATTTAACCATGGGGCCTACCTCTGAAGCTCCTACCAGGCTACCTTTAGAGTCATCTGAAACCCAGGTATCTGCTTCTCGGCTCTGAAACTCCCCTGGTGTCTTCAGTGTGGTGCTCCCTGGACTTAGAAAGCCAGTATGCACTTCTCCAAAGCTAGATGAACATTATAGGGCTAGGTGCCCCAGGTCCGGTCCACATGCCACACCTCTGGTTATCCGTGTGACCCTAGGTGGTCATGTGTACCCACCCTCCACCTGGGCACCATGAGCTATGTACCTCTAGTAATCTCACAGACTTGGAATTTCTCCTCCACTTCCATGTCTGCTTAGATGGGCTGGGAGGTGTACAGGACTACCAGGCAGAGTCTGCTTTGTCCACAAGTCTGATAATGGTGGCTACCCCAAATCCTTAGCAGCTTTTGCCTGTTTGGGTAGTTTTAGGGATCCAGTGAGTTGTTGCCAGCGCGGAGCACCATGTGTTAGAAACACTGTCTTCACTAGCCCCCAGACAGGTGGCCTCTCTCCAGGAGCAAGGGCTTTTCTGTGCTGCCGAGAATGAAAGGGCCCTTCTCTCTGACCGTGGACACACCCAGAAGCAGGAGTTGGTACTCCTTCTGGAGTGGTAGTACCTACAAATTGAGTACCACCACCACCACCACCTTGTTTATAAGGTCCTCCCTTGTTTTCTTGCATTTTCTAAAGCCAGTGCTACAACTAGTATCCTGCCAATATCCGTACCATGAGCCTCAGCTCCGGGTTTTGTTTTGTTTTAGCTGCCCTTTTGCCCTTTCAATAGGCAAGCTGTAGTGTCAGTAGCCCTGGCACCTCGGAGGGGAGGCTAAGGACAGGGAAGCTGCTTGTCTCCCATACTGCTCAGACCATGCAGTTGGGATAGACCCTGTGGCCTCCATGTCCTGGTATAGGTCCTGTGTGTAACTGCCCCCAGCCTGTCTTGGCCCTGATGGTGTGAGTGGACACATGAGCCTACAGTACTGTGTGTGTGTGTGCAAGTATGTGAGTGTGTAAAACCCTAATCCCCTAATCTCTCCTGAGCAGGTACCCCCTCTACCAGCTGGGTGGCCCCCAGCTTCGTGTATTCCGAACCAACTTCTTCATCCAGCTGGTGAGACCTGGTACAGCCCAGCCTGAAGATACTGTGCAATTCCGGATCCCCATGGAGTAAGTAAGATCCAAAGGAATTTGGGGGCTGGGAAGCAGCCTCCAGGATGTGGGTCCTGTCCTGTTTTCTAGCTTAGCTCCCCAGGGCCAGGCTTTTCCTGTGGTGGAAAGACCTGGGGCTACTTTGCTTGCTCAGCGGATGGTGGAGGGGGCCTGGTGTTTGCAGAGCTTCAGGCAGCCAGGGAGCAAACGTGCTCTTGGCTGGCTTCCTGGCTCGCCCTCCACCTGGGGAAAGCTTAACAGAAAAGCCTGAGATTTGTTGAATTCTTGCCTCCATCCTTTTCCCAGGAAAGAAGTCCCCGGAGGCTGGGTTGGAGCATGCTGAGATTTGCAGAGCTTCTAGAATGTTAGCTCAGAGTTCCTCACCTCATTCTGCTCAGTTCAATGTGCCACCTTTTTAGGAAGATGCAGTGTAACCCCTGTGGCTCTTGCTGCTCTGGGTCTTAAAGTGCTGCTTTGGTTTTAAAAGCCTTGAGGACCAGCTCTGCTGGGACAGAGAGGTCAGGGAACAGGAGCAGATTTCTGTTGAAGCTAGGGTAGGGTCTTTTCAGCCTTACAGACATGCACAGGAGTTTATTATGGTATCCAGGATTGTGCTGAAAGCCAGTGTGGGCTTCACCCACCAAGTCCTAAAGGCCCCTCTCCAGTAGCATGTGTCCTATAGACCACAGTAGCAAGTCTTCAGTCACAGGTCGGAGCCCAGCCTGGGGACAGGCCTGATACCCTACATTTTACCAAGGCGAACCCAGCTGGCTCCTGGTGATGATCAAGGACCCAGATGGAGAGGACCAAGTAAACCAAGATGATGGAACTAAGTTGTCATTGCCCTAACTTATCATGGTGTCTGGAGAGAGGACAGCAGTGGGCCCAGCCTCACCTGGCCTCAGCTGTTCCGGGAGTTTGACCTTTGTCCTTGGATAGTTTTTTGTCTCCAAATCATTATCTAGGCTTATCTTTATCAGACTTGTTTTCTTTCTGTCTCATCCAGGATGACCAGAGTGGACCTCCGGAATTACCTTGAGCAAATTTACAATGTTCCTGTGGCTGCTGTGCGCACGAGGGTGCAGCATGGTGGGTACATGTGTTGGTGGCTTGCCTCCGGTACACAGTCCTGTGCATACTCCATGATGTCTCCAGACTCTCCATGAGGGGAAACAGAGGCATGGGGTTGGGGGGGCTTGGGTGACGTGTCAGAGTCACATGGGACCCCTTGGTGGAAGTCTGTTCCCAGCTCTTTCCTTGTAGCTCATTGAAGGCCCCCATCACTTTTACGGTGACCCTGAAGTGTCCTCTGCTTCTTTGAACCACTTTCTCAGCCTGGGCCAGTCTCCAATATGTCTTCACAGCCTCCTCTTGTAGTAGAGCCTGATGTGGCCCATCAGTGGCAGAGCCAATGCCCAGGGCTGGCTGGCAGTGCTGGGTGGCCTCTGGGAAATGCCCCTCCTAAAGAATCTGTACTTTTACCAGGGGGCCAAGAGGTCCCTTTTATTCTTTTAAAAATCATTTTGTTATCATTTCTGTTTTCAAACACTATTTACTTAAGCAGAGACATTTAAATTTACTTAAAACAGAAATACCAGTTTACTTAAACAGAGAAATTAATTTTAGTGCTTCTACTGGGAGGTCTGTCTGAGACCCCTCTCCTGGTGCTCAGTCTGTCCTTCAGAACCCCCACCCCCACCTCCAGGTGATATCTTGTGCCTTGCAGAAAATGGCTTCTAGACTCTGGAGCTGATCAGGGGCCAGAAGCTAAGGCAGGGTCTGCTGTCCCCTCACAGGCTCCAACAGGAAAAGGGACCACAAGAATGTAAGAATCAAGAAGCCTGACTACAAAGTGGCCTACGTGCAGCTGGTGAGTGAGAACAGCCCTGTCTCTGCTCATTGTCACAGCTGGGTCCTGGGGCTGTTTGTGCAATGCACTCCACCTCTCTGGGGCCCAGATCTGGAGACCTGCAGAGGGTGGAGCTCAGGTCCCAATTTACCTCTGCAGACCTCAGTAAGTCCATTCCTTATTCTGTGTTAAAGGTTCGTGTCTTGGCTTTGTGCTTGGTGAAAACAGAAATCAGAGGGTGAACGTGGAAAGCCACAGCTGTATGACGACCTGGCCTTGGACAGATACCGGGCCTGGTGCAGAGTTGATATTCCCCTAGGAATGCAGTACAGTGAAGAGGTTGAAATCTGTAGGATATGTGGGCCCTGCACATTCCCTTGTTAGTCAGTCATGACAGGAATTCTGTGAGTATAGGCACCAGAGTCATTTCACCTCATCCTTGCCTGGGGTCGGAAGAAGGCTCCTGGTCTGGGCCTTTATTCACTGAGATGCAGACTTGCCAGGAAAGAGCCACATTATCAAGCCTGCTCTCTCTCACCTTAGTCCTCTACCCTCTGTCACTGAGATGGGATTTTTAAACCACCAATGCCCTTCAGTCTCAGTCTCCGGGCAGAATCGCCTTTGACCTCTGGGAATCTTTCAGGGAATACTCCACTGGGCAGGGTCCATTAACTAGCCCCCCACTGCTTGAACCCCACAGGGGGGCTTCCTCCAATTTCTCCAGTTTCAGTGTAAACAGCTCTCCAAGGGCCCAGCCTCCACAGCTGGCCACTAGATGGCAGTCATGCTCTTGAGAAGGGGCTCCTCCCACCCGCCAGTGCTGGATCCTTGTTTGTTCAAAGATCCCATAAAGGAGGCACTTTTGCTGAAAAAAGAGCCACAGTTGTTCTAAACAGGGCCCAATATTTGCTGTGCATAAAATCAGCCAATGCAGGTGGGAAGAGGAAGCCTGGGTACTGTGAAAGCCTGTGTGTGTGCGTGTGCGCTGGGTGTTGAATCCACCCATCTGTCTCTGTCACGGCCTGTGGGGCCACATCCATATGCTGGCATTTGCCACAAGTCACTTCAGAGACAGCTATGGTTACAAGTGGCTTTTGAGACATCTGAGCCCCTACATTCCCCCCTCATCCCCACCACACTCATGAAAGCTGGACTCAGTAGTTCTTAGATCTGGCATCTGCAGCTGCCACCAGGCACGTCCATCTTCCTCTGTGAAATTGTGATAAATGGGGGGCCCATCGTGTCCCCACTGGGCAAGGCTTCTTGGCCAGAATTGAAATTTGTAACACACCCCCTCCCCAGCACCATCCTAGAAATAGTTGGTGTTTGAGACTCCCTGGCTGTATCTGCAAAGACTGTCTTTGTCTTCTAGCATGTCCTTTGGCGGGTGGGGGGCTTCTGGTAACTGCATTGTGAGGCTCAGGAAGGGGCAACCAGAGAGAGAGAGAGACAGTTCATTGTGAGTGTGGAAGGGGAAAGGCGGGTCCCACATGGTGGGCGTCCACATTTTTCTTCTGACAACCTGATAAACATCTTTTTGGTCGGGTGGGGAGGGAGCCTTAGCAAGCTCTCAGTCCCCTCATAACAAAAAGAGCATTGACCATGTTTACACAGAATGGTGTTTGACTGAGCGGTGCACACAGGCCTTGAGCCCTTGGCTTCAGAGTAAATGCTGTGGGCAGCTGCGGGCAGGCACAGTCCAGCCCAACAATGGGCCTCGGGGCCCTAGGATTATTGGAGTCAGGATTGGCTTCTCTACTTTCCCCCCTGGCCTTCCCCCCCCCCCTTTCCTGCCTTGGGCCCCTCAAAACCGGCTCTCCCTCCTTGGAGGATGGGTGGCTACATTTTTTTAAAAGTATGAAGTAATTATCTCTAGAGATAATCCTCAGGGAAGACGTACGGGCACCCGTAGATGGTGAAACGAGTCCCTTACTGATTGCCCCTGCTCTTTCCCAAGCTGTCTTTATCTCTGACCTTAAGCTGTCTTTATCTCTGGACCTTAAGCTGTCATTTTGGGCTTCAGCTGCCACCAAACCCAGCAGTCAATTTTAGATGGGCTGTCAGCTTTGCTTAAGCTGCTGCCTTCCCTCTTTTACTTTTGAAACAGGGTCTCGTTTCGTGCAGCCCAGACTATCCTGAACTCCTTGTGGAGCTGTGGATGATCTCAGTCCTCTTGCCTCCACCTCCCCAGTGCTAGGATTACAGGCATGAACAATAAAACTTACATGGTACTAGAGATTAAATCAAAGGCCTCATGCCTGCTAAGTAAGGACTCTACCATCTAAGCTACATGCCCAGCCCCAAAGCAGGAGTCTTTGAGGGTCAAGCACACACCTCTGACTGAACTTATTAAGGTACCCCAGATTCAGAATTTCCTATTTGTTCACCAGTGAGACAACAGACATGGGCAGGAGGGGTCTTTCTACCTCAAGGTTGGCCCTTATGTGCCTCTTCCCTCTTAAACTTCTTGGAGATGTTAGCAGTGGCTGCAAGTGAGCTTCCCAGCCCTGTTTAGAGTCTTAAAGTCTTGCAGGGCTGGCTTTCTTCCCCCTCTCAGGGCCTTCACTGGTGCTGGCCCACGTGCTTGGGGCCCTGGGCTGGGACATGGCCATGCTGACACACTCTGAACTTCTAGTGAAAGACGTAAAAGCAGTTAATTTGCAAAGCCAGACTTGATTTATAGACTGCTGCGTATGTAGGTTTTAGTGTACGTTGTGTGCATTTTATTTGCCAAGTTCGGAGCCTGGAGGAGGGCGGCCTTTAATGTGGCTGAAGGCCTTTAGATATTTTGGATGGAAAAAGTTTTAGCATGGCACCAGACGTCATTTGTGTCCTGTTTTTCTGCTTCTAGTTCCTGCCCCCAGTTCCACCGGCTGCCGCCTGGTGAATAGGCCTTTGCTGGACTGCTTTTAATGAGCCCTGGGCTGGTGCAGACCCCTGTAAAGAGATAATGTCCATGAAAAGGCCCATTGTCCTAGTAATAGCCTGCTGCTGATAGATAAAGGTTGGAGGTCTAGCCTGCAAGGTGTTTGTTTTCCCAGCAGGAACCCTGCCTAGAGACACCGGTGGCTCATCATCCTGTTGTTTGTCGTCCAGGGTCCAGGATTGCTAGCTGCTAGGCACTGAATCCCAGAGGAATGTGATAGGAAGGCCAGCCCTGGGCTCTTAACTAAGACCCTCTTTCTCTCCCCAGGCCCACGGGCAGACCTTCACCTTTCCAGATCTTTTTCCTGAGAAAGAGCCCAGTCCTGCAGACCCTCTGGAGGAGGAGCCACAGCAGCAGAGACAGAGCAGCGACCCCCGGTGCCCTGGTGTCCCTTCCTGGTTTGGCCTATGACCTGTGTCAGCAGGGACTGAGGCACAGACCTAGTGAGCAGAATGGTTCTGACAAGCCCAAATAAAAGTCCTTTGTGGAGAAAGAACTGGACACTTTGCCTTCTATCATGGATGGATACGTGTAGTGTAGTTCTCTGATACGTGTAGTGTAGGAAGCCTGGCAAAGGGTAGAAACATCCTGGGACACAGAGACAGCAGTATGACCATACACCCAACACGCACCCAACAGGGCAGCTCAGGGTGGCTCTGTGGGAGCAGAGACCCCACTGCTAGGCAAGCATGTGAGCCCCAGGAAACAGACCCAGATTGCTGTCCTCACTGGAGGAAGGGGGGGCAGGCTGGGAGGGAATTGCCTGCCCAGACAGGTTTTAGTGTGATACAATAGCAGGAAGGACCAGAGAGGGATGGTGAGCAGGAAGGATATGAGGGGCATGAGGGAGATCAGAGACAGATTTGCAGGCTCCAGGGGTTGTGTCATTGCAGGGAGACAGTCAGGCCACCGTGACCAGAGGCTATGGGTGATGAGACATGAAAGAGCACATGGAGCCAGTATGACTACCGGGGACAGAGGTTCACAAGAGATTACAAGGAGCAAAGGGCCAGCAGGATTGATTGCTAGATAAAGATACTTCCCTTTAAGTCTGGAGACCTGGGTTGGATCCCCAGGACCCCCATACGGCAGATGGACAGAACAGATGCCACAAAATTGTCCTTTCATTTCCACACACAGGTAGAGCATACGTGCCTACACACACATATCCTGCACACACACCGTAATTTTTAAGATTTTAAAGTTATATGTGCCTTTAGTTTCTTTGACTAGAATCATGAGTGTTCCTTCATAGATAGATTAAAAAATAGTCTATCGATTATTTTTTAGCAGTGATGCCTGGGTTTGTGTTTTGTTTTTATATTTAGTTTTTTGAGACAGGGTTTCTCTGTACAGCTCTGGCTGTCCTGGAACTCTCTTTGTAGAGCAAGCTGACCTTGATCTCAGAGATCTGCCTGCCTTTGCCTCACAAGAGTCCTGGTATTAAAAGCGTGTGCCACAGTGCCCAGCCCAAGTTGGTGTTTGTAACTGTGTCTACATATGACTGTCAGGGTGTCTGTCATTTCACTGACTGACTACATGGGTCTGTAAATTAAGTATCTGCCGATGTCCAGCACTATGTGTTACTATATCTGACAGTATGTGTCTCAGAGTGTGTGTCTGAGTCTGTGACTGTGTTTCAGTGCATGTCTTTGTGATTGTAACTGTGTTAGTATACGTGTGAGACTGACTATGTCATGGTGTATATGTTTCCAATTGTGTGTCAGTGTGTGTGGGACTATATGTCTGTGACTGTGTCAGTGTGTATGTCTGAGTATGTGACTTGTCAGTCTGTATGTGTCTCTGTGACTGCCTTGAGTATGAGACTTCTTGAGTCAGTCTGTGTATGTGTTTCTCTGTGTGTTATGTGTCAAACTTGTGTCAGTATGTATCTTGAGTGTGTCAGTGTATGTAACTGTGTCTCAGTATGTTTCTGAGTGTGTCTGTGACTATCTCAGTGTGTGCCAATACATGTATGTGATTGTCTCAGTTTGTATGTTTCTGCATATGATTGTCCCTTAGCGTGTGTATGTATTTTAAGTATATATGATCATGATTATGACTGTGTCAGTATTTCTGGTTATGAGTGTGTCTTGGTGTGAAATTTGGTTCTAACAAACCAAAGTTTGCTTAGAGATTTGGGGAGCAGTTATGGTATTACCAGGGTATTGTGAATAGCTGAGTCTCACTACCCACGTGCCCATGTGGCATCTTGCTCCTGTCCCTGGGTGTCTGTCTCCCTGGGTTTGGAATCTATGAGCAACATGGTTCTGCTGTGGGCTGAGTTCTAAGCAGGGCCTGCCCCCCCACACACACACCATGAAGTGAGTGCTCAGCCCCACCCCCACTAGAGTGCACAAGCAGGGGGGACATACTAGTGGAGGCTGAAGGCCAGCAAAAGCACCCTTCAAATGTTGATTTAGAGGATGGGAAGGTCAGGAAGTGGGCAGGAGAACTGTATTTTCCTTAGAGAAATAATTCATGGGGCCCCAGGCACAGAGGACTCTCACTGTTGGGGGAGGAGGAATCCCATCTTTCACGCTGCCTGCACAAGGAACTGTTCGAAACCTCCACAGGGGCACAAGCAGCCCTGAGGGCCAAGGTCACCCTTCATCATGTCCTGCCGGCTGCCACGGTCCCCCACCAGCCTTGCCCCAGATACACAGACCTTCCACCCCCAACCATGGCCCTCACAGGTCCAGGCTACAGCCCACTCTTCTATCCAGGGGAGGAGGCAGGGGCCTCTTGCTGCTGGTGCCTGCTTCCCCCATGCCTGGGAGGCTCCCTGGGTAGATCAGCTAGAGTGCCCTGGGTGCAGTAGCCACTCCTGTATAGAGCCAAATCACCTAAAGTAAGGCAACCTATGTGGACAAGTGACCTTGTACGTGGAGACAGGGTCAGGAGCTGCATCAGGACGGAGCCTCAAGGGGGTGGCTGTTCTGTACTCCTCCTACAAGCTAACAGGTTCAGTCCCAAAAGGTGTGCTTATGATAGGGTGACGAAGGCAGGGGTGAGCTTCTGCAGCGGGCTCATGTGCAAGCGTACGTGTGCACGTACACACACACCTCATGAACTACAGATAGTAAGCCACTTTTGATCTCAGTCTGGAGGTTAGAGCTTGAGATGACCTGCCCTAGTCACCCCAGGGGTCCTGAAGCTTCTATATTTCCCTCTGGTTTCCGTGTGCCTTGTGGCACCCTGGGCCTGTGAAGCTTATCCTCCAGAAGTGTGTCTTGCCTGACTGATTGGAACTGGCGGAAAAGCCCAGCCTTGCTCATCATACCATGGATGTGGCTTGAGGAGAAGGCCACAGGTTGTGGCCTGGGATGGGGGTCTCCAGAAGTCAAGAAGTAGACTCTATCTAAGGCTACCTATAGCTCTAAGCAGACACTGTTCCCTGAGAGGAGCAACCTCTCCAACCCCAAAGTCCTCCTCCCCATCTGAAGCCTCGGAAGGGCGAGGACCAACCAATGCCTTAACAGGTTTATCTCAGTCCTAGGGTAAGGGCTTCAGGAGCTGGCTTCTGTGTGACTCTGTGTCCAGTTCTCTTATATAACCCTCAGAGAAAGTGTACATACCCCCACCCTCCTGTGAATCTAAAATACATAAGCTGTATGCAAGGGATGGGGGAGAGGACCTGAAGAGACAACTAAGAGCCCCAGAAAGTGGGCTGCCTGCCAGCAGGTTAGCAGAGGATGAGTTCAGGAGGCTGGAGCTCTGAGGGCTGGTAAGAGGACTGTTCCCTCATTTGATTATCCTGGGGTAGGAGAGAGCTGGCCTTGGGACACTAATGTCTATCTTTTATTTTAAATTACATCGATTGGACTGGGGAAATGGCTCAACAGTTAAGAGCACACACTGCTTTTGTAGAGGACCTGGGTTTAGTTCCCAGTACCCACAACAGGCTGCTCACAACAGCATACAGTTCCAGCTCCAGAGGGATCCGGTTTCTCTGAGCTATGCAGGGATTCACTCCTGTGCACCTAACCCCTACACAGACGCACATAGACATAATTAAAACTCTTTAAAATATGTAAACTGACATTTATTTATTACGTATGAAGGGGTGTGGAGATCAGAGGACAAGTTTCGGGTACTCATTCTCTACTTCCAGGGGATCAAGATGAGGCCATCAGTTTTGGTGGAAGATAGATGACTTTACCTGCTGAACATTCTTTCTAGCCCCAATGTTTTTCTGACTTCTAAACAACTTTACAAAAGAAAGCACAGAAGTATGGACTGCACTTCAGTGTGAAACTCTGGCTTTCAGTGTGTTGCTAGAGTTGTGTACATTTACACAAACTCACTCCTTAGCTGTGTCCCCCATTACCCTCCTCATCCCCTGGCACCTCCTCTTACCTGTGGACGTGGTAACTCCAGGAACATCACATGAGTGATGTTACAGAGGATCCGTCCTTCCCATGGTTGGCCCTTGTGACTGATTCTGCTATCCACATTTGTGTGTGGACATGTGTTTTTGTTCCTCTTGAGGGGACTGTGCATTCTTGGTCCCAGTAGACTGATGTGCCATAGCCAAGGACACTGGCTGTCCTGTGAGTAGGGTTCCTTCCTTGACACCCTCTCTTGTCTCTAGACTTCTGCCCACTTCCCCAGATGCTGCTCCGATCATGGGCACTCTCAGCTCAAGCCTCAGGTGATCTCAGGATTCCTATACAAGGTTGCAGAGGACCTGAGTTTGCTCCCTGAAACCCCTGTAAAAAGCTAGGCATGCATGACAGAACACACTTATATTCCTAATGCTGAGGAGGTAGGATACCTGGGGCTCTGCTGGACATCTTTTTCTTGAGGGATGACTCTTGAGGTTGACTCCACACACATGTACAGTACATATACTCACACACAAACAGTTATTCTTCTGTAGTGTGCCCCTACCCATCCCAGTTTTCAGGATTCTTAACATAGTGTGTGCTGCCTTTGGTTGGGGTATGGTCCCCCTTCTAGCACTTTCTGCCTCTGCTCCTGCCTCAGGCATAGAGTTTCCAGAGACAAAGGGAGAGGGCCTCCTCAGGGACCTTACTTGGCTCCCACCAACTCAGCCTTGCAGAAAAGAGGCTCCAAGGGACCTACAGACCCCCCATTTCACCTGGGCCTTGGAGGAGCACTACCTCCAGCCCTGCCTGTGAGGAACCTGCTTACTGTCTGCATTGGTCACCCCCTGTCTGAGCTCACCCCCCCCAGCACCAATCCCCCAAATGGCTTCATTATTTCTTTGTAAATACGTTTTTTTTTCTATTGCTGCCACATCTGGCTTTGATTGGCTCCAGTCTCTGAGGGTGCTGGAGTTCTGCTGTGATGGCTGATGAAGGAGGCTGTGCTGGTCCTGCACTCCTCCCCACTCCAGGCCAGTCCCTGCCCTGTGCCTTTACCACACATCTGCAATCCCCACCCCCTACTTTGTCAGGCGGTTCTTCAGTTCTTTGGTGGGACACTCAGCCTATGTAGGGTTGGGGCCCTGAGGGCTCACCCTGACTAAACTGCAGCCTCTTCACCCTGTTGTGCCTTCAGAAGAGTCTCTACCCTTGGATAAGCCGCCACATCACTTTCCCTTTCAGAGATGAATAAGATGTTGGACGTGTCCGTGGCTTCTACACATAAGTCACGCTGTGAGAACCTAGTGGGGCCTCTGTCTTCCTGTACTGGGGTTGTGTGTGCACTCACCTCTGTAGCAGATACTTCTGCAAGGATGAGGGCTCAGGGGCAGAGGCTGCCTCTGTGAAGCTTGATGCCAGGAAGGTGGTGAGCTTGCTGAATCCAGCTGTCACACCCATTCCAGGCCACAGCTTCTCAGCTGGCTACCTGCACCACATAGAGCCACACAGGTGCCAGGACACTCACCAGTTCTCCTGAAGCCAGACCTGGTTCACAGCCTCTGATAGGCAGAACTGGGTCTCTCCTTTTTCTGGCTGTATTTAAGGCAGTGGTCAGACTTTCTTCTTATGGGGGAGCCCTTGGTCCTGGTCTCCTGGCATCTTTGAGCTCACGCTTTCCTTCCCTGCCACAGGTAATGTCTCCAGGGCCCTGAGGGTCTGCTCTTAGCCTTTTTGGGTGCTGGCACCAGCTATGAAGGGAATGATGCAGTGTGCCTAACATCACTGGGACAGTGCTCTGTGTGTGTGTGTGGGGGGGTGCAGTTTGGACACTGGAACAGACTGATGTGATGGGTGCTGGGGAGACCATGTGTCTGTTTCCCTTTGCCCATCTTTCCATGTGCAAGGCCAGAAGCTCTCCCAGGGTCTGTGTGCTTGGATGCCTGGGACTATCTACCTTTCCACCCCTCTGCCAACCACTGGACCTTTGACTAGCCTTTCAGGGCTGCTCTTGACTAGTTCAATTCATCAGTCAAATACTATATAACATTTAGTGGGTCAAGCTGCAAAAATTGGGGTGTGCTGTTGGTCCCCAGCACAGACCAGACCTACAGGAGTTTGCCCATTGAACCTAGGAGGTACTGGCTAAACAGTGGAAATTTGAAAGATCACTAGAAGGGGGTCTGACCTCTGTCTCCAGAACTAAAAGAATGTCCTGGGGGGTGGGGTACTTTGGGGTGTTGTTGGGGGCTACTGGGGCAAATTCTCAAACTCCACAGCTCTCACTTTTCTGCTATAGGCCAGAGCCAGGGCCTCCCAGGCTGGCCCCTAGTAGTGAGAATTTGAGCTTGGCCCTTGCAGTTGTAGGGATCCCCCCTCTTTCACTTTAGCCTAGAAGTTTCCAGCAGACCCTGGACTGGGCAGGGGGAAACTGCTGCTCAGCAAAACAAGGTGTCCCCCCACCACCCCTTTCCCTTTCTACCTTCACTTTATGAAGTGTTTGGAATTCCATGGGCCAAACAGCTGGACGCTCCCTACCCCAGTTCTCCCTGGGACCTCAGCGGCGGCTAGGACCTTAAATAATTCTTATAAAAAACCATGTCAGCCCCAAACTGTGTGACACCTGATTTGTAGCACTCATAAAACTCCAAGCCTGCTGCCAGAGAGGGGGAGGGCTGAGACCAGCACATAGAGGCCTCATTTCTCGCCAGTGTGTGTGTAAGTGTGTTCACAAGTGACTGAGGGATGCCCTGGGAGGAGGGTCACCCCAAACAGTAAGACCCTTCAGCTCGGGTCTCACTCTGTGTTTACCACCCCCATCAAGGACAGCTGGTTCTACTCAGTCCCCATGAGTCCCGAAGGCTTACTTTGCCCAGCCTGGGGGAGTGGGGAGGGGGGCTCACTGTTTCATGAGGCACAGCCATGGCCAGAGGAGGTCAAGATGGCCACAAAGATCAAAGGAGCTAACCAGAGTGAGGATCTGCCTAGGAAGAGGCATGATGAAGGAGGCAGCTTCTACCCAGTGGATGGACAGCCTTGGGGAGTGGACAGACGGCTACTGACCCAGCAGTTACGCTGAGAGAACAAGGTGCTGGCCTGAGGATGCTGAGTATTGAACCTTTGGCCCCAGGCTCAAACAAGGAAGCGTCCCGTTGAAGTGAGTGAAGAGTTACACCATGTATGTCTGTGAAAGTTCCCAGCAGGAACAAATAATGAGAGGTAAAGAGGAAGTTGGTCAGAGAATTCAACCACAGGCCTGGAGATGCCCAAATGAACCTGCAGACAACCTAGCCTCACAGACTATCCCATGGACCCAAAGGGAACATCCTCCCCGCAAAAAAGGGAACAAGAGCCCTTAGCATCCACCCCAGGTGGCAGCCAGGCTGGTCCCAGGCCGGTCAGGTCATCGGGTCTGGATAATAAGCCTTGTGCAGGCTGCGGGCAGGATGAGAGGCTCCTGGGTAGGGGGTGTCGTTAAAGCCTCAGATCAAAGGGCCTGGAAACAGCTCATTAGGAAAGCCGGCCAGGCGGCAGGCACAGGCAGGGTCTGTTGTTCCTGTGCTTTGCCTTTGCTGGATGAGAAAGCCCACCTCCCTCCCCCATCTCCCTACTGGACCATTCCCTAGGGCCACAGATTACCTCCTGGGGCTTTGAGTGTTTCAGGGTGGCCCCCTGGGCTCCCATCTTGCCACCCCTCAGCCGTCATCTCTGTTTCTGAGAACACATGATAGACCATTGGGACATGCTCTAAGGCATCTATGAAGGTTTATGGAACACTCTAGGTTTCCACAAGGGTGGGAATGACATCCCCCCACACCCACCCCACACCCTCAGCCTTGCTTCTAGTGTCTAGTAGACGGCAGTCAGAAACTGGGCATTTGACACAACTATAAGCTCCACACTTAGGAAGTCCAAGGCCATCCTGGGGTACATAGTGAGATCCCTCTCTCAAAAAAACAAAAAACAAAAACTAAAGAAAACAAAACAGACAATAGCCAAAATCTAGGCAGAGAGATCTCACTGTGGCAGGGAACATTTGAGCTCTTGGGGACCAAGAGTAGGCAAGGTGGCTTCTGGAAGGGAAACATGGCCTAAATCAAGAAGGCTTGGAGTCCAGTTCCCACTCTAAGCTGCTAGCCTTGTGACTGTGAGGTCCTTGGCTACAGCCTTCTTTGTATAAAGTATATCATGAAGGCCAGGCATGAAGAGGTAGGCCTGTAATCCCAGCATTTGGGAAATAGATGCAAGGATCAAGAGTTCGAGGCCAGCCTCACCTTCATAGTGATTTCAAAACCAGCTTAAAAGACACGAGCCCCTATCTGAAAACAAAACAATAGACAACAATAGTTAGATAAAAAGAATGTTATAGGATGGGCATATAACTCAGTAGAACACTTGCTGACATATAACAGGGCCTAGGTTCAGTCCCTGGTATTGTTGAAACCAAACCAAAGCAAAACATGTGGTGTTATAATGCCAACCACATGGGGTCCTGGCTGGCAGAAGAACAATAATAGAGTAATCTATTCCCAAGATTCACATTCCCCTAATGCCTAGCCCCTCTGCTCTGTCCCAATGGGTCCAGGACTTAGGCAAAGCCTCAATGCCTCCCTGCTTAGCCTGGTCCCTGTCCCTTTCTCTCAATGGCCACGGTGTGGCAGAATGTGGCCAGGCATGGGCACCTCATGGACAAATGGCTCCTCAGAGCTGGCACTGCTCCTGCTGGCATGGAAAGGGAGCCTCCCTTTGTGCTGGCCCAGACCCCGTCCACGAGGTGGCGTGGCCAGCCTGCCCAGTCACCAAATGCAACTGACATGCCAGTTAGAGTGATTCTATTCCCAGAATGGCCATGACTTTGGAAGAGTTGTGAAGTTCAATCCTTAAGGCCTACACAGACCCCTGGGTATCCTACTCCCTAAAGGAGGATCCCAGGTCCTAAGGTATTCCATAACACTATGCCCAGACCCAAAAGCGCTATCTGACTATGCTGGGGGCAACCAACCAGAAAGGCCCTGTGTTCACGCAGCATCACTGCTCTGAAACTGATGGGAACCCTATGGAGGACTTAGGGTCCTGCTGGGTCTCCTGTCTGGCTTTAGAGCTTCACCCTGATGTTCTCTACACTGCTGTCACTTGACTCTCTTCTAGAAGGTGTCCCTTTCCTCAGCCTCTAGAGGTCCTTTTGTTGGGACACATGTACTCTTACTGTAGAACTTTGATTTTCCCTCTGTCCCAACTCAGCTGAATGGCCTTAAGTGAGTGGCTTATGCACATCTCAGGGGAAGGAGCAACTGGCCTGAGTCTGGGGATCCAGGAGACATTGGGGCTCATGCTAAGATGCAGTTGTGAATGAATGTGCTTTAAGAAACTATGCCCGAAGAATGGGACCACTTGCCTCAGAGATCAGAACCAGACAATCCACTGTGCACTCTTGGATTTGAGGGGCCTCCAGATACTGGGGTACCCTAGTGTGTGAACGTTCTGAGACTGTCTGTGTTCTTGGGGTAAGGCAGCCTAAGTTCGGGAAAGGGCCTCCTAAAAATAAATCCCAGGCTCGAGGTTCAGCAGGCCCTCTGGGGTTAGGAGCAGCTGTTCTCCCCATCTTGGCCTGTCTTCACCTCCCAGAACATCCCCTGCCTGCTGGGCCTGGGCCTCGCCCGAGCTAAATCCTCCTTGGCCCCTCGGCCGGTACATAACGGGAAAAGTATGTGTTCCGAGCCTCCTATGGGGTTTGAGGAGGACATGGCCACTTGTGCTGGGATAAAAGGAGCCAACAGCTGCCCAAGGAGGGTGATGAAGGATGCCAGGAATGTCCTTTATCCGAAAATATCGGATGGCCCTCGAGATGGCGGGAAGCCCACCCCAGCCATCCGTCCTCTGCTGAAATAGAAGTGCCTTTTGGAGTGTTCACAGTTGCTCCCATCCATCAATATGGCCCCAGTCAGAACAGTGCTTCTTATTGCCAGACCTTGGGAGGTTGGTTTCAGGGACTTTTTCTTGGGACCCCCATGGTGTAAAAACTGTGGGGGCCACAGAAATGGACTGAGAGGGGCCACTTAGCTCTCCAGGTGTGCTGTCTCACTTATGACCTGGATAGGAAACAGGGCAAGCTCCCTTACATGTTCATGCTTCTTCACAAGCTCCTCCTCCCACCCTAGGGTCTGTGCCTCACTACCTACATTGAACAACCGTGGGGACTATAAACTGAGAGGACCCCAGGATGCAGAGACGCGTTGTAGATAGGGGTGCCAGATACAAACACTCTTCTTTGTGAAGTTACAGGGATAAAGTGTAAAAGGGCAGGGTGCCCCTATTTGGGAAACTGAACCTAAGAGTTAAGTGGCCAGAGGCTCCAAAGAGGGACAGGGTGGCCAGGTTGGGGACATGGGGTTTAAGGGCTGGCGCCAGCCTGGCAGACTTAGTCTGGGACACTGAACCACGTGCTTGCCTATGGAGCTCATGGAATATTCTTGGTGGGTCTGGAAGGGCTGGGGCCAGGGTATGAGAGTCCTGAGAGGGCACAGGGCACCTGACGTTGGCACAGGGCCCCCAGGCACCATTTAGTCACTTCTGAGATATGACTCCTTTTTGGGCCTCTGTGTCATTGTCCTGGCAACACTGGGAGGGACAGGCAAGCAATATCTCCAGGTCTCTGATATCTTCTTGGTTGGGTGGAAGACAAGAGCAACATGACCAAGTTTGGGAGAAGCATGTACTGGCTTCATACAGGTCCTGCCTGCCCATGTGTGCTCTGCCCATTCCTATCCCACCCATCCAAGTTAGTATGTCATGTAGGGCTTTGAGGGGGTTAATGTGGGGCTTGGGTGAGTGTAGCCTCATCCCCAAGGTAGACGTCACGGCACCCAAGATCTTGAGATCATGTAGAGAGCTGTGTGGTACTTCCCACCCCAAGTTTTTTGACTTTTGTTTGTTTCCTTTTTGAGACAAGCCTTGAACTTGTTATATAGCTGAGGATGGCCTTGAAAACCCCATTCTCTTAACTCCACCTCCCCAGTTCTAAGAATCTAGGCATGTGCCACCATGTCCAGTTTATGTAGTGCAGGAGATCAAACCTAGGGTTTCATACATGCTAGGCAATCACTCTACCTACTGAGTTACACCCCCAGCCCCTCCCCATTGAATTCTGGAGGGTCTGGGACCATTAATTCAAAAAACAGCACCTCCACCCTTAGGGGTCTCTGTGTCCTGGTTCCTTTTGAGAAGACATAGGATCCCATTTGTTGGGGGTGCCGAGTCTCCATCAAGAGTACTTAGCAGGGTCTCTAGGGGAGCTGGTCCTGAGCCTTGGGCCACCTGAAGGGGGCAGTAGAAGAGCAGGCATGCCCAGCTGGGCTCACTGCTTGGGGGCCCTCCTGCCCCCAAGCCAGGCCAGTTGGTTCCACATGGCGCCTTCCTCCGCCCCCACCCATGGAATGCTGCTGCAGAACTGCAGGTCTGGCACAAACACACCCAGGGCCCCCACCAGGGCAGCCCACCCCCACACCATACCTTCCCAGCAGGGAGGTCTCAGGCTCTCAGCTCTCCTAGCCTGTTTTCTGATATTTTTCTGGGTGTGGACAACCTAGATGAGTTGGGTCTGCTAACAGGAGATAGTGGGCTGAGGCAAGAGCCAGGAGTTTTAAGTTCTTTGTTTGTCTTTGGAGGCTCATGCCTAGGGATGAGGCAGTTCTTGATCTGCAATGTCTACACCCAAGCCTTGGTGGGCCTGAGGGCTGTGTGCACCCAGGGTAGGGGGCAGTGGGAGCATGGTGTCCCCAAATCTTGACCAACGGTGGCGCTGCTGACCAGGAGGCAACAGGACATTGGCAGGAGAGGTCATGCACCCTGTTGGCCTAGCTGCCTTTCACAGCTTAGCTGTTCCTAACCTGAGCCTTCCAGGACCCCAAATTAGTCTCTGAGGCTGCTGGTCAAGAGGCCATGGCGTCACTGTGAAACTCGAGCTTCCTGGGGCAGAGGGGTCCTGCCCAAAGAAGGAGCGCCTGTGTACACAGAAGGCCAATAGCCTTCTAGAAGGCTCAAGTGTCCCCATTGTGGATGTGCCCCTAAGGCGGCCTTCCCCCCCCCCCCCCCCCCCCCCCCCCCCCCCCCCCCCCCCCCCCCCCCCCCCCCCCCCCCGCAACTCCCAACCCTGCAGCCTGTGCTGCACAGCCTCAAGCCCTGCCTCCCCAACTGCTTTCTGTGTTACAGGGATCGGGTTCCCCTCCTGGCCGTGTCTTATCTCTGGAAAAGCGATTACAGGGTTTCTACATTAAATTTTCAGCGTGAAGCTTTTTTGTATGAAGTTTGAAGTGTGTTTTTTTTTTTTTTTTTTCAAATAACACCTGGAGAGGAAGGACACAAAAGAAGAATGTTGGCTCACAAAACTCTGAGCTGGGGGTGGCTATCCTGCCTCATTCAGTCCTAAGTGTCCCCTGCCCTAAGCCATTTTAAGTTAACCCTCTCATGGCCTCCATTCTGTCCCAAACACATATCTGCTATGGTCTATTAGTGGGTACCACAGCCTACAGAATCATGGACCCTGAACCCCTCAGTCATGCACCCCTCCACTGGTCTTTTGCTTGGTGTGTGCAGTCTCTGGGCAGCCTGGCTCACCTTTGCTTAAAGCTGGGCATGCCAGCTTGGGACCTCTCTGAGCCTGAGTTGTCCCGTCTGCGGAGATTGGTAATGGCTGGGGCCTGCTGTTTTCCTCTCTTGGTAATTGAAGGGGCCACTTGGGAAATCTACTCTTAAGCTTGTCTGTTGGGTCATTTTGATTTGGGGATTTCCAAACACTGGGGCCATGAAAGGTCACCTTGCTGACCCCAGCCTGCCTCATTATGTCACAGCCAGATTGCTGTGGTACCTGATGGAATCCAGAAGGCCCAAGCAGGCGGGCGGGCAGGAGGGCAGGCAGCAGACTGAGGCGTGGGGGCAGGGCACTAGTTGGGCTGTACACCAGGCCTAGCTCACCCCAGTTCTAAGTAAAGCTGCCTCCACAGCCTCCCTATTGTCAGAAACCTCATCCTTGGCATCCCAAGACCAGGCTGTGTAGGTCCTGCCAACCCTGGGCATCAGGCACTTGACACTTGTCCTGACTGTCCAGGCCCTTCAATGGAACACCCCCCATTTCCTCCCCCGGGAAGGCACAGTCTCTGTCTCTTACAATGGTCCTTACCTCCCTCCCCACGGCTGTTGATGAGTAGCTGCCTTTGTTGTAGTCCACAGGCCCTTAGCCATCCCATAAGCACCTTGATATCTCCCCAGCACCCCAAAGACTCGTGGATCCCTTTTGCAACCCCTACACGGGGCTGCAGCAATTTGCCTACCCAGCCCAGTGAACAACACTTCAAGCCACCCAGTTCCTCGCTCAGCTTCTCTGTTTCCAGCATTTTGAAGAGCAGCTGAGAAGTTCCTTTCTGCTCCATGTTATAATTTTCTTGGGGGATTACTGGGCTCAGGTCCAAGCCCCCTCCATACCCAGAACCCTCTCCCCAGGAGAGAAGTGCAGCCTTGGGAAAAGACATTTGTAAACTAGCAGAACCATCGTTGCCTTGGGCCTTTCTCCTCTCCGAGTGACTCCCTTTCTCTTAGAGACTCTAAAAGACATCCATGCCCAACCTGGCTGTCCCCTAACCCGGAATTTCTAGTCAATGCCTGTCCATACTTATGAGCCCCAGAGGATGATGTCTACGGCCAGAGAGGGCAGCTGAGGGAAAAAGTATGGTTTTCTTTTCTGCCTGCTACCTGCCAGTTCTTAATGCTTCAGCTATCCTGTAGCCTCTTTCCCTGTCAGGCCTGGGGTGAGTGGGACTACCTAGTCCCTCCCTTATTCTCATGGAAGGAGCTAGTTGGCCCTGAAATCAAGTTTTCTTTTATGAATGAGAGTCGAAGGGTATTCCAGGGAGTAGAAGGGTCCGGAGTATAATGTGGGGAATCGTCCTTTCAGTTCCTAAGATATGAGTTTTGGTGGCTGAAGTGGGAAAGTAGCTATGCGATCAGGTGGAGACATTGGAGAGGAGTGTAGATGTTTAACCTCCTCCCCCAGTGACAGTCAGTAGCCCGGCTGAGCATCCAGGCCTTGCCCGTCCCCGGGTGCCCTGGAAATGGGAGATGGCTCGGCAGTGTCCGAAGCCAGGCACTGAACGCTGAGCTCCTTCCTGTCCCTTGGAGCCCGGCTTGGCCCATGGGGCTTAGCTGGTCAGCACTGTGCACAAACCCCACATGTAGCAGTCCGAGGTTGGCCAGTGAGGCACAGCACTCCTTCAGAGGCAGAGTTAGCCAAGGCCAGCAGGCTACCCAGGTCACTGTGTGCCAGACCCAGCCATGTTTGTCCCTGCTTGCTCCTCACCTTGGCAGCATCTGGCCTCACCTCCGTGCTTTGAGACTCTCACCTTCTTCTTTGCCTCTCCCTGACCTTCGTACCCACATAACCCTCCTGAAGGCCAGTGAAAGGCAAGATGGCTGGAGCACTGTCTATCCGGGAGCAACTTGTTTTCTCTTTCTTTCAGCAGGGGCAGGGAAGCCCAGGGAGAAGGGCACCCTAGATATGCTGGACACCCTGGTGGTGGCCCCAGGTCCAGAGCGTGGGATCTGGAGCCTGGCTGCAGCACCTCTTGGGATGGGAGTCTCTTGTTCAAGTAAGGCCTTGGTGGTCCCTGGTGTGGTGGTTGGGTTGCTTCTAGACCCTGGATCCATTTCTCTTGCTGCATCAAAGAATGTCTATGCCTAGCTATAAGCCAAAAGTCTAGTCCTATTGCGGGTCTTTGGGGTGCAGTGGGACTCTGTGGCCATGCTGTAACAAGAGCAGTGGTGTTAGTTGCCTGACACTGCAACAGGGTGGCCTTCAAGGTGAAGCAATGCCCACCCATTTCCAGTGATCAGCTTAAGGGTGGTGCATCTTCCTCTGCTCACAGTAGGTTCGGCCCCCTAGAACCTACTTACTGGTCCTGCCCAGCTCTAAGGCAAGACCTTTCCCAGATCTCTTTAGCTCCTATGTCCCCAAATGAAGCCCTTTCTTCAACTTTTTACACAGAAAAACACCCTGTTTCTCTTCCCCTGAGTCTATCTTCTCAGGGAAGTCCTCTAGCCATTATATCCTGACCCAGAGTCTCCGGGGCCACCATCTCCCTTCTGACCCTACCATCATGTGAGGAGGGACCAAAAGGAAATGGAAAATTCCAGGAAAAAGGAAAAGAGGGGTTGTTGGATTGATGGGACCAGGGCTGGCCCAACAAGTGGGACTACTTGGGGCAGGTGGATAGACTTTACAGGAACCAAGCGAACACTTAAGAGAAGGATTTTGGAAAGAGTGAAAGTAAAAACAGAGTAAAGTGAAGAAGTAGGCTGCAGAATGTGGTGCCATCCTTGGACACAAGTGGTAGCTTTAGGGGAGGGTTCCATTCTGATAGAAGGCCATAGAAAATATCAGAAAGATGGAGAGAAGAAAGCCCAAATTTTTCCAGAGGAGAAAGTGTTCTGCCTTTGCCAGAGCCAGCCATCAAGATGGGCACCATTTTTTTTTTTTTAATGGCCATGCGTTCTTTCAGGGCCAGAGGTAGAGGGGAACCCTTAGCTAGACCTATAGTGCTGCACAGTTGGTAGCCAGAGTGCCCTGTACCAGACATCAGACACAAGGCTAGCAATTTCGGGAAGAAAAGACATTTCTGTGTCTTAGGGGTGGATAGAAGGTAATCTGTGTGCTATTATGCGGTAAGGTTGGATGGATGGAACTGGGGGCTCCTGGGAGCCACTTTTCCCTACTGGAAGTCCCAGAAGAGACTTGGGGAGATGAGAGGGAAAAGACGTTCCAAGGTTGTAGATAGCAGGAAGGTTGTCTCCAGAACTGGCTGGAGAGGCAGGGCTCTAGGGATTGGGTCTATTCATGGCTGGCAGGAGTCCTGTTTGGATGAAGGAGGCCTCATTTCAAGGGACCTAGTCAAGAAGAGGCAAGAAGAGGGTCTAGGAACCTAGGCTGGTCCCTCTTTCCTGCCATGTTCTGGGAGGTTCCTTGTACACAGGTTCCCAGCATTCCTTCAGATGATGAGGCCCCATCTTGTCCCCACTGGCCTAGCCTAAAGCTCTCTCTGTTCTCTGGAAATTGGTTCTGGTACAGATTGGGGTTCCAGCCCATTACCCATCTCTGCTGGATTGGGCTGTAGAGAGTCTGAAGAAAGCACAGAAAGGAAGGAAGGAAGGGAGGGAGGGAGGAAGGAAGGGAGAAAAAGAAAGAAAAGAAAGAAGGAAGGAAGAAAGGAAGAAAGAAAAAGATTACAAAGACTTTTTGGTTATCTCAAGACCTAAAGGGGGAAGGGGAGGGAGGATAAAGGCAGAGAACAAAGATCAGATTCCTGACTTCGATTCCCTTGAGCCTTCCAGTCTCTGGACTAATTATTTGCTTAGGTCAAAGCTCCCAGCCTCCTGGGCTCCAGGGGCCAGGGATTAGGGTGAGGGGCACTCAAGGCTCTTTCCGGATGAGATCTGCTTATCCCAAGGCCAGTTGGCCTTCAGAGCAGAGCAGTGGTGGCTGCTAACTTTTCCTGGGTACAGACAGGCTTATCTGCTCAGAGGGGCACCTTTCTGAGACTGGGGGCTGGGAGCGGCCCCTCTGTTCTCTATCTCCAGGCAAGTCAGAAGGAGGAGAAGAGATGGAATTAGATTGGGCTGGGGATGCATCCTGATACTGGAGGACCCCTGGGGCCATGACAGGACCTTCCAGGCCCAGATCTCCTGGGGGCTGGTGGGGAGGGTACCCCCTCTGCAGGAGAGGCTGCTGGTACCTGCAACCCCAGAGCTGGATCCTGCATGGCCATTACAGGGAAGCATGGCCTTCCACTGGATATTTAGCCTTGATTGGCCCCTTGGCGAGTCCTCAAGTCCTCAGAGACCCCCAATGGACCCCTACCTGGTCCTCCAGTGCTGGGGCCAGACCCCAAGATTCATTGAGGGCTTACTGTCTTCAGCTCCCAGAGCTCCAGCCTGAATGTCTTGATACTGACCTGTCCTGAGCTGGTCAGCCAAGATGTGATGGTGGCAGTGCTGGGCTCTGGACTGTAGTGGTCTTCAGCTTTGGTGCTGGGAATAGAGAGAGCGAGGACAGTTCTGAGATATCCTTCTGCTTGGCCTTCGTGTTCTTCTAGCCATGACATGGCTTCATGCTGATCTCCATCCCTGCCCCATCCTTGATCATCTCTCTAAGACCTGGGGACCCACAGTGGCTGCTCCCCCACAGTGGCCGGCTGGGAAAAGGCCCACAGTTCAGGGCACACAGCGGGGCGGCCTGGGATTGGTCACTGCCTGAATGTCCCCGGACGGATGCCCGGGTGCCCTTGGGCAGCCTTCCCCCCGGACAGGCTGTCCAGGCTGGGGAAACCCTAAGCCAAAGGGATTAAGAAGAAGGGACACAATTGACTCTCCCTTGGCTGTGCTAATTTGTGCTTCATTTAGTGTATATTCACCCAGTGGGTCAAAACATGAAGGTGATGATGTCAGCGGTCCATCAATGTCCCCTTGCTCATGTCAGCCTCCCACAGATGCCCGGCTCCGCCCTGCCCCACCCTGCCCTTCCCATGGCACCCTCGCTTGCCTTCCCTCTAGCAGCCACCTTGCAGATTCCTGTGGCTACGTAGGCGGGAACAGAGAGCATGGTTTCAGCTTCTGAGTACATGAAAGTATACAGGGACTGTCAATAGTCTCAAAAGAACACGCTTGAGTCAAGACCCAAGGGCTCTTGCTTACCCTTCTACCTCAGATGTTCCCTTCCCCACCCTCATGATAGCCACTGCTTGATCAAAGTGGAAGTTTCGATCTGAGAATTGGTCTGAGAGCCATGCTCACCCTTCCTACATGGAAACCAAGTAGCTCTCTTGACCGAGGTTGTCAATGAAAGCTGGTGGAGTATCTTGATGGTACACCCTGGGCCAGAGAACAGATAGAAGAACGAGGTTCTTGGGTTCCATGTTGTATCAACCCCTTTGCTGGCCCCCTTAGGACCATCCTGGCTCCATCATTGGTTAGAGGCCTCCTGGAGGCGATTCTGCTTGTAGACAGGGGATCATGGGGGGGGGAGGGGGTCTCTCCTAGGTAGTCTTGTGGAGAAAATGTTCTAAACCCTTCTTAACTGTCAATAACAGGGTGATGATGGTGGCTTTGTTCTTAAACATCCCAGGTCACCTTTGGGAAGGACAGGGGAACTTTAAGCAAAAGGGAAGGAATGGTCTGACTTCTTTTCCCACCTCAGCCCCAAACTCCTTTTGACTGGCAAAGTCCTTTAGCCCAGTTCTTTGGAGCTGGGCCCTCTGTGGATTTCTTTTTGGGTTCAGCACTCCATCATGGCGGAAAGCCCCAGTGTGCTGACTGAAGTGTGGGGGTGGGGCAGCTTTCCCTCCTCACTCCCCAAACTCAGACTGGACCACTTAAGAATAATGAGGTCCAGGTGGCCCCACGTGAGCCTCGATCCTTGCTGGCTGCGGGGGCCGAGCCTCCACCCCTCCACCTCCTGCCAGGAGCAGCTAATGACAACCAGAGTTGGGAAGGTGTGACTCTTCAGCTGTCAGAGTTGTGCAGGGACCCTGGCCGGCAGGTGGGACCCAGGGCAGAGCTGGGTCAGGTTGCAGGGCCGTCTCTGCTGTCCCATCTCCAGGACACAGACCTAGGTTCTGCTGGGCCTGGGCCTCTGCCTTGCCTCTCCTGGCCCTCAGTCAATTGAGTGTTCTCTGCTGGGGAGATGAGATGACATCCAGTTCCTTCACCACACAGGACCACCTCTGTATCCACTCTGTCCTTAAAGAGGAGAGCAGGCAAGCTGGGAGACCTGGGAACTGCAGCCAGGGAGGGAAGATAAAACACTCAGACACTGGCCAGCATTGGGCCCATGCTTATTACCACTCAGCTATGTGCTTGTATGGACTAGTCTGTTACATATCATATCACAAAAAAACAAAAGGCCCACAGTGTAATACGAGGAAGCGAGTTCACAGAGGTCAAGAGTCCTGCTCTCTGTCCCTGCACGTAGAGAGCTGTCTCTGTGGTCATCTCTGAGGAGAATCAGGGCTCCTAGGTGTCCCTGTGATCCCTCACCTTCCTCCAGGAGACATGATCTCTCTCCTCTCACCCTTGATCCCTCTGCGCCTTAGCCTCCAGTATCCTGGGTAAAGGAAGCTATCCAGCCCTAGGAAGGCCAGAAGTGGACATCTTGACAAGATATGGAAACGTGGTATATTAAGGCTACTTGCCCCTTGAGCACACAGGCCCAATGTCTCTAGTATGTTTGGCCCTGTTAAAGGTCTTCTCTCTGGGAGAGGAGTCGAGGAGGACATCAGTTCTTCCTGTGGGAAAGTCCAGGCAAGGCAGCAACAATGCAGAACCTTATTTAGACTTTAAAACCACAGGGAGAGGGCCCACAGGGAGAGGTTGGTTCAGTAAGTAATCTGATGGCTCAGCAGTCCCAGCTCAAGAAGACCCTTTGGTCGCATTGCTTGGGGGTTCCCGCTGTGGCGTGCAGGAGGAAACTTTCTGCTTTCTATCATGAAACGGAGTGGAGAAAGAGGAAAGTGAGATGTTAGTGGGATGTTAGGGCCTTGGGTAGGAAGGGCCGGGTGGGGATTCGATCTGGCTGCATTGAACTGGGGCGGGGGGGGGGCCGGGGAGGGGGGCAAAGGGCAGGCAACAGGCGTGGGGGGCAGCTAGGGATCAAGGCTGGGCCGGTGGTGGGAAGAACAAAGGCTGAAACCGCCAGAATGCTTGCCGATAATGACGTGGGGTGGGCGGGAGGGCAGCCCGGCCCCGCAGCCCACCGGGCCGCAAGCATTTCTACATCCAGTGATAAGGCACTGGTTACACAGTCACAGGCTGACTGGGAGCGACCCCAGAGACGCCAGCCCGCCTAAGAGAGTCCAGGAGAGGTTGGGGTCCAGGGTCTACTTGTGCTTACCACTCCCTCCTCCCGTTACCGTCAGCAAACCTTTCTTGTCTCTCCAGGAGGTCACCACGTGGCCCCTCGGCCGCTTCTCACAAAGTCCAAAATGTGTCCTCCCCGAGGTCCTCCTGGACACCTGGGCTTGGGGTTGGGAATCGTACAACTTCACAGATCCTCATGCCCACCTGACTAGAGCTGCCCGATAGGCCTCTCTTGTCTCAGGGCTATTTCCTGGAGCCAGCTGATGCCCAGGCCCCGGAAGGCATTACTCTGTTCTAAGCCCTTCCTGGAGAACATACAGGGTACTTGTATGGTGACTAGGCTGCCTAGAGACTCCCAGGGGTGAACTGAACCTGTCCTAATGATGTATTGAGCAAAGCCTCGGCTGACGAACTGGTACCCACACTTAGAGCCAGGTAACTCCAGCACAGGCAGATGGACATTTTTGGCAGAGCCTGTAGCCAGCGTGACACAAGTGTCCCCAGCTGGAACTCCCATCTGCCTCTCCCTAGGGCACTCGGGGGCCAGAAATCCAGGCAGAATGGAATGGGGCCACCAAAAAAAAAAAAAAAAAAAAGGGCCTCCGGGTAGCTTTTTTTTACAGCTTTCCCACGACGGTCTGGTAATCGGGGCTCTTCTCCCTGGCACCCCCACACCTCACAGCTGCCCAGGCACAGCCAGCTGCTGCCCCATCTACCCTGTGTTGGATGTAGCCCGGCTGGAGATTCTGTGTTGAGGCAGTGGTGTCTCTTTCCCATGGCTGGGATTTGGGGTGGCTGGGGCAAGGAGGAATTTGAGAAGGAAATAGCCGCAGCCTGAGAATTTTAAAAATATGTCCAATTGCCTTGGCTCTTGGGAAGAAGCAGACAGGAGGATTAGAAGTGGGGGGCAGTGTTGTCCTTGGTGGGCTATGACTGGTGGGGGACTGAATGTCCAGCATGAGAAGGGGGCCTCTCTGAGAAGGCCAGCAGCTGTCCTCATCCTTCAGACTGTCTCCCCTCCTTCCAGCAACTAATCAAAGACCTTCAACCCCTCGCTGAGCCAGATTCCAGTCCCATATTTGCTACACCTCACAGATGACCTGAGACAGGGCTCCTTGCTAGGCTTCTCATCCCCATTTGTAAGATGGGATTCAGGGCAAGTCCTCTGAAACCCATACTGTCCAGGGAGCCCACCAGTCAACTTTGTTAACAGCTCCATCTTCTCTGCCAGCTACATTTGTTGGGGCCAAGTCTCTCTGAGTTTGACCTTACTCTTGCAAGGGAATGGTTTGGGAACAAGAGTAGCTGACATTGGGGGCTTCCCTCTGATGCCTGGTGGGTCTGGTCCCTGGAAACCCTGGGGAACAACAGCTGTCTATGCCTCTTGGAGTCGGCTGACAGGTCTGCTCTGGCGCCCCTGGGCTAAGCCCTCCACGGTGGATTACAGTGGTTATCTACACCAAGGAGCATGGGCTCCAAGAAGCCTAGCAGCTGCTCCAAGGGGCTGAGGGGCCACAGGGACTGGGGGCACCTCCCCCATTCCATAAGCTACCCTCCCTCCCCCACTGCCTGCAGTATACATCTCTGTCCCCTCCATGCTTCTTCCCCACACCTACCCCTCCTCAAGGATAGGCCAGGCCCAGGGCTCTGATGACGTTAGTTGGGTAAATGGAGTCATCTCCTGGCAGCCTGATCCCCTGCTTGGGGATGATGGGATTACAGAGCCCCCTCCCCCATCCATCCTTCCCAGGTCCAGGGCAATTAGCAGCAGTGTGGAGGCGGAAAATCACAAATCATGCTGCCAGGGCCAGACAGGCTGATCATGCACAGAGGCTCCAAGTGCCTCAGGATGAAGGACTCTGCAAGTGTCCCTGGGGAGAGGGGTCTGTCTCAGTTGGGACCAAATGGGCAGATGCTGAGCTGGCTTTTGGCCAGGAGGGCAACAGAGCTTGACAGAGACCGGTAGAGGGGGCATGGCTGGCCCCTGACCCTTGGCCTGGCCTCTGCTCAGTTAAATTTGCAGAGGGGACATTGTATGTAAAGAGAGGCCCAGGTGATAAGGATTCCCGGTCATTGACGTCTGTTCTATGACCCTTACTAGACTCAGGTCCCTGCCCACCCCACAGCCCCCCCCCCCCCAACTGTTGTCTCACTCTTCTGGAACATTCACAGATCTCTGGGAAATACTTGTGGTTTCCTACCATGTAGGCATGCTTAGCACCCTTTTTACTGAGACCAGAGGAGAGCCAGGGTCCTTCCCTTGGTCTTTGGGGTGTCCTGGACTCCCACATAGCCTCCTTCCCCTACCACTTCCTCCTGAGCTTGAGTCCTGCAGCCCAATGAGGCTTCCCCACTGATGGGCTCTACAGAGTCCCACACCTGTCTGTCTCCTTTGTGTCTAGGCACAGGGCAAGGACCCTCAGATGTGAGGGAAGATCCCCAAGGGTCCTATTCTGTTGATGGATTGTGCTAGATGCTCCCATAAAGGGCTTCAGCATGGGCAGACTGAGACTGGGGCCCCACAAATGAAGAAGAGCTGTGTTGGCTCTGCTGCCCAGATTCCTCAAGCTATTCTTTGTGCGAGCACAAAGGGGTGTCCTTGCATGCTTCTTTGCCCCCAACCTGGCCTTTCCAGGGGTTTCCCTCCCACCCCATCCTCATCTCATTTTGTCGCAAGCAAGGGTAATTGTAGGAGATGCAGGCCACATGCCTTGGACCCATTTACACTTAATTCAGTACAAGGAGCTTTCTGGGCCTTTGATGTTGCCAGGACCTGTGGCCTTTAGTGCTTTGTGGGCTGTGAGGCAGGAAGCTGTGGGCTTGGGGGCACTCTTCTGCAGCCCACTCCTGCCTAAGTACAGGCTATCAGAGCTCTGGGACACACCCCCTACTCCTAGAGAAGGGACTAGCCTATGGCTTCCTGAGCTCTGCTCACAGGAGACTTGAGGGGGAACCCTGAGAGAGGAACAGGTGAGGTCCCTCTGCACCTCACAGTGCACCCTCTGCACTGCTGGGGTTCAGTATCCTGAACAGTAAGCAGACAAAGGTGGCTTCCAGGAATCCTCAGGGTACCCTAAGACCAGAGGAAAGCAAAGTGGAAGCAGGAAAGAATAAAAAACAAGCTACAGGGATTGGGGACTCAGTCAGCAGGGACAGCTCTGGGGTGCCTTTCTGACTCTCCACCCACCCACCAGGATCCCTCTCCAGCCCCAGACAGTGAGTTGGGACCAGGCAGTAGGTCACACTGATGGTTAGGCAGTAGAGACACATCTAGGAATCATGAAAGAGGGTCTTCACCCCTTAAAGCTTGAACTCTACCTGTGGAATCTATGGGCCAGAGGACTTGGAACCCTTCTGTGGACTGAACATTGGGTACCCTGGGTGCTTCCCAGAATAAGGATCTCAGAAGAGGTCTGGGGCAAGTCTAGGTGGCCAGGAGCCCAGCAGGAGCAGTGGCGCTAAGGCAGCCTGTGGAATGGCGCGTGTACTGGGAGGCCAATGTTGTGAACTCCACACTAGGGGTGCTGGGTCCTGCTGGTCAAGACAAGCTGTCCCTGCATGCATGTGACCCCAGGGCCATGGGGGTGTGGGCATCCTGCTGGGGACACAGCAAGGCTGGGAATGGAGCCCAGAGCCAGAATCCTGTGCCCTGACCACTGTGGCTGGTGTATCCCCAGGAGGTATCCCATAGCCCCTGCCCCCAACCAGGGGCTTCATGGGGCCTGGGAGTCGAGACAGCTGTTTGTCTCCCCACATTCCAGGCATAGGGTCAAGCATTTGGGGGAGGCCATTTTTCTTAGAAATGTCATTTGAAAATAAACACTTTGCCTGCACTGCTGTGATTTCCTCTGATCCTGTGGAGAGGGGCGGGTGGGGACTGGCCGAACTGCAATTGCCCAGGTGGCTGGAGGCTCTTCCGGGCCAGCATGGCCTCTGACCTTCCTGAGCAGGCCACACCACACCCTCTGGGCTAGTGTCTTCCTCAGCCAGATGGCTCTGGCAGCTGGGCACCCCCTCCTGCCCCATTTGTCACCAGAAGAAAGGCCGACTTTAGCTGGCCGGGGGGCCTAGGAGGTGGACTTTTGCTCATAAGTCATTCACAGCTATAGCTCTAGGCCTAGAGGGTCTTATTTCCAAAAGAAGGGCCATGTAGAGTTTCTGGGGGTGATGAAGGAGCTCTCTCCCTCCCTGCCCAGTCCTGGTTACGGCAGTCCCTCCCTGCATACCTGGGGCTCTGGGACCTGCAGGCAACTTTCCTCTTCCCAACTTGAATGTATAGGGCTTTAGAGCCTCTGTTTTAGCCCTGAAGCAGCCTGAACTCTGAGGAGTTCTAGGTATAGCAAGACCTTGATCATCCCACCTCTTTAAGTCCTCTTCCAGGGCATATGATTCTGTCCCATCTCGAGCAGAAGCCGGCCCATCCTCCCCTGTTGTGGGTCTGATCCATGATGGTCACAGCCATCTCCCAACACACCTATTTTTCTACCTGGTGTTCAGTTCCCAGAATGTGCCAGTGGCCCTTGTGGAATCTTGTGAACAAGAGCTAGGGGTATACTTGGGGAGGCAACCCCTGCAACCCTTAGGCTCCCTTAGGGAGCTTTGGTGATAGCTGTCAGAAATATCTGGAAGCTGACCTAGTGTTGCCCCCACCACTCGGTAGGTCCCTTTTCTTCCCTAGCTTCAGTGTCTCTGGGAGAAATTGGAGTCCCCTTTTTGGAGACTTCCTTGACTGCCAGCACTGTGTGGCAAGGGGGACTTCCTTTGTCTGTTCCAACCTTGGGTTCAATAGAAATCATGGAAGAAACTCTCATTTTCATTGTTCCCTGATTCTCACAGGACTCTTGGAAGTAGAAGAGGGACTGTTTCCTGAAGCTGACAAAGGAGGTCTGGACTTGGTCCCCTGGCTTTAGAACTTGAGATATGGCTGAAAGAGAGCACCTTGAAACCCTGGTCCCCCAGGAAGGAGTCGTGTGCTAGAGAAAGTGGGGCTTCACTTGGCAGAGGCCGGGTGCTAGACTGCTGCCTCACAGTGAGGGTGGCAGGCCTGGCATGTGTTCTCTGGTCTCAGAAGCTCCTGGTTACCTCCTCAGGCTGTGGACTGTGGCGAGGACAACTATGTAGGGCCACATTCACGTCGCTGAGGGGCTCTCCTGTACTGCCTGAGTTTGCACCATGACCCCATCCTGCCTGTCCAGAGGGTCGGGCCTCTGTCCTGTTTGAGTTTTGCAGTCAGTGACCTAGGACTTTGCCCTTCTCAATCCTGCTTACACAGCCTAACTAGGGAGGGACTGCAGGCTGGGTTTCTACTGGCCCTAGCAATGAGACCATTTTACCTTCTAGAAAGTTTTTCTTCTATTTCTCTCTGTTCCGTAGAAGGTCCCTAGGAATTATCTTTTGGCTGCCCCATGAAGCTTAAGAACATCTGGTTACCTGCACATGTGTGATTCCAGAGGGCTGTTGGGCTTATAGACAGTTTCCTCTTCTGTAGAGGAAAGGACCCAACTCACATGAAGTACATGGCAGAGCTGGTATGCCAGACTTATCACCTAAGTCCCTTTCATCAGAGGCCTATTCAACTATGTTTAGTATGCCAGCTCACCTCATTTCTATGTTCTTGTGGTGAGAATCCAACAGCCAGAACAGCCTCTTCCTGGCTTAGAAGGCTGTCACACCCTAAATTCTCATCTACAGAGCTTCCCTGGTGTCCCTGGCTAGTGCTCACATCCATGACACTCCAAGTAACCTTCTGGAAATCTTTTGTGGGTGGGAATGCCCAGTCTGGAATGGAAGTCTCAAAGCTAAGACATATAGAGCAGCCAGGCTACACCAAATGGCCTTCATGGGCTACTTACATAGACAACGGTTGTTAAGTAGGTCATAGTGTACTGTGGGAGCTGCCCGCTCTTGCCTGGACACTCAGTTTTAAATTTTAAAAATAGGACCAGGATGTAACTCAGTTGATGGAATGCTTGCCTAGCATGTACCAAGTCCTGTATTCAATCCTTGGTACCATACAAACCAGGTGTGGAGGTGCATGCCTGTCTGTAATTCCAGCAGTTGGGAGGTAGAGGCAGGAGGAATAGGAGTTCAGGGTCATCTTTAGCTACCTAGTGAGTTCATGGCTAGCCTGGGCTACATGAAACTGTCTCAAAAATCAAAATAAATAAACAAGAGCACATTTATACTAGTGGACTGAGGAAGGTGAGAGTTTGGGGAGCTAAAGAAAAACAAACCCGGGAAACATGGCTCATACTCCGTGGGCTAGTGATTGCCAGGGTTCATCAGCTGGAGATAAGGGCTGATGTGAAATGGGGCCTTTCTGACACAGTCTTTCTTTTCTGGATCTTTCCCCAGAGGCATCAAGTTTACACTTTCCTGTTTTCTGCAAGTTTCCTGAATGGAATGGGGGCATTGTCCTTAAAGCACAATGGCGATCTCCTGCTACTGTCTAGCCTCCTTCTCTGGCTCCAGGGGAGGCCAAGAGTCCTTACACTCATGCTCACCTCAATGAACACTATCGTTGACCACACCCACTGAGGGCCATGGGAGTCTGGGCCCTGCAGACTCTGCTGCCATTTTGAAAGCGCCACCCCGATGGAAGAAGGATGGGTTGTCCTCTCTGGAGGTGGGGACATCACACTGAGTCCTAAGGAGTATCTGCTTGGTAGCAGCACTACCATGCTGAATATTCCGGGCAACCCATTTCTGAGATATTCACTGATATACTGAGTTAGGGTTTGGAAGGTGTCACAGATCCCAAGCAGGAATCAGGCAGATGTGAACATGTACCCTTCTTAAGACACCAGGGAGGTGCTGGCTGTGGAGGGAAGGCTTCAAAAATAGATAAGGCATGTGTTCCTGGACTCACAGGCCTATATGAAGGGGGCACACAGACTCGTAGTTTCACAGGGAGACTTAAAGCCGACTCCCCAAAGAACAGACCCCTCTATCTCTTTCTAGGGCCCACTCAGGCTCTCACCAGGAGCCTCACTGGGATGAGATGGGCTGGGCTGAGAGAGTATTCTCAGCTGGGTAAGAAATCTTGGAGGACTTCTGTCAGGACTACCCTTCCATGCTTGGTGAGGACAGGTGGATAGAGATGGGGGTCTTCTTCCAAGCCCAAGGCCTTTCTGCAACCCAAAGAGGTTACCCTGAGGCCTACCTAGGCAGGTGAGGGTAGGTTTGAAGTCCCTTTTCCTGGAAACTTCACTAGTTCCCAGAGCTCTTCCATGAGCATATACCCTTGACTTGAGCATAATGTAAACCCTTAATTTTATTATCTTAGCTTTTTCCATGTCTGCCAGGTTTTGGCCCACATATCTCTGACACCTGTCCCTGATGCCTTGATCATAGATTGGCAATGCTTTGGACAGGGCTGTGCCCACCCAAATCACAGACCACATGCAGTTATAGTTAGGCAGTTGGATGACAGAACCTCATGATAGGGAAGGCTAACATCTGGGACTCCCAGGCACCCAGGGAAATTCTAGGGAACTAGTGGAGCTGACAGCTTCGTGCGGGGACAGCTCTGCAGCTACACCCCTTCCTGCAGGTACAAACACATAGGAGGGGGAGCCCAAGGTTGCACAAAGCCCTACCGCCCGGCCTTGACTCCTGAGGCCCCCTCAGCCCCCTCTGGCCTCGTGCCCACTGGGAAAACAGCTCTTTATCTCGGCTGCTTCCCATGAACTGCAAACAGCCACGTGGGGGGCCCCTCTTGGCACACATGTACTCTGCCCCACGACCCGAGGGAGAGGGAGGCCATTCACCCTTTAGTAGGGGACAGTACTGCGTCTGGTGAGGGGAGGGGTTCATAGCAGAGCAGAGCCAGGTTACAGCTCTCACAAATAGAGACCACTCCGTGGGGGCAGGGAAGGGGAGGGATGAGGAGGGACAGGAGTTGCATCCAAGGTCTGCTCATGGGGAAGGGCTGGTGGGACAGAAAGGCAGCCAATGGGAGTTGGGATTTAGTGACGGTTGGTAGATTTCTTTCTAGTGTCCCCAAGAGCCCTGCCTCCCAGTTTGTCATGCCAACTCTGTCTACCTCCGTGCCTTTCACCTCATTATTCCCTGCCATTTTGCCTTTCCACTCAAATCCATTATGACCCTTCAAGGGCTCCTGGGTATGGCTCACTACCAGTGAGGCCACTGGGCATGAAACTGGAGGAGGAATTTAATCTTCTCCCTCTCATCTCTCTTGCTCCTTAGCCAGTGGGGCCAGTGTATCTGTTTCTTCCCTATGAAAATATCCTAGCTGCAGGCTGGCCAGGGCCCTTGGTCCAGGCTTGGCTCATCCCACTCAGGTCCCAGAAAACTTTTGGGGAAGGAGCAGCAAATCAGAACCCCAACAGGCTGACGAGGCAAGTCTGCTCAGCTGTTCTGGGCTACTGACTACGTGGGAAATACATCTACTCTGGATATGGCCACCACTTTTGGGATGGGAGCACCTCTAGGGGAGGAGAGACCCCCTTCTGGGTCACCACAGTCCTGGGGACACTGGGAATCAAGAACTTCAACTCCTCCCTGTCCTGATTGTTTGGGGGGTGTATGTGTGTTAGCCTCTAGGAGGGATATGAAGGGCTCTGGTCATCAGAAGGGTCCTTCTAACTGCTCAGAAAGCATGTTCTACTCCAAGGGAAATCTCAAGCCTAGGTGGACAGGGGTGGTCATCACAGTGGCTTTTTTTTTACTATTCTCTGACCAGTAGCCACCCTGCAAGAACTTAGGGTCAGAGAAGGCAAATCTGTGAGACTGGCCCCTATGAAAGAGACCCTGGAGTCCCTCTAGGGTCCTTGCCCAGCCTGAGACTTCTGCTGTATGCTGTACTTTTGACTCCAGAATCAGGCACAGGCTGTAGGCCTCCAGAGGCTCCAGAGCCTCAAGCTCCTTTCCAGAGAGAGAAGGAAGTGAGGGTTGTCCACCCTTTGACCAGGGATGCCCAGAGGGGAAGCACTGCCCCAGGAACTCAGAGGTGGACAAAAGAGTAGGAGGCACCAGGATGTTACAGTGCAGCCTCCATCCCCCAAGACCCTAACAGTGGGCCAGTGTGTGGGCTGAGTGAGGTGGGGGCCCAGGCGGGGTCGCGTCCCGCTCCATAAACCCTGGCCAGCCAGGAAGCTGCAGACATGGTGGTGTTGACACAGGGGTGAAGTCACCAGCAGCCAATGGGGAGCCTGTTGCCGGCTCTGTGTACACCTCCCTTAGTCCCATGGGCTCTGCCACGCACGCGCACAACCTGAATGCCACCTGAATAAACCAGTCTTTCCCAGCCTTTCATGGGGCCCCACTGTTCCCCTAGGCCCCATCCCTGGCAGGACTACCCCAAGCCCTCCACCCGTGTGAGGTCGGGGCACAGTATAGGGTAGGAACAGATTCGTGTTCTCAGACTCATGTCCCTCATATGCATGGACCAGAGTCTGGCATCAGGCACCATAACCCTACCAGTCACTCTTTTGTCTTCTGTGGTTTTAAATAGTCAGTATTGCACCCTTTGGTCACTCTTGGGAGTCTTCCTTTTCTATCTCTCCCCTGGCCCTGACCTATAGCCTATAGCCTGGAGGCCTGATGACTGTACCCCCTGTGCTGGCTCTATACTTTGTCAAGTGTGCTGAACATGCCAAGGGAAGTCCACCGATTCTCAGGCCTCTCACCATCCTTCTTTTTGTTTCTCCCTGCAGATAGACTGGAGTCCAGGCTTTACTATCTAACCCCTTCTCCTAATTGGGGTGCCCACAAGTAGCTCTCCATAGCTCTGCACTGCCTCTTTCTTTCCCTGGCTCAAGGTGAAGGCCTTTATCAAACTCTCTCTCATCCTTACTGTGATGCCCCTCTCATGTGACTTCAGGTCCCTGGGACCTCCCATATCTGTAAAGGCAGGGGCCCAGGACTGATTTCTCCATGGACCTGATGCCAGTCTCTCCCTGGGGTCTGCATAATGCCTTGTCCTTGGGGAACTCCCTCTTGCACCTATGGCTGAATTGGGTGTTTGGCATGTACTCATCTCAGAGGTGTCGCACAAAAGGTGGGGGTAGGAGCCTCCTGTACTTGGCGCCTGTGCTTGTTTATGGGTCCAGCCCCCACCTCACACTGCTCCCCATGGCCCGGCTGCCCGCCTGCTGTCTTGCCAGGTGTGGGGTGATGGAGCTGGGCTCCCTAAGGACAAGGAGCACAGTGTCTGCTTTATTTGCAGGCTCGCGCTGACAAGGAACAGAATACCCACAGTGACTGCTTCCAGGAAACGGCTGCGGGCGGGTGGGAGCCTGAGGGAGAGCAGGCCCCTTCCCAGCAAGACTTTGCAGGTGGGCTTCCAGGAAGGGCCCCCGCCAGCTCCCCTCAGCCCTGGAAAGGGGCCAACAATGTCACCAGGAGAGGGGGGAGGAGGAGAAAGAAGAGGAGAGGGGAGGGAAAGAAAAGAAAGGAAAGGAAAGAGGGTAGGTAGCCTTGCCTAGCCAGCCTGGCTATAACAACCTGAGGGGAGTTCAGAACTGACCACAGCTCCTTCCAGAACCTTCTATTCCCTTTCTTAGAGATTCATATAACCTTAGAGAAGGCCCTAGTTCCTAATGGGACACACACATACATGCATGTGCACACACACACACACACACACACATGCAAATGTTAAGTCTTTTGTGGAGAGGCAGAGATCAGGCTGGAACGGGGTAGTCTTTGAACCCAGCCTCTGGTTCTGGTCAGGTGCTGGTCCATGGAGAGGACAGCATAAATCTCTAGACTGGACTCGCAGCCTTCTGGCTTCTCTGGAAAGGAGACCCTCCTCTTGCAGTTTTGCTAGTGGGAGGCCAACCTCCGCAGTCCCACCCCATGTTTGAGATTCTGCAGGGTGTGCTGCAGTCAGACCCACAGCCCCCGGGGCCTAAGAGGCCTCCTTCCCTGCACAGTATTGGAATGTTCTCTACTCAGTGGGATAGCAAATATCCTGACTGCCGTCCCTCCCCCATGTCCACGATTCCTGCCTGAAACGTGTTCTTGGGTTACTCAGTTCAACCTGAGACATGAAACCACAGACGCCCAACAAAGTCAGACTTAAGGGTGCACTTTTCCTGGAGACACTTTTCCCACATGGGGCCTTGACCACCCATACCCCCATGGAGAGTCCCGAAAAAGGACAGAACCCTTGTTTCAGCCTCGGCACCAGCCACTGGCTAACTGGTCAGCACACAGATCCTACCACACAGACCTTGGTATAGGTGAGACCATGTGGCTGCCAGACACACAGACATACTGACCCACAGCACATGGGTCCCCAGGGACAAACCCTGAGTTGTCTCTGTGGCCACACCATCACGTGTGATCAGGATTTCTCTAATGAGCTGCTTTGTCCAACCTAAACTGGTCACTGAAACATAGCTAGGGAAGGGATTGGCTGTGTGAGAACCCCTGTAGTTCTGTGTCTGCAGGGTGGGGGTTGTGCAGGGGATCCTGGGCCCCATGAAGATTTGAAACATCTCCTCCCAGGCTGTGCAGCATGGAGCAGCCAGCCCCTCCTTCCCCTCCCCACTACCCACCCTGGCTGGGGTTTGGGGATGAAATTCAAGCCCCTGTTAGTTTCTCAGCACAGGGGTGGGGGTTGAAAGTGCCTTTGGGTGGCAGGCTTGGAGCCTGTCTAGCAGCCCTCTCTAAGCCCCTTTTCTAAAAAGCAGGAAATCGGGTTGGGCTAAAGGTAAACACATTCCAAACCCTGGGCTGATGGAGGGGCTGTGCTGGCTGGGGGCTGGGGGGCTGGGCCACCTCTGCTTTCCCACCCCCCACCCCTGGGAGAGGCTCTTGAGGCCCAAGACCCACAGGCACACCTGTTTGCAGAGCTTTGGTGATTTGGGGGCTTCTAGCCCCCACCAGCCTGCACTTTGAGGTCCTACCCCCACACATTCCTCAGTTCATCCAATTCTCTGGGGGAGCTCCTGGGTACGACTTGATTCCAGACGCCAGCTTTAGAACCCTCTGAATTAAATAAAGGAGGTGTGGATAAACTCAGGGTAGACCCTGCCCCATGACACCCTCACCACCTGTGACATTTGACAGGAGTGGTGCGTGGAGACATCCACCACAGGCTGACGAGAGATGACAGGGACCAGCAATTCCTCCCTTGCCACACTGACACCTTCATCTTCCCAAAATCTTCTCAGCATCTTCTGGGGAGAATCTTAGCACAGAAATGTGTGATTTTAGCACCCCACACCTCAAAGTACAACTGATTACAACTCGGTTTCAGCATGCCAGGCTTTCCAGGTGACCAGGAGCAGAGGGCCTGGAGGAGGCAGCTCATGGCATTCCTGAACCTCCTTTCTACCCTATGATTCTATTTCTGTATCTTTAGACAGACTCTGGGTTTTCTTGGGTGCCTCAACAGCCATCCCCTGGGCTACTCTCAGTGCCTACAACTATTCCAGCCAACATCTCTTGTAAGGAAGCTTTTATCTTCTGAGCTTGGCTTGCAGGACTGCATGGTCAGATGTTTACCATAAAGGCTGTTTGTAGATAGCCCCTACCCAAGACACATAATAAATGGCTACTTTGTCACTGGGGCAAATCACCTCTAGTGGGGTCAGGAAGATGGTCTGACTAGCAGCTTTTGAAGTCCTCTGTGGAGATGATCAGAGAAGCGCTCACATGTAATTTTGTCCAGTGTGTACCTAGCCACCCTGTCCTAGCGCAAGAGGTCTCACTCCCAGAAGATTTGAGGGCCTAATGATGATGAGAAAAAGGGTTGAGGAGGGTCCAGAGGAGAGACCAGACGTGGTGGGGGTGGGGAGGAGCTGGCCCACTGCCCAGAGAGGGTATGGGGCAGAGAGAGTGGGTGTTCCTGACAGTCAGTCCTGTCTGGTCTTTGTCAGCTGGAGGAGATTTTCTTGACTGTTTTAAGCACCGGGGCTGGGGGGAGGGGATGAGGGCCAAGGACCCCAGCCTCATTTTTAAGAGCTTCTCTTCAAGTCTCTTCCCAGTATCTGTATCACTGAGAGTCCAGGAGTTAGGAGGCTGGTAGGAGAAAGACAGAGGGTTAACCCAGCCATTTACTGTCTCTATGAGGACACTAATCATAAAGCTATGGGGTGCTATGCTTGCACCCTAGAAAGCAAGACCACAATGACAGCCCTCACTCTATTTGTCTTTCACTCTGACCTCCCTAATCTCCTTGGGTATTCACTGTACCCTGTGTTCTATGGCATGTTCCCTGTCTCTCTGCTGTGGCCCTTCGGCTCCTACCCACAGCAGACAGCAAAGGGAGGGTACCACTGGATGCATCTACCTGGGCTCCAGCCCAGAGCTCAGCAGGCTTAGAGCAGGAGAGGGAGACCCAGAGGCCACCACGGGCCTTTTTATGTGGCTGAGGTGTATCCAGCTTCAAATATGGCTGCTTATCCCTTATGAGCTCCACTGAATGTCAGATTTACTCTTTATAACCTATGTTATGCCTCAGGGTTTGGGACTAGTGTGAGAACTCAGGGAGTAATCCAGGCAGGACTGGGCAGTAGCGGAATCCAGGTTTCTGGTTGCGGCCCAGCATCTCTCTCATTGCTAAAGACGTCCTTCACCTCCCCACCCCCTCCCTTGAGGGACCCTCGTCACTTCTCCACCTCTGTATCCACATGGCATTCTGCCACTTTCCACTTGTGATATCTACTCCTCTGCCCATTCCTCAGGAACCCCTTCATGTTCATAGGCCCCTTCCATATCATAATTTCTTGGTATTTCATGAGCCCCCTCCCTGTATGCCTACCCCCCCATCCCATCCAATGCCCCATTCATTTTTATAAGCCCCTCCTATCCATGATCCCCCATCTCATCCTAGAGGCCCTCCCCATTCCATAACCTCCTTTATTCTGGGTACTATTCCCCATCCCTTCATCACCCTTCCCTATTCATCACCCTTCCCTCGTTTTCTCCCTCTGCCCCCCCAACTCTTCCCCTCTAAGTGAGTTGTACCCCAGACGGACATCATGATTCAAACTCCTGAGACAAATGACTGTAACTGTATTTATTGATGGACCCAGGACCTCTGGTGAGGCCCTGGTAGGGAGGGGCAAAGGATGAAGTTGGGCATGTTGAACACTTTGCGATGGAACTGCTTCCAGACTAGGCGAGGGGGAGGTGAGGCCTCAAGCACACGTCCACACCCAGTTGCCCCCAGACAGAAATGGATGACAGGAAGGCACTGGGGTGACCTGGCCAAAGGGGCCCACACACTCTCTGTATACATTCGCACGGAGAGACACAAGGCTTTCTCCGGAACTCCAAACCAGTGCAATTGACTTAGTGCAAATTGAATTCAAAAGGGGTGGGGAAACAGAGTCACGGATGCTTTGAGTCTCTCAAACAAAGAAAAAACAAAAGGAAAGAAACAAAGTTGCAGGAAAGGATGAAAAAGAAAAAGTCAGGAGGGAGATGGTGGTAATGGAGCCATCCCAGGGTAGAGGCTTTGCTCTGGGATGGTGTGGGTGGTGGTCTCCCAGGCGAGGCAGAGTTGGCCATTGAAGATGGAGTCTCAGGGGTAGGTGGGTGTGGTGGGTCTGCTCTTTCAAGGTGTTGACACGTCTGTTCCTTCAGTTTCACCTGCATAGAGAAAAAAAAGACAAATGAGTGGGGGCCAGGAAGGGGTGGGAGGGCTTGGCAAGCTTCCAGAAGGGTGTCCTGGCTTACCTTCGAGCCGATTCCTGAGGCAGGTAGTGTAGTGGTTCTGAGCACAGCATATTCTTGATTCAGAACTAGACGGACTTAAAGAAGTCCCCGGATTCAAAGGCCCAGACATGAGCTGGGTAGCACCATTTCTGTGGGTGAGAGAGAATGAGGCCCCTGGGCTTGGCAGCCTGCCATGCCCCACCCTGACGGGACAGAAGAGTCCTCACCTTTCATCTTGAGGGTTCAAGGTAGGGGGAGGAGGATCCAGAGAGCAGCAGAGATGTGTTAGCTCTTTGGGAGAAGTAAAGGAACAGACGGTTTCTGTGGCAGTGTCCCACGGCGCCAACCCAGGATGTTCTGCAAAGGACAGAATCTGGGGTGAGTGGGTGGTCCACTAGACAGTAGAAATGGGTTGGCCCTGTGGCAGGGAGTATGCTCACCAGGAAGGCTGGATGACTGTCCTTCTGCCCTCTCCATCACACCGGACCATGTCATGTCTTTCTGTCATGTTGACCACACCTGTCATCCTGGCCTTTAGGGGCTGGCAGGCACATCCACTTCTGCTGGAGACCTGGCTATAGGGAGAAAAGAAGACATGAGTAAAGTGGACCTGGGTGGGAGGAGACTGAGTGACCATAGGCAGGATGGACACTTACCCTAGTCTCCAGTCTGAGCTCTCAGAGGCACCGATCACTGCTCCGTCGTCGCCCGCAAGGCCCTCCTTGGCCACGGACTCTGGAGGCCAGTGCCTCCCTGGCTCACCACCCCTCTACCTCGCTCTACCTGCGCCCCAACCTCCCTCCCTGGAAAGCTCACCCATTCTGCCCCACCTGCCTCGCCTTATCTGGCTTCATCCTGTGCCCTTGACTCCCCTGGAAATGTTCTGTCTGTCATGCCAGACCCAGGGGCTGAGCGGTTAGGGCATACAGTGCACCAAGTCCACTGTGGGCCCTTTCCGCGCCAGTCCCTGGGCCGCAGTGCCGCGTGGGAATGGTGTGTCTGCAGGCTGGACCCACTGCAGCCTCCTTGCTGTGAAATCCCTCTGGAGTCCGACACCTGCAGCCCCCCACTCCCCTCCTGGTGATACCCTGCTATGTTGCCCGCACACTGCCCTTCTTTCCCGCTCTCCGGCCCTCGAACCTCTGGCAAAGACCTCAGAAGGCCCTGCCAGAGCCACTCTTGAACCTTCTTCTAAATGAATTACGGTGGGTGGGATGTGGTGGCGGCTGGGGACCCATCTGTGTCTTGTGACCCTGCCCTGCCCTGTTTGACCCCAGCCTGGAATGCTTCTATTCTTGCTGGATCCCATGGCCTCTGCCACTGTCTCCAAGGTCACCTATCACCTCCCTGGAGTCAGCAGCCTCAGTCTTTACTGGCAGCCCTGCACCTCTTCTTCCTGCTTTCTAAATACTCTTTCTACCCAGGGTGGCCAGTGGTCCCCCAGCCATGTTCTGTCTCGGCTCCCCCCGAGACGATGTCTCCTTTGCTAACTGTCCTACCTCTCATGTGCCACTCCGCTGGGAGGCCAGCCGTTTCTTCTCACCAGCCCTCGCTCTCTAAACCTTCTTTTAGAAGGTCAGTGCAGCGAGGCCCAGAGAGAAGGAGACTCACCTGCCCAGCAGAGCGGTCCTCACCTGCCCACCGCTGCCAGCTACACCTTCACTGCCCAGGTCTGGGGTCGAACCCTTCCCAGCAGCACCCCTTTATCCGACCAGCCGCCACGTCCTGTAACCAAAAGTGACCGGGATGAATGCCTGGCTCCCCCTTCCTCTCAAACCCTAGCTCAGGCCCTTCAGCCCCATTCAGATGTCTTCCAGCTTCTGCGATGCCTGGGAACCACACCATGCTCCTCCCAGGCTCCCAAGTCCCGCTGCCTCTGTTCTGCCTGAGCTAGCCCCTCTGCCTTACACCATTCCTGCCAGACTCCAGATGCCGAGGTGCTCCTCGGCCCCACAACTCTCCTCCAGCACCCCCATCTTCCCCAGTTTCCCCATTACCCCCCACCCCCCACCCCCCTCCCACACCCGGTGCTTCGGGCCCCCTAGCCCGGGCTTTTTCTAACTGGAGTGGCCCCGCCCAGAATTCCCGCCCCTACCCTGCTAGCCAATCAGTGCAAGGCCCTGCCGGGGGCCACCGCAGGACCCACCTCCACCCTGGATCGTTCCAGCGCACGTTCGCCTCACCCTGCACCCGCACCCGTCCCGAAATTCTCCAAAGACAGCCTCACCACAACTCCCTCTTTGGAATCCCTTAGATAGGTCCTGGAATTGTTCCCAAATGTCTCCCTTGGGGTCAAGAATTTATAGCCCCCTAGCCCACTGGCACTCTTCATGGAACAGTGGTGTGCCCCGGCACTCTGCCACGCTGGAACTGCTCACCACTCAGCTTGTATGGTGACCACAGCAGGAGTACAGGGGTGAGGTCTCATACTGCCGCATAGCCGGTGAACACTCTGGGGGTGGCCAACCATTAGCCTTTGTCCCTGTCTGCTTGACTGACCTTGTCTGGCCACAGAAGCTTCAATGAGACAGCTAACGTGGGTGCTCCTCACCATCTCTTTCTGGCCATCAGGTTTGCCAGGACTCTCTGGTGGTGGGTCTTATTAATGACCTCACAACAACACGATCTGATGTCCTCAGCACAACACCGTCTCCCTAGCCTGTGAAGGTACCACTATTAGTGGTAGAATGAGGACAGGAGAGTTGCCCAGTCCCTCTGGCCACTTGGGTTATACCATTGCTCTTGGTCTCTGTTGAGAGTTTTGGGGGTCTAATCCATAGGGACTCACAAATCAAGGATATTGCAGGCACCAGGGAATAGGGCAGCCCTAGATGGAAGCATCCGGAACTCCAGGTATGAAGAAGATCTCAGGGCTGACTAGTCATGACCACTCAGCAGGTCCTTAGATATGCGGAATGCAATAATAGCACCTTGACAAACCCTCAGCCCAGTGGCCGAATGCCAGTGGAGTACTCATTTCTGGTTCTTGTTGTGGGTGACCCCTCTTTTATAGGTGGACCCCAAGTTATGATACTGACACCCTCTGATTTGGCTGATTTGGCTGCAAGAGACCCCAGTCTCAGTTATCTTGGCTCTTAAGACTGTGCTGCCGCCTCGCGGTGGTAGGCATCTCCACAGCCCTAAACAAACGATCTTTTCCAGAGATCCGTACGTAAGATGGAAGAGAATAACCCCAGAAATCCTTCTATGTTAGGTATAAAAGCCCAAGCAACGCATAAGTATCCCATCACATAAGGATCCCACCCCCAGTGAACCTCAAGAACCCTGGTAGCACCGGCAGAACAAAGGCTTAAGGTTGACCACCCAGCACGGGCTGTTCACCAGCCAGGCGGCAGTTCTCTCCGCCGTCTCCCCCAGCCCCGCGCTTCAAAACAAGCTGAGCCCCGGCTTCTCTTGGCCTCCACACACAGCTTTGCAACTTCTTGCCGTGGTTCCTAGGTGACCTAGGACATTGCCATGGTGAACTCCAACCTCTGCTTCCGCCATCATCGGGGTTTCCATGTATGAGACTCACGGCAATTTCTGTGTCTCCAATTCCTAATAGATTCTGTGCCGCGCAGGGATTGAGCAAATCTGGCTAATTTGAGGAGTACCAAGACAGAAGGAAACTGCACAAATGTCTGATCCCTATGACTCCTGGTCATCACTGAGGCATTGAGCCTGGGTGACTCCGGACATTGTCACGGTCGAACCCCAACTTTTGCCGTCTCTGCCCAGCAATGTGTAGGATTGTACTGCCACCGCGCGGCAATGTCTGCCTCTCTAGCCGTAGCCGATTCTGTGCTGTGCAGGGAATGAGCAAACCCGAAGGGCGCAAGACCGAAGGGAACTACTCAAGAAATGTGTGTTCTACCACCCGATGGCCTTTATGCATCATTTAATGCTAGGCCTGAGTGATCTGGGACATTGCCACAGGCGAACCCCAACATTGGTTGCCTCTGTGCTGAAATGTGTAGGAGGCACATTTCACGGCAAGGCGACTTCGGTTTTACCAGCCGCGGCCGATCCTGTGCTGTGTAGGAAATGAGTGAAATTTTCTGGTTTCAGGGTGCACAGGAACCATTCTAGGGGTGCAAACATCTCGGCACCTCCTTGAACCACGCAGGTTTGGGTGACCTGAGACATTGTTAAGAATGAACCCCCCCAGTTGTCTGCATTTGGGCTACAATATATCGGAGTATGCTGCCACCGCGCGGCAATGTCCGTTTCTCCGTGCGCACAGCAGCTTCTGTGCCTTGTGATAGCGAGCTACACCGACTGGCTTTGGGGTCCGGAGACAGGGGACCCCTCCAGAAACTCAAGTGTCCCACTCTCTGATGATCTTCATCAAACATTGACGCATCGGGTCTCGGACATTGCCGCGGGCGAACCACAACTTTGGCCCTCGGACATTGCCGTGGACAAATCCCAAGTTTGGGGGCGTCTGGGCTGCAGTGTTTATGACACTAGCTTGGCAGTTTTGATTTTTCCACTCACCGTAGCTTCTGTATCACCTGGTATTGAGCCACATGCACTAGTTTATGGGATCTGAGATCAAAAGAGATACTTCCGGAAAAGCGTAAGCATCCTGCCTTCTCATGACCCTTGTATGGAGGCTCTCAGGGACAGTGCAACAGGTGAACCCCAACCTTTGCCATCTATAAACTGCACCATGTGCCACAAAATGGCAGCTTTGGGGCCCTGCCACCCCTGTAACTGAGTTTGGGGTCAGCTGGCACTCAAGGCTTGAGACAGGGTTTCGCAGCTCCCAAGCTGGTGGCTAAACTCCTGTGATCGCTGCCGGAGATCGGAGATTGGGGAATGCTCCCAGTGGGAGAAAGCTCCATTTCAGGACTGTTTGCAGCTGTGGTCCTAACACATTAGCACCTGAACCCCCAATTAGCATCTCAAAGCCCAAATTGACTGGCTTTGTTATTGCTGAGAGAGTCTGGAATGCTCCCAGGTAGAGTAAAGTGTTCCGATTGGTTCCTTGTGTGGAGATGTCTGTCGTCAGTACAAAGGTTCAGGAGTTGAGAACTGTGATTGGGGGGGTTGATACTATATAATACCTGGGAAGATGGGGTCTCTTGTAGCCCATGCTGACCTCAAACTACATTCCATGATCACCATACATGGTAGATATGCCTTGATTTCCGCACCATGTCACGGATGACCTCGGAGTCCTATAAGTCAGATGCATGGGGCGGCTCACAAGAAAGTCCTATCAAGGATTCTTGTGAACCCCTGAAGCCCAGGATCATAGATGTTGCGACTGGTGAACCCCAATCTTAGTCGCGGTCCGCGTCAGGGCCGCGATGTATGAGATTTCACTGCCACCGTGCGGCAACCCCGGTCTTTACACACAACTGATTTTTTCCGCCGATCATGAGCCGATCTTGTTGGTTTGGGGGTCCGAGACCATGGGGACCAGCCTAGAAATACATGTGTCCTGTACTCCTAATGATTTTTGTGACCCACTGAGGTGTTGGATCTGAGTGACCCAAGACTGTCACACGTGGATCCTAATACTGTGGGGGCTTTCAGGTCTGGGGAAAGAGATTGTGCTGCCACCGTGCGGCAACTTCCATCTCTAAAACCTACAACTGATTTAGCGGGCACCCCCAAATAGGGCATGGTTTCCTTGCAGAATCCCCTTGCCTGCTGGAAGTCCATGTGTAGGGGGTGCCCCTTTGGATCCTGGGCTTAAGTGCCCTGCTCACTCACCTCCAGGACACGGGAATCAAATCTATCTTTGCTTGCCAACCTTTTCCATTTCCGTGGTGATTCAGGAACCGTAGGCAAAGGCTGTCTTCTTGGCATTACTTGGGCTCCAGACACAATACTCTCTGATCATCAGTTGCTCCACTGAACATATATATTCATCATGGCACCAAGGCTCTTTATCCTTTGCTGTACCCCTCCTGATATAGTCAAAGCTCTTTGAGGTTGGCTGTATCACACCAACCACTGATGTGATGGAAGTTTTGACCAGAGAGGACTCCCTTGGGCACACTAAGCTCTTAATGGCCCATTTGCATGCCTATAGGATGGAACAAGAGCCCTACTTTCAGATATCAGCTGGGTTTGCTTTTGTCAATTTGGGGACTGTTGGGGCTTGCACAATGCTTGGAGCTTTTGGGGACTCTTGGGGTCAGGTCTGGTCTGTCTGGCCATAGTAATAGTGTGTAAGGTTAGGGGCTAGGTGATAGATAGCAGCTGGTGGGCAATCAGATCTCAAATCTATTAGCACCCCCATGGGAGCCTAGTCTGAGCTCTACTGATGGATATGGAACTTGGTCGGGTGGTAGAGAGGGCCCAGCTTCCCCAAGGCAGGAATCAGATTCCTCCTCACTGATACCCCTAGAGGATGACGACAGAGGAAGTGGAAGTGAGAACTTGGGGAGCCTCAGTCTCTTTGGAGGATGCTGACATCACCTGGGTCCTAACCTCACATTATGAGCCTTCTCATTTGGAAACCAACTCCCATTGTCCCCTTCTGGACACTATTTCCATACAGAACTGATCTCCACAATGTGTCTCCCAGGCCACTGTGAGCATGGTGATGCCATGTAGCATCTGGGCAGAGTATTGTCACTTGCACAAGAACATGTATACGGTGCTGGCATTTGGATAGGCACATGAGCATATCACTGGTGACCTAGATGGGAGATAGTATAGAGGAGTCACATAGATGGGACATGGGCAGAGGTATCATTTAGACAGGGCATGGGCACAGAAGTGTCTCACAGATGATATATGGACACAGGAGTGTTACATAGACAGGACACGGGTGCTGATGTTGCTACCTGGATAGAGCACAGGCACAGAGATGTCATCTGGATAGAACATAGGTACAAGAGTGTTAACTATATAGACGTGGACATATGGCCTCACCTGGATGAGATGCAGGCTCATCCTGCATGATGATGAACATGAGTACAGAGATGTCTCTAGAAGGAACCACTTAGATGGGGCATAGGCACAGAGATATCTCTTAGATGGGACATGGGTGCAGAGGTGTTTCCTGAGTGTGGCATGGGAACAGAGGTGTCATGTTTGTGTGACATGGACACAGAGATATCATATTGATGGGACATGTGCAGAGAGGTGTTGCCTGGGTGGAACATGAGCACAGAGGTGTCTCCTGGGTGGGACATGAGCGCAGAGGTGTCTCCTGGATGGAACATGAGCACAGAGGTGTCTCCTGGGTGGGACATGAGAGCAGAGGTGTCTCCTGGGTGGGACATGAGCTCAGAGGTGTCTCCTGGGTGGTACATGGACACACAAGTGTCTCCTGGGTGGGACATGGGCGCAGAGGTGTCTCCTGGATGGGACATGGGCATAGGGGTATCTCCTGGGTAGGACATGGGGGCAGAGGTGTCTCCTGGGTGGGACATGAGCGCAGAGGTGCTTCCTGGGTGGAACATGGGGGCAGAGGTGTCTCCTTGGTGGGACATGGGCAAAGGGGTATCTCCTGGGTGGGACATGGGCATAGGGGTATCTCCTGGGTGGGACATGGGGGCAGAGATGTCTCCTGGATGGGACATGGGCACAGAGGTGTCTCCTGGGTGGGACATGGGGGCAGAGGTGTCTCCTGGGTGGGACATGAGCGCAGAGGTGCTTCCTGGGTGGAACATGGGGGCAGAGGTGTCTCCTTGGTGGGACATGGGCACAGAGGTGTCTCCTGGGTGGGACATGGGGGCAGAGATATCTCCTGGGTGGGACATGGGCACAGAGGTGTCTCCTTGGTGGGACATGGGGGCAGAGGTGTCTCCTGGGTGGGACATGAGTGCAGAGGTGTCTCCTGGATGGGACATGGGCACAGAGGTGTCTCCTGGGTGGGACATGGGGGCAGAGGTGTATCCTTGGTGGGACATGAGCGCAGAGGTGTCTTCATGGTGGGACATGGGGGCAGAGGTGTCTCCTTGGTGGGACATGGGCACAGAGGTGTCTCCTGGGTGGGACATGGGGGCAGAGATATCTCCTGGGTGGGACATGGGCACAGAGGTGTCTCCTGGGTGGGACATGGGCACAGAGGTGTCTCCTGGGTGGGACATGGGCACAGAGGTGTCTCTTTGGTGGGACATGAGCACAGAGGTGTCTTCATGGTGGGACATGGGGGAAGAGGTGTCTTCATGGTGGGACATGGGCACAGAGGTGTCTCCTGGGTGAGACATGGGGGAAGAGGTATCCCCTGGGTGGGACATGGGCACAGAGGTGTCTCCTTGGTGGGACATGGGGGCAGAGGTGTCTTTGTGGTGGGACATGGGTGCAGAGGTGTCTCCTTGGTGGGATATGAGCGCAGAGGTGTCTCCCTTGTGGGATATGGACACAGAGGTGTCTCCTGAGTAGGGTAAGGCACAGTGTATCTTTTGGATAAGATGGGTACAGAGGCACAGAAGTAGCATCTGGAGGGGACATGACATATAGGTATCTCCTAGATGGGACATGGGCACAGAGGTATCTCCTGGATGGGACATGGGCATAGGGGTATCTCCTGGGTGGGCATGGGCACAGAGGTGTCACCTAAATGGAACATGGGGACAGAAGTATCATTAGCATGAAGACTTAAGCACATCCTTGTCTAGGGATAGGGACACGAGTACATTGTATGATATGGATATGGATAGTCCATAGTGTGTCATCCAAAGCAGATTGAAGATGCCATCTATAAGCCAAAGAGACCTGAGGAGAAACCAGCCCTATAGACATGGACACCTTGACTTTGGCCTTTAAGTCTTAGGGTACAAGAGAACTGATTTTTGTGTGAGAAGACAGGATATCTTATAGCCCATGCTGACCTCAAACTAGCTATGTACCAAAGGTGACCTTGAACTTTGATCTTTCTGCCTCCACCTCCTGAGTGTTGGGATTACAGGTGTGTACCACCGTGTCTAGTTTATGAATCTGCTTTTTAGAACACTCTGTCCTTAATGATTCTTACAGCTCGTGGCCTAGCTAATAACCTGGAGGGTGAGAGAGTGTGGTGGTTTGAATAAGAATGACCTCCATAGACTCATAGATTTGAATGCTTGGTCACCAGGGAGTAGCACTCTTTGAAACAGTTAGGAGGTGTGGCCTTGTGGGAGGAAGTATGTCACTGAAGGTGGTCTTTGAGGTTTAAAGGGACCAAGCCAGGCCCAATGACTCTCTCTTCTTGCTGTGTTTGGATCCAGATATAGAACTCTCAACTACCATGTCTTCCCGTGTGCTTCCATGCTCTCCACCATGAGAACAATAGACTAAACTGCTGAAACTGTAAGCAACCTCCAGTTAAATGCTTTAGTTTTTGAGAGTTTCTATGACCATGGTGTCTCTTCACAGCAATAGAACACTAAGACAGAGAGCAACAGCTAATTGTGCATCCAAAGGTGGGTTCTGAATGCTTGCTACTGCTGCTCATGGTGTCAGCCCTTTGTTGCATTAGCCAATCCATTAGCTCAGGTTTGCCCTGTAGCTGGTGTAAGTGCTAAACTGGCTGTATTACAGCTTCCTCTTGAAAGGTGCCAGTTTGTGCTGGCAACCCTTCACCTTGGTTTTGGAGTATTTGTGGATATTCTGAGATTGCCCCAAGTTATCACAAACTGGGACTTTAAAAGCAAGAATTTATTCTAGCACAGTTCCAGAGACCATAAATCCAAGATTAAGATGTCTCTCAGAAGGCTTCAGGAGAGGATCCTTCATTCTCCTTTCAAACTCTGGAGACCCTAGGGGTCCTTAACTTGTGACTACATTCCCCAAATCTCTACTTCTTTTCTATGGAAGCTTCCCTTGTGTATCTGTGTTTCTGTTCAAACTTTCTCTTCTGATGGATACAGACACCATCATCAGATTTAAGGCACTCTTATCCTGGGTGGATCAGGAAGGATCATTGAGTTATATTTGCACAGACCCAATGTTCAGGTGAAGACAGACCTGAATTGAGGGGACATTTCAATGCAATCAAAATGGCGAGGGACAGACATAAGTTTGAATGTCCACTTAGGTTCCCATATGTCCTTGTGATATCCACATGGCCTATGCCCTCTCCTGCATCTTGCCCATCTCCTTCCTGACTTACTGGCCTCAGATTCTGAGCAGCAGCCTCCCATAGATAGCTAAGTACCATGGTTCCCTCATTTCTGGTTTGACTCCTGCTCTGCAGTCATCATGGGTAACTCTGGATGAATCCTGGCAGGCAAACCGGGTATCCTACAGCAGAGTGGGTAGACACAAAGCATGATAGCTAGTCCCAAAAGAGGATTCTGGAGAAGTGGTGATGGAGAGGAAAGAGGGAGCTGAGCAAATCTGAAGTATTGTCCTCTGTGGCCCCTGGATATGCGGTGAGTCTGGTTCTTGCAGTCACCACTTTGAGGTCATTTATACATGGTGTCTCCACTTTTTTTTGGAAATCTTGGCTGCTTTCAACCTCTACCATTCAGCTTTCCTTTGGCCTCTGCTGACCCTCTGGTTTCTTCCTCACCCTTCCACATCTACTATAGTCCATCCCAACGGCCTTGTCTCTCTGTTCTGGCTGCAAAAGATGTGAGTATCATCTTTGACCCAATGATGTCACCATCTACAAGAACCTGAGTTCTTATTCAGGGATGGAGCAAACATACACAAGTCCTGACCTCAAACTATGTATTTTCAGGGGTCCTCCCTCACTCTTGTGGACTGGTCTCACCAGGTAGGCCAGGCAATCATCCAATGTCCCTTGCATCATAAGACTACCACCATCCCATGAGCTAGTATGTAAGGTGAATGAGACCCTGGAAGGTGAAGAAGGCTCTTAGGTCAGGTAGTAACTCATCACCCTGATCTGTAGGGATGGAGCGGGTGCTGACCCACATCTGCATGAGGACAATAACTGAAGAGAAGAGTCTCCAGTACATCCGGGGAGAAGCTAGCAGATCTAGCAGTGAAGAGAGGCCAGGCCAAGTTCAGTCTTATAGCAATAGCAGTGACCTCTTGAGGGCTGCCACCTCATCCACTACTTAGCAAATAAGGGTGCTGGCCAAGGGATTTGAATATCCCAGCCTCAGCATTAGGATGCATTTATTGAAGGGACCGGTGATGGACTGAGTGAATCAAATGGTGCTTAGAGCAAGAAAAATGGTCTGTCTAGGTGGAGAAAGCTGTCCTGGTTTGCATTCAAGGGGGAACAAGGGCCTCCTTCCTCCAGCTTTGTGGATTGTTCCTGGCCCTTCTGGAATCATCTGGAAGTTAATCCTTTGGAAAACAAATATTTCAGACATCTCAACAACATAAGCCCTCCAAGTGAGAGCTAAGCAGATGGGCCAAAAGGCCTGGAAACTCTTCCCTACACCCAGATGCTTAAGCCCCCCAAACCTCAGCAGTGTCCATGGGGGATGCAGACTGTGGCCAGGAAAGTGTCAGAGCTGCCGGCCACCTGCCTGGGCCTCACTCCTGGGTCCTGTCCATTCTCTTTGGCAGCTCTGGCCATTGACAGGACATTCCTGAAGGCTGAGGCTGTGCACTGAGGGCTGCTGTTAGAAAGGCCAGAGGAAGGTCCACTGTCACCCTGGGGCCTTTGCTGTTCCCTGGCTCTTCCATTTTCCCACACTCTTCTCATGGCTTAGGGGCTCACTAGGAAGTGGAGCATTTCCCTTGTTTCCCTTCCCAAAGTCTATGTTTACAGGACCCATCTGGTCTTTACTCTCTGTGACCATCCGCTGTGCACACCCATGCCCACGTACCCTTTTGTAGGTAGAGTTCCTCTTTCCCATCCCTTTGCTTGGGTCTGGGTTGCACTTGAATCACTAGGTTGAATGCTTTCAGAGCACAGACTGTCTTCTTCCAACCTCTCTCCTTCCCAGAAGCACAGTATGGCTAAGCTAGAGTCCTGCTGCTGTAGCTCAAGGGTACTTTCCATCCTGAGCAGGTCAGCTCCATCTGTAAAGCCTAGGAAGCCATCATTATGAAGCTAGCAGACAGACCCATGGGACAGAAGAGAGAGAAAGTCTTAGAAATGGAAGTTAAGGCCATGGGGGTATAGCAAGGACTCACTATGCGGATATATCCTCCTGACTATAGGCATGGAGCTCAACTCGCAAGTGGCAGTGCAGTTACTTCTGGTCTGGCTCATAAAGGTTTCCAGGAGAATCTTCTTCTTTTTACCCTCTGCCCCTAGGAGGAAGGGCATATTGCCCAAGGTTCCCAGAGATGTAGAGTCACAAGATGGCAGGAGCCTGGGACTTCTTTATACACCTACTACTCTTTAGAGATGACCTACAGAGATGCGTGCTCATGAGGCTGTGCCCTTATGGGGCATCATCCCTCTAATGATGATGCCTCTCATCAGGGGATAGGGAGGGGGATTTGGGGGACCAAGAGGACAGAGGGCCAGTGGGTTCTTCTGTAAACAGAGGAGTGCAAGTCATAGGCAAGGGTTGATGTACTGCATGAATTCACTGGGGCATCTTTAAATAATCCCAGGGGACTCCCTGTTGGTGTGAACAAGAAAGGGTTGGGCAAGTTTGGGGGCCCAGAGCCCTGTTGGGAGGCCACCGTCCTTATGGCCTCGTTGATCTAGGGGAACACAACCTCACAAGTTGTTCAGAGTCCCGATCCCTACCTTGAACCTTGGATCTTGATCCCGACTGGCCCAGACCCTCCTGTATCAGCAGGAGTTGGGGAAATCAGGAATAGGGGACAAGAAGAGAGTTAAGGAAGGTGACGGTAGGGGCCCTGGGAAGAGGGTACGTGGTGTGTGGAACAAGCAGTGTCTGTCTTAGGGAACATGCAGGCCTGTCCTTTATCTCACCCCTCACGCTACATATTTCCAGAGAAATCATTTCCAATTTCAAAGGCTCCATGGAGGCGGATTTTTCCATCTGGGCTCTGCTGATGAGCTAGTTGGAAGGAACTTATGCGTTCACTCACTTCCCTCATCTGAGCCTCATGTGGGGACTGGGAGGGGAGGCAAGGAGCCCATGATGCCTGGGAGCCCCTCAGACCTTGGAGGCAGCTGGTGGCTCCAGTCCCTTCCTGGGCGGGTCTCCACCTGGCTAGTGGTATGACTATGAGTCAGGGGTCTGGATCCCCCCAGGAGACCAGCAGGATCCGGGCAGAGGGGCCATGTCTCTGCACGTGCAACCAGTTCGATGGCCTCCCGCCCCTCTCCTGGGTCCCCCTCACATCCTGCTCTGGCGAGGCTGTTTCCCACACTGTGGCGTCCAAGTGCTCAGCCCACACTCGGCTCCCTCCTTCCCCTGGCTGAGGAGATGACTGACTGCCTGTCTTCCCACCAAGGCCCCCCACACTCCCCGCCCTGGGCCTCACCCTTGGGGCCCTGGAGAGGAGGGAGCTTCCATTGCCTGCTCTTCTCATGGCCTAACTGCTTGGCTCCAGACTGGTTTCTTCCTCAGTGGCAAGTGACCCCTGTGACACAGATCTGTTGCTCTTCTCTGCTCCTTGTTTCCTGAGTGTCTGTGGGTGTCCTGTCCCAGCCTTTTCCTAATGTGGCACTTCTTGGAGTAAAAATCATGGGATAAATTATGTCTCCTCCAACCCCAAACCAATTAGGTGAAACCCTAGCCCTCAGTTCTTTAGGATGTAACCATAGTGATGGTAGTTTCTGTAGAGGTAAGTTAATATGAAGTCAGCAGAGTGGGCACTAGTCTACATCACTGTGTCTTTCCTAGGAGAATTCGTGACACAGATGTGTAGAGAGCAGCTACACAAGAACTAGAGGGAAGACACCATCTTGCAAGCCATAAATGAGCCAGACTAGCAGTCCCTGAGTCTTGGGCTTCTAGCTTCTAGTTTCTAGGACTTAGATAATGCCTGTGTTGTTTAAACTACTTAGTATGCACTGTTTTGTATGGTAGTCTCAGCCAATGAAAACAGTGACATTTGCCAGGCAGTGGTGGCCCATGCCTTTAATCTCAGAAGCAGGTAGGTCTCTGAGTTCGAGGCCAGCCTGGACTGCAGAGTGAGTTTCAGGACATCCAGGGCTGCACAAAGAAACTCTGTCTTGAAGAACAACAACAACCCCCCCCCCAAAAAAAACAATAACAACAAAAAAACCCCAAAACAACAAAACACCCCACAGTGACATTCTTGCTGTGCCTCTGCCTCAATTTCCCCACTATCCCACATCCTTCGTTCTCAGCAAGGATGAGGATCTTAGGCACTTTTGCTCTCTAGTTCCCACTAGCCTTGATTCTGAGTGACCAGAGTGTCTTTCAGCCTTTCAGGGTCCCTCTATACTTTAATGCAGGGCCATGTAGGCCTGTTTCCTGAGTTTGCTGCTCTTAGATTCAGGATTATTCCATGGAGACCTGCAGCCAAGGCAACACTATCCTCAATGGTCCTGTCTGTCCCTGAATACCATAATCCTGCCTTGGTTATAGCTGGGTGCAGATTGGTACCATTGCTAGGGCATGAAGGCCTGGTAAGAAGTCAGCTGGCTCTGCCTGACTGTGCATATTGGAAGCCTGCAGCAGAGAGGCCCAGGGCACAATTCAGCGTCAATGGCAAAACAATGGGGACTCTACTGAGCCTCCAGATCTCATAGAACTTGTTGAAACCAAGCTAGGTTAAAGCTTGTGTCTGGGCAGGCTCAGGCCTCTGTAACACCTGGCTAAGAAGGACTTCTCCATCTTCAGATCTGATGGAGGACAGAAGAGGGGGCAAACAGGGTGAGGAGTCTGAAGTCCCACTGTGGCTGAGACCTCAGGCAGAGGGACTCAGGTGCCCAGCTCCCTTTGCCTGCCTCAGAACTGGGCATTTGTCCAACTCGGAGCCTGGGAGAAGCACCTTCCCATGGCCTCAGTTCCCATATGAACACCTAAGGGTTATCCACTTAGCCCAGAGCAGAGACTTTGGGTTAAGAAATGCCATATACTTGGAATACAATGGATACAGCATAGATTGCTATGCAAGTTGCCAGGGGCTCCTGGAGTGGTGAACTTGGGATCTCCAGAAAGGAGAGTGGTCTGGCTTCTTGGCCCAGCACCTCCTCAGATACCATCTTCTAGCGGTGAGCAAGCTGTGGTGGGTGTGGGGCCTCTGTTTCCCTGGCCTTTGGAGACTGCCTAGCAAGCAAGTGACGTCAAGCAATGTGAAAGCCATGAGGAGCCACTGCCTCTTTAGGGGTCACCTCCCTATCCCTTATCAAGCCTCAGTGACAGCTGCACCAGAGGAGAATCCTCAGGCTTTGGGACCCCTTGACAAACCTAGCCTATGCCTGGACCATTTGGAGTACCCCCAATGGACTATGTGGTCCTTTTAGAGCCCCATTTCAGAGTCAGTGTTGAGCTGGTCAGAAGACTCCATGCTACTCACCTAGTTTGCTACAGAGAGCTGGGTCTCTGAGGGTGACCCTGGTCCCTCAGAGCTGCTACCCTGGCCACCTGCCCCTAGCCTGTTTCTCTTTCCTATGGGACTTCCTCTGACTTCATTGTTTTAAGTTGGTGGATGGGCCAACAAACAGTTTGAATTTCACCCCTGTGGCCTCCCTCCGTCCCCTCCTTCTTCCTCTTCCTGGACTCCTCCATCTAGCTGTTGCCCGAGGCCCAGGGTGGGCACTGGGGCCAGGCTTGGGCAGGAAAATTGTTCAGGCTCAAGGGCCTCAGGGGAAAAAAAGGACAAAGGAAACTACTTCCCCCAACTCCTCATCCCCTTGGGATTACAACCTCCTGGTGCTTCTGCTATACTGGATGCTGAGTCTTCAGGTTTATTTTGGGGGGACATAGGGGCTTGCAAGGAGCAAAAAGTATTTGTTTTCTATTGCTTTTGAAAAAAAAAAATTAGTGAGCAGGCGCTTCTTCTGCTCCTCACCCTGCGCAAGGCAGGGAGGAAAGAGCCTAGAGAAGAGGCTTAACATTCCTCCCCTTCACCGCCCTTTTTTTAAGGGGCTGAGGTGAAACTAGGGGTAACAGGAACCCGTGACCTTTGCTCTCTGGCATCTTTGAACTCAATAGTCTTTGATGTTTCAACATTCACTGAGCTTCCCCCAAACCATGGCTTGGGATCAGGCTGAGGAGAGTGAGAGCCTCTTAAATAACCCCTCAGGAACCCGTGGTGAAGTTACCAGTCCTCATCAGACAATGTTGGCACCAGCTCTGAGCTAGGCAAAGGAATACAGATAGGGTGCCAGGGTCCCGTGGCTGTTTCTGTTTCCAAAGCCAGGGATTCCTCCCTGGTCCTTGGTCATCTGTGGACCTTGCATGAGAGGCCACAAGGCTTTCCACTGAGGGTGAGTAGACAGACTCTCTGGCCCCACAATTGATTGCACCTCTCAGTGAATACCCTCCACTTCTGTTAGATACCTAGGGAGGGTCCCATTTATCTTTCTCCATGCTCCAGCCAGGACTGGAGCCTCTGGGTGGTAGAGAACTGGCTTTCTTGTGTGGTGAAAAAAACCACGACCCTTAGCCTCTATAGGCTTGGCCTTAGGCCTCCTGCTGACTCTGCTGCCACTTGGGCACCTCCCAGACTCTGAGTTAGGCCTGTTCCTGCTTGATGAGACATACTTTTTACAGAACAGGCCCTTTTCGGAACAGAGAAGCCTCTCCATTCACTCAGCAGTCACTTCCTGAAGCCCTCACATCACGGAGCATCATTCATTCACTAGGCACTCTACAGAGGGACAGGAAGATAGAGGCCCCACACCTACCACAGCTTGCTCCCCAGACCCACCTATTCAGTCTTCTCTATAGAGATAGAGGTGGGGAAGTGCTAGGCCCAGAGGCCAGACTACTTTCCTGCCAGGCTGGGCAGTCACAGATCCCTCTTGACTCTTCAGAGGTAGTTAGTTTAGGGGCTACTGAGGGTTACTAAGGAGGAACAGGTCCTTAAGAAATAAGGGGTGAACTTGGTACCCAGCACTAATATATCTTTGTTGCTGCCTTCACCTTTTCCTTCCCAGTCATTCTTGGGGTCTCTGTCTCCAGAATTGTTTATGTCCTCCGGTATGTCCTGGGTGGGGCCAGATCACACTGAGTTTCAGTCCTGCCTGGGTGGGCCTGGGTCTGAGCCTTACAGACTGCCCTGAACAGATCCTCTGGGTGTGGCTCTGGGCTGTTGTGGGCCTGGTGGGTGGGCAGAGGCTGGAGGCAGGGCCCTAGTCCTGGACGCCAGTATAGCCCCCTTCCCCTGCCCCATCTCTACCCACAAGTGGAACTTCTGCCAGGTTTCTGAGGGACGTTGTTGTTAATACTATTATTACAGCCGCTTAAGGAACAAGTACTAAACCTCTGAGTGATTTATTTAGCATGTGGCCTTATTGATTAGGGCCAGCTTTCCATGGTGGTGGGAGAGATCGTGCCTGGGCCTCCAGGAATCTCTGGCCTGGGAGGGGGGCAGCCGCCTGCAGGACGCCTCTGGGCAGACCCAAAGACTCAAGGTCTTTCTTTTTCTGCCCTGAGGGAGGCCCTGTCTGATGGTTGGTGGTGGAAGGAGGCAAGCCTCTACCCTAGGGAAAGCACCCATTGTGGAGGGGACAGTCCCACTCCAGAGAGACTGAACAGAAATTCCAGTAGCCACCAAGCCTTTTATACTGGTCCTGGTGTGCTGGCAACATAATGTCTAGGCTTTGGGCCTGGGTGGGTCTAGAGCCCACTTTCTGATCTGACCTTACAGCTGTCAAGAGACAAGTTGGGCAAGGGGGCTGTAAAAACCCTAAGAGGTTGCTCAGAGTCCTGGGTTAGCTTCTGGCTTGTCACCAGGGATTGGAAACACTTAACCCAGACCAGCAGTACTTTGAGGACTCTACACCAATTCTTCAATGAATCCAGTGGCCCCAGCCTCCCCAGATGACACTGAGACAGAGAGGCTGGAGTCTTGCGTCCGGTGCTGGCTATTCTGAAAGACCTATAGTACAGTGTAGCCCCTTGAAAGTGGCCATAAGCTCTACTCACAACCGATGTGGGATTGGGATTCTCCCATATCCCCTCCTAGATGGGGAACAGGTCCTGTGCTGAGAAAGGAAGGGAGTCAGTTAGAGGAGACCTCACCAGACAGAAGAAGCCTCTCCGTCCTTGCAGAGCCACTTGCTCGCCAGCATCAGGAACATTTCTTCCCCTGATGGAAGGGCAGTGGGGGGGGCAGCATCACCTGTTTGCCAACAGTACTAATTCCCAGGGATGACCTTGACCATAGAGCTCTGAAGCAGGCTGAGTGGGGCCCCCGGGATGTCAAAGCCTCACCTAGCTAGCTCCCTTCTTATCCCAAGAAGCATTCCTGTGGCACTCTAAGTACATCAAACCTGGATTTCCAAACAGCTAAAAAGTTGGGGTTCATGTGGAAAGCTAAGATGGAGTAGCTGAGTATGGGGTAGGTAGAGGTCAGGGCTGCCCACACAGGTCCCCTAGTACAGGCGCTGAGGTGGGGGCTGTTCTTCTGGCTGTCCTTCCCAGTGTTTTGTCTTGCTTCCAGTCTAACTTAAATGCCTGCCTCTCACCCTGGGGCTTGGATGGGTACCCTCTACAGCTCTGATTTCTGGAGTTAGCTACCTGGGGTTCTGGAAAACTAGAAACAGCATTGGGGAGATCAGCTTGGATGTCATGTATGAATTAGAGGTCACGGAACACCCTAGGATTCACGGAGGGGCAAAGGAGGTGATACAGTGACAAATGAAGCTGGCATCCAAGAGATGACAGGTCTGTGCAGCCCAGACCATCCCATGTGCTTAAAAGAGAGCTCACGAGTAGGGACACCCCCAGGACAGCAGTGTAGATTCGTGAATCCCAACCCTTCATATTACCGTTACCTCTGTTCCATGAAGCCCCAAGTGTTGGGCTCTTTGGAGTCCCTGGTTTTCCCCTACCCAAGATTCACAAAGGTGCAAGGGACCCTTTCCTGACTTGAAGTTTATCCATTCCCTGACCCTAGATCCCAGGAGCAGGTCTGGCTGGGGCTGTTTTTGAAGACTATCACATAGCCCTGGGTCTTTTTCTCCAGCCAGGGCAGCAGCTGGGCTCCAGCCCCAACATGCTGCCGTCTCTCCTCTTGTCCCTTTTTATGACTAATAAAAGGGATTGTAAAACCCGTGCCTGTACAAAGTGCACCCTGTAAATGGGTCCTGGTAATAATGACATCTGCAGCAGCACTCCTTGGCCAGGCGTGCTCAAGGAGGAGGGGAACCTGCCTTGGACTCTGCAGCATCTGGCCCACCCAGGGACAGAGCATTGGGGCTCAGGTGCACCCCCACTCCTCCCTCCTCTTCATAGGGCCAATGGGGGCTGGGCAAGAAAGAACCCTCTATGTAAAGTCATCTCTCAGGCCTTCAGCCACAATGGACATACATACTTTTTTCTTGGGTTTGAGATGGTTCCAGACTCCTCAGGGAAACTGAGATGCACTGTGGTCCTTGCCCTGTCCTTTTCTGATGTGTCCTTGAACCCAGAGACTCATTTTCCCCAACTGACTCTCTTGGCCTATGTACCCAGAGAAGCCTTGGAGTTCTAACCCATACCGCTTTCTCACTGAGCCCCTCAGGTATAGATGTCAAAGGCCCTATGCTTTCCCCCACCACTGCCATGCTAATGCAGGATGTCAGGCCCCCAGGCCATGGACAGCAGCGTGGGAGGTGGGAGGCCCAGGCTGGATCATGTGCTGTGACAGTCTCATCAGCAAAGCTCCCAGGAAGGCTGTGGGGATTAACTCCTGTTTTCCCTCCTCTCTGACATGCTGCTTCTTGCAGAAGGTGGCCCTGGGAGGACCCCATCACCTTTTAAGGTTACTTTCCTATTAAGATTCTTGTGTTTGGAGAATGCCAGATGAAATGTACTGTGGACTAATCCCACCCAGCCAAGCCAGCAGGCGCCGGCCTTGCACAGTGAGAGAGACAGGTAGAAGGGACCCGCCCGAGGCAGTAAGCTTGGTGAGGGACTTTTATGGAGTGTTCTGTGGCCTGATGCATCCATGACAGGGCAAAAGGCCTCTAGTGTGTCAGATCTCCTGCCTTTGTTTAAATAGACAGAATAGTTTCCTCTTAGCAAAATCTTTGAGAAACATTGCTAATGACTGATTGTCTTTTGTTGAAGGACTAAGCCCCAGCCATCCCACTGGGGGGGGGGGGGAACTACAACAAGGGGCTCTCGGGGATAGGGGGGTGGGGGAGGAAGGCCTCCATTTGTTTGTCCACTAATTGCCATGGTGTAAAGATCCCGTCACAGCCACCTTTCAAGTTGCCACAGCCTAGGTTAACTCAGGATAGGTGAGAACTGGCCATGGGATCCTGTGCTATCTCAGAGCCCATGAGAGTGAGCAAGGCACAGAAAGTTCATGGTGTGATCCTCTTGGGGCAAGTCTAACTTCTTTCTCCCTTCTCTCCCAGGACCACATTGGTCTTTCCACCTTGGCCCCTGTCCTGAGTAGGTTCCTCCTAGGTGGCCATACTTTCCCTCCCACAAGGCCAAAAAAATACCCTGAAGGATTACTGGGGAAAGAACACTGGGAATTCTGGGAATTTACATTTTCAGTGGATTCTAGGAATGAACTATTATGGCAGTGCTGGAAATATAGCCATAGAACCAGATCCTCAGGAGTCATCTGTGGGGTTCTTTCCCAATCTGACTCCTAGTATTACCTGTTGTCCTCTTTGTTCCTCCATGGATTACAAAGGAGAAGTGAGAGAGCTGGGCTGTAGTACACCACTCACCCACCAGTGGCTTCTAACCTTCAAGCAGGGATAGAAATAGCTGAATGGACTTCAAGATGGTTGGGGTCTGGACTGCTCTGGACTCCGGGCCTTTGCCAGTCTGCATAGTGCCTAGCACAAAGACACATGCTAATGGATGCTTGCATGTCCTGGTAGGAGAGAGATATAGGGAGAGCAGGCCCTTCTACCAAGGAAAGGAGCTGTGAGCTGGATGCAGGTAGGAAGGGTCAGGCCCAACACCCATGCTGGCAGCCTTCCCAGCTCTGCTAAAGCCCCCTCCTCCCCTTCCTGCCGCTCTCACAAGTGGCTTTCATTACCTCACACCTGGACTTTTGTGGCCGCCCTGCCTGCCTGGCCCTGGCTCATGCTAGGCTCTGCACACAGTAGGTTTCTCTGCACACTGAAATGCTCTGAGAGCCCCAGTTGTTGAGATGGAGTGGCTGGGAGTCCACAGCTGCACACTCTGCTGTTGTCTGTTCACAGTGACCTGCTCACAGTGAAAGTCCTGAGCCACTGTTCAAGAGGATGGCCTACCTCCCCAACCTGGCTATCTAAGGAGAATCACAGAAGACAGTGTCAGGCAGGTACCCAGCACCAGTGACTTACAGGCCTAGGGGTCTCTGCTAACTATAGTCCTTGAAGCAGGCAGCCTCAGTTTGAACTTTCTGTTTTGTTTTGTTGTTCTTTTTAAAGACAGGGTCGTATGTAGCCTAGGCTAGCCTCAAACTCACTACATAGCCAAGGATGATTTTGAACTTCTGATCCTCCAGAGTTTAGGCATCACAGGACTGAGAATCAGATCACCGTAAGGTACCAAATATGGTATGTTAGGAGTAAGGCATACATGAGGAGATCCTGTTCAAAGGCCCAACTTGTGAGAATTGGAACCCGTGGCCACCCAGGGTCATCTAGGGTGACATCTGGATGCTTCTATTCAAGCAAGCAAGAACCCTCCACTGATAGGAACATTCCAGACCATCATTAACCAGTCAACAACCCAGCTCTAGAGCCCCTGAGATGTGGCTAATTTAACTTTAATTTGGTGGTGGGAACTCATGGCCTTGGATGACAGAGCAGAGGGTCATTGCAGTAATGGTTAGGAGACCTGTCTTATTCAGTGAGCACTCATTATACTCTGTGGTCTAGCAACATCACAGACCAACACAGAGGGTTTTCAGTATGATCTTTGCCTCTCAACGGCTGAGTCAGTACTGGGTACACACTTATATGTGGCCCAAGGCAATTTTACTTCATTCAGTGTGGCACAGAGAAGTCAAGAAATTGGACACCCTTGCCCTAAATAGGACATGTTCTTGATCTGAATGTATATTTTCTAGGCATTCATTTTATTAGTGAATTTGTGTACTATACTGGGTGCATTTGATCCACTACCCTATAGGATAGCCACTGTCAAGACCAGCCATACAATGAGGAGTCTGTACAGTTGGTGGAAAGCTACCCATTGGGCCCCTGATGGTCTTAAGGACAAATGAAGTCTTGGCTGAGCCCATGGGTAGCAGCAGACCTGCATGCTTTGGCTGTTCTGAAGCCACCACGATGTCCTGGACCTTCAGAAGACGTGATTTCTCTGAGAAACTCTGAATAGCAAGTTTGCAACAGGAAAATTCCATCTCAGCTTTGTCTTCTTTCAGCAGCCACCAAAGTTGGGGATCAGCCTAGCAGATAGGTCTCATCTTGCCACATGGAGGGCCTGTCCAAGAGACAGAGACCATTGATGTTTTGTGATTATCATTGGCCATGCTCAGATGGGCTGACAGAGGGAACCCTTGGGTATCAACTCTGGCAGGTATCTGAAGAGGAACCTGGTCTTGTCCTACATTCCCTAGTGATTCTCCAGGTCCCCAAAAGTCTTCTATGCCCATGCCACCTAGCCCTCCTTTCAGCTGCACCAAGGAAGTAACGGCTCCTGCCCTGTCTGTCTGAGAAGCTCTAAAGAGTATGTAGACACATGAGGAGAGAGGGGTTCAAAGAGGTGGTGAACCAAACATTTGTTACTTTCTACTGCAAGGCTGGGTATCTGTAAGGACTAGGCTTGGGAGGCTGTGGTCTTTGTGCAGTTGTGTGCACAGGTGTGCTTTCAGAGGGGAGAGAGGGATGGGGCCAGAGAGCCCTGGAGGCCAGGCCAGCACTCAGCAGACACCACCCTGTGTTATCTCTGCCCACCTGCTACCCTTCCCAGCCAGGAGAAAACAGACCCAGAGAGTTTGAGAACAGGCCTGGGCTCCATCTGGGACAAGGCTGGCCCCAGTCTTCTCTGTTGGAGGCAGAATGCTACCAGTAGCAGTCAGTGGACTGCTCTGCAGGAACCAGCTGCTGGGAAACTCACCTGGACCCATGACACAAAGGGACACTTGGCCTGGGACACAGATTCTGTGAAGGTCCCAAGAGCTTCAATCTCTGTCTTGGGGAATACATTAAGCAGGATCCCCCAAGTCAAGAATGGCTCTGTAGCAGTTAGACTACTGTGTGGCTCAGCAAAGAAGACATGGAGGCACTTTCATAGCTGCAAACCCTGCCAGACCTCAGCAGAGGGAACCACTAATATGGCAAGCACCATACTGAACAGTGGAACCCCCATCATCTGATCTTAGGGGTTTTTTATTGACACAGAAGCTCCTCATGTGTGTTCCATTGATAGCACATGCAGATCATGAGGAATCAAGCATCTTTTACACAAAGCCAATACCTGTAGATAATACAAAAGCAAGGGCTAGGCAGCCTTTTCCCCCAACAATGCACAAAACAACCATTTTAAACATAACTGGAAATAAACTTCTGCAACATGGCTGACCCATCACCCTGGACAACTTTGGGGCCTTGGCCTGGCTGATCAGCTGTGAGCAATTCCTGGCTACAGGCTGTCCACTCCAGCTTCATCTCCGGACTCCTTTCAGCCCTGCCGCCCCCAGCCCTTGCCCAGCCATCCAGCCAGAGAGAGGAGTGTATGTCTCGCCTGCATTGGGGGGCTGGAGGGGGGAGAGATTCCTGAGCTTCGTGTCTGAGGCCCTGTGTGATTTTGTATATGGAGACCGTGTTCGGTTACATTTAATAGCGGACAGGAGAATTTCTTCTCAAACCACCTCATTGGCTCCAAACCAAGTGTGGGAAAGCAAAGCGAACATCAATCTTTCCCCTTTTAAAACAATTTTTCTTTCTTCCCTTTTTTTTTCCAAAGGGAAAAAATTCCAGGCGCCATCTTTCTGCATATGCATTCCAGACAGGGACCCCCTCCCAGAGCCAGGCTGGATTGCCAGAGGCATGGAGCAGACAGTCCCTGGCACCCATGGGGGAGTTGCCCCTTGCCTTACGGGGTGCTCTGGTGTGTTACAGACACATCCCAGAACTACTAGTCTATGAGACTATGAGTCTGTGTGGACCTCAGCTTCTTTGCCCAGGCTCCTGCAGAGCTGACAAATGAGGCAAGGGGACAGTGCAGGTAATCTTTTGGGGTGTGTGTGGGGGGCACTGAGAAGCTGTGGAAGAGGCATGCAGGGACCTTCTTGCAGGAGTGGAGTGTACTACAAGCACTTTACACAGAGTTGGGGGACCTAGAATCTGCCTGTTGGTGGGTAAATCTGTACCACACAGAAAAAATGACTTCTCTGGATATGCAACTGAGCAAGTACAATTAGCAGTCCTGAACCATGTGCAGTCCTGTCACAGGCATGGCCTCTCAGAGGTGCCGGCAGCTCCCTTTGTCCATGTTCCAGCCTTCCTGTCTTGAGGTGGCAGGTGTGTCTGTTGGGGCTGACCCATAAATGGCTAGGATCCAGGCATTGGAGTACCCTGTCGACTCGTGTGTGATGAGGACATGGGCCTGCTTGGCTTGCAGATACTGCCCCCAGCCTCGCCTGTCCCAGAGAACTTCTCACTCTGAGCTATGGATAGGAAACCCAGTCACTTTAAGAGTGGAGGCTGAGGAAGTCCATAGAAAGGCCATGGGAACAGAAAGCTTCCACATAGAAAACTGCCAACCCTAGGAGGTCCTGAAGAATAGGTAATTCTGGGTGTCACAGTCTTACCTACCCTGCACAGCTCTTGCCAGCAGATGGGTATGAACAATCATATCACTGTGGGGGAACCTGTGAGAAAACCCAAGGAGGCCCCCGCAGGTCTCCTCTTTCCTTCTGACTCCTGGGACCCCCTTCCACCATCCCAAGTGGATGCTGTTGGGTAGGGCCCTGGCCTCTCCAGCAAGATGGCCGTGCTGGGTAGGTGTTGTGAGGTTCCTGCATGCTGGTCCAGAGCCCAGCTGGCATGTATTCTCAGGAAGACCCCTGGCAGACAAAAACAGTGCCCACCCACTGATGTCACCCTTCGGTGTCTTTGTTTAAAGGACTAGTCAAAGGCCAGGTTAAGTCAGACACTCACACAGATGCCTACTGCATGTCTGCCATGTCCTGCCGGGGCAAGTTCAGGAAGGGGCCCATAGGGACAGATAGGCAGATTAAGCTCTGCTGTGGTGCATGGGTTTGAACTTAAAAAATGGACAGTAGAGGTGGATACAAAGTAGGCTGAGACCCTGAGGGGAGGGCAGAGAGCAGGACTCTTAGAGGAGATTAAGTAGCTGCTGCATAGCCTGTACCCTGGGGCCAGCTAGAGCTGGTGGGACTGTTGCTTCTCCTGATCCGACACATGGGGAAACAGCATAGTGCCTGGAGTTGAGGAGCTGAGCTTAGACTTTGAGAACATTTTGCTGCGGTACAATTTTATTTCTACCTGGACTCCCCAAGTTGGGGCTCTGGGCTCGGGGACAGTGCTGACCTCTGTCCTACCCCCACTTTCCTTGCAAAGTTCAGAACCCTCCACTGGGTCCTGGGTGTCTTGCCTGGGAGTGGAGAACGAGGCTGGAAGGAGGGAGAGGACGGTTCGGTTCCCAGGGCAAGCCCTGCCAAGTGTTCCAGGAAGCGGTCTTAAGAAGAAGCCAAGTCGCACAGAGCCGGCTCCTCGGCTGCCCATCCCAGACCAAGGAAAGCAAACACGGGCAGCGGGATGCAGTTGAAAGAAAGAAACTTCAGCAAGTGAGGGTGCTTGAGGCCAGGGCCTCCAGGAAAGAAACATCACGCGCAAAACATGGCACAGGGCCGCTGCCCCTGCTGGGCTGCTCGCTGTGCACGTTCTTTCTGTCCCAACAGCTGCTCCAGGCCCCTGCTTTGGACTTTCTCCTCCAGCCCACCCGCCTTGCTCCCCACAAATCCAGGCCCAAGAACCTCCGACAAAGGGAGAAGGCCAGAGGCAGGCAGGCCAGAGCCGGTTGGAGCAGTATGAGTGACCACACAGGACCTTTCTGAAGTGTCCCTCCCAGCTGCCCCTGATTGCCCTGGTGTCTCTGAGGGCTTCTTCAGGACACAAGGCACAGCTATTTCCAGCCTCAGAGATCAGCACTCTTTCTCAAGAGGTAGGGAATGTGGGCATGAGAGACAGCTGGGATGGCCAGGCTCTGAGAGACCCCAAAAAGGGCATGAGCTGCTGAGCTGACAGGAAGTAAAAATGGCAGAGCAGCTGGCCTTCTCAGGTTCCCCAGATCAGCTCTCCCTTTCTCTCCTGGTGGCCCCCTCAGCTGCCCTTGCCCCCCCAGATCCATTTATGGGCCTGTGAGAGAAAGGGGCTGTCAGCTCCGGTAGTAGGTTCTCAGAGCCAGAACTTGGGGACCCCCTTGAGGGGACACAATAGTTGGTCAGCCAAGGAGGCCACTGAATCTGCTTGGGGGCTCCAGGATTGAGGGAGCTGGCAGGCAAGATGCACTGGGTACTGGTCAGCATGGGCTTGGCAGCCTCTCACTGCTCCCTCACTGGACCCTTTTCCCCACTCTAAGTCCCGCTTTCCATGAGGATGTCCCCACTGTCCCTTCCTGCCCAGCTGTCTCCTTCCATCTGCATTGGTCTTGACAGGTGGAGAACGGCAGTCTCAGCTGCTGTGCCTGTTTGGCCTAGGACCCATTGGCAGGTATCACTCAGCCTTCAGGGCTCCACCCTTCTAGGGCATGGGGACACTTGGGGAGGCTGTTGTCCTTGTTTGGGCCTGTTTGCTGCAGGGCCACATGTGCCACAGAGAGCAGACCAATCAGAACAGCCATATGCATAAGCACCCTGGTCATGGAAGAGTAGCTATTCCCAGCCCTGGCGTGGATTTTCCTGTCCTGTCCTGAAGAGGGAGAAAATATAGATACTCTGCCTAATAGAATCCAGCCAGGGTTTTTAAGACCCCCAAAGAAGATAAAGAAGGGAGTAGAGAGGTCAGCTCAGGCTTGTCCAGTGATCCTTTCTGCTTATGAGCTACTCTAGCAGTTTCAAGGCCCCTTACCCCAGGTTTGGTTACGGCCTTTGGGGAACACACCTCTCTTCCAGTTGCTAGAGTGGATCTGACTGCCCATGACCTTCATCTCACCTTATACCTGTCTGTCCTGGGAAGCAGAAGACCCCAGCCATGGATGACCTTCAGTCTCCAGACTCTTCTGGCCACTGTTGCCATGCTCTGCCCTACCTGGCCTTGATGCCTCCACCATGGTGGGACCAGGCTCACCAGATCTTGAGTGACAAATGAAGGTTCTTCTCACTTGCTAACTAGTGGGTGGTAGGGCTGACACAGGTTAAGACTGAGCCACAAGATGTTTTAGGGAGAAGCTGGTCCAAGATGGAGAGGCAGGGCATACACAATCACAAGTGCTAGGGGGCTGTGCTGTCTAATGCTTTTGTGGGACTCTTGGAGGGTGGATGCAATAAACCAGCTTCTTTGCAACTGGGTGTCTTTGTTTTCATTAGCTCTCACTAACCTGGCACAACCAGAGAAGCCAGCCCTATTCCATGGATTCTGTCCCACAGAATGAGGAGAGCTGGCAACAATCAGGCTGTCTACCCAACAAAGCTGTGCAAGAATGGGTACCAAGGCAAGCTGGGGCAGGGGGTGGGTGGGAAGCATGTGAAATCAACTAGCATCATTGTGTCTGCCCTTGAGCTTCTAGAAATGTCTGGTCTCACTGGAAGGTAATGTCTCCTGAGGTGACACCCTGGCTGGGATGCCCCATGACTAGAGATGTCCAGAAAAGCCAGTCATAGGTCGAGTGTGCTCCTTCTGGGGAACTGGGTGAAACTGACACTCAGCGCATAGAGATGGTCAAAGGGCACCAAGCAGGAAGGATCTTGGGAACTCTGAAGACTGCTTACCTGGACCTTCAGAACAGGCCTACTCAGCCAAAGTTGTCCCAGCATGGGAACCCAGGGACCTACCCCTGGCTATACATACTGCCTCCCTCCATTGGGAACAAGGAACCAACTGACCTCCCTGAATTAATGAGCTACCAGCTCTTCTTGCAGAGTGGTGACTATGGGGGTCAGCTAAGCTAAAGCTAGTTTGGTCTTGGGATTCTACAGTTTCTGTGTGACCACATACTTTTAGAGCTGGGGATGCCATGGTCCTCCATCAACCCAGAGCTGCAGTTTAGAAGAGGTCTGGGAGGTTGGATGGAGGACATTGGGTACAGAAGGCAGAGAGATTCCTGGGAAGGAATATCTGGATTTGGGCAACAGAGCTATGTTGTAGAAAGCTTATAGTCTCTCAGGGCAGACATCAGGATCTGAAAAGCACAAGAGGTGGTAGCTGTATAATGGACCCTTCCTTAAGAAGGGCTCAGGCTTGGGGTCCAGCACTCAGTCTAGGAGGGAGCTTTGGGTAACAAGTCTACCTTTCTCTCTACAAAGCCAGGACAGTGGCCATAGGTCTTGGGTACTCCGGGTCCAGGCCCATGACCACCACATTTAGACTCCAGACTCAACCCTGGGTTCTACTGCCACCAGCCCAGGCCTTGTGCGGGAACAGGAGCTCCCCACATATAGTCATAGTTGACCATTCCCTCAAGGAGAGTGTGTGTCCAGTGGCTGGGGCATCTTGGGGCTTTTGGGAGCTCCCATTCCTTCCCTTCTTCCCTGAGGTGAGAGATATCATATTTGAGTTTCCGCTTCCCCCACCTTCCAAAGCCGTCTGGGGACTCTACCAGTCTTTAGTAGTCCCTTTTTGCCTTTTTCATTATGCCAGGCCTAGTGTGTAGAGATGTCCCAAATCATCACATGAGGCACACAATGCAGAATCATGAGCAGATATTAGAGCCCAAGGAGCCTTGCCTCCAGCTGAAGGCCTGCCTGGTGCAGGTGAGTCCTAGATGGATAGGAGCAGGCAGAGGAGGCACAGGGCCTAGCAGCCTACGTGGGGACTGCAGTTTTAGGTAAGGCCATCTGTTGCCTGAGCTCCTGTGGGCCCCAGGGACCCAGAGATGTCTGCTGCCCACTGGCCCCTGCCAGGAAGTGACCTCTCTGCCAAAGATGCCCGGGCTGAACGCCTACCCTGGCGGCTGCTGAAACAGCCCACTGTGTCAGCCATGTATCCAAAACAAGGCACACTGGACCTGTGTCTGCCCCAGATGTGTGCCTGCAAAGCCGAGTCAATAAGACCTCATTGGAAATGTACAGGAGCCTGAGGGTGAGGCAGAGAAGCCTTGAGGATCCTGTAAAACAGCTCATGTTCTGACTGCTGTGCATGCAGAAACTCTTTTCTCTGCTATCCCTTCCACAGGGCTCCGTGAGCAGCCAAGAGGAGAGCAGGGGAACAGAGAGAGTTTGGGTTGGGACAGAGGGTCCTGGAAGTCCGGGAAGGCACCAAATGCTGGCAGATGATGGGGAAGGAATTCTGGCCACAGGGCAGCTGGGTGGGTTGGCGGTAAGGCTGTGGGGTCCTGGCCAGGGTGGAAAAGCGGATGGGTGGGCCGGGGCTCAGAGTGATAAATGGCTTCCCTCAGAGCTGAGCAGCTCTGCCAGGGTCTTAGGCCTTGGAATTCAGTCTTGTTGACCCTGAGGCCCAATGGGGGCCCTTACAACAGGGCAGCTTTGTGGATGGACAGGGTGGTAATTTAGGGGGTGTTGCTGGTGGTGGGTTTGTATGTGCAGAACTGGCATGGGGGCACAAGAGGCTTCCAGAGGGCCTGCCAGTCCAGGGTAGGAGGCCCAGCTCTAGGGACAAACAAGCTTCAGGCTGGGAACCTGGGGTCCTATAGACCTGGGGGGTCTAAGCTCCAAGAGTACAGTGGAGCCTTGGCCTTGTGTTGAGGCTAGTGAAATCAGTAAACAGGGTTTTGCTGGTTCATTTTCTGTCCTCAACCCTTTGGGGATGAGGGTCCTGCCTTCAGGGTGAAGGACAATGGGTAACTTCTCCCTGATGGGCTGTGCTGTGCAGATCTCTCTCTGGTCCTATCCCCCTTATTCCTTAAAGCCATGGGACCTAGCAGGTATCTGGAGCTGGCTGGTGGGCATCCTACACCAAAAGGTGCCTATATCCACCCCAACTCTATCTCCTTAGCCCTCACCACATCCCTGGTCTCATGGCCCAGTGCATTATGTAGCCTTTCACACTATGCCCAGGGAAAGCTAGGGGACAGATTATGCTTCCCTCAGCTTATTGAGGGTGAGATGCTCCCCTTTCTCACCTTCTTCAGGTTTCCTCCCAGTCTTTCTGGATCTGGGATACATTCCATGTGGGTCTCTGCCTCTAGAGGAAGCCATTCTTATCCCAGTTCAGAAGCACAAAGGTTACTAGGGAGTCTATGCTGTTGTTCTCATTGCTGTAGTAGAGGGTCCATGGTAGCCTCTTTCCCCACCAGCACCAGGCAGAGCACTGGGCTTCACAGGCACATGGAGGCTTGGATACTTGGAAGATGGACAGCTGGTGGTTGGGGGTGAGCGGGAAGTCCTTTTTGTCAAGGCCTTGTAGCTCTCCCAGCCTGTGGCTCTCCCATGGGCTTTGGTTTGCATTTGTCTCCACAGAACCCTTGGAAACAGAGGGGAAAGAGGCCTGGTATTGGGCGGCCGCAGTGGTTTGGGTAGGCTGGCCGCCTGTGTCTTTGGCTCCATGGGACCCTTTGCACTGCTGGGCCAGGGAGGAAGCGGGCTGGGCCTTCCATGGAGCCTCTTGGACCTCACAGGGCCTGCGGCTCTCTAATTACTCTTTCTAAGAAATCCCTCAAAGTCTTTTCGCAGGAAGGCAAGGCCTAAGAAGAGTGGGCCAGGGGCCTCTTCCAGGCCACTGGTGTGTGAACAGGTTAGGTTTGGGGAATGCAGAGATGATTTCAATTTGGCACAGGGTTCAGAAGCCATCTCCTCCAGAAATATGTTTCCTAGGACCCCAAATTTCAGCTCTTGGCCCCTGGTACCCCAAACCCCACCTCTGCAGTGGCTTCTTTTCCTCCCTTACTTGCAGGACCCGCCCAGTCTGGGTAGGCCACAGGGCTCGAGCTGCCTGGCTGGTATTAAGGGAAGAGGAAAAAGTGACGGGTGGGCAGGCGGGAGACAGAGCCGCCACATGTCCATGATGCCCACACACACGTGTTTACCCACCAGAGCCTCGCCAGCCTACGGGGCCAGTGGAAAGCATGAGTCGGGTCGAGCAGAGCTGCCCCCATCCCAGTCTGGAGCTTGCCTGGCAGTCTTCATGTGGCCTCAGGGAGGGCAGGGCATTGCCAAGCAGGGTGGAGGGGCTAGGCCTGGAGCTTCAGTGAGCCTCAGGAGTTCAAGAAGTAACCTTGCCCACACCCCCATTATAGTCTATATCCTGTACTCCTGGGCTAGGACCACCTTTGGCAAGGGATGTTTGAGGCTTAAGGATCCATAATGTGTGGATGGGTGGTGGGGGGGTGTGCGGTGAGAGGCAGGGGAGACTCCCCCTCCTGTAAGCCATTAGGAACTCCCATTTTCAAGTGCCACCCACAGGAGTTCTGACTTCACTGCCTGAAGGCCCTTGCAGTATGGAGATCCAGATCCCATGGCAGTGCAGGATTGGAGGTGGGATGCAGAGGTACTGAGGCCTGGGCCAAGGCTGGCTGGGGCTACACTGGCCTCTGGAAGAAGAAAGGAGCCAACTGCTGTGGACTGGGAGATAGTTACCTATTCACAATGAAGATGAAGCAAGAGCAGCTGAACTTCCTTAGGAGCAAGGCAGTAAGGGCGAGGGACAGTGATGGCTGCAGGAAGCTTGCAGATCAGATCTACGTGCTGTGTACAAGGCAAGAAGAAGCCATGCCCCCACCCTGGGATAGCCTTGTGTAGTACTTCCTACCTCCAGACCTCATGAACTTCCCATGTAGCCTCAGTAATCCCCCTAGGGAGGGTCCCAGGATCAGCTCTCCCTGTAGAACCTGTGCTTTAAACATCAGCTGTGACTATTTTGGGAGAGGCAGTGCCTATCCTGCCCTTCTGCCCTGCAATCCAAGTCCTTTCTTTGGTCTTGATCTTGTGTCTTCATGGCAGGATACCATGTCCTCAGTACTACCTGCAGGCACAGTGTGTGTTGTTTCTCGGTGTCCCTACCTTGCATCTGGTCACCTCTGTTCTCTGCCACTGCTATATGGGCTCAGTTGTCCTTAGCAAAGGCAGGCATTTTGACCCTAGTTGAGCCCAGTATCCCATTTCTCTTTGGTCCTATGTCCTATGTACTGTAGGCCTTGGATGAAGGCCCCTGATCAGGGGCCTACAGGAGTACTATGAAGCAGACTCACTTCCTAGGGGTCACTATGGTCTCTGGGGAGAGGCTCATTAACAGCATGAGGAATTTGGAATTGTGAACACTCTGAGAGGTGACTCAAATGTCTGTGATGACGACCCATGAGTGGAGAGACCCTCATGAGAAGGCAAGTGAAGGCCACAGAAGCCCACACGTCCTGCAGGGTTGCAGGATGGGCCAGTATGGATAGAGAGAGAGAGGAGAGGCTGTGTTGCTGTGAGTCCCCACATTGATCACCCTACCAACCTCTGCTTCTCAGGAATGTGAGCAATGTTGTTTAGCCCTTGGGGTTACCAGAAGGGTGGATGGTGTGACCCTAGGACTGCTGGCTGCCTACCTAGGACTCTAACTGAAGTTACACCTGAGGCCCTAGGGCCTGCGGCCACTTAATCTCCAAGCCTCAGGAATGCCACACATCTGAAAGGTTACCATAGAGGACAGGCCCCCATGAATTCTACCCAGGACCTGGGTTAGGGCCTTTCTTGGGGTAGATGAGAGCAGCTTATTAACACTACCCAGAGATCCCATATCTCCATTAGAGCCCACCTAGAAGTACTTCAGTTTCTAAAGATAGCCCCTAAAATTTACCCTCAGGCTTCCCATGATAAGGAGAGCCTTATCTAAGGTAAAGGCTGCTTGATGGGGGAGACCACTGGTCAGTGAGTGCTGAGCTACTCAGCACTTTAAGATCATTAAGGAAAAGGCTGTGCGGAAGATGGAGAAACTCTGGGATCCAGGCCAGGCCAGGGTGTCTCCTGACCAGATACGAACTCAGAGCTGGAGAGGTAGCTCTAGTTTTGGCCTCCTGATTTCCCCCTCCAAAAGTCCAGAAGGCAAGAGACAGCTACACAGTCAGAGAGGGGTCACTACTATACAGCCTGAGTCCATATTACTGGCAGCCTTGGCAGGGAAATAGCGCCTGAGTGGTAGGCTCTAGAGTAAGGTTCTGGAATGGTCAAAGGACACCAGGTCCAGGTAAGGCCGTGGCTGCATGGAGCGGTACTCAAGTCGGGCAGGTCCTTGCTGAGCTTGACAGACATGTGGAAGGCCCTATCTTGGTTATTTCTTAACCTCCCAGGGTCCTGATGATTCACTTTGGGTCTTGCCTGTGACAGATGTCCACCCAATGTCTTGGAGCTGACCCCCAGACAGTATCTGATGTCTAGGCAGGAGCAGGGTTCATCCCCAGGCCTTTGCCAAGATCATACTTTTTCTTTGCCTGTTTTGGGGGTGCTGGGGGATGTACCAGAACTTCTGGCATGGTAGGCAAGTGCTCACTAGGGAGATGTACCTCACTCCCCAAGGTGAATATAGCAGTAGATGTGTCCTACCGGAGTGGGACATGTCCCCAAGGCAGGCTGATTCTCCAGACTTTGTATGTTTGTAGCTGTATTGGGGTCCTGAGTAAGGAGGGGCCTGGGCAGGTGGAGTCCACTAGCCTCAGCAGGTACTGTGACTGGAGTATATGGTATTGGGCGTGACCTGAGCCATCCTGGCTCATGAACAGTTTCAGTATCGGGCCATGTGGGTATCTGCCTTTGTAGGGATAGGCATTCTGACTCTAGTCCTAGAGAGGTTCTCTCAGGTGAATCCATCACCCCCTTCCTTGCTGTGTCCTGTAATTCTATAGAAGCCTCCCTGGGGGCCATGGAAGAAAAGTCAGGAATATACATGGGGCTGCAGGAGTCAAATGGAGCAGGTCTCTGTGGGGAGATTGGCTGATAGGGCAGGAGGATCTTGATATCATGATGGTGGTTCCGATGCTGATCCAGATGGTGGTCCAGGATCTTTCTCTCTGGGATGCTCTGGGGTTTGCTATCCCCCTGAACCTTTGAACCTCAGGACTCCAAAACTCACAGATACCACCTCCTCTAAGAAGCTGAGTCACTAGGGCCAGAGACTCATATATGACCCTCACTGGCTAGCCCTTGTTCCCCCGTACTTTGTGACAGAGGAGTCTGGTGAGCTCATCTGGACAAATAGCTCCTCAGCCATGGGAGCCTGTTCAAGGACCCAGGGTCATCATAGATCAGCAGTAATGGACAGTGTTGAGGGACTCTTAGTCTCCCGGCCAGGGTAGTAGTAGGACCACTCCTGAGCCCCAGAGGCTATATGACCTCCATGTCAGCGTGCCAGTCTCTTTCTGGGAGAGTATGTGATTAGAGTCTTATTCCTGGGGTGGTATCCCTTTGGTCACTGCCTAACATTAATGGTGAAACAAAATCTTATAGGTAGCCAAATCCACCTTTTACTCATCCTGAAGGTTCTGGAAGGCCTCTAGTTCCTATTTTGCTGCGGTCAAGCTCCCCCCACCCCCATCACTCTGCCTTCTACATGGGACTGCAGCCAAAGCAATCATGCCCCTGGCCTGCTCACCTTTAACTGCAGACTGGGCAATGTCAATATTGTGCAGCAACAGTCCTTGTTCACTAGACCCTGTCTACAAGCAAGATATGACCACTGCCTTTGTTGGGTCCCCAAACACAGGCCCCAAGCAATCTTTCCCAGAATTCTTTCTATCCCAGCCCCCTGCTCAGCCTGGGCCTCCTGACCAGCTCCAAGCTGCTCACAGCAGGGCAGGCAAACCCTAGCTTGACCCGGATTCCAGGCTTGGGGCTGGCCACGGCTGCAGAGATAAATCGAGGAAGTCTCCCCCAACCCCCTGTGGTGGGCAGGCAAGGGAAAGGAGAGACCCCAGAGGCTTGTTTGCTGTCCCAGCTGGGCTGGCTGCATGACCCCTTTCCTCTGTCCTGGCTCTGGCCCCATCTGGTCTGAGAACGCGGACATCCTTCCATGGGGACCATCAGCATTTTGACCTGGAGAGGAGGGACATGGAGGGACAGAGATCCTCTCCTGACAAGGGGATGCGGATTCCAACTCCAGCTCTTCATTGAGGATGTCTGGGACAATGGGGGCTCCAGGGTGTGGTCCCAGCCCTCCTCTGCCTTTCCTGAGGCTTGCTCACTTGATCCCACAGTCTCCATTTCTGGAGGTCTTTATTCTGGTTGAGGGGACCATTTAGCTTTCTCCTTTGAAAGTGATGGAACCCTACTCCCCAGAAGTGGACAGGGACAACCCCAACTTGGATATGGAGAGCCTCATTTGTGCCTCCTACACCTTCAGGGTCCCCTCCACATCCATCAGGAGCTCCTGTGTCCCTCATGATGGCTTGTTGTATCACAGAGCTTATGATAGAAACCTCTCTAGCACAAGTGCCCATGGTGTCCATCCAGACATGGTCTTTTATCCTTGGTTCTTTATCCTTTCTCCGCCTGCGATTTACTGTCTAGCTACACTAACTGGCATTTTACGGTGCCAACTTCCAAGGTATGGGCCTGCAGGATCTGTCCCCCAAGCTCTTAGAATCTGGAGGTTATGTTTTCCTCATAGAGTGAGAGGCACTAAAGACCAGGAGAACTGGAGAAACTCTGAACCAGCAGACTGGCTGGAAGGTTGGGGTTTCTTTTTCTACCACCTTTGTTGTCGGAGATGAACTACAGCCATGCTAGGGGTTGCTGCTGCCCGAGGGTATGTTATTTCTTGAGAATCACAGCCCAGCCCTCTATTAGGGCCTTCATTTTAGGGGCTCTGCCTTTAGCTATGCTTGGTGTAGCACCCTGTAACCCCCAAACCTCTTACAAATGTGACTTCTGAGGATAGGTCTGGTGAAAGCCCAGGGACTCTGAAGTAGCTGGAGGTCAATAAGATGGCAGGCCTGGGCTTCCTGGAAGGAATGTACACAGGATTGAGGGGTGCAACCTACTGGGATGACGGTCCCATGTAGAACAAAGCAAAATGAAGCAGGGGTAGGAATCCACAGCTCCTCTGAAGAGACCCTGAGAAGCTGATTACGTGTAGAAAGGCCTGATGTCTCCAGAGACCCTAGAGAACCCAAGGAGAAGCAAGAGCCTCAAGTTTGAGGGCAGTGAGCATGGGCTGGGGGTAATTTCCCACCCGCACCCCCCCAGGAGCCCCACCTCAGTCTCCAAATGGATGTCATGCTGGCCACTGACCTCACGGGGGCGCAAGAGACAACAAAATTTTAGCCAGTTTGGAGGTGAAGTCCGATTGTGGCCCAGAGCCTCTAGGGCTGAGCCTGCCTTACAGGGTTCCCCCCACCTCTGCCGAAAACGCCTCTCTTGTGTAGCTTCCTGATAGGCATCCTGCTTCTGCTGTTCCCTGGCCTCTAACTTCCTTCTGCCCACTCCCCTTCTCCTTCCTTCCCCTTGTCTCCCCCAGGTCTGCTCTCCCACCCTCCCACCCGCCTTTCCCTTTCCTGCTTCTCAGGGGCCAGACTGTGGGAGAGGATGCTGATCTTCCTCTCCTAGGCTAGGCAGGGACCAAATCCTCCCCAGAAAGACAGGCCCATGCTCTCTGTGCAGTTACAGAGCTGCGGGACTGGCATTGGGCACAGCGAGGGAGAGATGGTAGCTGCGACTCTAATGACCTTAGGTGCGGGATAGCAAAGGGAAGCTGCAGCTCAGGGACAGGCCTGGGAGGGGGCGTGGCCTGAGAGAGGCTGGGAGGAGATAGACTGGGCCAAGGCTCAGGATAGGGGCCCGGGACAGAGAGCTGGGTGGTAAGATACCTGATAGCAGAGGGAGGGACGAGTGGGGCGGAGACAGGAAGACTGGCTGGATTCCAAGACGGGATGTTTCAGGGAAGGGTGGGGGTGGGGGAAGGGAGGCCCAGCTTTAGGCAGGAGCAGTGTGGGGGTGCTACTCCCAGGTCAACAGGGTACTAGCTTTGTTTGGGGGTCTTGAGAGGAGGCTGAGGGAGGGGTTCAGCCAGGGAGGCCCTCTTTGGTGTAGGTTGGTGGATACAAGGTACGGAGACCAGAGACCTGAGAGCCCTGGATTTCTGAGTGAGAGCAATGGAGGGAGGCAGGAGGAGCTATTTGGGAAGGTGGAAGTTCCTCCTGGGTCTCTCTCATTCCTCCGAGGAGAGTTCTGAAGCATACTCCCCAGCACGTCCTTTTCCAGGACATCTCACTACCATTGCTGGTCTTGTCACTGACCTTTGTACGTCCTTCCACATGTCCCAAGGCTGATGCCTCTTCCTCCCAGCACTGGCTGGACTGTAGGCTGAGGTGATAGCCCTGAGGGGCCTCCCAGGAGGCTGCACACTAGGTTGGAGGGCAGCTGGCTTTCCCTTTCTTCCATCTTAGATTCTGGGTGGAGGCTGTAGTGGGGGAATCACAAGGCGAATACAGGGTGGATAGTGAACTCAGCTGCCCATGTCCCAAGAAGGCTGAGTGGAGGGGTCAGCAGAAATCACCTCATATTTGGGGTTACTGGGACAGGTTGGTTTTTTTCTCTCTAGATATGGGGAGCCAGGGACGTTTTCACAGCCAGATCAGAAGCAAGAGTGGAAGCGGGGAGGTCAGTTGAAGGACCTCTGAGAGGCCAGGCAGGTCTGGCCTGTCTGGGAAAGCCCACACTTGCCCTTTGTGCTAGCATTTCTCTGTAGGATGGTAGTGTCAAGAGGAAACTGAGGCTCCCAGTTCTCTCACTTGGCTCTTCTTTGAAATTAGTGAATTGGGTCTGGCTGTAGCACAACCCAGGTCTTTAACTCTCTTTCGGTTTCCATCTCTTTCTCTTATCCCTCCTGCATAGAGGAGGGTTGGTGAGGCCTGGAGCTGGCAGAGAAGCCCTAGGGAACTAGGAGAAAAGGAAAAGCCCAAGACAGGGTGGGGACGAACCATGGAGCATGAGGGGGACAGAGAGGGCCCACGGATAGCCTGGCCAGCAGGTGTGGTGGGCTTCCCTGTGGGCTTTGAGGCCTATGGACATGAAGAGGGCCTTCATGCCTGAAGGAGGCCAAAATGCGGCTTTATCTAGTTCTTTAGCTTTGTTTCCCCCTGTGTGCCTTCATCTTCGCCTGGGAGCCAGGGTTCCCAGGAACCTCTGTACTGGCTAACTCCAGCAAGGGCAGCTGGCGGGAGGTGGGGGGTTGTAACCCTTCGCTGGAGTTGTGTAGAAACAGAAGCTTGTATGCAGCCACCTGCCCACATCTATCACTTAATCCTCTGCCCAGCCTGCTGCCTGGTCCCAGCAGTCAGCGAGGTAGGGTGGGCGTGAACAAGGCCTCTGAGGGTCTTTTTGTCTACTTAACTCCTTGAGACTGGGGCTGGGCCACGTGTTGACGTTGGCGGGCTGTGTGAGGGGGTATGCGAAAGGTCCGTGAGTTGGGGGAGGGGTTGCTGCGGGTTGTCCTGTCCTATCAGCTATTTGCTAACTGGGCCACTTCAGACATTTCTTAAACTTCTTAAAAATGGGCAAATCTTTGTCCTCTCTGACAGGGTTTGGTTTGTGGAAACACCCAGAAGCACTTAGAGCTAGAAATGAGGAGGCACAGGTGATGGAGAGGCCCCAGATTGGGGAGGTAAGCCATGAAGATGGCTGGATCAGGGGCAGAGAAGCTAGGAGGCTCTTAAATCCACAACTCAAGGCCCTGAGGCCATTGTGGAATAAATGATGCCCAGAGAACCAGGCCACTTGGGTACCCAAGGGGTGCCACCAAGGCAGCACATTGTCCCCAGGCCTCCCTGGGGGATCTGCTGTGCAAAAGCACAATCCTGAAGTTCTATGACCATGCGTTTTCAGTCAAGGCCTCCAGAGTGTGAAGTGTTGGGCAGAGAGCCTGACACCAAGACCTGGGGGCTTTCTGTCTCCATCTCCAGTCTCCAAAAGCCTGCTGTCTCTTTGGTGTCCCCCGACATTCACAGCCCTCTCCTGGGGCTCTCCTGAGGTACCAAACACCCCTGAAAGGTGGCATGCCTATCTCTTCAAAAGCAGTGAGGAAACTGAGGCCTTCCTTTGCTTATCATCCACAGGAGCTTAGACACACTGGAGTCAAGTGTGGCGTGCAGTGGTGATCAGTCGCGAGGGGAACAACATGAAAGAACACACAGAACATAATCAGAAGAACATGCAGGGTGTTGACCAGACCCTGGGAGGATCTGTGAGTGTACCCCCCTGCACTATGCAGCAAGCACCTGCCCTCCCAACTAAAGTCTCTTCTATGCTGCGCGTCCCAGAACACCTCCCACAGTGGAGAGCTGGGACCCGGCTCATGAGAACCCACAGAAATTAAGGTAATGTGGCTAGTGTCCACCCACAATCTAGTGGGAGAGTCCTCCCCTGTCCAGCGTCCATTCAAGTCTCCTCGTTCCACATCTTGCCCCTGTCCACTAGGCCGCACCCTCCAACCCGCACCACAGCCACTGCTCCAGACTCTGTGGTCAACAATGCCGTCTCTGCACACCGTACTTCCTCCTTGGCATCCTCCACCCCCACCTTCACGCCATGTCGTCAGCCTCACACCACTCTCCACTCTCCAGCATCACCGCATCCTCACTGTACACCTTCAGACTCTGTTCTCCACGTGGCGTCCTCCATTTGATCCTCACTCTCCATTTGCACCCCGACTCTCCACCCTCCATTCTTCATCCTTCACCTCCCACCATCCGCTCTTCATCTTCTACCTCCACTCTCAGTCCTCCATGCTCCATCCTCCCCTCACATCCTCCACTCCCCAACCTCCCTCTCCACCCTTTCCCCATTCTCCATGCTGCCCTCTTCACGTTCTCCATCCTCCATTCCCCACGTATCATCTGCCTTGAGCTACATTCCACACCCCGTCCACCAACTCTGAAGCTCATTCTACAGTCTACAGCCACACGGCTTTTCCGTTCTCTATTATCCACACTCCTCTTCTGGACACCACACCCAACTGTCATCATTTTGCTTGTCATCCTCTGCTCTTCATATACCCTATATCACAGCCATTATTTCATGTTCCACTTTCCATCTCTGGTCTCCGTTTTCCATAGCCCTTACTCTGGTCTCCGGCCTCCATTGTCTCCCCTCTGCCTCAACCTCGCACTCCTAGCGCCATTCTTGAAACCCCATTCTCCTTTTCTCGTGCTCCATCTTCTGTATACCGTATTCCATATGCCATACTCCATTCCGAATTCTATTCTCAACGTCCACACCGCATTCTACGCTACCCATCCTCTTCGCTCCGTCCACTGTATCAACACCTCCTTCTCAACACTCTGCTCTCCAACCCATCCTCCATCCTCCACGCTTCTGTATGCTTCAACACATCATCGTGTGTTCTCTGTATTCCATGCTTTACTCCTCCTACGTATCACATTTCCATCCCTATCTTCGTGTTTTATACTGCGTTCCTTCTCATTGCTCCATGTCTGCAGTCTGCCTCCCATCCCCGGGCTCCTGTGCACACCATGTATTTTACCCTACATTTTTGCATGTTTTGTGTATGTGTTCTCAATGCCGTATTTCCCCCCTCATCACCCATACACTTTTCTCTACATCCATTTCTTTGTGTTTTGAAGTCGTCTTTATTTACTCTGACTGTATGCACACGCACACGTGCCTGGATGTGCGTATCATGGCACACATGGGAAGGCCAGAGGGCCACTTTGTGGCATTCTCTTTATTCTCCACGATCTTTCCTAGGTCCTCCTTTCCCGCTCACCATTCCGCATACTCTGACTTCATTTGCCGTGGCCCATGGTCTGCTCTCCACACTCCACGTGGAACACGAAGCACCCCACATCCTTCCTCAGCTCCCCACTCCACTCTCTTCACACGCTCCTCTCCAGTCTTTGTTGTCTGCAGTCCACTCTCAGCTCTCCGTACTCCACACAACATGCTACACGCCTTGTCCATCCCCTGAACACCACAACCCGTCCATTGGAATCTGTTCTGCACATTCCATTCTCCATGCGGATATTCCATTCTCAGTACTTACACTCCGCACATCCTTCTCCATTGTCACTTACCAATACACGTATACCTACCGCCCGTAAGACGTTCTCCGTTCGCCGTACACGTCACCACCATACCCAGCTCTCCGTACTCCGTGCTCCAGACCCCATCCTCCACACTCAGTGTACATCGTGCAGTTCTCTACATTCCCACTGTGCCGTCTTTCATACCCAGTGCACGCTGTGCCAATTTTCACTCCCAACGTATACTACGCCATCCTTCAACCCAATGCGCACCTTGCCTTTCTCCACACCTAACGTACAGCTGGCCATTTCCCACATCCAGTGCATATCATGCCATTCTCTGCTCCAGTCGCTAAATGCCACACCTCGTGAAACACCCTCTCCACTCCACGCCCCGTACTTGCTATATAGTACTACGGTCTTGCATTCCTCCTACCGCTCGGAGCTTCTTTTTCATACTCTACCCTTCACACATCACGTCCCACATGAAACCATACTACGTAAGCTGGACACTCCATCCTTCACAACTCACGCTTCATTTCCACACACCCCCGTGCGTGCGCTACAATCTATTCTCCAGCCTCTTTCTTCTACAGACTCTGTTCTCCACACCTCACGGGTCACCGCCATGATCTCCTCTCCAGCCTCCATGTCCCTCACCCCATACTGTCTCCATACTCGATCCCTCAGTTTACACGCTCCATGCTCACCGCCTAACACTCCATTCCATCCCCTTCACTCAGTGCTGTTTTCATCCTCCACACCTCCTCCCATTCTCCACGCCTCAGGAGCCATTCACAGCGTTCTTCCTCATTCCCTCTAATGCACATGATGTTCCCACACTGCTTACTTCGTTCTACATATGCTGTTCTCCAATCTCACAGGCCACTCACCATGCTCTCTGCCTTCCATTTCCTGCTATCCCCTCTCCACACTCTGACCCGTGTTTTATTCTCCATATCTTGTTCTCCATGCCTCATATTCCGTTCACCATGACCCACCCTTCCCCTCTTCTTCCTCCTCCATCCTCAATTCCCCACATTCCATGCTTCATTCCAAATACTGCCTTTTGTGTAACACCAGTCTCCTCTCTGCTGACTTGACACGCTGTTCCCATACTAAGTTCTCCATTCTAAACAATCACTTCTCCATACTTCGTGCTCCGCTCATCGTATCTTCTACATTCACCGTCTCCTCAGTCCACACTGGGTTTCTACACTGTGTACTTCACTGTACATACTCTAGCCTCCATAACGCCCAGTTCTCTGCCCTGTTATCCCTTCCCTCCCCAACCTCCTCAGTCCATATCCTATTGGACACTGTCTATTCTCTCCAGCTCACATTTCATTTGCCGGGTCTCTCCTCTGTTCTTCACTCTTCTTCCTCAACACACTGTCCACACACTGTTGTACACCATTTTCACACTCTGTCCTCCTTAGCTCTGCACCGTCCATCACACTCTCCCTGTAGTCCTCGCTCTCCCAACCCCACATTCTGTTACAGACTCCATACTTGTTGCTACAGCATATCTCCACAGGTCATGCCGTGTTCACCACGAAACCCCCCGTTCTTCATTCTTCTCATGCCCTACTCTGTTTCTGTACTTTATTCTGCATGCCTGGTTGATTCATTCACCAGATTCTCTCCTTTTCCAATGTCTTTGCTCCATATCCTGATGCAAAGCTCCAAAATTGTCCTACATACTCATTTCCGTGCTTCACGTGCCATTCACCGTGATTTATTCTCCATAAATCATGCCCCATTCGCCGTGTTCCCCCCCCACCCTATGCTCTCCTCACCCCATTCTCTTATTTCCACACATTACTATAACGTTCTGTTAGCCGTACAGTGCTCCATTCACCAGGCACTCCCCATTCATTATCTGTCTGCCTCACTCTGTGTTCTGTTCTCACGAACTCTACGTGTTCGGTTTCCCACACCACAGCCCATCCATCCTCCATCATCCTCATCGCCGCCACACCCTGCTTTGTTCTGCAAACTCTAGGCGACATATCCCATTGCTGATTCATCACGTTCCTTTTCCATTTCTCAACCTTTTGACTCCACACTTCATACTATGTACCCTAGTTTGCATACCCCATTCTCCGTTTCCTCTCTTCTCTTCTATATTCCTCCTCAACGCACGCCGCGCGCTCCACTCGCCAACACCCACATTAAACTCGCCTGTTCTGCTCTTCCTCCACTGTCTTCACCCGACACTGTTCCCACACTGTGCTTTTTCCTACACGACATGTTCTTCATGCTTGGTGCTCCGTTCACATGCTTCATGGTATGCAGTCTAGTCTCCACACACGTGCTCATTTCTGTTCTCCATTCTCCCCATTCCGTCCTCCGGCCTCATACGCTGTACTCCATTCTCCGTACCTCATCACCATGTCATCTTCTCTGTTTTCAGTTCCCCTTACGCCGTACTCTGTTACCATCCATATGGCATTCTATATGCTCGAATTCACATACATCGTGTTCTATTCACTGCATTCCTCCAACTGTTCTGCGTGGTCTCAACGCACACCCCACGCTGCCTTCAGCGTGGTCTGCTCTCCGTAACTCACACTGAATTCAACATGTTCTCAATTCCATCTTCCGTCCTCTTCACTGAAACCTGTTCTCACACTTCGTTATTCCCATCCTGTTGTCTCTGACAGACTCACCCTTCACCGAGTTTCCCCCTCCACTCTTCTTTCTCCCGTACCCCATACTTTATTCTACATATTCAGACCCTCGCAGCTCACACCGCATTCACAGTGCTCTCCACCCTGCCTTCGTCTTTTTCTCAGTGCACCACACTCCACTCCATGTACTCTGCTCCCTAGATTCCGTGCTGTACTCACCACGTTATTTCATCTGTTCTCCGTTGTCTAAGTCCACGCTCTGTTTCCAACTCTGCGCTCCACTCCACATTATATGCTTCCCGTACTTCACATTCTGTTCATCACATTGTCCTCTCCAGTGTCCTCACTTCATCCTCTGCTCCCATACTCCCTACATCGCCTGACATAGTCTGTTCTCCATACCTCGTGCTCCATCCGAGTTCTCACCTCTGTTCTCTATCCCCTTATTTCAGACTTTGTCTTCATATGCCATACCTCACTTACGTACTGTATTCTCCATAATCCACGTTCATCTTGCAATGATTTGCCCTCCATTCCCCAGTCTCTTCATCCCATAACCTGCTCTTTTAACTCCTGCTTAATTATACAGACGACTATTCTCCATAGCTCACACTTCATCCACATAGTTCTCCATTTCTCCTTCTCACTGCTCCCATGCTCTATTCTGCTCTATATACGCTAAGATCCCTACCGCATAGTCCACTTCCTATAACCCCTCATTCCCTCTGCTTCCCATCCTCCACACACACCGTGTGCCTGACCTTCGCACTGCGCACTCAGTTCACAGTGTTCTCGCTCTAGTCTCCACTCTCTTCTCTCTGCTCCTCACTTCACCCTGCGCAGTCTGTGCTCCAGACTTTGTACTCCTCTCACCTTCAGTTCTCCCCTCCCCTAACTCAGCACCCATCCCTATATTGTATACTTCATTATACATACCCTGTTCTCTATAACTTTTGCTCCATTGACCATGCAATCACCTCCATTCTCCAACCCCCTAACATTGTCCTTTGTTCTCGTTTTCCATACTTTATGCTATGTAGTCTGTTATTCATGACTCACATTCACTATCTTCTCCCTTCTATTCTCCATGCTCGTGACTCCATAATCTGCTCCCACGCTTCATTCTCACGTGGTCTGCCTTGTGTAACTTACGCGCCATTGACCATGCTCTCCCCTCTGTTCCACACATTCCACGTGACACACTCTTTTCCTCACACTCCATACGTGAACTTACACAGTATTCTCTGTATCTCGTGCTACATTCCCAACATTAACCTCCTTAATTTCCATTCTCCTAACTGCATACCGTTCCCATGCCTCCAACTAAAGACTTTACTTGGCATACCATTTTCCGCCTGACTTTTGTCCTGTCCTCAGTCCATACTCCTATACTTGGTTTTGCATAGTTTCCGTTCCTTCGTGCTGGAGCCATGCTCGTCCCTCTGTTTCCCATTCTCTGTGCTTCACTCTGCATACTTTACCCCCCAGAATAGCATTCTTTTAGCATGCTTGCCCTTTGTTCTCCATTCTCCCCATTCTACAGTCCACATTTGGGTCTACGTGTTCTACGGCCCGTAACCCACACTCCTTACCACGCTCTCCCTCTAGTCTTCATTCAGCGTGCGGCAGTCTGTTTCAATACTGTTTTCTACATTCTTGTTCTCCACACATCATGCCGCATTCACTGTGTTCTCCCTTCCATTCATCCTTGCGTTCACTCTGTCCCAAACTCATTCTGTGTACTGTGTACCTCTTGCTCCATTCACCATGTTCTCCCCCCACTCTCCAGTGCCTGTACCTCTGTATACTTCTGTTTCTCAATACATCATGCCCTGTTAACCATGGTCTCAGTCCATTCTCTTCTCTCTGGCCTCTACTCCCACACTCCACGTGTGCGTCTCCATATTCTATCCTCTATATCTTATGTTCCATTCACTGTGCCCTTCCTTTCCGTCTCAATTTTCCTCACGGTCCTCATATTCCATGCTGCTTTATTCCACAGGCTCTGATCTCTATGCATTGTGGGCCATTCAGCTTATTTCTCCTTCTCTCCCTGCCCCCAACCACCCCACTGCTTACTCTGTACTTCAGTGTACATAGTGTATTTCCCGTACCTCTCAGACTTTTCACCAAGTTCTCCCTTACAGTCTCTACTCAACACAGTGTCGCCACGCGGTGGGCTTCACGCCGTGCCCTCTCTCCTCCACACCTCATCTCTGTCACAATGGAGCATCCCCCATCCTCCTCCTCTATTATTCGTCTAATACTCTATCGACCGTGCTGTATACTCAACTTCCATTCTCCTCACTCTGTTGCCACACTTAATGCTGCGTATTCTATGTTGCATACAAAACGCATCATTCACCACGCTGTCTCCTATGCTTGCCTTCCCTCCACGCCACGCAGCTTCCGTAATTTGCTCTGGAAACTCTATACTAAGTGCCTAGCTCTCCGTTCACCATGCTGTCCTCTCCGTTTTGATTCCCTCACTTTCTACTGGTGTAGCCCACACATCATTCTGTACACCCATCTCCACACGTTTTGCTGGACTAACCATGTCCTCTTCTCCGTTCTTCTCACCCCATACTCCATCGTTTAGGTGTTCTACCGAGCCTAACCCCCACACACGGCCAGACCCCATTCACCACGTTCTCCCCATCTCTGTCCTCACTCTATACCTTCTTATGCCCTGCTTCATTCCACACGTTCAATCCCCCACACTTTACACCAGTTACATGGCTGTCTCTTCTGTCCCCCGCCATCTTCCCACACTATGTGCTTCGCTCTACAAACTCTACACCCCACACCTTGCAGTCCATTCACTGTGTTCCCCTTTCCACCCATTCCCCTCCTCACTCTACACTCCATACTTCATGCTACACACCCCAACCTTCATTCTGCATGCTCCATCCACCATGTTCTCCTCTGGGTATTCTTCATTCTCCTCACTCCGTGCTGTATATTTTATTTTACATAATCTATCCTCAGGGGGCTGGAGAGATGTCTGGCTGGGCGCTGCTCTTCCAGAGAACTTGGGTTCAATCCCCAGTTCCCACATGGCAGCTCACAACTGTCTGTAACTCCAGTACCAGGGCTTCTGACACCCTCAAAGAGACACACATAGCAGGCAAAATACCAATGCACATAAAATAAAATTTTAAAAAAGAAAAGAAACACATAGTCTATTCTCAGTAACTGACACTTGATTCACCAAGTTCTGTCCTTTGGTCTCTATTCTCCTCAGTCAACACACAGTTCCCACACTGTGATTCCTTCTACATTCCCTATTCTCTATACCTCACGATCCACTCACAGCACCGTCTCTTCCCCTCCCGTTCTCCCCGCTCCACACTGGATTCCCATATTACACACTTCCTTATTTGAAGTCTGTTGTCCACACCTCCTACTCCATTCTCCACTGTCTGCATCCCAAACTCTGCTGTTAGACTCCGTGCATTATTGTACACACTCTGGTTGCTGCACATACTGTGCCGTCCACTAATGCTCCCCACCGCTCTGCATATCTTCAATCAATACATTGTTTATACTCTATTCTTCACAGCTCACACTCACTTCACCATGTTTTCCTCCATTTTCCGTTCTCCCTACTCCACAACTCTATGCTTCATCCACAAATTCTCTTCTCCGCCCCGGAACCTTCATGCACCGTGCCCCACCTCCATTCCTCATTCCACCCACTTCATACTTAGCATGCTTCGTTCTACACACTCACGCCTGCACACCTGACCTCCATCTACAGTGTACCTTTTACTGTGTTCTCCCCTCCATTCTCCTGAAACCACACTCCCGATTTAACTGTGCACTCCGCTCTGTGATTCATCCTCCATTCACTGTGTGCTCCTTTGCTCTCCCTGTGCGCACTCTCACACTGGACCCTACACACTCTGCTTTCCAGACAGTGCTCCGTTCGCCCCGCCCTCACGCCCATCCCCTGTTCACTACACACACTCCGTTCTCATCCTCTCTACTTTATCCTATGTATTCACTTCTCTATAGCTTACTCTCCATTCACACAGTCCTTACTGCCTCTTCCGTGGTCCTCACTGTTGCCACACTCTGTACTTAAATTCTACAGACTCTCAGCCCCATACCTCACCGTCCATTTGTCATAGTCTCCAGCCTCTTCATGCACACGCCATCATTCATTACAAATACTCTCATCTGCACACCCCATGACCCATATACCGTGCTCCCCCACCTCACTCCGCACTGCCCCGTTCTCCATTCACAGTTCTCGCCCTCCACTGTCCTTTCTTCTTACTTCATACTCTATCCCCACACTCCATGCTCCATTATAGTCTGTGTCCCATGCCTGTGTTCCATCCGCCATGTTATTTCTCCTCTTGTCCATCTTCCTCACTCCACACTCCCCAGTGCTTTGTTCTGCACATTCTTCGTTGTACAGCTCATGCACCATTCGCCGTGTTCTCCCCTCCGTTCTCTACTCACACTGGATTGTTGCGTCTCACACATCCTCCAACCCCCATCCACCATTCACCACGCACACCCCGTCATTCTACATACCCTTAACCCATACTCCACACCCCACTGTGCATACTCTGTTCTCCACCATGTAATACAGTTCGCCATGTTTTCCCTTCCGTCTTCCATTCTCTCCACTCCACAATCTGATCTCACCCTCCAAGTTTATTCTACAGTCGATTCTCCACTTACCACAGTCTCCCTCTTTCTCCTTACTCCAGACTCCATTCCCACACTCCATACTTTATTCTACGCACTTAAATCTACACACCTCACATTCCATTCATGGCATTCTTCCATCCACGTTTCAACTTCAGCTCTCAATACTTCACATTTCATTCATTGTATTCTATTCTCTACATTTCATGGTTCATTCATCATGTTCTTCCTTCCACCCTGCACTCTCCTCATCCATTCTGTTTCCAGCACTATACTTCACAGAAGTACTCTAGTCTCCCAACCTCATGCTCCGTTCATCATCTTCTTCCTTCTGTTCTCCACCCTCTTTACTGTACTCCGTACTTCATTCTACATTTTCTGTCATCCATTGTAATATGTTCTGTAAGTTATGGACAACGAGCTGCAATAGCTGTATCTTCAGGGTTTTGTTTTTTTTGGTTTTTTTTTTTTTTGAGACAGGGTTTGTCTGTGAAGCTCTGGATGTCCTGGAATTCACTCTGTAGACCAGGCTGGCCTCAGACTCAGAGATCTATCTGCCTCTGCCTCCCAAGTGCTGAGATTACAGGCATGCGACACCACACCTAGATGTATTTTCAGTTTTTAATGAGCGAGCTTATTAAGCAGATAGCAAGCAAAAAATAAGGAAACAAAGAGCAAATAGCAGAGAGGAGGAGACCCACCAGAAATATAGCAAAACATCAAATTAGGCCCTTACAACATCCAGCAGAGATGATTGGAGCAGTCTGATTGAGAGAGCAAACAAAAGCAACGTCATCAAATTGGGGACTTAAACATCCAGCAGAAACCAACTGATAAAGTCCCCATCAAGGCAGTCAGCTGGGGTTCCCAATGAAGAGAGTCCTGGGTACAGCAGAGTATCCCCTAAGGCAAGGCTTTCAAGTAAAAGAACAAATAACACCAGATAGACACCACCACCAAGTTGTGTGCTCATAACATCCAGCAGGAACTTCCAGAGGCAGTCAAGCTGAAATAATCATGCTGGAGTTCTGGACGAGAGTTCTGGTGGAGCAAAGTGTTCTCTCTGTAGATGAGCTTCCGGCTTCTCTTTCCACGGCAGGCATTTTTTATGTCATGGGATTAAATAATCACAACCTCTGTCAAAATGGTTTACTTTCTAGCTGTTCTCAAAGGCACAATGATTTTATGTCCTTAGCTGCTGCTGTTGTCTCCTCTCACTGTTCAGAGCCAGGGAGCTACTGGACCCAAGACAGGGTGTGTGGAAGATACTTGACACAAACGCGCTTAGGTCTGGGGTGGGGAAACCCCACTTACAGAGTCGGCTCCTCCAAGAGTGAGACGATTTAAACAATGTAGCATACATTACACCACCACAGCTTTGGATCCTCCTCCTTACTCTGTGTGCTACGGCCGACTCCATTCCCCACACCCCGCTCTCCATTCGTCATGTTCCCTCTTCATTTTCCACCCACCTCACCCTGTACTACGTTTCCATACTTCACACTGCACACCACGCTACACACCTCAGTCCCACTCGCCATACTCTTTCCTACGTTCCCATCTCTCCTCGCCAGTGCTCTTTCCCTTTGCGTCGTACTGGACTCTACACGGCACACTCTAACCACGCAGTAACCCTCTCTTCTCCATCCACCTCACAACACACTCCACGCTGCATTCGATGTATGCCATCATCTATAGGCTCATTCTTCTGTCGCGTTCTTCCCTCCAGTCTCCACTCTCCTCTCTCCATACTCTGTCCCAATACTGTATACTTTATTCTTCACGCTGTTCTGTACTCAGCAGGTTCTCCCTTCCCTTTCTAGTCTAACTCCACACTCTGCCTTGTGACTCCACACTTCCTTCTACACGTTCTAGTCTCCACAGCTCCTGCTGCGTTCACCGTGTGTCCCGTCTTTCCTTTTCCTCATTCCTCAATCTGTTTTCATAATTCATTGTACAGACTCCACAGCGCACAGTGCCTCATTCACCACGCTCTCCCTTCCATTTCCGTTCTACTTACTGTAGACATGGCTCCCATACACCATATTTTATTCTACACACTCAAACTCAATTTCTATTCATGATGCCTTCCCATGCATACCTCAGCCTTCTCACTTGATACTCCATACTTCATCCTACAAACTCTATTCTCCATACCTCATCAGTCATTCCCCAGGTTTTTCCTCCCATTCTTCATTTACCTCACTCCATATTCTGTCATTGTAACCCATGCTTCATTACCCACAGTCTGTTCTTGGTATCTCATGTGCCACTGGCCTGGTTATCTCCCCATTCTCCACGGTCTGTTCATACACTTATCCAACTTACATATCATCCTCTTTTTCCATGGTCTCCCCTCCGATCTCCTGACTCCACACTGTTCCCACTCTTCACACATAGTTCTACATGTTCTATCCTTTGCACCCCATGCTCCGTCCGCACTGTTCTGTCCTCAATTCCCCACTCTCCTCGCTGTTCCCATGCTCCCTACTTCTCCCTATACGTTCTAATCTCCACACACCACAGTCCACCATTCTCCCTTCCGTTCCCAATCCCTCATGTCACACTCCATATTCTGTGCTACGTGCTCTAAAATTAACGCAGTTAAGACACCCTGCTCCATTCGTGGCAGTCTCTTCTCCGTTCTCCACTCTCCTTGCTTCACACTCCGTGTCTCATTGTGCATAATCTCTCCTCCAGAGCGCATACTCTATTCGCTGACTTCTCCCGCACATATGCGATGTTTGTCACACAAAGCGTTGTGACATTATACATGCTTCATTCTCTGTTCTCTATCTCTGTAGCTCATGCTATCCCATCCACTCTGTTCCCCCCTCTCCACGTGCTCTACTTCATTCTACGTAGTCTATTCTCTGCGCGGTATACTCTCCTCACCACGTTCTCTGCTTCATTTCCATTCTCTCACACCGTATCTTGCTTCCATATTCCATCCAACGTACTGTATACTGCCTACCTCTTGATCCATGCACAGTGCTCTCCTCTAAAGTCACCATTCCTTCACTGCATACTCTGTTATTACACTCCACTCTTCATATCTCCTGCTGTGTTCACCATGTTGTGCCTCTACACACCGGTCTCCGCATCTCCTGCTGTGTTCATGTTGTGCCTCTACACACCCGGTCTCCGTATCTCCTGCTGTGGTCACCATGTTGTCCCTCTACACACCCGGTCTCCGCATCTCCTGCTGTGTTCATGTTGTGCCTCTACACACCCGGTCTCCGTATCTCCTGCTGTGTTCACCATGTTGTGCCTCTACACACCCGGTCTCCATATCTCCTGCTGTGGTCACCATGTTGTCCCTCTACACACCCGGTCTCCGCATCTCCTGCTGTGTTCACCATGTTGTGCCTCTACACACCCGGTCTCCGTATCTCCTGCTGTGGTCACCATGTTGTCCCTCTACACACCCGGTCTCCGTATCTCCTGCTGTGTTCATGTTGTCCCTCTACACACCCGGTCACCGTATCTCCTGCTGTGGTCACCATGTTGTGCGTCTACACACCCGGTCTCCGCATCTCCTGCTGTGGTCACCATGTTGTCCCTCTACACACCCGGTCTCCGTATCTCCTGCTGTGTTCATGTTGTCCCTCTACACACCGGGTCTCCGTATCTCCTGCTGTGTTCACCATGTTGTGCCTCTACACACCCGGTCTCCGTATCTCCTGCTGTGTTCATGTTGTCCCTCTACATACCGGGTCTCCGTATCTCCTGCTGTGTTCACCATGTTGTGCCTCTACACACCCGGTCTCCGTATCTCCTGCTGTGTTCATGTTGTCTCTCTACACACCAGGTCTCCGTATCTCCTGCTGTGGTCACCATGTTGTGTGTCTACACACCCGGTCTCCGTATCTCCTACTGTGGTCACCATGTTGTCCCCTCTGGTTTTCTTCCGCCTTACTTCAGACTCTGTGCTGTGTATCGTGTCTTTGCTGCACACCTCACACTGTGTTTACTGTACCCCTGGCATTCTCTACCCTTCTTACACAGCACACTGCCCCCACACCACCTCCTTCATTCTGCACACTGTCTTTCACACCTCTTGTGCTGCTCACCCAGCTCTTGTCTACTACATTCTACCTCCTCTTCTTGCCACACTCTTCCCGCGTGCCGTATTTTTCTCTCCCTGTCCATTCCCCGTACCTCATACTACACTCACCGTGTTTTTAATCCATTTCCATTCTTTTCAGTCCGTTCCTGCTCCCCACACCTAATTCCTCACACTAACTACTGCTTGCCCGAAGCCCCATTTACCAGGTTCTTCCTGCATTTCACCGTTTGCTGACTCTGGTCCCACGAGCAATGCCTCATTCTACCTAATGTTTTCTGCACACCTCATACTTCACCCGCCATGTTTTCTTCCTTCCATTGTCCATTCTCGTCCCTCCATACTCCTTCCTCACCTCCCGAAGTTCATTCCGCATCCTGCTGCATGTGCCAGTTATGACCCCGGTTTTCTATTCCCATCACTCCATGCTCTGTTCCCTCACTTCAGTCTGCGTACTCTATAATGCGTACGCAGTTCTCATCTCACCCCATTCTCCTCCCCACTCTCAGTTTCTTCGTGTTATAGCTTGCGGCTATCCCCCCACCACCACATACTTCTTCCCATACACCATGCATCACGGAGGCCTTCCTCTCTCCATTTTACATTCTCTTCACTCTGTACTACACACTTCAGTCTCCACTGGCGAAGTTCTTCCTCCTTTCTCCATTCTCCCCAGCCCATGCTTTGTTTCCATGCACAAAATATCACTGTACTCTTTCCTTATTATGTCACGTGCCACTCACCAGGCTCTCCCAGCCACCCTCTCTCCACCCCACTCCATATTGTGTTCCCTAACTTATTACCTACAGCACGACTGTTCGCCACGGTTCTTCCTCTGTTTCCTCAGTCCGCACTCTACACTTCCTTCCGTATTGTCTAATAACCATACTCCTGCTCCGCTGACCAGCTTCTCTGTTGTTCATTCCCCCCTCTCTAGCTCGTTCACGTGGTGTCCCCTACCTTACTCCTTGTACACCGTGCCTCACTTGCCTTCCTCCTCCGCTTATCTCTATCCTCTGTTTCCATGTCCCACAGCGAGTTCTCCACATTCTGTCATCCGTGCCCCACGCTCGGTCCACACTGCTCTCCCCTCCATTACGCCCTCTCCCTTTCCTCCCCACGCCTCCTATACACGCTAATCATAAACGTCACACTGCACTCATCATCTTCTCCCTTTGCTCCCTCCGTCTACTTCCTACTCTACGCTTCGTCCTGTGCGCTCTAAGCCAACTGCCTCGTGCTCTGTCCAGTGTTTTCTCCCCTCTGTTCTCCATCTCCCTCTCTCCGCACCCCACCAGGCATAGGCTTTTCTGCAAACCTCACACTCTGGCCACCGAGTTCTCTACTCTTCTCACACAGCGCACTATGCACACATTACACAATTCTTTCCAAGCACGCTATTCTCCGTTCACAGGATGTACCTTATACTCTCCGTACTGTTCCCATAGGCTGTACCTCGTTCTACATCGTCTGTTCTTCGTATCTCATACTATATTCGCCAGGTTATCCACTCCGTTTCCACCCTCTTGATCCCATATTCTGTACCCACGCTCTAGGCCGCATTTTACGGAGTGTTTTCTCTGTCTTTCATTCTCTACTCACCCCACTGTCCCTTCCACTTTCCATTGTCTCTGTGTACTCTTTTCCCGTAGTCCACGCTTCATCTGATACAGCGTTCTCCGTGCGCCATGCTGCGCCAACCATGTCATCGCCCTTGCTTTCCATCTTCTTCCACCCACGTTCTGCTCCCAAGCTCCATTCGGCATACTCCGTACTGCGTTCTTAATACCTCATGTGTCGTGTCTCCCCCCCAGATTTCAACTCACACATCGTCATGCACATTCATCACCACACATCGTGCACATCGGCCATGCTATCATCTCTCCATTCTCCTCCGCATTCCGAACCACACATTTTATTCTGTGTAATCTCATCTCTGTGACTCAATATTTCTTGACCAAGTGCTCCCCTCTGTCATCCGTTCTCTTCATTCCATGCTCTGGTCTCATGTGCCATGTGTCATTCTAAAAAGTCTGTCTTGCTAGCCGTCATGTTCTCCCCTCTATGTCCAAGCTCTGACTCCATGTTCTGTTCACACACTTCTTTCTACATAGTTCACTCTCTGTACATCAAGCCCTACGGTCTCTCCTCTCTTCTCCTCACTCCATACTTATACTTTAGTCTACATAATCACATCTCCATATTCATCAAGTTCTCACCACCATGGTCTGTTCTCAAAGTTTCTTGTACTTGCATTATTCTCTATACACCATGCTTCATTGACCGTGGTCCCCCTACTGTTCTCCTTCTCCTTCCTCCAGACGTCATGCTACATCCTTCAAAGTCTAATCTCTGTACTTCACATGCCAATGACCAACTTCTGCTCTCCATTATCCCGACCCTTCTATTTTATTCTATGTATACCATATTCTGTTGACTGTGGTCTCCATTTTCCTCATCCAAACCCGTGTTCCCATAGTCCCATAGAGTTCTGTGCGTTTTATTCCCCGCACGTCACACCGCCACTATGCCGTTCTCCCATCCTTTCTCCATTCTCCTCAATGCCCCCATACTCCTTTCGCTCCACACATCCTAATCTCCATACTTCATACTCGGTTCGCCATGCTCTCCCTCCCAGGACCCCACCCTTTCACGCCGTATTCCTTACCTCACGCTGTGCACTTCAACCTGCTTATTTCATGCTCCATTCACCATCGCTTTTCTATTGTCCATCCTCCTCAGTCCACACCACATACTTGGCTGCACATAGTGTCTTCTTCATACCTCACACCATTGACTAGATTTTCCCCGGCATTCTCTACGCTTATACAACACACTCTCTCCGTGCTCTGTTCCCATACTCCAAACAGCTTTTATATACTCCCTCCTCTCGACACAACATTTCATTCATTGTGCTGTCTCTTCCATTCTCAGCCCCCCTCTGTCTTGACCCGATCCTCATATTCTACACTCCGTTCCCCACTCTCTCTGCATCACCATTCGCTGTGTTGCCCCCTCTGCGCGTTCCACTCTCCCCACTGCACACTCCACACCTTATTGTGCGTAGTCTGCTCTCCACACCACACACGGCACCCGCTAAGCTCTCTGACATTCTCTAGTTTTCACTCATCACACCGTTCACACACCGTGTACCTCAGTCTTAGCACACCATTCCCTGCCCATCATGCCCCATTCACAGGGCTATGCCCTACCTTCTCCAATTCTTTCTCTCCATATTGTGTTCCTGTATACCATGCTTTGGTCAACACTGTCTGCTCTTTATACCTCAGACTCTGTTGACTGTGTCATCCACTCCATTCTCCTCGGTCCATTCCCTGTCCCCATGCTTCACTCTGCGTATCCGACACTGCATACCTCGTGTTCCATTCGCCACATTCTCCCCTACATTCGCAATCTCTTCTTGCCATGCTCTGTTCCCATCCTTCGTATTTTATTCTACAGCTTTGCCCCATGCCTCCTACTCCGTTTGCAATGTTCTCGCTTTGGTTCTGTGCTATCTTCCCTCTCTGTGCTCCGTTTTCACACCCCACCTATCTTCTACGTGGCCTTTTCTCCAGCTTTCTTCGTTCGCCGCATCCCCCCTGCCATTTTCCTTACCCCACACTCTGTCCTCATACACCACGTTTCATCCTAACACTCTCCTTCCACAATCTCCTGCTGTGCCCACCATGTTATGCCCTCTTTTCCCCTCTCTCCACTCCCTACTCCATACTTCCATGTGCACAGTCTCCTCTCCATACCTCACACCCTTCGCTGAGTCCTCCCTGACGATCGATCCTCTTCTCACAGCACACTGCTTATACATTGTGTGCTTCGTTCTACAGCCTGCTCTCCATACCTAATGATCCAGTCACAGTGCTAGCCACCCCCAATTATCCTCTCCCCTCTGCTCCCATGCACCAGGCTTCACTCTACACAGTCTGTCCTCTGTACATCATACCTTCATCATGATATACACTCTTCTCGATTCTCCACACTCTATGGAGTTCTATCTGTTCCCAAGCTCCACATCTCAGTCTACACTCTGTGGCGTGTTTTCTCCATACCTCATGCTCCGTTCACTAGGTTCTCATCTCCATATTCTGTGTCTTCTCTTCATTCATTATTCTTCATCCTCTGTTCTCCACATCTCATTGGGCATTCACCATGCTATCCAGTTTTCCATTCCCCTTGTTCCGTACTCGGTTCCCATAATACTTCATCCCATATTCTCTCTATGGCACACCTACCTCTTCATCCACCATTTTATATGCCCAGCTTTGCGATTTCTTCACACCACGCTTTGTCGTTACACTCAGCGCGTTACTCCACATACCCAACTCCATATGCACTACCCACCGTGTTCACCTCCTCGGTCTCCGTTCTCTTCACTCAGTTCTATACAGTCTAATCTCCACAATCAGTCTTCACTGACAATGTTCTCCTCTTCATTGTCCAATTTCCTTGATCCATACTCTGTTTACAGATGCCATACTCCATTCTATGTATTTTGTTCTTTTTTTCATGCTTGAAAACATCATGCACTTATTAGTTTAACCCAGGTTTGTGGAAGCCTAGTCTATGCTGAGGTACATAGGACAAGTCTCTTCTTAGATAGTTTAAAATGTCAAGACCTATTTGCCAGGAAGACATCTGCCAATTCTGGAAAGACACAAGTGCTGAACATAATGACTGACTTCTCACTATCCCTGATCTTCAGGCCATATTCTCTTCCCATACTTCTTTCTACACACTTTGCTTTCTGCACCTCGTGCCCACCCACTGGCTCTCTTCCATTCGTCTCTCTCCATACTTCATACCTCATTCTTAATAGTTTAATCTCCAAACCTCCCATTCCCATCGATCACGTTCTCCCCTCCATTCTCTCCACTCATATTCTGTTCCCAAACATCCTTGTACTCCTGACATTCTCTGCCCATCGTGCTCCATTCATGGTCCCCATCTATTACTCTTTACTTCATATTACATTCTAAATAGTCTTACCTTTAAAGGCTAGCTTCTTCCCATTATCCACTTTTCTTACTCTATACCGTTCACATAATTCATTCCATTGACTCTATTCTAAGTATACCACGCTCCGTTCACCACGGATTCCCCTCCGTTCTCTATATTCACACCTACGCTCCCATACCACACATGTAAATCTGCATATTCCGCCCTCCATGTCTCATACTCCATTCACCCTTGTCTCCACTCTCCTTACTATGCCCCCACTCAGCCTTTCATTTGCGCAACCTAATCCTCACGCACCGCAGTCAGACTCCCCAGTGACGTGCTCCCGCCCGTTACCCGGCCATCCTCCATGTTTCACGCTATGCACTTTCATCTGCATACTTCATGCTCCGCTCACCTTATCTTCTCCTCTGTTGTCCATCCTCCTCATTCCTTTCTCCACACTTCATTGCACACAGTCTCTTCTCCACACCTCAAGTTCTATTGACTAAGTTCTCCTGGTGTTTTCGACTCTTCTCACACAGCGCACCGTTGCCGCATGTGAATGTCATTCCACCTACACAGTCACTAGCACCTTGTGCTGGGTTCACTCGGCTATCCTCCCCGTGCTTCCTTCCACTCTAGCCGCACTCTTTCTCATATGCCGTACTCCGTTCTACTCGACCTTAATCCTTAGATCTATTTAATCGTCCATGTCTCGTGTTATATTTACTGTGATACCTGTACTATCTCCTACCTCACGTTCTACACGGTTCCCATGTCTCATGCTGCATGTGCCATGCCATCCGCTCTGTTTGCCGGTATTCTTCGTTGTACATCATCTCTTCTCCATTACTAAGTTTTCCCTGACACCTCCACTGTTCCCACCCAACACACCGTTCGCACATTGCATACTCCAACCTACATACTCTACCCTTTGGACTTCGTGTTCCATTCACGTCTCTCCACGCGTTGCTCCACATATTGTCTATTTATATGCCATGCTTCGCTTCACATATTGTCTGCTCCTCATACCCCACTTTCTGTGTTGCACATTCCGTATGTCATTCTTGTCAATCCCATTCTTCCCATTCTTCACGCTCTATATTGTGTGCCGTGTGCTCCATCCACCCCCCATGCTCAGTCCTGTGTTGGCAGTCTCCGTCACTCCATGCTCGGCTCTCACCCTCCAGCCTCAGTCTAAGCCATTTTCTCCACATCAATACGCTGCGCTATGCTCTCCCATCCATCCTCCAGTCTCCCCACTCCATACTCTGCTCTCATACGTTATACTTCATCCAGCATGCTAAGTTCCCCACCTCATGGTGCATTCGCACATTCTCCATTTGTCGATCTCACGCCACACGCTGTTTTCATACTTCATACATGAGTTCTGTATCCTCCGAACTCATAATTTTTGCTCCACTCACCACATTTTCCTCTCTTCCCAGGTCCCTCATGCCAAACTCTGTTGCTATTCTCCACATATTCATTTTCCATACCCCCTCCATTCTTCATTCTCAATCCACTAGCCGTACTTCATTGTATGCAGACTATTCTCCAAACTCTTCTGCCACTCATGTGGTTTCCCCGCCACTTCCCGTTCGACTACTCCAGACTTTGCTATCTTCCCTACTTCATTTTATATGCTCAAACTCCATACTTCACACTGTGCTCATGATGTGCTCCCATCTACGCCTCTGCCTTCACTTGAAACTCCACACTTCGTTCCATGGACTCTCTCCTCCATGCTTCATCGACTTCTTTCCGTTCTCCATTTCCCTTACCCTATATCCCCTTTTCTTACTCCATGTTTCATTCTGCACCGTATTTTCTCCACACTCCACACTGACCAACTTCTCTCCATTCTCCTCACCATAGTCTTTCCTCGTACTTCTTTCTATAAACTATACTATCCTTATACCCTGTTCAGTTCTCCATCACCAGGGAGGTGTGACAACCTGTGTATCACGAGGAAAGTTCTGCACTTCAGTCGTATCTCTTCCAGGTTGAAAGATCCCATGGAAACTTTGGGGAGATTTCCTATATTCAAGCATCTTCCTTAGATCTGAAAAACTCAAGTTCAGGTTATGGGATGATGTCTGAGTGACAGGGCATGTCTCCCATCATGGCTGTCTTGTACAGGAAAAGGGGGTACAAGAGGCCTCCAAATGGCTGAGATGGCAAGAGTGCACACGTTTTGAGATCTGCTGCTCCAAGGTCTCCAGGGGTCTCAGGTGGGAGGCCTTTGTGGAGGAGGCCCTGCTTCAGGGTCTGAGATCACCAGGTGAGGAAGGCATGGAGGAGCACGGAGGTGGCTGTGGGTTGAGAAGGACAGGGAGGGGCATTTCTGGGATCCTGGTTGGGGGGGACCAGAAGTTCCCAGGAAGCCTTCAGAGAAGGAATGATCACAGTAATGAATGCCTGTGTCAGACCCACAGGGACCACAGCTACCCACATCGGCCCGATTTCCTCCACATGCTGGGCCAGGGGCAGCACTCATCCGTGCTGCACTGCCCTTGACCATGGGGAGTATCTGGGCTACCTTCTGGCTTCCTGGGGGCCACTTATTTCTTTCCAGAACCCCCACATTTCCCAAGACAATGCCCGGAATACACAGGGGTGTCTGGCTCTCTAGCTGGGCCCAAGCTTTGTCTTGCCCATAACAGATCACTTCTAACACTCAGTAACAGTTTAAACAGGACATGCAAGGGCTTCTGGGCCCAGGATAATGAGGGTAGACCAAGAGAAGTCTGTAGACAAGGCCATGGCAGGGCCAACTGCACAGAAAGATCACGTTGGTCTCTCTTGGTTTCCTGTTGGGCCCATCCCAACATCATAGCAAGGAGGAAGTCCAGTGACAGGTTAGGATTGGGACAGGATTTCTATCAATTTCTGAAATGGTTTCAAACTTTCTCCTGATGTTTTGTGCTATGTCTTTATTCAAATCAGTGTTCCCAGAACTAATAGTCAGAAAATCAAAATATTGCACAACTATGAAAAACACTGAAGATATTAGCCAGTGGTATCAAATTCTCAGCCAACATCTCATTCTTTATGTAAAAAATAAGCACATTCATCTCATTAGTTTACAAATTTCTTTCATCTGTAATGAATGGTAAAATTATATGTATATCAAGGAATTGCTTTGAAATAAATTTATTTACGATTTATGGTGAGTAATGATTTACACACTAACTTATATTCCTATATACGTGGGATCATGTAAAAATTTCTTGGGAGAAATGGGATCAAAAGTTTAGTTACAAATTCCTGGCTTAACACTCATTTCCCATGGCTCTGGCCCTCAGGGAACATGGAGCCTGCCATGAGGTTGGTTCCATGCCACTTGTGATCACAGAACAAAGGCTTCAGCCTCTGCTGGTTCCCACTGGTGTTCCTCACTGTGGAGTTCATTCCCCTGCCTCTAGCTGTTTTTGATCTTTGGCTCCATATAAGGAATTTCAGCATTTAGGTTGTGACAGGGATGCCCCGTCCCCTGGGACTCTGTTCTCTACGAGGATGACAGTTTCTTAGAAGCAATCTTGCCCTTTCAGGTCTCCCTTTTTGATTTGTCCCAGGGGCTCCCGGTGGCACACTTCTGGCATCAACATCTGTTATGCTTCTCCCGTAAGGACAACGTGCCACTCAGTCACTCCATTACATCCCAGGTAGGAAGCAGAGGATGCCGAGGAGGTAGTAATGGTGAGCTGAGCGTTAGAATAGAGCCTTGCAGAGTCTGCAGTTCAGAGGAGGATGAAAAAGGGGGGCAAGGGGCTGAGGAGAGGAGGCCTAGGACATGGTGTACCATAGAGCCAGAAGCAGGACAGATTCTCTATCAGCATATTCAGAGGCAGACACAGGCAAAGCAGCCGGAAGGACCCATGGGATCATTCTGAAGTGGGGGGGCGGTCTCTGAAGTTGGGGGGCTCTGAAGTTTAGTATGTCTGTGCTCCACATTCCCTCATAAACGCTGACTCACACTCATATGCATGAACGCTAACACCACACACTCAAACACAAGCACATTTGCTGAAACACAAGTACAAGATGGATTCACACAGGAACATACAGACACACTCACAAGACATGCAGAGTCACAGATACTACAAAACTCATTATCTATACTCAAGTGTACATACAGACACATCTTCAGTCAAACACACAGATGCAAAACAAATTCACACACACACACACACACACACACACACACACACACACAGAATTACTTCCATTGCTCACCATATTCTCCTTTCTCTTCACTTCATGGTACCTGAGAAGCCTCAGTGGGTGGCAGGTGGTAATACTGTCCCCATTTACAGACTGGGAAACTGAGGCATGTGGGGAGGGGCTTCCTGAGAGCTCAAGGATTTCTCTTAGTCTCAGACTTGAATACCAGGCTCCATCTTCCCCACACTCAGCACAACATGCACATACTAGGAGCACACAGGGACACTGATGTGCCACTGCAGCCTTCTCTCATATAAGACCTCCCAGGGACAGAAACACTGACATAAAGCCAATGGAGTCTGCCATCTCTTTAAGTAACAGATGATCCCAGATCTAGGAGTCCTACCCAGGCCCTGCAGGGCCACTTCCTGCCTCACATACAGAGGTTCAGAGTGCAGAGTCCTGTCCACTGTGGTGTCCGTGCCACAGGTCCGGAAGTAGGACCATGTGCACGTACAGAGCAGGACGACAGTTCTCTAAGAATCTCCCACCGCCCACACATGTATGGTGGCAGGAGGTGAAGCCAGCTGTGGCCACAGGGTTCTGGTTCAGAGCAAATATTGTCCTAAAGTGGTTCTGGAACGTGCCTTGTGCATTTGTGTTTTTGTGTGTGTGTTTTGGGAGCTGCTGCGTTGACAGTGGCGGCCAGCCAGCCTCCACAGAGGGAAGTAGAGTAGCTAGACAGCCTCTCGGGGCCCCCACACCTGCACCTCACATCTGGCTCTGTTTTCTGTCCAGGGCTGTCCATCCACCATGGCTTGTACTGATGAGGCAGGGCAGGTGCCCATCTGAAGGACACCCCCTCACACATATACCCAAGGCTGGGATGGAGGGCAGGCCCAGCTGAGGAACTGAGTCCTCTTCCTGGAACAGGTCCAACTGAAGAAACTTCTCTTACCAACCTTAGAATTGGCCATTGTAGTCAGCCACCAGACATTTGTTCTGAAGCTTAGTGTCCTCTGTTGCCCTCAGGGGCAACCATCAGACCTGGCAATCCCAGCCATGATCCTGGGAAAGTGACAGAGCAGGCCCTTTCTTCTGGGGTCCCAGGCCATGCAACTCCAGGATCAAGGGCAGAAGCAGAGAAGAGAGACAGATCTGGGCCCTGGTCAGCCTTAGGGTCATCTCACAGGGACCTGCCATTCCCTGGGAACAGGAAGAATGAGGCCAATGGGGTGGAGCCCAGTTCCCAAGTCTCTACCATTTCTGAACAGCTGAAAAGGACTCACTACCATCAGTCTCTCAGATGGACAGATGATGGTAAGTCACGTTTTCTCTATGAGGGTGGCTGTCATCAGTAGTTCCATAGACCTGCCTAGTGTCCTCAGGAATATTCTAGAAGCAGAGGTAGTGAGTTCCTCAAGGTAAGGATGGATATGAAAGAAGGTGGGCCATGGGGGGAAGGCACTCGGGAAATGCTGGGAACCAGATAGGCACTTCCTGTGGCACTGGGGCCAGGATGGTTCTTGGCCTTGTATGTGTTGGGCACCTGGTATCATGAAGCCCACTCACATGGTGTTGTGGGTGTGTTTGCCAATCTTACCCACTCTTGCTCACCATAAGTCTGTCTCAAGCCAATACTAGCCATGTTTAGATGACATTTATAGGTTGACTCCACCCACCTAATAGTCTCTTCCCTGGGTGTAAGAATTCCAGGGCATCTCTCAAGAGCATCTAATTTTTTTTTTTTTCTAAAGAGAAAGCCCACAGACAAACTTGACTACTCATTTTCCCCCTATTGTGTAAGTCTGATCTTCAGTGAATTTTGCTTGTTGCCTTGGGCAGGCAAATGGGCACACAGAGGTGGTAGCCAAATGGGAGTCCAAGGCTCTAGGGAGAGTTAGGACTCTCTGACTGGAGGTGACTCCTGCCACTTTGTGCATACTAGTCTTTTGTGTTTGGGTTTGGGGAGATGGGACAGGGCTTGTAGTAAAAGCACATGCTCATGTGTATGTATGTATGTGTATGTGCACGCAGGTGCATATCTGTGTGCCTGCATGTGGAGGCCAGAAGTCAACATCAGATCAAATGTCTTCCACTATTGTTCACTGCCTTTTTTTTTTTTTGAGATAGGGATGTTCACTGAACTTGGCGCTCACCAATTAGCTAGACTAGCTGAACAATGAGCTTCAGGGATCCTTCTGGCTCTGCCTGCTACCACCTGCTATAAGCATGAGGGTTACAGATGCATTCCAAACCAGCTTTTAAATCAATTCTGGGCATCCGAACTCAGGTTATCATGTTTGCATGGCAAGCCCTTCACCCATAGCAATCTCTCCAGCCCTCACCCCACCAACCCTTTGTATTTCTGTGCAGCCTCTGACTCCCAGCTAGAGGTAACCCTGTATTCCCAGCCTTGGGACCATGGGCTCTCCAATGCCCATGTTGTTAGATCACTACTAGACATTTGTCAAATCTTTTGAGTTGGTACTGTGAGGCAGAGGTGGGGGTAGGCCCAACTGGAAATCAAGAGAGACCAACATGATCTTTCTGTGGGGTTGGCCCTGCCATGGCCTTGTCTACAGACTTCTCTTGGTCTACCCTCATTATCCTGGGCCCAGAAGCCCTTGCATGTCCTGTTTAAACTGTTACTGAATGTTGGAAGTGATCTGTTATGGGCAAGACAAAGCTTGGGCCCAGCTAGAGAGCCAGACACCCCTGTGTATTCCGGGCATTGTCTTGGGAAATGCGGGGGTTCTGGAAAGAAATAAGTGGCCCCCAGGAAGCCAGAAGGTAGCCCAGATACTCCCCATGGTCAAGGGCAGTGCAGCACGGATGAGTGCTGCCCCTGGCCCAGCATGTGGAGGAAATCGGGCCGATGTGGGTAGCTGTGGTCCCTGTGGGTCTGACACAGGCATTCATTACTGTGATCATTCCTTCTCTGAAGGCTTCCTGGGAACTTCTGGTCCCCCCCAACCAGGATCCCAGAAATGCCCCTCCCTGTCCTTCTCAACCCACAGCCACCTCCGTGCTCCTCCATGCCTTCCTCACCTGGTGATCTTAGGCCCTGAAGCAGGGCCTCCTCCACAAAGGCCTCCCACCTGAGACCCCTGGAGACCTTGGAGCAGCAGATCTCAAAACGTGTGCACTCTTGCCATCTCAGCCATTTGGAGGCCTCTTGTACCCCTTTTCCTGTACAAGACAGCCATGATGGGAGACATGCCCTGTCACTCAGACATCATCCCATAGCCTGAACTTGAGTTTTTCAGATCTAAGGAAGATGCTTGAAGATAGGAAATCCCCCCAAAGTTTCCATGGGATCTTTCAACCTGGAGGAGATACAACTAAAGTGAGGGACTTTCTTTGTGATACACAGGTTGTCACACCTCCTTGGCCTCTCATCCATCCGTGCCTTACTCCATAGCAAATCTACTACACTTCAGAGAGATCGTGGAATGCCTTGCCTCTAAGTACAACCAGAACAACTTGAAAACACAAAGAAGGAGTCACTGATCCTCTCCCAGTTCACACCTAAGCTTGCTCACACCGAGGGACCCAGACCCAGAATCTTCCTTTTCTTCTTCCCAGGAAGATGCAGAATCTTTGAATCCATTCTGCCACTTGCTTTTTTCCTGAGACTCGCAGTAGGTTCCTCTCCTGGCTGATATTTTATAATAGTGGCAGCCAGGACTGCTCAGAAGGGCAACAACGTGCAGCTCAGGGATCCCGAGGCTCCAGACTGTGTTCTTCTTTTGACAGCCTCTGAGGCAGGATGACCTCCCTCTTCCCTCCCGCAGTAAAGAATAACTCACCAGGTGCTGGAGAGATGGCTCGATGGTGAAGAGTGCTTGTTGTTCTTGCTGAGGACCTGGGTTCGGTTCTGTGTCTCACAACCTTTGGCAATGGAGAGCCATCTTAACTGTCCCCCGTGTCCCAAGTGTGAACTCACAGAACTCAGTGTCCTGTGTACTTAGGTATGTACCAGGTACACTAACAATCTGGCCGTCTGGGGCCAGAAGCAGAACAAGGAGAGCGGTGAATGTGATAACACATGGCTCCCAGCGATACCACAGCCTGAGAATTCCTGCCGTCTTTAGAGGCGGGTGCTGAAAGCACCTGGAAACCTCCGGGATTCCACTCATGTCTGTCCCACCTTTCTGGTAGCTCTTTAATATTGACTATCAACCTGATTGGATCGAGACACCTAGGACATTAATGTGTGTGTGAGCACTTCCAGAGGGGATTGACTGACGGGAGGAAATCTTAAGTGTGGGTGGCACCATTTCATGGACTAGAGTCCCTGACAGAAGAAGAAACGAGAGAAAGCAAGCTGAGCAATAGCACTCCTCACTTTCTGCTTCTTGGTCTGCTGAGGTGAAGGCAAGCAGCTTACACTCACACCGTCATGGATCTGCCTACTGCCATGCCTATCCACCAAGATGGACTATACCCCCCCCCCCCCCCCCGCCTGCAGGCCAAGAGAAACCCTTCCTTCTTTAAGTTGTGTTTGTCAGGTAGTTGGCCATGGAGAAGTAATACATTTCTGGTTTACCTACATCAGGAAGGCTCTTCTCCATCTTTCAACCCCTATAAAGCGTCTCACTAAACAATCAGTCACTGCTCTCAGGGAAACTGGAAGTCACCCTACATGACATTGTGTGTCGGCAAACAGAGATACTAAGACAAAAATGAGAACCTGAAGTGTCCCCAAACATCAACAGGCTCCCCCCACCCCGATTCTCAAAGACAGAGTGGCTCAGACTATGGGCAAGGGCTACCTTCTAGGTGCAGGACTCAGGCCAGGAATATACACACCATCTGACAAGCATGACTTGGTTTAGTTAGCTCTTCCTGGACCCCAAGGATAAAATCAGAGGATGTCACCAAACAGGAGGTCCTTGAGATCCAGTGGAGGCTATGTTCCCCTAACCCTTCCCCAGCTGCCCACCTCCAGCCACAATCCCCAGGGCTTTCACCTGCTAGTCACAAACCAGGAAGAGCTAGAGGCACATTGTTCAGGAAGAGAAATGGGACCAGAGGGAAATAGCTCTGAGTTCACACCCAGCCCCTCCCTAGGGATAAGACAGGAACCTCAGTGGCCCCAGGGACAAGCTCCAGAATGAGGTGGAGGACAGGCTATCTATGGGCCCATTATTTGCAGCCAGGCATGTTAGAGGGGCTGCTAGGCAGGGGTAGGACTCCAAGACTCAGACCCCACCAGTCCTCTGTATGGGTAGCACAAACACTCCATGGAAGGCCAAGCTCATCTACCAAGGCCCCACACTCACGTGCTCTGGCCCCCACTACCCCGTACCACAGAGGGCCACAAGACCACACTGGACCCTGGACCACAAAGTGCTCTTAGGACCAGACCATGACACTCACATTGTCTAGGCCAGACTTCCCCAGGTGATGAAGTGACCCTGAACCTGTGCCACTGAACATACTTTGTCCCTTGGCCCCACCCACCCATCACCCTTTTCTCCCCTTTCTTTCTCCCCTTTCTTGAGGCTTCCTTCTCAGCTGCCTGAACCTCAGTCCATAACCAAACTCCCTCCTAGCCCCTCCTTCCTGCCTTACTGCTACCTGCAATCTCTGAAAGAGGGGGGACCAGCTCCTCCTACCTGCTAATCAGAACGCAAAGTCTTTGAGACTCTTTCAGATCCCGAGGCTACGGATGCCTGTCACAGATGGGGAGAGAGCTGGATCTCGAAGCCCATTGCATCTTCCAAGGTCAGATGCTTTCCTGAAGGGGAGCCTTATAGCTTGTCCCTCTGGAAGGTACTGGCTGTCAGGAAGTTCTCCCACCTCACCCTTCCCGACGTGATTCAATTCCTGGGAGATGCAGCAGCACCGATTTTGAAATCCTTTTGAAAATGTTTGCTTTGTTTTATTTAGAAATTTCCCAAATTTTTACCAAGTTAAAGAGATGACCACAAGAATGTGTAGCCTGGGTAGATGTCTGGCATAAACAGCCCTTCCCCCACTACCCAGCCTCCCCCCTGCAACCACAGCCCCCCAACTCAGCATCAAAAATGCCAAACACAAGTAAGAAGATACACAGCGATGTAGATGTAGCCGGGTGAGAGGCACAGAACTTCTCCGGCTGTAGCGCACACACACTTGTGAACACTTATGCCACACTCACTGGCAAACGCTTGTATGTGTTCTATGCACAAATGTGTGTGTACACCTTGTTATTATTCTAGTCACAAGCCTAACACAGCACTGCCACGATGCCCTGCCCACCACCTCTTTACCCTTCTGCCAGCATCCCAGTGCCTATGGAACTCACATTTTACATGCTCGTGGCAGCTCTGAAAAGTATATCTGTATGAATGGGGGAACTGAGGGACAGTTGTCTCACCAAGTTCTGGCAGCTAAGAACCTACCCTATCCTGCCACAGACTTTCCAACCATCTACCTAGGTAGGTAGAGCTGACTTTCCACTGGCTAGCAAAACCATGTTTTCTACTTAGATGCAGACCTCAGGATACTTTTGAGGAAGGGAACTGGCCCTGCACCCTCTGACCAATCACTCAAGCCTCCCAGGCCCAGCTACAATCGTTCCACTTCTGCTTCACTCACCCAGACTTCCGAGCTTCCCCTAACTCTCTTACAAAGTCAGGGCCCTTGTTTCAGGATCCATGGAATTTTTGAGGCCCTAGTAGGTACATAACACTCTGCCTGACCTGCAGGCCTCTGTTCTAGGCTGGAAAACCTTCGTGCATTCATAGGCAGTGGATACCTATGATACCCAGAGCCTGCCAGGCCTCACCTGGCCCTGTGAGCATTGGTGTCCTGATTACTTTGTTGCATGGTTCAGTTGTGCTCACAGCTATACGGAGGTAGAAAGGTCCCTGGTGGCTGTATGGGATGGTGGCTCTAGGCCTTCCAGCTGGTCTTCCTCTGCCCACCTGCAAGCCATAGTCATTCCAAAAAGCTGTGGAGAGAGAACTGACTGCAAAAGGCATTTTGGCTAAGAAGAAGCAGGTGTGGGGCCCAGGCCTCACAAAGCCCAGAGACAGTACAGGACCTAAGCTCCCAGCAAGGCTGTCAGGATACCTGGAATGGGACAGATTGTCAATATTCCCTGAAGACCTGCCCTAAAGGTCACATGCCATCCGATAGGTCACCATGCTTGGGGTGGGAGACCCAAATGGAGCCCTCCTGTGTCCTTCAGGGACAGTCTCTATCTCAAGCTTCAGCTTAGCTTGGTGTTTGAAGCCAGGATTTCTTCTTCCATGTGATCAGCTTGTGCTGACCCTTGCAGGATGGCCATGCCTGCTGAGACCTTTCCTGCCCTCCACTTGCATCTTCCCCCAGAACCAGCCCTGGGTGCAGAGGCACTGCCTATCCTGTGCTCATCCTGGTGTTAGCTTCAGGAAAGTGGGGCTGCTTGTCTTTCCACTGATGCTGGGGCTGGAGGGAATCAATCAAGGAGTTGGATAATGGCTAGGACAGAGCAGCCCTAGCTCCGCCATTAATGGGGCTACATCACCTGTGTTCAGTCTCTACCTTCACCTTTGAATGAAGGCCACCAAGCTACTTGCCACTCAGCAAGCAGGGCTGAGCCAAGAGAGCCAGAACACTGGGATAGTTACAAGCTGAGGGCCTGAGCTGCCAGCCACAGCTAGGTACAGCAGATGGATCTTTGGCACAAGCCCCTGCAGATGTGCCCTTCCTTCCTGCACCGCACTCTGCTAGCACATCTCAAAAGCACCCAGGATGTCAAAGATATGCCAAGTGCCCAGCCCTAAGCCATGACCCTATTGGCTGCCTCTGTGTGCCAACAGGTCCAGAATAGGTCCAGGCAAGCCTAGAGTCCATGAAACATTAGGATCCTTGGAGAGTCATTTTCATGAGTTATCCTAGAAAACATCTGCACCCCAATCCCAGCCCTCCCAAACAATCTCAGATGAACTTGGGACCTTATCCTCCTAGAGTGACCACTGTCTGTCATCTCCCAACCTACCCAGGCCTCTGCCTCACCCTGACTGGCACCTCCTCGGCCATGTCATCTCCTCACTATCTCTGCCTACACCAAACTCTAACTTGAAGTGTTTACTTCTCAACCCTTCTAGCCAGTCCCCACCTCACAGCCAGTATCACCATTTTCTGCCAAGAGCCTTACCCATACCCCCTTTCCCTTGCTCCCAGTGCCTACTCAATACCATCCCCAGTCATCCTTCACTGCATGGGCTTCCATTTAAGTGTCCTTTCCCACTTTCCCCAGTGTCTCTGAGAAGCTGAGGTGGTATGTGGCTGTCTCTACCTACCCCCTGTTGTTACCTGCCCTGGTAAGTTCTGTGTCCAGTATGCTGGTCCAGCCTCGCTCTGTAGTCTATCCACTAGAGCCCCACCTGGCTCCACTCACCCTCTATGCTTAACACCTTCTGATTGAGACCCTCACTCTGGCCCCTCCAGCCTGGGGATACTGGGATCCTCAGGAATGGCTGATCCTCACCAGTTTGGCACACATGGTCCTATCTAAGCCCTAGCATTCTAGGAATAGCTTCTCTGCCCGTGATTTTCATTGCAAAACACAATTAAACATCCCCAGGTTGGCCCTGCCAGCTGGCACAGGACATCTCAGTGAGGTGTGGCTTTGGATGCCAAGGGGCCAGCTAGTGCCAGGAAACTGAGCTGTGTGCCCTCGGGATACTGTTCTGCCCACTCATCTGCTGGCAACACCTTTTGCCACAGTGCAATGAGAGGAGCCTGATGTCACACATAGCCTGTCTGAAGACAAGCAGCTCCGCTGCTGCTTTAGCTAGAGCTTTGTTTCCCCTTGGGCAGCAGAAGTGAGCTACAGGGAGGGGTGGCAACTTATAAGATAAAGAATTTAATTGAAAGTTTGCTTACAGTTTCAGAAGGTGAGTTCATGACCATCGTGGTGGGAGCACGGCAGCAGGCATAGTGTTGGAGCAGTTGCTGAGAGCTTACATCTGATCCATTAATCCAAGTCACAGAAAGAGAGAGAGAGAGAGAGGAAAGAGAGAGAGAATGAGAGAAAGAGGGGGAGGGAGGGGAAAGAGAGAGAGAGGAGAGAGAAAGAGAGGGGGAGAGGGAGAATGAATAAGAAGAGAGAGAGAAAAAAGAGAGGGAGAGGGAGGGAGTGAGAGGGAGAGAGAGAGAGGGACAGGCAAAGAGGGAGAGAGAGAGAGAGAGAGAGAGAGAGAGAGAGAGAGAGAGGGAGATATAAAGAGAGAGAGACACAGAGAGAGAGAGAGAGTCAGTCACTGGACAAGAGACTAGGCCTGGGCCTGACATGGACTTCTGAAACCTCAAAGCCCACCCCACGTGACACACTCCCCCAACAAGATCAGATCTCCTGGTCCTTCGCCCAAACAGTTCACCAACAAGAGGCCAAGCATTCAAACACCTGAGCCTTTGGGGACCATTCTCATTAAAACCAATGCAGAGATGTATGGGAGGGTGTATGAACTGATGTGGTGATGGATGGATGATAAATCATAGGCAGGTGGATGGACAAACATGGACTTGTGAGTGGATACGAGAGGTGGTGGGCGTATGGATGGGTGGACATGTGGACAGATGGATGGACAGATGTGTGGATGAGGATGGGCTGACATGTAGATGGATAGATGATGATATATGGGTGGATATATGAAGGAGTGGATTAATGGAGTGGGTAAATTAATTATGGCTGGCTGGCTGGATATACGGGTGGGTAAATGGGTAGATGCATAGATTATGGCTTGTTGGATAGATGGATGGTGAAGGATGTGTGTATGTATGTATGTATGTATGTACGTATTGGACGGATGTATGGATTAGTTTTGGGTAGGTGTTTAGGTATGATTGAAGATAAGAATGGTAGAAGAGGAATAGGATGGATGGATGGGTAGGGGGCACACAGAAGAGCCATGGACAACTAGATGGGCTGTTAAATGGATCCTCTAATGGTACTTTCTTTAGCTAAGCTCTGAGCTCAGAGAATGGGTGCAAAGATACTCCTCTACATGTACTCCAAGTCTGTGTTTTCATGCCTTAACCCCCAAACCACATAGAAGTGTGGCTTCTTATTCCCCAAATAAGGTGGACAAAGCCCACTCTGGCCAGCCAGGGTGCAGGAAGCCTGGGAGGGGTGGGAGGCCCTGCTCCCGGAGCTGAAGTCAGTTCCTCCTTTTCTAAACAATGGGCCTGGCTTGGTCTTGCCGCACCTCCACCCTGCTCCACCCAAGCTCCCTCCCCATCTGGCTGGGGTGCTGGGGCCCTAAGAATGGGACGCAGGGAGCTGGGGCCTCTGGTTGAGGAGATGCCTCCCCTGGGGCCTCAGCCCCAGCTCTTCCAGGTTGCCTTCTGGGGAGAAAGAATGGAAAGTGATGCTCTGCCTTCCCCAGCCCTCATCAAGGAGGGACTATGGTTTCTTATTTTTGTCTTTTCTTCAAGTTCCTAACTGGAGGCCCCTCATCCTCTTCCTTACAGCCATCCTGCCTCGCCCCTCCCTTCCTGTCCCTTCCTTCATCCCCCTTCCCAACTCATCCTCTGCCTCCCAGACCATGGTGCCCAGTTGACCCTGGAGAGGAAGACAGAGGCTCTGGGACCAGTCCTTCCTGTCCCTGTTGAAACTTGGCCTCCTGTTGAAACTCAGGTCAAGGCTGGTCTCCAGCTTCTGCCCCTATGAGTGCCACCCCTGGGGACAGCAGGAGGAAACCAAGGAAGCTGTGTCTCTGGAGGAAAGCTCGATCACTCCCCAGGATCAGAGATTCTGTTCCTCAGGGGCTGCCAGGAACTCAGGGATGGCTCCCGGAACTCTTCCTGTCTCTGGGCCTCCCAGAACCTATAGCCCATGGATATGCATTACAGCCCCATATACTGACCCCAGGGCAGAAATGCCATGAAGCAGGGTGAGACAGGAATCTTCCTGGAGAAGAAAATGAAAGAATGTGTGTAAAGGGATCCAAGAAGGTTCTGATACCCTCCTGCTCTGACTCTGCCTGTCTCTGGCTGTCTGAGGGGAGCTGGCCTATGGCTACCTCAGTGGCATTTCTTCCTTGTGCCTCCTCCATGGCACGGCATTGCAGTGATTCTCGCAATGCCATCATGGCGTGAGACAGTTGCAACTGTGTGATCTAGAACCGAAGCTGTTCCAAGGAACTCCTTTTCTCATTCTCCCCAGACTGAGGGAGAGCCAGCAGCTACAGCCCAAGACCCAGAGCTGCAGCCATTAGTCGTGGAATCTGACCACAGACTTACTGTTGCCCACCTGCCTGGAGGGTTCTGGAGAAGCACATGGAAAGCTGCACAGAGCTGGCCTTGCATTCCTTCAACCTGCTGCTGGCACCAAGGTGGACACAGCTAAAGCCAGTGCAAGAGACTGTCACGCCAGGCAGAGCCAGCACCTTCTTAATCAATGTTACATGAAGGGAATTTCACCTGTGCACACAGGAAGACCCAACATAGCCTGAAAGATGAAAATATAGACTTATCTCCTGTTCTTCTCATGTGCATGGGCACGCGTGCACACACACAAATGCATACATGGACACACTTGCCCCTGCACATACTACAGGCCCCTTGATCTAAGATTCCAAGGTCTGTCCTTTTTCAGGGTTCCAGGAGCCCAGAAAAAAACCTTCTGCTGCCCTGCCCCAGTTTAGAGCCCCCAGTGAATGTGTCAGGGTCCCTGAGCCTGCCTTAAAGGTCACCAGGCTCCCGCCATCTCACAACGGGGAACCATACTGTACACTGCCTCCCTCACCTGCTAATCTCTTCTGATCCTTGGCAACCTCCAGGTGAGTGCCGCCATGGGGTCCTCAGTAGCCCATAGTGGCCCAGAAAAGGTTAAAGGCAAGTCTTGCTTCTGGGGCCAATTTTACCCAGTACAAGATACAGAACCTGCCCAGTTGTGGGGAGCCAGCCCTGGACAGAAGGATCTCGTGTCAGTGTCCCCCAAGGCCCTCTCACAGCTGCAGGTCCAGTCCGTTGCTAGGATTAGTGCCCAGATTAGCCCACCAAGTTTCCAGAGCCTGGATTGTCCCAGTCACTGGTGCTATAGAAACCTGGCTGGAGGCTCCCTTCTAGGCAGGCCTGAGCCTCAGCTCCTTATTGGGAACAATCAGAGATACAGACATGGAGAGAGCCTGGGCCTGAGCCACTGTACTGGTCTAGCATTCCTTCTCAGAGCTCTGCACCAAAGGAAGTTTGCAGTCCACCCACTGAACCAGAGAAGCTCTGCTGAAATGGAACCATGCCCCACAAGGTGTCAGGCTGAGTGGGAGGCCTCAGTTCCTTCCCTGTAGACCTCAGCATAGGGCCTGTGCTGAGATAGAGACAGACAGGAGAGCCCATCTCTGTTTTGTATGGCTGTTAGACACCTACCTACCCTTCATAGTGCTGGTTATACTTCCCTGATAGCAGAGATGGACAGAAAACCAGAGGCAAAGCTCCCTGGTGCCATCTTGGAAGAGGATTCCCATGAGCTGGGGCCACAGGCTTTTTCCACAGCTTAGCTTAGAATGAGAGAAACAGCAAATGCTGTAGCCTAGCATCTTTCATCCTCGTCCCATGCCAAAGGCCTTGCCCACCTGACACCCCAGACCCTTCCCTTCCCCTCTCCTAGAACCCCCTTCCCTTCCCACCCTCCTACCCCTCCTCAGTGTCCAGGGCCTGGCTTCCTGTCTATCGCCTTCTCTGCCCCTCTTCTGCCTTCTCGGGGTGTACCACTTCACACAGCCTTCTACTTCCCAGTTTCCTGTCACCACTGGCTACTGCTGCACTGTCACCTTCACTTTCTGCCCCTTGTTCTGGGAGCAGGCTCCCTCCTCCCCACTCCTGAGGTGATGCTGAATAATCCCAGCTTTAAGAACAAGGTGTGTATACTCGGAGAGTGAGCTTCTGAGCCCTGAGCCCCAACAATGCTGGCATGTAAGAGGGGTACTTGCTATTGTTCCTTGATCCTGACCCCACAACTTGGCAGATACATCAACCACAAGGAAGAGGAAACTGAGGTGCTTTGTGGGGTGCATAGCAGACCCTGGGCCACACTTTGGAGCCCTATGCATTGAGTTAATACCAATGGACCCAGCCCAGTTACTACACCTCTGAGAAAAGAGAATTAAACACAGCATAGGCTAGGGGTCTGCCTTACTTTCCTTGGGCAAGGGAGAGAGGAAGAAAGGGAGGCAGGAGAAGGAGAGGGTAGGAGGAGACTCTTGCAGGACTAGCTGGAAATCAGGGGTCCCAGCTCACCGTGCTTTCCCTGACCCCTTTCCCTGTGGGCTTTAGACCTGACATGACACTGAGAGTCCTTCTCCTCAGCACTGAACCATGGCTGGGAAAGGTCAGGGTTTTGCTGGGGCTCTGCTGCCAAGGATGGGGATGAAAAGCCCCTTCTGGCCTGTTCCTTGCCTCCCAAATGCTCTGGTACCAGCAGTCCAGTCCCGGAGGCCCACCACCCTCCCCTGGGAGCCCATGGCCCAGCACTGCCAGCTGGGGCAGAGCACTTAAATTGACGCCTATTATGCAAGGAAGGAACGTTGCAGGCCCCAGGGCTGAAGCAGAGCAGGGTCATTTTTTTATTAAAAAGCAAAACCTAAACCAAGAAAACAAAGTGATTAAGTTTCTCCTCAGAGCAGCGGGCCCTGCAGAGTTGGGACAACCAACTCATGGTTGCTTAGACCCTCAGCACAGGAAAACAACTGAAATCTGGACACAAACAGGAAGCAGCTGTTTTTCTCTAGATGTGAGGGGAAGACTGGGGTCTCTAGGACACCCACTGTCTAGATGGGGGGAGGGGAGCCAAACATTCAGGTGGCTGAGGGTTGTCCCAGACACTGAGGACATGTCCAGATAGGACCCTGGGGACCCTTGGGCTTTCTGGCTGGCCAGGTGAGGCCAGGAGGAGTGGCTTCCCAGGGCGCGCGCGCGCGCACACACACACACACACACACACACACTCACTTTTGGCGTCAGTTGTTCTGAGTAGACTACCACCAATAGCTCCCTAATGGGGACTGAGAAGGGGTGAGTAAGCCAGGCAGTGGTGGTGCACACCTTTAGTCCCAGCACTTGGGAGGCAGAGGCAGGTGGATCTCTGTAAGTTCGAGGCCAGCCTGGTCTACAGAGTGAGTTCCAGGACAGCCAGAGTTACAACAGACAAAATCTGTCTCAAAAAGAAAAAAATAAAAGAGAAGAAGAGGTGAGCAGAAAGACCAGTAGATAAAAGGTAGAGCCCCACAACAAAAGAGAAGGGTATGCTATTAAGCTCAGGTTCTGGAGCCTGCCTCTCCCCGACAGTCTCTCCTATTGCCCATAGCCTCACTGTTGATTTCATTTGAGAGGTGAACATGTGGGTTTCTATTCTGCCTAGCCTCTGGTGGTGTGGGCTGTCTCAGTGGACCTATTCTGAAGCAGTGCTGAGGTTGAACCCTAGGAACAGGCTAAGGGAGGAAACAAGGCTCAGAAGGAAACTTGGAGGAGCAGGAATGGGTAGCCATCCTAGCAGAGGGGAGACAAATGAAATCCTAGAGGGGATTCTATCCCTAAGGAGAATAAAAATTGCTGAGCCTAGGTTCTGGGGCCTGTCTGTACATAAAAAAGACAGGCATGCCTTACCATGAAATCCCAGAGCTGGGGAGATGGAGACAGGAGGATTCCTGAGGTTTAAGGGTCACCAGTCTAGCCAAATTAGTGAGAGACTTTGCCTCATAAAATAATCTGGAGAAGACGCTAGACATTACCCCTGACTCTGCCTGTTTGAGCAGAATGCATATACATGCACACACCTCGAAAAAGTTTTTTCCAAGAGGTTAAGAGAAATGACCTTACAAATCATCTTAAGATGGCTCTGTACAACAGAATCTGTACCTAAATGCTTATGGGAGCTTTATTCATAATTATCTAGACATTCCTCAGCAGGTGAGTGGGTAAATATCTGTAGTTGGTCAATGCCCAGGGCTGCTGTTCCATACTAAAAAGAAGTTAGTTGTCAGTCAAGGGGACAAGAAGCCAGGCTGGAAAGATTCCACCATGTGCAACATCCTACAAAGGGCAAAATCACCATGAGGTCAAAGAATTAGGGCAGGGATGGGCATGGCTAGAGCCCAGGGGATGTTTAGAATGGTAAGGTATTTGGTTTGACCCTGTAAGGGTGGACACGTGACATTACACATTTGTCTCATTTCATAGAATGTCTGATTCCAAGAATGACCCCGTGTAAGCATGTAGTTAGTAGTGTGTATTGACAACACAATGACCAACCAAAGTCCCACATCAGTGGAAACTTAATGACAGAGGAAGCTGGCAGCTGGATTCTTCTTGTTTACAGATTAGTCTTGAACTCGATACTCAGAAGACTTTGAACTTGAACTTCTGATATTCACACTTCCACCTTGTGAGTTCTGGGATAACAGGTGGGCACTACCACACTGTTGATGCCATACTAGACATCGAACCTAGGGCTTCCTGCATACCGGGTGAGCACATTACAGCTGAGCCCCATCTCTAGTCCTCTGCACAATTCTCTAGGCCTAATGAGGGTTTAAATTTGTTTAATATTTATTTTTTTATGTGTCTGAGTGTTTTGCCAGCATGTGTGTGTGCCACATGTATTCCTGGTGCCCATGGAAGTCAGAAGAGGGCATTTGATTTCCTGGAACTGGAGTACAGGTAGTTGTGAGCTGCCAAGTGGGTGCTGAAAGCAAAACCTCTGTAAAAGCAATAAGTAGTCTTAACCACTTAGTCATCTGTATGCCTGGGTCTACTGAGAATTTTATCTTGTTAAGTGATTGCCTATATATTTGATTCTGAGGTTACCAGCTTCTCTTCATGAGGAATAGACAAAAAAACAGGCTGTTTATTGGGTTCATCCTGTATGAGCCTCACCTTCATAGAGTCTCTGTTTGACACAAGGGAAACTGAGGCACACAGAAGCTAGACAACACACCAAGATTTAGAAAACACTGTCCTTTATACCGATGATAGGCAGATCTGGTGACTCCTGAGCCCTGTGCTCTCTAACCTCTCTCCTCAATCATTCTGGCCTCAGAACTTCATATTCCTAGAAATTATATAGACTCTCCCTCTTACTGAGATCTAGCTATACCTATTGAATATCAGAAAGACATACTCCAGGATTGAAATTTAATGTCCATCAAGGACATTCTTCAGGGAAACTGTCAGCTAGCCAGTACCTGGAGATTATTTTTCAAAGTGGGACCCTATGTTCCTAGAGGGCTCCTGGCTAGCCCCTTTGTTCTATCCCCAGCCATACTGCCCTTGCTGAAGCCTTGGTGGGCATGTGTCTCAGCCTCATGGCTACTACCAGCATGAGCCTGTCCTGCTCTCCTCACTCTGTTCCTGGCAATCCCTTGGCCTACCTTCCATTATCTAGCATGTTCTCCAGCTTCCCTCATCAAGGTATGAATTTTTCTGCAGCAGAGCCCTCACTGGACACTTTACCCCATCTCCTTCTTTGAAGAGGTTAATCTCCTTCTCTTCCAAGCTAAAAGTGCTCTCTTAAATCTACCTAGCAGACCTGTAGCCACCTCTCATAAGGCCCCTTGCTCAAATCCAGCAGCAATGGACTTCAAGATTTCCTGGATTTCTTTTGATTTCTATTAAGCAAAATGCCCCTTTGCTAATGACAGAGTGTGGCAAAACCAAGTATATGGCTCCTCACTGTGACAGGCCTGCCCTAAATTTCTTCTCATGCAAAACAATGAGAAGCTTCTTAGAATGTCACAGGGAATTACATGAATTAGATGTCAAATCCCACAGTGGCTATGAGTTTCCATGGAACAGCCATGAACATGATGTATCAGGATTAAGTTGTTCATGCTCTCTTGAGCTTCCTGACTGGCTCCTGTGTTTTTCACAAGGTTGAAGACTCGGAGAGGTCATCTGCCACAAACAGCCAAAAGGAGAGCAGTTTGAGCACGTATAGGCCCTGAGGATCGCTCTTCCTTCCATCCTCCTGCCTAGACCACAGGCTCATCATTGGGCCCTTGCCTTTCTTATAATGTAGAAGGACATAGGGCTTTGGACATTCTCCTCCCAGACAGCTGCCTTCACTCTTTTCCAGCACTTCCAAGCCTTAGGAAGTATCTCCTGTCCCTGAATCCAGATAGGAAGATGCATGTCTAATAGCAGGTGTCCAAACATCCTCAGGCTTGAACTCTCTTCCTGGAGCTTCAATCTACCCAGCTGGGGGATGGGGCTGGTGAATACTTCTTGGGTGTCAGGAGCATTTTTTGGTGAGCATGGAGTACTCTCAGTCCATGAGCACTTAGGGGAATGCGACATACAAGTCAGAAGGGAGGAACTTGGTAATGGAATCTGGTCACTTCTGTGTCCACAGTGATGAAATTGCTGAAAACAGAACATGAGAGTAGAGTTCTTGGATATTCCCTGAGATGCCAGGGAGCTCTGGGGCAACTTTGAGATGGCACATGGATCTATGCCAACCCTAGAACTTACCCAGGAGCTGCCCATAGACTCATTATCTAAGGGAAAGCAGTAGAATTCATTCCCAGGCAGGAAAGATGGTAGAGTGATCTGCTTCTACCCCATCTCAGCCTCCAGAACCTGAGGCTGATAAAGGAGGGAGGGGGTGCTTGGGAGCCAAGGCTGGGGATAGTCTAGATGAGAGGTCCCAAACATCTCTGGCCTTGGACTTAGGAGGCAAGAGAAGTTGAGTACCACCCGAGGCACAGGAGGGTTCAGACCCAGAGGTCTTGTTAATCTCCATAGCCCATACTTATGTAATCAGCTCATTAAAGTCCTTATTAAGCTGTCACTGCCTCCCTCCAGATGGTGAGTTTGTAGGGACTGGTCCTGTGCAGAGTTTCTGTCTATCCTTGGCTTTTCTGAGGTGACATCCAGCACAGTGCCTGATCCTGGCCACCCCAGAACTAGCAATTGACTGACAGGCATTCCTTACATGGTTCACTATCAACAAAATAGGGAGAATGAGCTATATCTTTGGGATGAAGTAACAGATAAATGAGCAGCAGGTAGCATCAAGTGGCCCTAGGTCTCTGGAAACTTCTGGTGAGGGCTGTCTTGTAAACAGGAAGGCTAGAGAGTCAACAGGTCCCTTGCTTGAGATGAAAGGCAAGAGAGAACAAATAAATTCACTCCAGACAGGGCACCAGCAGCAGATCAAAGGAAGGATCGATTCCATCCAAGTCCAGTTTTGTGAACATGTGAGTTTAGTTGGGGTTATTTACAGGAACATAGGTGAGAGGTGACCAAATAGCTGCATCACCAAAATTTCTCCCCACCTCCTGTTGCTTTGGGTCTCGCACTTCCCAAGATCACTTCAGTGATGATCACATGCAGCTGAGGAGTGGGGAGCAGGAATAGGTGGCTGGAACCTCAGAGGAGTGTCTGATGACCTGCCTTCTCCCTCCTATAAAGGAACATTAACAGGTCCAACCTCATAAGGATCTCATGAGTACAAATGATAGCAGTGGTAAAGTCATGCCCAGAGGACAATATTCCACCACAGAAGGGGATGGATGGCTAATGTGTAGAATCCTGGCTCAGGCAACTACATGACTTGGATGGGCATTCCTGATGAAGACCACCCTGAGAATATTCTGGCAGATGAATTGAGCAGACTTGTGGACCTGGACTCGAAGCCAGGAGTGTGAAACAAGAGATCCACACTCAAGGATCTCTAGGATGTAGGTCTGAGAAAGTCAGAAGGGAAGAGGTCAGGACTAGACACATGACCTTTAAGGAAAGGGGGACCAGAAATGAAGTAAGATGAACAGGTGTTCTATTTCGCTCTGAGACTGTGATAAAAACACTCTGACCAAAAGCTACTTAGAGAAGGAAAGGATTTATTTGACTTATACTTCCAGGTCACAGTCCATCATTGAGGTGAGTCAGGGCAAGAACTCAAGGCAGGAACCATGGAGTAATGCTGCTTGGTGATTTGTTCACAGGCTTGTCCTCAGCTAGCTTTCTTATACATCCTAGAATCGTGTGTCTGAGGATGGTGCCACTCAGAGTTGGCTGCCCCCCCTGCATCAATGAACAACCAGGACAGCCCCCCAAAGATAGGCCCACAGGTCAATCTGATCTGAGCAATCACACGACTGAGATTTTCTTCCCAGATGATTCTAGGCTGTGTCAAGTTGGCAGTTAAAGCTAGCTAGGAAAACAGGCAAACTAGAAAGAGTACGCACAGCAGCAGCTGATAAAAACAAATTCAAGGCTCTGGTCACCGTGATTCATTGTCTTCTGACTGCCATGTTTTCTGAGCAGATATCTATGATGCTCTCTGACTCAACCTCCTGTTCGGCATCATGTCATTTTCTTCTCTTGAGATTTTCTTTTGTGTTTTAATTTTTATCAGTTTGACCTTGGTAAGTTTAGGCACTTCTTTTTCCCCTCAACTGATCCCATTTGGTTTTTATGAGCTACTTGAAACTGTAAGTGTAAGCCTTTAATTAATTTGGGAAATTTTTAGTTATTAGTCCTCTAACACTTCCACTCCATGCTTTCTCTCTTCTTGGAACTCCAGTTAGTTACCCAAGTATTGAAGCTTCCAACACCATCCATTGTCCTTGAGTCTCCATGTTACTATTCTTAATTTTCAAATATTTTTACGTGTGTGAGTTTTCTTTTTGTCTGCAGGTTTCTATATGCACCACGTGTGTGCCTGATGCCGAAGGAGGTCAGAATAAGAATAAGGCTGCACGCCCTGCAGCCGGGGCTGTGAGCCCCACACCCGGGTTTTCTGTAGGAGCACTTAGTGCTCTTAACTGCTGGGCCATCTCTCCTGCCCTCACACTATTCCTTGTTTCCCTTTTTTCACATTCTCATTGAATGTATTGTCTTGCTCTATGTCTTCAGGTCCATGGGTTCGCCCTGTTTTTCCCTGCCTGGGGCTAACCCTTTCCAGTAATATTTCTTTTTTTTTTAAATTTCAGAAACTGTACTTTTCAGTCCAAAATATCTATTTAGACACTTTAAATAACTCGCCCGCTGAAACCACCCATCTTCATATTCACTGATATTTAGCTTTCTTTATAGCCTCCTAGAATCACTGTAAAGTCTGTCTGATCACCCCAGTGTGAAGGCCGGCCTCACAGTTGTCTTTTCCCCTGTGAATAAGACACAGGTTTGCCCTTACGTGTGTCATGTGATTTGACATGTGCCTTGCATTGTAACTATCACCCTGCAGAGACTGCTGCACTGCTCTGGAGAATTAAGGCGTCTGTATGGACAGGTGCCTGACTTGAGAGGTGCAACTGTGAATTGTCTCACCTCAGCTCTGCCTGGCCCCAGCAGAGCATGAGTGGAGGTGGTACCGGATCTTGGTTTAGATGTGT